>CM050174.1:8289953-8382453 GCA_027410445.1 Discoglossus pictus
TAGAGGGAGAGAGAGATGCAGAGGGAGAGAGAGAGAAAGAGCGAGAGTGGGAGAGAGAGAAAGTTACAGGGAGAGATAGAGATAGAGATAGGGAGAGAGAGATGCAGAGACAGAGACAGAGAGAGAGGGATAGAGTTGCCCAGTTTTACATTAATAAACATAAATAACCTTCTTTGTATACGTCTGCGGACCTGACCTCGCTTCGTACTTATCCATAAATGATTCCCCCTCGTGCGCTTATTCCTAAGTGAATATAACAGACCCAGTAATATCGTATCAGACCTCGTTATGTTTGCCACTGCCTGACATATAATGATGTTTATTTACAGGCCTCCCTGGACCCGCCCCCAGCGCAGCAGTACAATTTCAGCGTGTACAAATTCCGGTACAGATGGCAGAAACGTATATTGCAGGTAACCCAACGCTATATGTGTGAAATGTGAACTTATATCCTTTACTGGCTTCTCCATCCGCCTCCTTGGCCCTAGAAGGATTAAAAATTGAAACGGTATAAATAATAGAAGCCGCCGGCTTCAGTCAGTGACGGGAAGCGATGCGCCGGCTACAGTCCTGTGCTCACCTTTCTGAACACTGAGGTTGGCAGCAAACCAGATGGACTAGGAAAGGGAATAGCCCAAGGCATAGGCAGAGTGGAGCTAGTCACGAAAGACCTTAATCGGAGTTGATATAACTGCATCTCTATGTGACCAACTTAACCCCATTACCATCCTCGGACAGGTAAGGGGTGTCTCAACAACTCCAAGATTTCACCTCTTTCTGCTCTTATTCTGATTGTTTATGACCCAAAATATATATTTTTTTTATGCACAGAACTGTACATAACACCAGTGTGATTACACATTTATATTGTACTATTTTGAAATTTTTGTGCCAAGATATTTTTACCAGACAAGAGGTCATCCAGTGATTTAGAAGATAAACAACTCACCTTAAAGAAAGAAAAGAGTTCTTCTCAATAAGGGCAGTCTCTATCAAGACAGCGGGTTCAATAGATAACTTTAAAAGGGGGACTGGATATATTTGTGGATAAATGTGCATTCAGGATAACTAGAGAAGGATATTGAGAAGATACAGATGATTGTATACACAGATAAGGGCATTTATATTTCTGCGGGAGCAGGATTTGCACCTTACATTTGACTGCTTGTTTCCGAGCATGTGCTGGGGAAGAGGGTAAGTGTCAAATTTATTAAGATCCAGTTAATTAACAAATCCCCCCACTCCTACTTATCCAAGATCCAGTTAATTAACAAATCCCCCCACTCCTACTTATCCAAGATCCAGTTAATTAACAAATCCCCCCACTCCTACTTATCCAAGATCCAGTTAATTAACAAATCCCCCCACTCCTACTTATCCAAGATCCAGTTAATTAACAAATCCCCCCACTCCTCCCGAACCCAACAGATAAACAAAATGTATGTACTAATGTTAGTTTACTACATACTTCGAAAACATATCAAGTTTTTCTTAAACTGCTATGGTCCTATAACTCAGTTTTCTTCCCAATTATCTCAATCAATTACACTTATATGTATTTCAATATTGGGACCTTTGCTGTGTTCCTTTACGCCATATGTACATCTCAGGGATTGATAGATATATTACCCTCTACTAGAATGGAGGAGGAGATCATTATCCCAATTAGAAGCATTTTATCTAAGCCTTGCACTAGCATTTTCAGATTATACATACATTTTTTCAACATAATAATTCACATCGCTGGAATATGTTGGCGCCCTACAAGCAAAGGATAATAATAATAATAATAATAATAATATTAAGAAGAAGAAGAGGAAGAAAAGGAAGAATGATTGGATTGAACTTCCAAATTTCTTTATCAAAGATAACTATTCTCCCTGTATATATATATATATAGCTAATATGCTATTGGATAGCGGATATTGGGATACATTTTCTTTAATCAGCTGATACTCTCTCTCGAGGGGCTATGAGCCTCATTCAATTTGGGGCTCGCAACTCGATCACAGAAAGCCAAATGCCTGCTCTACTTTTCGATGTTATTCAATTGGCCGGGCCCGCAAGTTATGGTCCGATAGCAAAACTTGGAAACCATCACCGTTGGACGTAAAATTTGCGGGCTTAAACATGTCCGTAATTCCTGATTCAGAAACAGCCAATAGAAACAGAGATCGTCATCATGACTAACCTCCAAGCCCGTAACTCGTAAGTGAAAGCCGAGGGACTTTGAAACCCAACCTCCATTTTCGAAGTCCTACGGCAATTAATGTGTATTTTAACATCACTTTCACTCTTAATAAAAGCACAGTCTTTATTTATTTTTTGGCTTTTAAAGTGTTTTGTTTTGTTATTAAGCTCTTTGCGAGACCAACATGGTACCAGTAACTTGTGGTTAGATATTTGCCATTTGCGGGCTTGATGGAGTGGTTAGCGAGGGGGATTCGGAGTAATTGAATAGCGATTTGCGATTTTATCGTTCGGGACTCTTGCGGATGTGAAAGATCAAAGGCTTGGAGGGGCATTAACTTGCGATTATCCAAATTGCAATGAATCTCAGCTCGGAGCACGTAACTCGATCGGAGCCCGCAAACGGAAGCCAATTGAATAGCAAAATAACTATCGACCTCCACTTGCGAGCCCGGATCTCCCGAACAGCTCAATTGAATGAGGGTCTATGTCTTTGTAAACTAATGATCATTCCATTAAACTTTAATGAATATACTGGTGGTTGTAGATGCCACAATGCCATTATGTAGATGGAAACTTATTATGTATTCAAACTCTTCTCCTACTTCAGGAAGTAGAACAGCATAAAACAAAATGGTAGATCCAATAGCAGAATAATCACATATTATAATTGTCAAACTGCGATTCGTTGTCACGCTTTGCAACAAATCGCAGTTTGACAACCGATTATTTACAAACCCTGCACTTGGGCATGCGCACTGTGTCGGGGCATAGATGCATTGCGCTCCATTAGCTGCGAATACGCATTGCGCTCCGTTAGCCACACATGCGCAGTGTGCGGCGTTAGCCACAGGGGGGTGAAAAACGCATGTGAGGGAGGGGGGGAGAGACACAGGGGAGGGACGGGGGGACAGAGACACAGGGGGAACAGACACATGGGAGGGAGAGGAGGAGAGGGAGAGGAGGGGGGAATAGACACAGGGGAATGAGAGGAGGGGAAGAGACAGGGGAGTGAGAGGAGGGAGAAGAGACACAGGGGAGGAGAGGAGGGGGGAGATACACAGGGGAAGGGGGAAAGACACAGGGGAGGGAAATGGGGAGAAAGAGACACGAGGGAGGGGGGAACAGACACAGGGGGGAGGGGGGGGAGGGGGGAAAGAGACACAGGGGAGGGAGAAGAGACACAGGGGAGGGAGAGGGGGGAAACGAGACACAGGGGAGGGGAAAAAAGAGACACAGGGAAGGGGGAAAGACACGCATGGGAGGGAGAGGGGGAAAGAAACACAGGATGGAAAGAAACACGGGGAGGGGGTTAGAGACACGGGAGGGAGAGGGGGGTTAAAACACAGGGGGGGAGGAGACACAAGGGAGGGAGAGGAAGGGGGAAGGAGACACAAGGGAGGGAGAGGAGGGGGGAAATGAGACACAAGGAAGGAAGTAGACAGGGGGAGAGACTCGCAATGAGCACCAAAGGCGCTTATCGCGAGGCCAGTAAAGTAGAGGGTGGGAGAGGTGGGGGGGGAGGCTAGCAGTGAGCGCCAAAGGCGCTCATTGTGAGGCCCGTGATGAGCACCAATGGCACTCATCACAAGGCCAGTAAAGTAGAGGGGGGAGAGGCTCCCATTGTGTGGCAAACAGCATTGCCAGGCTTCACTTTTTATTGCCGTCATTTTTGACGGGCACGTCTCTAGTTGCATATTAAAGTTAATATATTAGTAGTTGTGTTATTTTGTTTTTCATATTTTCAAGTGTAGTTCTTCAAAATATTAATTTAGATATATAAGTGTAGTGGTCCTTTACCAAAACTTGTTTCCCTGAGTGATCTTTAATGATAGTAAGTGCATGGAAAACTGATGGTCTAGAGCAGGGGTGCACAAGTCCTGGATTTGAATATATCCTTTCTGTGCACACGTGAGCCAATCAAGACTGAAGAAGTGATTGACTGGCAGGGATACCCGCAAAACCAGGCATGTGTGTGGCCCTCCAGGAGTGAGCTTGGGCACCCATGGTCTATACAATAACCATCATACTGATACATTTTTATTGATGTTCGTCATAGATGAAGGACAGGTCTTCTACAAGTGGCGATGACATCTCAACACTTGACCCATGAAGAATGATGACATTGGTGCATTATATTTGTATGATTAGTAGATTTTTTTTTCATTCCCAGATTGATTTCAACACGAAGACGATTTATAACATAGAGAAAGGAACATTAAGACGCCAGTTCCCGTTCTCCAGAATCAAGTCTTGCGAGAGCAGCAATGGGTTGAAGTTCCTCATAATGTTCCACGGTCACCAGGACTATGAACTTGAAGCTGATTCTACTGATGATAAGGAAAGTGTAAGTTATTGGAGGGATGTTGGAGATACTATTTCAGATGGTTTAAATGTCGATAGACAATCCAATAATGCATTGGGACAAGCCAGTTGGATAGTTGGTTGTATAGGAAGACAAATCAGGAATAGAAAAAAAGAAATACTGATAGATCCTAATCAGACCTCACCATGAAAATTGTGGCCATTTCTGGAGATTGTATCTCCAAAGGATACTAATAAATAAGAAACAATTCAAAGGAGGTCAACAACAATGATGCAGTGGTTCTCAGCAGCCAGTCCTAGGATGGGTGCCAGTCCTTGAGACCTTGGGATAAGCAGATCCTAACCTATTAGTAGTTGAACTATACTATATGCAAGCCAGGGCAAAGTAGATGAACATTCAGTAAGTCACAAGAAGTATTTAATGTCCTATTTAAGGTTCTGGATCTCACAGATGGATCCCACGTGCATTGGAAAGTGACCAGTGACACTTTCAAAATTTACTAAATTCATTATTTCAATTATTTAAGAATTAAATAAGATTCATGTGAGCAATTTCCAGACAAAGTGGAAGATTAGACCGAGAGGTTATGAATTGATTCTGGAGTAAAAAGAAAACAGAAGCAATGTGCAGGAGTTGCAGAAATAATAATTTACAGAAAGGAATATCTGTATCTGCTTATAATCTATCTATCTATCTATCTATCTATCTATCTATCTATATGTCAGTATCTATCTATCTATCTATCTATCTATCTATCTATCTAACCAACAAATCAGTGAGTAGAGTAGATGTTTCAGTAAATAACTGGGCAGCTGCCTAGGGGGGTCACTAGCAGGTCTTCTCCTGTCTTCCAAGATACATGATGTCACTGGCTGAGTATTAGATAGATTTTCTTGATCCCAAGACTGTACTGATTGGCTCACACAATATATACCCATCTCCTTACTGTTGCTTCCTTAGATCATAAGGATTTTGAACAGTATAGTTCAGAATAACAGATCCAGTCCAACCTCTCCTGTAAAGGTTCGAAGACCTTCTCATGTCGAGGTGATACATGAAGGGCTGTTGGATCTTCAGGATCAGGGATCTGACTCATGGGTGAAGTATGATATCTATTATTACTTTATCATAAGAACACATTGTGTAATAAGCATTATATCATATTGCATGTATGTTTGTGGCTGAATTATATCATATATATGCTTTCAAAGAGCCTTTTTAGTGTTCATACATAAGGATTTCATTTTGTAATTTAGCCACTGATTATCCACAAATACGTTTGAAGAAAATAATTCAATGTAGCTTTTAAAACTGATATTGAAAATGATTATTGTAGATTCCAGTAGATTTTCAGTATTTTCTGGGCTGATCATTTTTCGATCCCCTGGACACAATCAATCAAGATCGTCAGTGATTAAATAAGGAGCAACTGGAGCAGACGTCTATTATGGCACAAGACAATGGAGTAATGGGTTTTTTGAAGTTCAGTTGAAAAAGAATGATGTAGAAAGTCATTTTTACTTATCGCAAGAGACTGGTATAGAAGGTCCATTATATCCTACTGGAAGGGGTGGAGTCGCAACTGGAATAAAATATCCACTGTTGCTCATTGGTGGAGACTGGCGTAAATTATCTTTGGAAGAGGATGGAGTAGAATGTCCATTTTAGCCCACTGGTATATAATAGGCAGAACATTAATTTTAGCCCACTGGAATAATCTGGATTAGAATATCCAGTTTAGCCTATTAGAAGAGTCTAGAGTAGAATGTCCATTTTAGCCCACTGGAAGAGATTAGAGTACCATGTACATTTTAAAACACTGGAAGAATCTAGAGTAGAATATCAATATCAGCCCATTGGAAGAGTCTGGAGTAGAATGCCCTTTTTAGCACATTGAAAGAGTCTAGAGAAGCCCATTAGAAGAGTCTAGAGTAGAATGTCAATGTTGGCACATTAGAGGAGACTAAAGTAGCCCATTGGAAGATTGTAGAGTAGAATGACAATTTTAGTACATTGAAAGAGTGTAGAGTAGCTTAATGGATGGGTCTAGAGTAAAATGTCCATTTTAGCACATTGAATGAGCCTAGAACAGCCCATTAGATGAGTCTAGAGAAGAATATCAATATTGGCCAATTGAAAGAGTATAATGTCCATTTTAGCATATTGAAAGAGTATAGTATAGCCAACTGGATGAGTCTAGAATAGATTGTCCTATTTTAGCATATTGAAAGAGTCTAGAATAGCCAATTGGAAGAGTCTAGAGGAAAATGTCAATTTTAGCCGTTGGAAGAGTTTAGAGCAGCCCATTGGAAGAGTCTAAAGTAGAATGTTCATTTTAGCACATTGAATGAGCCTAGAATAGCCCATTAGACGAGTCTAGAGAAGAATGAACATTTTAGCACGTTGAAATAGTATAGAGTAGCCCACTGGAAGAGTCTAGAGTAGAATTTAAGTTTTGGCACATTACAGGAGAATAAAGTAGCCCATTGGAAGATTGTAGAGTATGACAATTTTAGTACATTGAAAGAGTGTAGAGTAGCCCATTGGATGGGTCTAGAGAAGAGTGTCCATTTTAGCACATTGACTGAGCCTAGAATAGCCCATTGGATGGGTCTAGAGTAGAATGTCCATTTTAGCACATTGAATGAGCCTAGAATAACCCATTAGATGAGTCTAGAGAAGAATGAACATTTTAGCACATTGAATGAGCCTAGAATAGCCCATTAGGTGAGTAGAGAAGAATTCAAATTTTAGCACATTGAAAGAGTGTAGAGTAGCCCATTGGAAGAGTCTAGAGTAGAATGTAAATTTTGGCACATTACAGGAGACTAAAGTAGCCCATTGGAAGATTGTAGAGTATAATGTCAATTTTAGTACATTGTAAGAGTGTAGAGTAACCCATTGGATGGGTGTAGAGTAGAATGACCATTTTAGATCACTGGGAGAGGCTAGATAAAATATCTATTTAGCAAGCTGGGAGAGTGTCTGCCATTTCATAAAGGGCCTTCATTCCTATATGGAACTGACCGTATACATTTGTAACTGCCATTAGTTGTAGCAGTGAACAAGACATTAAACATTAAAATGTCATTAGTAACCTTGATTTGAGCAGGAATTGAGCCTTTAAACATGTCATGGTCATTTGTACCCATAGACATGGCATCACTACCTTAGCTAAATTCACTATATACACAAGTTAATCTAAACAATTCCAAAAACAGTTCGTATTGCAGCAAATCAAGTAGCTTCTTATTTTTAAGAAAGGCCTATAGGCATATTAACCCATATATTTTATCTCTGATCTTACAATGCCCCCAAGGAAACTGCTTAATAGACATGCTCCTGCCCGACGTATCCTGCCTCAAATTAATCTCTATCTCCACCACAGAAGAATGTGCAATTATTACACAATAAAGGCGATTTAATATGTATAACAATGTTTTTAGTAATTGGTTTGATTGTTTCTTTTGCTTTGCAGAGCTCTGGCTCAGTCAGTGTTGGTTTTAGATAGTTAGACATTAATAACACATAATTACAGAAGGAAAATCAGATAGCAACAGTGGCCGAGATATAATTCTACATCCTACAATGAAAACCAGACTTTAAAATATTTATAGAGCTTTGTTTCTTTGGGCAAAGAGGTCCCTGAATTAATGAGGGTAAAACAGCAAGAAAACTCACAGAACTTTCAGATCTCTATATTAAATTTCTCATGGACTTAATGATTCGGGAGACACGATGGAGTAATTAAATATGTAGGCCCTTTGTTCCTGTTATATTAAAGAGCGTGTGTTAGTCCCATTGGTTTTCCCAAGTCATAAATAATTAAAATCACAAGTCTAACATGTCCACTATTCTGTCTGATAACATAAAAACATATACTCCTATACTAATGATTCCATATGATTTATTGGTTGGGATTACCAATACTATAGAAAATAAATAGGTGTATGTATGTAGGTATGTAAATTAAAATAAATTAGTCTTACTAAACTAATAGTCATAATATTTTAGAATGTACACCCAATAATGTATTATATTTTATTCTATAATTCGATTTTTGGGAGACTTTAAATGTTTTTCAAGCTGCACAAAGGGAATGTGACAGCTAAAACGGTCATATCAACAAGACCAATGGAAAACTCATTAATTTGCAATAACATACCCTCCAAAGAAGGTACTAGGTAGAATTAACACAGAAGCGCAATGGCGGAGCTACTGCTGGTACAGCCTTCCATGCCCATAATAGAGATCCTCTGCAACCTGGAGTTAAAGGGACCGGTAATTTATTAGGAAAACAGAATCTGATAACTATATATATATATATATATATATATATATATATATATATATATATAGTAAATAAATAGTACACAGAAATACAGTTATTACACTGCACTCTGGGAACCTGGGCTGGGACATTCAAATGTGCCCACAAAGGCTTCGCTCCTGCCTGTGCAAAGCTCCTCTGCCTGCAGCAAAGCTCCAGGGCATTACCATTTTAAACATGGCTTTCTTTAAGCATATGTCTGCTGTATTATACAGCTTTGAGTAAAGCTCAGGATGAATTATACACAAAACAGGAAGCCACATACAGATGTTTCAAGGCCAGTTCTAGCCTGTGTAGTAGATTTTGTGAGTAGGTAGTTTACCACAACAATCATTTAATTTATGGTGGGCAAAAGAGCGACAGAAGCCTCCACCGTACAGTAGTACAGTAAATAAATAGTACATCTGTTTTCACATTTGAATGTCTAAAACATGTTAAACAACTTGTTTCCTGCCCAGGACGTATTACATATAATAGTTGTCAAACTGCAAATCGTCGTCACGCTTGTGACAAAACGCAGTTTGACAACTACGATTGCTCTCAACCCCCGCGCATGTGCATTGCATTGGGGCACTCGAACGAGTGAGCGACAGCGCACGCTCCAGGATGAGGAAAAGAGATGGGAGTGAGAGAAGGGAGGAAGAGACACAGAGGAGGGGGAGACACACAGGGAAGGAGGTGGGAGACACAGAGGAGAGGGGAGACACTGGGGAGTGAGAGTAGGGGGGAGAGACACAGGGGAGTGAGAGGAGGGGGAAGAGACACAGGGGAGTGAGAGGAGGGGGAGGAAACACAGGGGAGTGAGAGGAGAGGGAAGAGACACAGAGGAGGGAGAGGAGGGGGAAGAGACACAGGGGAGGGAGAGGAGGGTGGAAGAGACAAGGGGAGGAGGGGGAGACACACAGGAGGGAGGGGGGAGACACAGAGGAGGGAGAGGAGGGGGAGACACACAGAGGAGGGAGAGGAGAATGGAGAGACACAGGGGAGGGAGAGGAGGGGGGAGACACAGGGGAGGGGGGGGAGACAAACAGGGGAGTGAGAGGAGGGGGGAAGAGACACAGGGGAGTGAGAGGAGGGGGGGAGACACACAGGGAAGGAGGGGGTAGACACACAGGAGTGGGAGAGGAGGGGAAGAGACACAGGGAGGGAGAGGAGAGGGAAGACACAGGGGAGGGAGAGGAGGGGGAAGACACATGGGAGGGAGAGGAGGGGAGAGACACAGGGGAGTGAGAGGAGGGGAAAGACACAGGGGAGTGAGAGGAGGGGGAAGAGACACAGGGGAGTGAGAGGAGGGAGAGGCAGGGGGAGGGACACAGGGGAGGGGGGAAAAGACACAGGGGAGGGAAATTGGGGGAAAGGCGCTCATCACGAGGCCAGTAATGTAGAGGGGGAAAGGCTCCCCATTGTGTGGCAAACAGCATTGCCAGGCTTCAAATTTTATTGTGGTCATTTTTGATGGGCAAGTCGCTAGTATATATACTGTATATATATATATATATATATATATAATATTTATAGAAAGGTGATCTGATCCATACATATTTTTGGCTTATACCCTTATTTTAAGGCAATCTCTATCATGTAAATAATGTCCTATAACAAAGCAAAATGAATCCATTACTTTGCACAATTTAATGACATTGGCCATCAGACCTCTAGGCTTGCCCTTGGGACAGCAGTGGGACATATATGGGGCTGATCTCTAATTCTAGTCCTTAGAATGAACTACTCATCATATCACTAAATATCGGCAGCTGGTGACCCCAAATGACCCCACCTACCTTATTTTAAAATGAGCTTTCAAATATGAAATGGACATAAAATCAATGCACAAGACAGAAGAGTACCGCGGACATTACAATATATCACTGTCAGCAGTCTACAAGGAGAATTATTTCAGAGCTCTAGGAGGACTATGGCTGACATTTCGTGGGAGCAGAACACAAACCCCCTGTAGTTTAGGAAAAACGTCACGTTTGTAAAATATCTAATAATATGAGTGTTGGCAATGAGCATAAAAGCATTTTCAGAGAAAATCCTCTTTTTTGTTGACATTAATATTTCATTTTCAAGGCATGAATAGTAACAAACAAAGCTACAAGGTTACTTCCCAGGTAGCTAGGTATAAATACAAAAACTAGTTGAGCCACCAGGAGGTAGGGAAGAGGCAAACATGGAATCCCTCTGACACTAGCAGGGTTTGGTAAAAGAAAGATTTTCTCTAAGATGCTTCTGTGCTCATGAGTTATTGTTTAGTCATGTCCAACTCTCCGTGAGCCTATGGACTGCAGCACGCCAGGTGCATCTGTCATTATGTCCCTGGTAAGGCCTATCCATAAGGTTTTCTTGGCAAATATACTGAAGTGGGTTGCCAGTTCCTTCTCCAGTGGACAGAGATTTCTATGACAGCTCTGCTATGATCTGGGTGACCCTACATGGTATAGCTCACAGCTTCATTGAGGTACACAAGCCCCTTCAGCGCCATAAGGTAGCGATTCAGAAGGGACTCACAGTCTGCAGAAGAAACTTTTTTTAGCATATAAGTAGGTTTCTTCCAAAAAGGACAGACCAGTCCTAAATGCTAGGCAAGTCTCCACAGCAGGTCCCAGACATGCATTGCAGCTTCCCTGAGGGAAATATTTAAAAAAAAAATCATAGATCAAAGAGTTTTAAAAAGTTTAGCAGGGAAATGTCTTCCAAAACAACAGGAATGCAAGAACAAGAGATCATGATTTGATATTGGAGGTGAAAGATTTATGGGGTAAGGTAAGAAACAACTACACAAAGAGCAGTATAAATGTAACAGCCTTCAGTAGATGTGATGGGCACGCTCTGTAAATGTATAAAGCATAATGCTTAAAGGGCCAGTGTAGTGATCACACAATAGGGTTCAACTTCTTTATTTAGTTACTAATTAGCAATAAAATCATTTAACAGAAAAATGAATGCAGCTTTTAAATCTTACATTTGAAGTTTAGATTTTAGACATCAGCAGATCTGCTTTCTCTCTATTGTATGAGCACTACAGTGGCCCATTAATTTACCCGAACGCTTTTTAGTAGAGAGAATGGGCAAGCTACATAAGCATTCTGTTTCTATTTTTCTTTCAAATAGTCATTTTCTTTACTCAGAATTTGATTTATATTTTAGCAAAGAGTCCTAGTCATTACATGCCAGGGGGGCAATATCTGCCTGTAAAGATATAATATCTCATAACAGGGCCTTAAAAGAGCCCCAAGTCTTGCAATAGTGGTGCCAAGAACATCCATTTTTATTTCCTTGCCCCAAATTCCCAATGGGCGCACTGTTTTTATTAAAAAGAAACAACATGAGGCCCAGAGAGAAACACGGGCACCGCGTTATACCATGGCAAGTCATATGAATCCATTGAAGCACATATACAATATATACTGTAATAACCACGGTAATCACTATGTATGGATCAGTATTGCAGCAGTGCGTATCATTATACTTTAATTACCAGATATTGTTTATGGCGTATTAATTCAGATACACTAGTGATATTGTAATAAAAAAATATTACATTTGTAAACTAAAAGAAAATAAATAAATTGGATTCCTTTAAAACGGCAGCTGTAGAAGAAAATAAAGATATATATATAGGGTAGGTGTCAAATTCTAAAGCATTCAATTATTTAAAAGACCCACCCATCTACCCTCTTCCCTCTCTCTCCCTCCCTCCTCTGATAGATAAAGATAAGCTTATTCCTCAGGTCTGAAAAGGGCAATGAGTTATTAATCCAGACAAATTGAGACCTTATATATCTCCAGAAATTATGTTTGATTCATGCTTTCTTGAATTACAGTGGTTCCTAAATATGGCGGCACAGTTATATCCATAGGGTTTATAAAAAAGTAACTTTAAAGTTAAGATGTTAAGTGTGTGTCTGCTTATACATACACTGCTATATATATATATATATATATATATATATATATATATATATATATATATATATATATATATATATATATCTTTTTTGTAAGTAAATGAATACATCTGTAATTTCTCATTTTTAGGTACCTGGTGAAGCTGAACATGGATGAACTGGTTCTGTACCCAACTGAACGCAATCAGGAACCCATAGAGCGCACTATAAACCTATCAGACTATAGTGTTTCTGCTGATGTACTGAATGGATACCCCGTAATGTCACTGCAGACCCTTGAAAACAGCTATGTGTAAGTGCAGTCACACACAAACCAATGGTATAAAGAGATTATCTGGGACCGATGCTTAGTTATATGGATCTGCATAGGAATAATCATAGAAGACTTAAACAAAAAAAAACTGTCACCAGTGAATGCTGTTGTTTTTAGGCAGTCATTAGTTTTCAAGACCCTCCTATTTGGTTTTGTTTCTTGTTTTAGCTCCTTAATTAACAGTCATGCAGCCCTATTAAATTCCCCCAACGTGTTAAGCCGCAGCCCGTAACGGAGCCCGCAAGAATTACGGCTATTAAATTGGCCTTGTAAAGCTATCCTCAAATGATCTGCGGGTTACATGCGGAAAAACCCTACTGAACGTCGAAATTAGAACTAAGCCTTTGATCTGTCAAGCCCGTAACTGTAACGTTCGATAATCGCTATTGAATTGCTACGAATTCACTGCCGTTCATCCCCGTAAGCCACAAATGGAGCCAAAAAGCCAACAGATACCAGAGAGGACCCACAAGGGGGTTAAAGTTCTATCCATAGCACTGTAAATGCAAATATAAACACACTACTGTACTTATAATTAAAGGGAAAGTGATGTTAGGTATTAAAATGAATACCACAACATTCTCAAGCTCGCAAATCTGCAATATAAAATACTTTTATTCCTGTTTAATTTCCGTGTTATATCGATCCTGGCATGGACTAGAATATCATATTTACTGATTTATTAAGATTGCATTATTTCTGGAATGCGGGTCCGATTGTAACTCGTAATTCAAACCCGTAAGGGATTGAAATCTAACCTCCATTTTTCAGTGACGTAATGATGACGATCTCTTTTGCCATTGGCTCTGTAACTACGGGTTTGACTAATTGATCAGGTTCACGGCCGCACATGCAATGTGCGCAAGAACGGTTTAAGTTTGCGTCTCTGGACTATTGGTCGCGGCATGGTTAAATGTAATAGCTCTGTAACTCAAGCCCGCAGGCTTGCGGATGTACCGGTGCTGATATGGGCTTGGAATTTAATGCGGCTGATGGTTGGGTTACTGCAGTTATTAGCAGGAAGAGCATGCCAAGCCTAGTGAATCAAGGTTAATATTATAACCCTCTGAGATTATTCTGTAGGCCAAAGAGTATATTTATGTATTATATACAGTATTGGTTTCTTAATTAATTGTGTAATACAGACAACATTGTGACTTCTCCAAATCCATTTTCCTTTTTCAACAAAATCCAAATAAACATAAACAATAGTAAAGACATTTTTCCTCGAAGATATTAAATGCTTTTTACCTGTAATTGTAGTCGAAAGGTTGTTATAATGTTTGAGGTCTAAACCGGAGCCCGAGGTATGGAAGATGTTTATGTGAGAGGTGAGTATTAGTTAATTTTCAAATTATAGAGACTGCATAGGTTGAATTTATCCAGTTTCCCCAGATTTCTAGAATGGTTGTGTGGGTACGTCTTGTTAAGGGTCAATCTTTCGGGAATCATTATATTATTTAGTCTGTTAATTATGTCTTGTTTGATTTAATTAATTCAGATGATTTCCATTTTTTGGCCAGGTGATTTTTGGCTGCCAGCATTAAAAATTGTAGACATTTATTTTGATTTTTAGTGATGTGGGGGCTAGGAATACCTATTGAAGGCTTGATTGTGGTGTTTAGGATTTTCATTTTCTACTATGGTGATATTAGACCACATGTTTTGAGCCAACCGCCAATCCCACCAAATATGGCAGAAGCTACCTTTTTCTTTGAAGTTTCTAAAGCATTTAGGGGGGATTTGTGGGTTGAGTTTATGCAGTTTGTCTGGGGTAAAATATACTATATGTAGGACCTTAGTTGCTGTTTCTAAATAGCTAAAGTAAATCCTTTAGTTAAGTTTGAACATATTTGTTCCCATATTTGGTGGTCCCATGTGGCTCCTACATCTAATTTCCATTGCCTAATACATTTTGGATTTGGATCTAAGGATGATTTAGAATTGAATAAAGGATCCCCAAGTATAGGTTAGTGGGGCTTTATTGCAAATACGAGATAACCAGGAGGATTGAGGTATTCCCCAAGTCCGGATCATAGAGGTGATATGAAGTTGAAGAATTATTTTGCAGGCAATTTAAATTTGGTTATCTATTGAGAATAGTTGTTCATCTAGGAGCCAAGCTTCTAGTCTATCTAGTTTACTAATACGTCACCATGCTTTGAATTCTTCTCCCATACTTTTACGTATTTGTGGTGAAGTGAGAGTGGGGGTCAGAGGTGAAAGTTTTAGTTGAGTTCTCGAGTTGGCCCAAGCCCAGTTTTTTAAGGATAACTTAATCATGGGGTTGGTAAGTCTAGAGCCTATGGAATTGTGGGGGGTCCATATTAATGATTCCTAATGAAATGTTGTAATTTGGAGTATTCAATAAAGACCCATAATGGTTGATGTTCTTTTGAATGTGCCTGAGGGATAAGGACATTTGTGCAGCTCTAAAAAATAAGTTAAAGTTGGGACAGGATAACCCTCCAAATTTTTTATGTCTGTGCATAAGAGCTTTGTTTATCTTTGGACAGTTAATATAAGAGTCTAGGTAATATGTTAATTTTAATGGCGTTTATTCTTCCTGTCCAAGAGATCTGAAATTTATTCCATTTAGAGAGGTCTGCAGACAGTTATTTCAAGAGGGGTGTGTAGTTGGCTTTATATAGATCAGAGAATTCCGGGGTTATATTTAGGCCCAAGGTATTTAAGGTGGGTATTCGGCCATGAGAATATATATTTTTCCTTAATTTGATCTATTATATGTTTTGGGATTTGAGCTCCTATAACCTCTGTTTTTCCAAGGTTTACCTGGAGGCCAGAAATCTAACCAAAGGTTTCAAGGGTATCCATTAAGGCTGAAATGGAGTTTACAGGGTCTCTAAGTCTACACAATATGTCGTCGGCAAACAGACAACATTTTAATTGATATAGGCCTGTTGTAAAACCTTTTATTTAAGATTCGCACCGGATAGCTTAGGCTAAGGGTTCTATAGCTAAGGCAAATAATAAAGGAGATAGGGGGCATCCCTGTCTTGTTTCTCTTTGAATTGTGATCTTGGATCCCTCTATTGGATCCCGATAATATGTTGTAATAAGATTACTGAAATTTCCCTTGATTCCTAATTTAGTTAATACCACATGTAGATAGGGCCACTCAATGGAATCAAAGTCTTTTTCCAAATCGAGGGCTAGAGTGCAAAGTGGGGTATTAATAGATTTAGCTAGATGGAATATATTTAGTATTCTCTGGATATTGTCTCCCGCTTGTCTAAGTGGTATAAAGCCGACTTGATCCTTATGGATCAGTCTGGGGAGAAATTTGGCCAGCCTTATTAACATTATATTCGCTAGTATTTTTATATCTCCATGTAATAGAGACATTGGGTGAAAAAATGTTATGTTGAGTGGATCTCGTTCTGTTTTAGGAAAAAATATTAAATTGGCTTGATTTAGTTCTGGAGGCATTATTTTGCCTTGCAGTATAGCATTAAATAGTCTAGTCACGTATGGAATAAGAATGTTGAAAAAAGCTTTATAGTAAACATTTGAGTAGCCATCATGCTCCTGTGATTTCCCTAATTTAAGATTATAAATGTTTTGGCTAATTTCTTTATCAGTAACTTCTGCATTTAGTAGGTTAAGTTCCTGAGTAGAGACTGTGGGCAAGTTGTATCTGTTCAGGAAATCTTGTATTATAAAGTTGCGGGTTTTAGAATGCGAGGAGTAAATATCTTGAAAGAAATTTGCAAATGTTTTCTGAATTGTAGTTTGACTCATAGAAATATTCCCTTGTCGGGTTTTAATTTGATAAATTTGATTATAACTTTGTTTACTTATGAGTTTTTTAGCCAGCAAGAGCAAAGGTTTATTTACTTGGGTATAGCATTTTTGACGAGTTTTCCTAATAGCTATTTTGGTTATATCGGAAAGAATAATGTCTAATTCTATCCTAACTTTCTAAATTTTTTGCCTAATTATGGTGGAATGTTTCATTTGGTTTTGTTTTTCGAGGTGATATAATTCTTTAAATAGTTAATAGTTTGGTCTCTTTTAGATTCAGCTTTTCTCTACAGGTAGTTGCTAGTCTAATAAGAGTGCCCCTGGTGAAGGCTTTATGGGTAACCCAAATCCATCCGATTCGACTTTCTGGAATATCATTTTGGGAAAAATAGAGTTTGAGAACTTCTTCGATTTGAGTTTGGATGGAGGAATTTGAGATCAGCATTTAATTTAGTCTCCAGTGAAATAATTTTTTAAGGTTAATGCCTAAATCAATTTTAATTGATACAGCAGAGTGATCTGACCAGGGGCATGGAAGTATTTGGGCTTCTTTTGAGTGGTCAAATATTTTGGAATCTATTAATAAGCCATCTATCCTAGAATATGAATTATGGATATGGGAACAGTATGTATATTCTTCATTGTCAGGATGATGTCCCCTCCATGCCTTTATAAGCTCTAGTTTATGCAGAAAGTGTTGATTAGTTTAAGATTTTTAGAATAGCGTGTATCAGAGAGATATTGGGTTCCATCTAGACTTGGCTGTAGCACTTTGTTGAGATCGCCTCCCATAATAATTCTACCTGTTTCAATAGAGATAAGATATTTTTGAAGTTTAGTTAGCGTGTTGTGGGGAGTGGTAGTGGGCACGTAGAGGTTAACTAATGAAACCTTATTATTTAGAATGGTCCCAGTTAATATTAAGTAATTGCCTTCTTTATCTTTTATTGTATTCTAAAGTTTGAAGGGAACATTTTTAGTTAATATTTATCATGGGGTTGGTGGGTTAGTGTTAGAATTAATGATATTTAATTTACCTGATGAGGGTTCGCCCATTTTTAAATGGATATCAGCTTCCCTGGACTCTGGTGTAGATCCTCTTAGCCTCCAGTTTATTTTGTAGGTCTTAGTTGTGCCATTCAGAGATAGGAAAATTAAAGCAAAGCAAAAAACATTAGAACAATTAAATAACAAACTGGTTCAATATGCATATAGATTCTCCCAACACTTATTTGAGTATTCATTTATTTAGAGTGGGGGGTCATAACAAAATAGACTCCTAAGGCCCCTAAAGGGAGAATAATACATGGTATAGCTGTGTGACGCAGCAGTAAATATATGGTGTTGTTATTTCCCCTTGGTCCCATTATACAGTGTAGCATTGAATATGGGGGTGAATTTAGTGTGTTAGGGCTGTGGATATGTGGCGTTATTCCCCCACACTGATTATATGTGCTTTATAGACCTTTCCTCAGTTTTTTCCCTAGCTTCTCCAGGAGTACCTTGTTTGCGTTAGCTGTGGTGGGCCTTCGTCTCCTCTTGGCTTCTTGCATTTTGTGCCACCTGTGGATGGTCTCTTTTGTAGTTTCGGGCCTCTGGTGATGTTTCTCCTGGCTTGTGTTCCTTGAGTGGTGCATAGCTTCCAACTTCAACTCTGCCTGTCATATCTCTTTTCTTGGTGGATGTTGTGTCTCCCTGTAGTGGCTGTCAATGTTGCTGGGGTTGTGTATGACAGCTCTAGTTATTGGGATTTTACTCTGATAGGAGGAAAAATTAGGAAAGGCTGGGAATGATGGAAGCCCAGCCTAGGCCTCAGCAATGTGTAATTGAAATTTGATGTAGCCCACTACAATTGGCAATGGTTCTGTTCAGCAAATGATCTTGGATTCAAATATGATGTTTTTGTTTGTAAAAGTGATAATTTAGAGGCTAAAACACAAAAAATTAGGCCTACTCCTGCAGAGCATTAGCATGCGCACGTCTTGAGGCAACAAATTCTCGAGTTTACATTTTTTGGGAGCAGTAAATCATATCCCATGTGGCTTAACAATGACTTAAAGATCATGATGAGGAAATAGAAACATGCATTTAAATTATACAAGAAGGAGGAAACAGAGGCAGCTTTATGTGACTATAAGGAAATCAACAAGGCTTGCAAAAGGGCTATTAGACTGGCTAAAATAGAAAATGAGAAGTCAGTTGCAATGGAAAGTAAGACTAACCCTAAAATATTTTTTAAGTATATTAATGGGAAGAAGATGAGGAAGGAAGCTATAGGAACATTACAATGTGACACAGGCCGTCTGATAATTAGTGACCAAGAAAAGACAGATGAGCTAAATAGGTTCTTTTCTTCGGTATACCCAAGGGAGGTACCAGTGGTTGGGACACCGCAACATAATGGGGCTACACTACCATCACTAAATAATTGGTTAACGCAGGAAAAAATCCAAAAGAGATTGGAGAAAATAAATGTTAATAAAGCCCCAGGTCCTGATGGAATACATCCAAGGGTACTGAGGGAGCTGGGTTCTGTAATACCAAAACCATTATATCTAATCTTTCAAGACTCGCTCACTACAGGGTCTCTACCAGATGACTGGAGAAAAGCAGAGGTGATACCTATATTTAAGAAGGGATCTAGAGCAAATCAGGGGAATTATAGACCAGTGAGCCTCACATCTGTAGTTGGGAAGCTTTTAGGAAGGGGTTAATAAGGGACAGAATACAATAATATGTCTATTTGAACAAGATCATAGGTAGCAGTCAACACGGATTTATGAAGGATAGGTCGTGTCAGACCAATCTAATTAGTTTCTATGAGGAGGTTAGTAGGAACTTGGATCAGGGCAACTCAGTGGACGTAGTCTTTTTGGATTTTTCAAAGGAATTTGATACAGTGCCACATGGAAGACTAGTGAGCAAACTAAGGGATACAGGAATTGCAGTAAATATCTGCTCATGGATCGAGAGCTGGCTAAAAGACAGGAAGCAAAGGGTTGTTGTTGGAACATACTCCGATTGGACTAATGTGATAAGTGGGGTTCCTCAGGGTTCAGTATTAGGTCCTCTCCTTTTTAACATATTTATTAATGACATTGAAGTAGGACTCGAAAGTAGTGTCTCCATTTTTGCTGATGACACTAAGTTGTGCAAGGTAATAAAATCAGATAATGACGTGCTTTCCCTACAAAGGGATTTGCATAAATTAGAGAAATGGGCGGCTAAATGGCAGATGAGATTTAATACAAATAAATGTAAGGTTATGCATTCGGAAAGGAAAAATAGCCATGCAATTTATAATCTTAATGAAGCAAATCTAGGGGTATCAGATATTGAAAGGGATTTGGGAGTACTAGTGGACAACCACCTAGGTAGCAGTGCTCAATGCCAAGCAGCAGCTGCAAAGGCAAGTCAAATATTAGCATGTGTTAAGAAGGGTATAGAAGCCAGGGAAGCAAATATAATTCTACCACTATACAAATCTCTAGTACGCCCTCATTTGGAATATGGAGGACAATTTGGGGCACCACTTCATAAAAAGGACATTTTAGAGCTGGAAAAGGTACAGAGGAGGGCAACAAAACTAATAAGGGGAATGGAGGGGCTAAGTTATGAAGAAAGAATAACCAAATTAAACTTATTTTCGCTAGAAAAAAGGCATCTATAAGGAGATATGATTACCTTATTTAAATACATCCAGGGTCAATATAAGGCTTTGTCAAGTGAACTTTTTGTAGCAAGAGATTTTCAACTGACAAGAGGACATCCTTTGAGGTTAGAGGAAAAAAGTTTTCACCTTAATGGTTAAACTGTGGAATTCTCTACCAAAGGAGGTGGTGACTGAAAATTCGTTAGACAACTTCAAAAAGGGGTTAGATATATTTTTGAATAAAGAGGGCATTCAAGGCTATCCTAGATAACTAGCAAAGGAATATTGATCCAGGGAGAAGTTTGATCGCCAGTCTCTGGGGTCAGGAAAGAATTTAGCTTTTTTTCCCCTTATAAGACAATTGGCAAAGTTTCAATGGTTTTTTTTTTCTGTTTGCCTTCCTCTGGATCAATTAACAATTAATAATAAATAGTCCACATATTAAAAAGATCAATAGAGATCTAAAAAGGTTGAACTTGATGGACTAACTCTTTATTCATCCTCCAATACTATACTAATTATAGTTATTTAACAACTAATTAATTAATAACTAATCCGCATATTGCAGATCAGAGGAGATCTTAACAGGTTGAACTTGATGGACTGAAAGTCTTTTTTCAACCTTAATTACTATGTAACTATTTTTCTTAAACTCTTATATCCATGGTTTGAGCAGCTGACAAATTTACATACTTTACAAACAAGTGCAGAACTTTAGTTTTTTTTTTCATGCAAAAAAGCAACAACTTTTGTCATGTTTTAAACATGTTTTTGTATACATGATAGCAACACATTTGATGTCAGATAAGAACTTATAGGCCAACATAGTCTGCCCATTATCTCTACTGAAAAACCTTGGCTTAATAAATCCTCTGGATCACTACATGCTAATCCCAGACATGCTTCAAATGCTTTACGTTCAAAGTAAAATACTGGGGAATGGCGTTGCCTGATTCAGACCTACGCCCTATGTGTCTTGTGTTCATGAACAATGCTGCTGCTTCCCGTAATGTAGTGATAGTCAACCTGGTCCCTACCTCCGAATAGTGGGCAATTCAAGCTTTTATGGTGAGCAGCGGGGTAATCTCTAGGTGACGTCACTAATAAGTGACGTCAGACGCCAGAGACCCACGGCACCATGCTTGGCTGGTTAGAGAGCTGGTGAGAGAGCCTAGGGACCAGATCACATAGCTAGGGTCATATGATTTATGTAACCAGAAATGACATAAGGTAAACTGAGTTACTGTGACACCTGCTATAATGCCATCTTTGTTGAGGGCAAACCCATTATGTTTAGGGAGGCTCTGCATGCTTGTGGTGTAGTGCCCCCTTGTGGTCAGGATACACATTAGGCATTTTCTGATTTATTAAACTCTATTTTACTTGCAGTAAAGATTTGAAGACGCTCTTTTCTTACTTTACAAGCATTCAGTGCCCGCCTAAAGCGACCATGTCACCTCAAAATCAACTGCTTTGCTGTGCTAATAGGAATCACCCTCTGCTTGTCTGTCCCTGTGATGGACAAAACAATGACCCCAATGTTGTCATTGAGTTATATCCCCTCCTTTATCCTTATCAAGAACTCAGTACAGCAAATTAGCATACTCCAAAGCCTCCGCCTATCTCATCAACTTTTCAAAATGGTCCACATGGGCAACTTTTCAAAATGCCCTTATGGGCAATTTCAGCTGTGACCCCAGCAACCTTCAGAGGTCACACACTGTACCCTGCGGGGTACACTTTATGGAAGCTTTCTAGACGTGTGCACATCCACATATCAGTATCCACCATATAAATATGTTGTAATAAGATTACTGAAATTTCCCTTGATTCCTAATTTAGTTAATACCACATGTAGATAGGGCCACTCAATGGAATCAAAGTCTTTTTCCAAATCGAGGGCTAGAGTGCAAAGTGGGGTATTAATAGATTTAGCTAGATGGAATATATTTAGTATTCTCTGGATATTGTCTCCCGCTTGTCTAAGTGGTATAAAGCCGACTTGATCCTTATGGATCAGTCTGGGGAGAAATTTGGCCAGCCTTATTAACATTATATTCGCTAGTATTTTTATATCTCCATGTAATAGAGACATTGGGCGAAAAAATGTTATGTTGAGTGGATCTCGTTCTGTTTTAGGAAAAAATATTAAATTGGCTTGATTTAGTTCTGGAGGCATTATTTTGCCTTGCAGTATAGCGTTAAATAGTCTTGTCACGTATGGAATAAGAATGTTGAAAAAAGCTTTATAGTAAACATTTGAGTAGCCATCATGCTCCTGTGATTTCCCTAATTTAAGATTATAAATGTTTTGGCTAATTTCTTTATCAGTAACTTCTGCATTTAGTAGGTTAAGTTCCTGAGTAGAGACTGTGGGCAAGTTGTATCTGTTCAGGAAATCTTGTATTATAAAGTTGCGGGTTTTAGAATGCGAGGAGTAAATATCTTGAAAGAAATTTGCAAATGTTTTCTGAATTGTAGTTTGACTCATAGAAATATTCCCTTGTCGGGTTTTAATTTGATAAATTTGATTATAACTTTGTTTACTTATGAGTTTTTTAGCCAGCAAGAGCAAAGGTTTATTTACTTGGGTATAGCATTTTTGACGAGTTTTCCTAATAGCTATTTTGGTTATATCGGACAGAATAATGTCTAATTCTATCCTAACTTTCTAATTTTTTTGCCTAATTATGGTGGAATGTTTAATTTGGTTTTGTTTTTCGAGGTGATATAATTCTTTAAATTGTTAATAGTTTGGTCGCTTTTAGATTCAGCTTTTCTCTATAGGTAGTTTCTAGTCTAATAAGAGTGCCCCTGGTGAAGGCTTTATGGGTAACCCAAATCCATCCGATTCGACTTTCTGGAATATCATTTTGGGAAAAATAGAGTGTTAGATCTTCTTCAATTTGAGTTTGGATGAAGGAATTTGAGATCAGCATTTAATTTAGTCTCCAGTGAAATAATTTTTTAAGGTTAATGCCTAAATCAATTTTAATTGATACAGCAGAGTGATCTGACCAGGGGCATGGGAGTATTTGGGCTTCTTTTGAGTGGTCAAATATTTTGGAATCTATTAATAAGCCATCTATCCTAGAATATGAATTATGGATATGGGAACAGTATGTATATTCTTCATTGTCAGGATGATGTCCCCTCCATGCCTTTATAAGCTCTAGTTTATGCAGAAAGTGTTGATTAGTTTAAGATTTTTAGAATAGCGTGTATCAGAGAGATATTGGGTTCTATCTAGACTTGGCTGTAGCACTTTGTTGAGATCGCCTCCCATAATAATTCTACCTGTTTCAATGGAGATAAGATATTTTTGAAGTTTAGTTAGAGTGTTGTGGGGAGTGGTAGTGGGCACGTAGAGGTTAACTAATGAAACCTTATTATTTAGAATGGTCCCAGTTAATATTAAGTAATTGCCTTCTTTATCTTTTATTGTATTCTAAAGTTTGAAGGGAACATTTTTAGTTAATATTTATCATGGGGTTGGTGGGTTAGTGTTAGAATTAATGATATTTAAGTTACCTGATGAGGGTTCGCCCATTTTTAAATGGATATCAGCTTCCCTGGACTCTGGTGTAGATCCTCTTAGCCTCCAGTTTATTTTGTAGGTCTTAGTTGTGCCATTCAGAGATAGGAAACATAAAGCAACGCAAAACACATTAGAACAATTAAATAACAAACTGGTTCAATATGCATATAGATTCTCCCTACACTCATTTGAGTATTCATTAATTTAGGGTGGGGGGTCATAACAAAATAGACTCTTAAGGTCCCTAAAGGGAGAATAATACATGGTATAGCTGTGTGACGCAGCAGTAAATATATGGTGGTGTTATTACGCCTTGGTCCCATTATACAGTGTAGCGTTGAATATGGGGGTGAATTTAGTGAGTTAGGGCTTTAGATATGTGGCGTTATTCCTCCACACTGATTATATGTGCTTTATAGACCTTTCCTCAGTTTTTTTCCTAGCGTCTCCAGGAGTACCTTGTTTGCGTTAGTTGTGGTGGGCCTTCGTCTCCTCTTGGCTTCTTGCGTTTTGTGCCACCTGTGGATGGTCTCTTTTGTAGTTTCGGACCTCTGGTGCTGTTTCTCCTGGCTTGTGTTGCTTGAGTGGTGCATAGCTTCCATCTTCAGCTCTGCCTGTCATATCTCTTTTCTTGGTGGATGTTGTGTCTCCCTGTAGTGGCTGTCAATGTTGCTGGGATTGTGTATGACAGCTCTAGTTATTGGGATTTTACTCTGATCGGAGGAAAAATTAGGAAAGGCTGGGAATGATGGAAGCCCAGCCTAGGCCTCAACTATGTGTAATTGAAATTTGATGTAGCCCACTACAATTGGCAATGGTTCTGTTCAGCAAATGATCTTGGATTCAAATATGATGTTTTTGTTTGTAAAAGTGATAATTTAGAGGCTAAAACACAAAAAATTAGGCCTACTCCTGCAGAGCATTAGCATGCGCACGTCTTGAGGCAACAAATTCTCGAGTTTACATTTTTTGGGAACAGTAAATCATATCCCATGTGGCTTAACAATGACTTAAAGATCATGATGAGGAAATAGAAACATACATTTAAATTATACAAGAAGGAGGAAACAGAGGCAGCTTTATGTGACTATAAGGAAATCAACAAGGCTTGCAAAAAGGCTATTAGACTAGCTAAAATAGAAAATGAGAAGTCAGTTGCAAAGGAAAGTAAGACTAACCCTAAAATATTTTATAAATATATTAATGGGAAGAAGGCCAGGAAGGAATCGATAGGACCATTACAATGTGACACAGTCTGATAATTAGTGACCAAGAAAAGGCAGATGAGCTAAATAGGTTATTTTCTTAGGTATACACAAGGGAGGTACCAGTGGTTGGGACACCGCAACATAATGGGGCTACACTACCATCACTAAATAATTGGTTAACGCAGGAAAAAATCCAAAAGAGATTGGAGAAAATAAATGTTAATAAAGCCCCAGGTCCTGATGGAATACATCCAAGGGTACTGAGGGAGCTGGGTTCTGTAATAGCCAAACCATTATATCTAATCTTTCAAGACTCACTCACTACAGGGTCTCTACCGGATGACTGGAGAAAAGCAGAGGTGATACCTATATTTAAGAAGGGATCAAGAGCAAATCCGGGGAATTATAGACCAGTGAGCCTCACATCTGTAGTTGGGAAGCTTTTAGAAGGGTCAATAAGGGACAGAATACAAGAATATGTCTATTTGAACAGGATCATAGGTAGCAGTCAACACGGATTTATGAAGGATAGGTCATGTCAGACCAATCTAATTAGTTTCTATGAGGAGGTTAGTAGGAACTTGGATCAGGGCAACTCAGTGGATGTAGTCTTTTTGGATTTTTCAAAGGCATTTGATACAGTGCCACATGGAAGACTAGTGAGCAAACTAAGGGATACAGGAATTGCAGTAAATATCTGCTCATGGATCGAGAGCTGGCTAAAAGACAGGAAGCAAAGGGTTGTTGTAAATGGAACATACTCCGATTGGACTAATGTGATAAGTGGGGTTCCTCAGGGCTCAGTATTGGGTCCTCTCCTTTTTAACATATTTATTAATGACATTGAAGTAGGACTCGAAAGTAGTGTATCCATTTTTGCTGAAGACACTAAGCTGTGCAAGGTAATAAAATCAGATAATGATGTGCTTTCCCTACAAAGGGATTTGCATAAATTAGATAAATGGGCGGCTAAATGGCAGATGAGATTTAATACAAATAAATGTAAGGTTATGCATTTGGGAAGGAAAAATAGTCATGCAATTTATAATCTTAATTAAGCAAATCTAGGGGTATCAGATATTGAAAGGGATTTGCGAGTGCTTGTGGACAACCACCTAGGTAGCAGTGCTCAATGCCACGCAGCAGCTGCAAAGGCAAGTAAAATATTAGCATGTATTAAGAAGGGTATAGAAGCCAGGGAAGCAAATATAATTCTGCCACTATACAAATCTCTAGTACGCCCTCATCTGGAATATGGAGGACAATTTTGGGCACCACTTCATAAAAAGGACATTTTAGAGCTGGAAAAAGTACAGAGAAGGGCAACAAAACTAATAAGAGGAATGGAGGGGCTAAGTTATGAAGAAAGACTAACCAAATGAAACTTATTTTCGCTAGAAAAAAGGCATCTATGAGGGGATATGATTACCTTATTTAAATACATCATAAGGCTTTGTCAAGTGAACTTTTTGTAGCAAGAGATTTTCAACTGACAAGAGGACATCCTTTGAGGTTAGAGGAAAAAAGTTTTCACCTTAATGGTTAAACTGTGGAATTCTCTACCAAAGGAGGTGGTGACTGAAAATTCGTTAGACAACTTCAAAAAGGGTTTAGATATATTTTTGAATAAAGAGGGCATTCAAGGCTATCCTAGATAACTAGCAAAGAAATATTGATCCAGGGAGAAGTTTGATCGCCAGTCTCTGGGGTCAGGAAAGAATTTTGCTTTTTTTCCCCTTATAAGACAATTGGCAAAGTTTCAATGGGGTTTTTTTTCTGTTTGCCTTCCTCTGGATCAATTAACAATTAATAATAAATAGTCCACATATTAAAAAGATCAATAGAGATCTAAAAAGGTTGAACTTGATGGACTAACTCTTTATTCATCCTCCAATACTATACTAATTATAGTTATTTAACAACTAATTAATTAATAACTAATACGCATATTGCAGATCAGAGGAGATCTTAACAGGTTGAACTTGATGGACTGAAAGTCTTTTTTCAACCTTAATTACTATGTAACTATGTAACTATTTTTCTTAAACTCTTATATCCATGGTTTGAGCAGCTGACAAATTTACATACTTTACAAACAAGTGCAGAACTTTAGTTTTTTTTTTTCATGCAAAAAAGAAACAACTTTTGTCATGTTTTAAACATGTGTTTGTATACATGATAGCAACACATTTGATGTCAGATAAGAACTTATAGGCCAACATAGTCTGCCCATTATCTCTACTGAAAAACCTTGGCTTAATAAATCCTCTGGATCACTACATGCTAATCCCAGACATGCTTCAAATGCTTTACGTTCAAAGTAAAATACTGGGGAATGGCGTTGCCTGATTCAGACCTACGCCCTATGTGTCTTGTGTTCATGAACAATGCTTTTGCTTCCCGTAATGTAGTGATAGTCAACCTGGTCCCTACCTCTGAATAGTGGGCAATTCAAGCTTTTATGGTGAGCAGTGGGGTAATCTCTAGGTGGCGTCACTGATAAGTGACGTCAGACGCCAGAGACCCGCGGCACAATGCTTGGCTGGTTAGAGAGCTGGTGAGAGAGCCTAGGGACCAGATCACATAGCTAGGGTCATATGATTTATGTAACCAGAAATGACATAAGGTAAACTGAGTTACTGCGACACCTGCTCTAATGCCATCTTTGTTGAGGGCAAAGCCATTAGGTTTAGGAAGGCTCTGCATGCTTGTGGTGTAGTGCCCCCTTGTGGTCAGGATACACATTAGGCATTTTCTGATTTATTAAACTATTTTACTTGCAGTAAAGATTTGAAGACGCTCTTCTCTTACTTTACAAGCATTTAGTGCCCGCCTAAAGAGACCATGTCACCTCAAAATCAACTGCTTTGCTGTGCTAATAGGAATCAACCTCTGCTTGTCTGTCCCTGTGATGGACAAAACAATGACCCCAATGTTGTCATTGAGTTATATCCCCTCCTTTATCCTTATCAAGAACTCAGTACAGCAAATTAGCATACTCCAAAGCCTCCGCCTATCTCATCAACTTTTCAAAATGGTCCACATGGGCAACTTTTCAAAATGCCCTTATGGGCAATTTCAGCTGTGACCCCAGCAACCTTCAGAGGTCACATACTGTACCCTGCGGGGTACACTTTATGTAAGCTTCCTACTCGTGTGCACATCCACATATCAGTATCCACCATATAAATATGTAAGTACATTCAACTTTTCAATAGAATACATATTTTTCTACTAATCAGTAGCTGTTTTTATTAGGAAACATTTAAACCCAGCTCACTTACATATACCTTTAACAGTGTTTGGCTCAAGACTTCAACTGGAATACTGACCCACTTATCTAATAATGCTTCTGTACAGTAGTACTTTCTTACATCACCCCTAAAACTTCCACACTCCAACCATGACCACTTCTTCTTTTATTCCTCCTTTTCTTGAAGACACTTCTGTCTTGAGTTTTATTAAATCCATTGAAAATAAGATAATGAAGGGGGATTTGGACCTTCTATAAAACCCGTAGCTTTTACCCAATGCATAAAATACCTGCATTTTATTAATATTTATTGAGCCATTGGAGTGTGGCCTCTGGCCTGTGGATTTACCGCAAGTGCATGTGAAGTTTCCAGAGTAGCTTCTCACCTTGTGTAGCTTCGTCCTTTCTCCCTGTTTCCTCCGATATACGGTGCCATGTTTCACATCTGGCAACCTACATGAAAGAGAACAGGAAGAAAGGAGATGGTTAGAATCTATGGAGGATTCTTAGATGCGAGTGAAATTGTATGTGACAATTATATTGAGGAAGATAACATTTGCTAAAATATTTACATAAAACAAATCATTTTACACAAAGAACCCCCTTAAAGGGACATGGAACACAACTGTTTTAATTACATTGAAACTAACAGGAAATGCAGAGAACGTGTAGATCTCATTGGCTGGCAGAGGGCAAACCCCTGAGCGCAGTTAAACTTCTTATCAACCCTGATGAGAGCACTGACTGATGCAACTGCCACATTCCCATTGTGCAGACACTTCCTGTGTATTTAAATTTTCCTCCCACCTAAGGAAGGTGTTCTGCTGAAACCAAAATGGTAGAATCCACAACTGCAAATCTGCATATAAATTAAAGGTTGTAGTAGATTTTTTTCCCATTGTAGAACACGTTGCATATTTGTAAGCGTTGCTTTCCAAATTAATAAATATAAAATATATGCCCAAAGTTACATCTGATCAGTTTAAAATCAAGACAAAATGGTGTAATGCTTGCTCAAACACTACAAACACAACACTTTATTGCAGCCAGACTTTAATGTGCAAAAACAATCTATAAATATTTAACTAAATACCAATATTTCACTGACTTGAAATATAGATGTTTAGGTTTATTTGGAAGTAAAATACGAGTTTTCTCCCCGTTTCCTGCACACATTGCTGATTCAAACCATGGCAAGTATTCAATTCCCCGGCTGAAAATGTCTGAGCAATTAGCGTAGACTGAAAAGGTCAAAATCAGCAGCGAGCCGCGCTCTCCAGCTACATAACCATCTGATATTATTTTGCTCAAACCAGAAATATTTTTGGCCAAAGTATATTTGAGCAATTTTCACAGCCGGCTTCATATATTATCCATAAAGTACATTGGGACAACAGGGTATTAAGTTAATGATTATAATACAGGCGGATACATCAGGCTTTCTGCATCTGTTCACACAGAAATGGCCCAAGTGCTTTTTTTTAAAGAAATATAGATTTTTATGAGTTAAATGTGAGAGTTTATGTAGAGAAATATATTTATTGGATATAAAAGTAGCACTTTATTATAATGCAATTACACTGATAAAGAGGGGAATTTATTAACTGTTATAATATGGGCTAGTCGTTTACCTAAATGACGGTATAATATATGATGTGCTCTGTCTCTCTCTGTGCGCCCTCTCCCTTGCTCTCTGTGTGCCGTCTCTGTGCCCTATCTCTCTTTTTCTCTCTTTCTCCCTCCCTCTCCCTCCCTCCATCCTTCTCTCTCCCTCCTTCTGTCTCACCCACCTTGTACTATATTCCCCCCTTCTTCTTTCTCCCTCCTCCCCTCCTTCTCTCTCCCCCATGTCTGTCTCCCTCTAATGTATCTCCCCTATCTATCCCCCCATGTTTCTGTCCCACCCTTCCCCTGTCTCTTCCCTCCTCCCCATGTCTCTCCCCCCCTCCATTTTTCTCTCCCGCCCCTCCCGTGTCTCTCTACCCCCCTGTGTCTCTCCAACCCTTTCCCACTGCTACCCCCTATGTCTCTCCCCCTCCCATCCTTCTCTCTCCCCCTTGTCTGTCTCCCTCCAATGTCTCTCCCCTATCTCTCCCACCCAGTCTCCCCCCCATTTTTCTCTCCCACCCCTCCCCTGTCTCTCTACCCTCTGTGTCTTTACCCCCCGTTTTGCTTCCACCCATTCCCTCCCCTGTCTCTCTCCCACTGCTCCCCCAATGTCTCTCCCCCCTGTATTTTTCTCCCACTCTCTCCCACTGCTCCCCTCATGTCTCTCCCCCCTGTGTCTCTCCCACTGCTCCCCCTATGTCTCTCCCCCACCTGTGTCACTCTCCCACTTTTCCCTCCCCCGTATCTATCCCCCGGCCCCCCCCCCCCATGTCTCTCTACCACCCTCTGCTTTTAATTGGACAAACATAATCATTTATTATGACAAGCTTTTGAGAAATAACTTCTCTTTATCAAGTCTTGGGCAGTACTACAAAGATGCACTAGAAAAAAGCAAAATATCTGTTCAGAGTTTAGGATGGGACACAAACAAGCACCATAAATAATGTCCTATGAGTCGTAAGATCAGGTTTATATAAGAACATAGCAGAGCCCTAATTATTAAATGACACCACAGTTTGGGGATAAGAACAACATCAATTGAACTCGTGGTATAAAACATGAATCACAAAACATTTTGGTAAAAAATCCTAAATCCATATTTAACCCAGTATGTTTTGAATCAAAAAATGTAATTTAAAAGTTTTCTGCTCTTGGAAACTATTTTCAGATTTTGTAAGGAGTGGGTTTTTATGGGTGCAATTATGTCCAAACCGGGACCCCAATTTAACAGCCCTTTGACATACAGTACATAGTATTATGTACACTACATTGGATGATGTACATGAATATGTATTTGTATATACATTTACAAATATATTTATATATTTAAATATATATACAAAAAAATATTTATATATGTAGAGAAATATATTTATTGGATATAAAAGTAGCACTTTATTATAATGCTGTTATACTGATAAAGTTGGGAATTCTCAAATGATGGATAAAAAAAACACACTCTTATGAGTGCTCTCTCAGAAAGTGATACAACAAAGACAAGATGGAATCCTTTATTAATAGTCTTCCTATTTGTAGTATCTCAAGAAATGTTTTTCTGCTATTAGTTTGTCATATAGTTCATTAACTACAGTGATTCTTAAATTCTTTAACAAATATAAAACTGGGTGTAAAGTAACATCTGTCAATCAAACTAATGTTTTCTGCCATCCGGTGTCCGAAGCATCTTAGTTAGATAGGGGAGTGGACAGGGAGAGCGTGTATCTGCCATCAGTCCACATCTCCAAGCTGGCTCACGACCCACACAAGGAATCCATTTACCTGCAGCCATCTGCACTGAGAGCACTTAGGATGTAATGCTGAAAAATCATGTTTCCTATTGAAATGTTTCCAAAAAAATAAACAAATTGCTCGGTCAGAAATAATTCCTGCTCTTGCTATGACAGGTTTTGTTGCTGACAGTCGGAGCCGGTGGCTGCTCTCAGCCCTCAGCGTCCAATTATAGAAAGAGCAGACGCTTCTTAATAAGGGCCTGAGCACGGACACACAATAATGGAGGCAGAGTGTCCCAGTGTGGCTTGTAGCACGCCAATAACGTTAACCCGCATTGATCCGGTTATCTGTATTAGTGTAACAAAAACCCTGCATGCTCACATTATAACTTTTTTATTTCATATAAATGTTTAACTATATTAATTAGTTAAATTTATCAATGAAATTATGATATACAGTTACTATCCACTCACTTCTAATAAACATCTAGTAACAGATTTTTATTTTCTAGAACAGCCCCCTTTCTTCCTGTTCTCCCTCATAAAAGATGCCAGCTGTGACTTAAAGCCAGGCCCACTAGGTAGTCTTCACACTAACAGTGCCTCACGTTGCTCAGAGCATGTCACCATCTATATTTGTGTGAAGCCTCTCTCCTGTGGGTGTGGCTTTAGGTCACAGTTGTGCAAGATGGCACCACCCTTAATGGAAAACCGGAATGTCTTATTGTGTTGATGACTGTCTTTTTGGATGGGGTGAAACTGGAGATTCCCGCTTTCATTTTGGCACAAGTGGCTAAAAGACACAAGACATTAGATACATTATAAGATCTCTCCTTGGCAAGTCTCATTTTAGTGTCTCCAGACATCTTCCAAATCAATTTTTTTTTTTCTTTCTTCCTTAGATTCCGTATACCTTTAAATGAACAGACCAGGAACTCTGTGAACAGTTTGAACATTAGGGATGAATGGGTGGCTCTCCTACAGAAATATTGTGCTCAACACTCATCAAGTGTAGAGTCTCCTGTTAATGGAAGTCTTTATTCCACCGTGAACCACCAGACGGCTCAACCGTCTGAAGTAAAAGACTCCCATGTTTATTGCAAGATAAAAGAAGGAGAGAATGGTTTCCAGATTTATAACGACCCAGACCCAGTGATGAATCCCATGATCCCTAAACCAGCTCAACTTACTCCATCACAAGTCTTGATTCCTACCAGACCGGTTCCGCCACCACCACCGACTCCACCGCCCTCACTGGTGGCTGTACCAAATCTACCAAAACGAACCAAACCTTTCCACTGGGATACAGTATCACAAGAAAAGGTTCGCTGAATATTCACAGATAATATTTGTCAAATGATGAAATACAAAAGTCATCTTGTTATTTTTAGGCATGTCAACACAATGTTGGGTTTGGATAAAAAAAATGTTAAAGGCTTATTTATATGCTCAGGTTAAAAATAAGGATATAGCATGTTCTGTGCTCGATTTAGACATTTGATTCCTCCCCTTTTCGGTTATAATTTTCTGTTCCTTGCAAATAATTTGGATTTGTTTTTGTATTGGTGGTAAATCAAGTAGTAATCAATCCAGCTAAACCAGGGTTAGACTATCCCATCTAGTGAGAATTGTACTTTGGTACCCCGTGTACCATCAACACATCTACCTAATACATTTTTATTTAATATCTTTTAATTTAAGAATATATTTCCAAATTGGTAGCCAAGAGTAGAAATTTATTTGCAAATTTTTACAAATATTTTTATTTATTTATATGTCCATTGATATATAATTTTTTTGAAAGCCATATATTTGTTGTGACAGATAAATAAATCTATGTGGGCACCGAATAGCTCTGTCCAGAAGAAAATTGATGCCGCCAGAATCCTACATCAGTTCCAGATTCAGGAGACTCCCAATGCCACAGACAACAGTTTGAAGAATCAAAATATCCTATTAGATAAAAAGATTGCTCATAATTTCAGTAAGTATAAACACATACACACACACGTATATATATATAAATAAATGTAATAAATAAATAAATATATATATATATATATATGTAATAAATAAATATAAATATATATATATATATATAAATAAATGTAATAAATAAATAAATATATATATATATATATATATATGTAATAAATAAATATAAATATATATATATATATAAATGTAATAAATAAATATATATATATATATATATATATATATGTAATAAATATATATATATATATATATATATATATATATATATATATATATACGGTATATATATATACTGTATATGTATAAAATGTAATTAAAGTGTTTTCTTAGAGAAAAGCAGCCAAAACAATAGAAATATTGGGTATAAAAACTGAATTCATTCAGTATTACAAAATAATGTAGCCTGTAAGACTTACTGCTATAAAATTAGCACCGTAAAGCAAGCCGCTGCCGATCTGCGGGTTTGGAGCGAAAAAAGCTTACGAGACGTGGAAGTTCGCGGTCGCAAATCCTTTGATCTCTCAAGCCTGTAGCATGAGTGCTAGATAAGGACCCGCAAAGGGGGTAAAGTCCAGTCCATAGCACTTTAAATGCAAATATACACACACTACTGTACATGTATTAAAAGGGAAAGTGATGTTAGGTCTTAGAATTATTAGCACAACATTCTCAAGCCCGCAAATCGCCCCTAAAGATACTTTATTTCATGTTTGATTTCCGTGTTATCTCGATCCCGGCGATCAATGTGTTAATACTTATACTGTAACTCGCATGTGATAGAATATCATACTTACGGCTTTATTAATATTGCATTATATCTGGAATGTGGGTCCGATTGTAACTCGTAATTGAACCCCGTAAGACTTTAAAATCCAACCTCCATTTTTCTGTGATGCAATGATGATGATCTCTGTTTCCATTGGCTCCATCTAAACCCGTAACTACGGGTTTGACTAATTGATCATGCTCATGGCCTGTGCATCCCACGGTCGACAAATGGTTTACGGGTTTACTCCTCAAGCTCGTAACTCGCAGCATGGTCTAATTTAATAGCTCTGTAACTGTAACTAGCCATCGCGAGCTTCACGTTGCACATACAGGCTTCGAATTTAATAGGGCTGATAGAGTTTAAAAAACTTGCATTAAAGGACTGAGAGGACTCTAAAGATTAGCAAAAATGTCACAAGTTTGTGGTGTATGCACCAAAATAATAACCTAATTCATTGGCATTTATAGAGAAAATCTTAATTTTAGCAGATTCTGCTAGTGCATGAAAGCTGCCATTATTATTATTATTATTATCCGTTATTTGTAATGCACAAACATATTCCGTAGCGCTGAACAGGGATTAAGTTCAATGCAAAACAATATTAACACATTGCAAAGAATACCATGATAGTCATCTTAATTTTCAAGAAACAAGAAGGCAGCACAAGCAATGCTTGCAAGTATAATAGCAAGCTGCCTCTATAGACCCTATGGGCCTCATTCAATTGCGATTTGACCAATTGAATAGGGCACTAAATAAGCACATAGCATATTTTTTTTAAAGAAGTTTTTCGTTAGTGAAAACCTTGCTTTTGGATAGATGCTTACTAACTAAAAACTTCTTTAAAAAAATATGTTGTGTGCTTATTTAGAGCCTTATTCAATTGGCCAAATTGCAATTGAATGAGGCCCTATGTGAGGGAGCGGGATGAATTTGTTGATTCATTGGTGGATTCAGATTTCAGCATACAAACGCCCTTCTCCTTCCCACTCATCATAATAAGCACATTCTCTTTGTCTCCAAGCCAGCTGTAAGTGTGGATGACCCAAGCGTGGTATCTACCTGGTACAATCCGTGTCTACTTAAATATTTTATATATTTTTTTTTTACCTAAAATTATTTTATTCCAATGGTTTACACGGCTGCTAATGTTCTTAACATGTAACAAAATTATCAAACACATGAGGTTTTTCCTAATCTGCTTTTAGAGACGTGATTGTTCTCCTCCTGCCCCGACCTGTTACATTACACATAGTGGGAGGAATCTTTGCTATTAATCTCACAAGTGGTAAATCCAACAAAGCTAATTGACTTATCATGCCAGGACAACTTCCACCTAAACGACTCTTCTGTACGATCTTCTGAATAACTAAATGGGATAATTGGTTCGTTTTTTAAAAACTTCACATCATTAATTTTTCATGCAAAATTATCAACATATTTAAAATGTACTTTTTTTTTAAATGCATTTACTGTATATATATTTTGTGAAATTACACAACAAAATTTTTTATTTTCATAAGGTTAGTAAGTAGTTTAAATTAGACAATTTTGGGTTATTTTGAGTTCAAATTTGAGGAAATGTTTTTTTTAAATAATTTATGCATAATTTAATTTAGGTATTGTTCTGAAAAGCTTCCACATGCAGCCATCTGAGCTACAGGAGAAGCTGTTAGTCATCAAGGAATCTGATGGCGGTTTAACAGACGAGCAACTGACCAACCTCAGAAGGTAAACATTTACATGGGGGTGTAAGTATTTGGTAAGAGGTAATGCAAAAACACATCTGTACCAACAGGTGGAGAATGGGAAATAATGTGGGAAAAGTGTTTTCTTTTTTAAAATTGCTTATGTTATGGGATTTTGTAATTAGTGGTTTAAACTGTGTCTATCCTCCCCTGCATTGACAGAATACATTGTGAGATGGCACTAAGTAGAACCAGCTGTATAGGCTGAGTAAGGCAAACATTACATCTCCTAAATTATTTCAATGTTAGTTATATTGTTCTTATTACACTCATTGTAGTGGTAAAATCATTCAACGATAACTGCAAACTGGATGATATGAGAAAAATATGGGTGTTGTAATGCTTTTAACTCTTTCAATGCCATGGGTTCAGGACATTTTCCTTACCAAGTCGACCATGCCCAATAATTATTTAGAATACAAAATAATTCAGTCTTTAACTTATTATCTATTATATATAAATATACTGTACCGGGGGCATCCATTGTAGTGTTTGTTTATACAACCTTGAAGATGATAAGGTTCAGGCTAATTTTATTAAAAGTACTTTCACTAAGGCACATTCAGCACACACACAGGACAGGATTTGAGGATATCTCTGCTGTGTACAGGTGAGACTATTGCTCTTTCAGTCATCCTGATTGACTCATCTGTGCACAGAAAGGAAATACACAAATCCAGGCCTGTGTGCGGCACTCCAGAACTGTACTTGCTTACCCCTGCATTAAGGAATGCAAACTTTCAATAGAAGCAAGTGAAATCTTATCTATATCCAAGGATTTCTGACAATGTAGATAAACAAACACCAACATAGCTGCTAACAGTACAGGAAAATCATTGGCCAAGACTTTATATGGCACAAAAATGTCTGTGCTTAATTCTGACTAGACAGAGAACAAGGTAGAGAGCTAGACAGATAAATAGGTAGATAACTAGATAGCGAACTATATAGAGCTAGAGAACTAGGGATCTAGATAGAGAACTAGATAGAGAGCTAGACAGATAAATAGGTAGATAACTAGATAGCGAACTATATAGAGCTAGATAGAGAACTAGGGATCTAGATAGAGAACTAGATAGAGAGCTAGATAGACAGCTAGTTGAAGAGCTAGATAGATAACTAAACAGAGAGCTAGACAGGGAGCTAGACAGAGAACTAGACAGAGAGCTAGTTAGACAGCTAGTTGAAGAGCTAGATGAAGAGCTAGAGAGAGAGCTAGAGAGCCAGATAGAGAGTTAGTTAGATAGCTTGACACAGCTAGATAGAGAGCTAGACAGGGAGCTAGATAGAGAGCTAGGCCGATAACTAGATAGAGAGCCAGATATAGAGCTAGACAGAGAGCTAGATATAGATCCATATAGAGAGCTAGACAGAGAGCTAGACAGAGAGCTAGACAAAGATCCAGATATAGAGCTAGATAGAGAGCCAGACAGAGAGCCAGACAGAGAGCCAGATAGAGAGCCAGATAGAGAGCTAGATAGAAAGCCAGATAGAGAGTCAGACAGAGAGCCAGATAGAGAGCCAGATAGAGAGCCAGACAGAGAGAGCTAGATAGGGAGCTAGATAGAGAGCCAGATAGAGAGCTAGATAGAGAGCCAGATAGAGAGCTAGATAGAGAGCTAGACAGATAGCTAGAGAGCCAGATAGAGAGCTAGAAAGAGAGCTAGATAGAGAGCTAGAAAGAGAGCTAGATAGAGAGCTAGACAGAGAGCTAGACAGGGAGCTAGACAGAGAACTAGACAGAGAGCTAGTTAGACAGCTAGTTGAAGAGCTAGATGAAGAGCTAGAGAGAGAGCTAGAGAGCCAGATAGAGAGTTAGTTAGATAGCTTGACACAGCTAGATAGAGAGCTAGACAGGGAGCTAGATAGAGAGCTAGGCCGATAACTAGATAGAGAGCCAGATATAGAGCTAGACAGAGAGCTAGATATAGATCCATATAGAGAGCTAGACAGAGAGCTAGACAGAGAGCTAGACAAAGATCCAGATATAGAGCTAGATAGAGAGCCAGACAGAGAGCCAGACAGAGAGCCAGATAGAGAGCCAGATAGAGAGCTAGATAGAAAGCCAGATAGAGAGTCAGACAGAGAGCCAGATAGAGAGCCAGACAGAGAGAGCTAGATAGGGAGCTAGATAGAGAGCCAGATAGAGAGCTAGATAGAGAGCCAGATAGAGAGCTAGATAGAGAGCTAGACAGATAGCTAGAGAGCCAGATAGAGAGCTAGAAAGAGAGCTAGATAGAGAGCTAGACAGAGAGCTAGACAGAGAGCTAGACAGAGAGCTAGACTGAGCCAGATATAGAGCTAGACAGATAGCTAGATAGAGAGTCAGATAGAAAGCTAGATAGAGAGCTAGACAGAGAGCTGGATAGACAGGTAGAGAGCCAGATAGAGAGATAGATAGGGAGTCAGACAGAAAGCCAGATAGGGAGCCAGATAGAGAGCTAGACAGATAGCCAGATAGAGAGCTAGACAGAGAGCCAGATAGAGAGCCAGATAGAGAGCTAGATAGAGAGCTAGATGGAGAGCCAGATAGAGAGCCAGATAGAGAGCTAGATAGAGAGCCAGATAGAGAGCCAGATAGAGAGCTAGAAGGAGAGCCAGACAGAGAGCTAGACAGAGAGCTAGATAGATAGAGAGCAATACAGAGAGCCAGATAGAGAGCCAGACAGGGAGCCAGACAGAGAGCCAGATATAGAGCTAGATAGAGAGCTAGTTAGAGAGCCAGATAGAGAGCTAGATAGAGAGCTAGACAGATAGCTAGATAGAGAGCTAGACTGAGCCAGATATAGAGCTAGACAGATAGCTAGATAGAGAGTCAGATAGAGAGATAGATAGAGAGCTAGATAGAGAGCTGGATAGAGCGTCAGATAGAGAGCCAGATAGAGAGATAGATAGGGAGCCAGACAGAGAGCCAGACAGAGAGCCAGATAGAGAGCTAGACAGGGAGCCAGATAGAGAGCTAGACAGAGAGCCAGATAGAGAGCTAGAAAGAGAGCCAGATAGAGAGCTAGACGGAGAGCCAGATAGAGAGCCAGACAGAGAGCTAGATATAGAGCCAGATAGAGAGATAGATAGAGAGCCAGATAGAGAGCCAGACAGAGAGCTAGATAGAGAGACAAATAGAGAGATAGATAGAGAGCTAGGCAGAGAGCCAGATAGAGAGCCAGACAGAGAGCTAGATATAGAGCCAGATAGAGAGATAGATAGAGAGCCAGATAGAGAGCCAGACAGAGAGCTAGATAGAGAGACAAATAGAGAGATAGATAGAGAGCTAGGCAGAGAGCCAGATAGAGAGCCAGACAGAGAGCCAGATAGAGAGCCCAATGGAGAGCCAGACGGAGAGCCAGACAGAGAGCCAGATAGAGAGCCAGATAGAGAGCCAGATAGAGAGCTAGACGGAGAGCCAGATAGAGAGCTAGACAGAGAGCCAGATAGATAGCTAGATAGAGAGCCAGACAGAGCGCTAGATAGAGAGCCAGATAGAGAGCCAGACAGAGAGCCAGATATAGAGCTAGACAGAGAGCCAGATAGAGAGGTAGACAGAGAGAGTTAGATAGAGAGCCAGATATAGAGCTAGACAGAGAGCTAGATAGAGAGCTAGACGGAGACAGTTAGATAGAGAGCTAGACAGAGAGCCGGATAGAGAGCTAGATAGAGAGCCAGATAGAGAGCTAGACAGAGACAGTTAGATAGAGAGCCAGATGGAGAGCCAGATAGAGAGCCAGACAGAGAGCTAGACAAAGAGCTAGATAGAGAGCCAGACAGAGAGCTAGACAGAGAGCTAGATAGAGTGCCAGACAGAGAGCCAGACAGAGAGCCAGATAGACTGCTAGATAGAGAGCCAGATAGAGAGCCAGAGAGCTAGATATAGAGCTAGACAGAGAGCTAGACAGATAGAGAAGCTAGATAGCCAGATAGAGAGCTAAATAGAGAGCTAGATAGAGAGCCAGACAGAGAGCTAGATAGAGAGCTAGATAGAGAGCCAGACAGAGAGCTAGATAGAGAGCTAGATAGAGAGCCAGATAGAGAGACAGACAGACAGAGAGAGAGAGACAGATAGAGAAGCTAGATAGATAGCCAGATAGAGAGCTAAATAGAGAGCTAGATAGAGAGCCAGACAGAGAGCCAGATAGAGAGCCAGATAGAGAGCTAGACAGAGAGCTAGACAGAGAGCTAGACAGAGAGCTAGACAGAGAGCTAGAGAGCCAGATAGAGAGCTAGACAGAGAGCTAGACAGAGAGCTAGACAGAGAGCTAGACAGAGAGCTAGACAGAGAGCTAGAGAGCCAGATAGAGAGCCAGATAGAGAGCCAGATAGAGAGCTAGATAGGATTACAAACATTTTAAATTCTGATCAGTTTTTATAATTCCCGGCGCTCTCCTGTTCTGGGCCCTTCTCTGTGTTATTTTGTTTGTGTGCGCTGATATAATAACATAGAGAGCATTAGATCACCAGATAACCCCAGATAACCCCAGGCCTGTCAATGTGACAATAGATAAACACGTCACGTGAGGACTGAAGGTTAAACTGTCACTAGTATATGTGCTGGGCTCTGACGTGAATAATAAAATATATCATTAATAAAACAATGCTTACATTTTATTAACTTAAGTATTTGATGGGTGTGTGTCAGATTAAACCGGCACACACTGGGAGGAGCCAGGATCACATGGGAGTTTATGAACCAATAGGAATGTTGTTGTAACAGCGGTAGAACCATTAGGAAACTGATTTGCAACATTTGGACAACCAATTGGATTATGACTTCAAATAGTGGGCGGGCGCTTACTGTGTGCCCGCCCCTCCATTAGCAACACAGGGGGGCACAAGCAATGGGTTTGGCCAGAGAGATAGCAATTTTAGGTTTTTGTTTTTTTATATAAAACATTTATTTTATCTGCTGCCCCTCATGGACTCTAGAAGACCAACATTTCTAAAATCCAGATACAATTTTTTTTAGGGTACGAAAAAAAAATTGTACATAGGCTGTAGATTATTGTTTTACATGCAGTTAGGCTACAGTGGAATCTACCATTTTGGTTTCTTTTGAACAACTTCCTGAGGTAAAAGGAGGCTTTGAATGCAGAGGAATCTTCTTATTGCACAATGGGAATGTGGCAGCTACAACTTTTCTCAGTACTACTAATGGGAAACATGGTTGACAAGGACACACCCACCTTAAAAAATGTAACTGGAAGCGGTGGGCATAAAACAAAATGGAATCTCACAGTTAAGAATATTCCTATAAATAATCCCTTATTATCCATTAAAACGTAATTGTGAGTTGGATAAGTCGTTGCTTATTTAATCATTTACTTTTATGTGACACAATGTAACCTGCCTGGTACTTTTGGTCCTTTCCCTCTTCACCTTTGCAAAATCTGACAGCTGCAATCCCGCCGCCAACCGACAGATGGCGCGGCCGATTTTCATATAAGGCGCGCCGACAGAAGAGGCCTTGAGCTATGAGAGGCGCGCCCGAGGCCCTGGGGGGCCGAGTGCCCGCGCCAAACATATCGATGGCCTCGCTGTCGACTCAGCGCTGTCGAGTTGCGCCACGTCGGAGGGGAGAATAGTTCTTTGAATTACAACAATGATGACGGCGCCCGAAAATTGACAGCGCCCTCTGCCGGATGGCTTATGTAACTGCAGCTATCAGTGCTGCCAAAGAAATGTGAAGGTGAAGAGGGATAGATCCAAACTTTGCAGGAACACCCTTTTATATATCCTCAAAACTCTCTACTAAGCGATCCTCCAATCAGAAGCCTCATCATGGTCTATATTGCAGGTACATGCCAACTGAGAAAGACCAGAAAATGTATCTAAGCTACAAAGGTTCTCCATCCGAACTACACGAAGTGGATCAGTTTATGCTGGAGGTGAGGATGCATCAGAAGGTGATATACTTTTGGGGTTTAGTCGTGACCGTGTTTCCATGGCCCTATGGACCACGGCTCACCAGGCACATCTATGGTTATGTCTCTGGTTATGCTCGTCTGTAAGGTTTTCATGGCAATGATACTGGAGTGGGTTGCCAGTTCCATCTCCAGTGGACCAAGATTTGTCTGACCTCTCTGCTATGACCTGCTGATCTTGGTCGACCCTACACCACAACAAGGTAGAGATCATGAAGGGGATATTAACAAACAAGACTTTTGGAAATGACATAAATAAATAAAAATAAAAAAACATTGCTATTAACCACGTGTAAAGAAATAAAAAAAAATGGAACTTTTATTAAGATAAATATAAAACTAAAAAAAACTAACCTTTGTTATTAACTTTGATAATTGTTACTTATTTATTATTAGGGCCAGTTCCTTAGACATTGAGGTGACAAAGGTCCTTTTTGATGCATATGAGGTCTGTTTAGTTAGCTTTTGGGGCTCTAGGCCTTCCAGATAGGAGGTTCCCTTTGAGGGTCATAGCTACCCTTTAAATGTAGTCACAAGTAACAATTAGTACCATTGCTGGTATACAAAGTAGAAAGGAGACGAAACCTAAGAGTTTATATATTCTAGTCTATGAGTAGACTCTAAGGGCCTCATTCAAATCCTATGTTTTTGGCATATGTAGCCGCAAGGGGAGGCCGCAAGCTACTTAGCTATTCAGTTGGCGGTCTTTGGTCCGGTTACGAGCCTCAAGCTGCGATCCCTTGCAATTTGCTCAATCGCACCTTACTTCCGTCAAAGCCTTTGATCTTGCGCGTCGGCGAGAGTTGCGGCCGCAAGAAATCCAAATTTGCAATTTGATTGCTACGATCACCCTTCCGTCAAGCCCGTAAATCGATGAAATTGAACCGCAGCTTACTTACACAGAAGAAGTCCCGCAATGGTCTTACTTACAAAATGTAGCAAAACTTTGGAAAATAAAAATTATTTATTTCATGTTCAATTTTCGCGTTCTATCCATCATGTAAGTCCTACGGGCTTGGAACATGAAGTGCAACGTCTGACCCGCAACAGCTCCGGATTAGCCTCCGTCCAGTCTGCAAATGGCTAAAATAGAACCACAGGTCACTTGGGCCATGGAGGTGTTGCAAAGGGCTTGATTACAAATCGTATCACTAATTAAGCAAATAAAAAGTCACGGGCTTGCGGCAAATGCTTATGTTTTGCAATCGGCTGTAAAGGGGACCTATTTGCGTCATCGCCCCATTGAATAGCAGCGTAGATGTAGCGCTACACGGTGCCATAACCCGTTTACAAGGAATTGCAGACTTGCGGGCGATTAACGGCCCCGATTTGAATGAGGCCCTAATATCTGCGTTTTTTTTCTTTAAATTTTTGTTTTATTTTAATAAATGTTCCATATTTTAATTGTTTATACATTGGTGCATTGGTGCCAAGCACCGGGGCTATGTCCAGAGGTTGTTTTGTATATTAATCCAGTGTCTTAGAGGAAAAGGAATTCTGTGTGTAAGAAAGCTTATTTAATCCTTGTGCTAAGGCAAAAAAACAAGTAATGAAAAGGTTCAATGCCTGCCATATTGTAGCAAAGTCCTCACATGTTTGTGAGGAATATAACAAACTAGCGACTTGCCCGTCAAAAATGACGGCAATAAAAACTGAAGCCTGGCAATGCTGTTTGCCACACAATGTAAGCCTCTCCCCCTCTACTTTACTGGCCTTGCAATGAGCCCCTTTGGAGCTCATTGCGAGTCTCTCCCTCTGTCTACTTCCTCCCTTGTGTCTTATTTCCCCCCTCCTCTCCCTCCCTTGTGTCTCCTTCCACCTCGTCTACCTCCTTTGTATCTCCTGCCCCCCTGTGTTTTTACCTCCCTCTCCCTCCCGTGTCTCTAAACCCCTCCCCTGTGTCTCTTTCCCCCTTCTCCCTCCCATGCATCTCTTCCCCCCCCTGTGTCTCCCCCAACCCTCCCCTGTGTCTGTTCCCCCCTGGCCTGTGTCTCTTTCCCCCTCCCCCTGGGTCTGTTACGGCCTTCCTCGTGTCTCCATTTCCCTCCCTTGTGTATCTTCCCCCCTGCACTCTCTCCCCTGTGTCTCTTCCCCCTCCTCTCACTCCCCTGTGTCTCTTCCCCCTCCTCTTTCTGTGCCTCTTCCTCCCTGTCTCTTCCCCCTCACCCTCTGTGTCTCTCCCCACTCTGTGTCTTCCACCCTCTCCCTCTGTGCCTCTTCCCCCGCCTCTCTCTGTGTGTCTCGCCACTGTGTCTCTTCACCCCTTCCTCTGTCCACCCCCCTCTGTGCCTCTTTCCCCCTCTCTCTGTACCTCTTCCCCCCTCTCCCCCTGTGTCTCTTCCCCCTCACCCTCTGTGTCTCTCCCCACTCTGTGTCTTCCACCCTCTCCCTCTGTGCCTCTTCCCCCGCCTCTCTCTGTGTGTCTCGCCACTGTGTCTCTTCACCCCTTCCTCTGTCCACCCCCCTCTGTGCCTCTTTCCCCCTCTCTCTGTACCTCTTCCCCCCTTTCCCTCTGTGTCTCTTCCTCCCTCACCCTCTGTATCTCTCCCCCCTGTGTCTCTTCCCCCCTCTCCCTCTGTGCCTCTTCCCCCCTCTCCCTCTGTGCCTGTTCCCCCCTGGCCTGTGTCTCTTTCCCCCTTCCCCCTGTGTCTGTTCCCCTCCCCCCCCCCATTTCCCTCCCATGTGTATCTTCCCCCTGTTCTCCCTCCTGTGTGTCTTTTCCCCCTCCTCTAACTCCCCTGTGTCTCTTTACCACCTATCCCTCTGTGTCTCTCCCCCCTCCCTCTGTGTCTCTTCCCCACTCTCCCTCTGTGCCTCTTCCCCACTCTCCCTCTGTGCCTCTTCCCCACTCTCCCTCTGTGCCTCTTCCCCACTCTCCCTCTGTGCCGTGCCTCTCCCCCCCCTCTTCCCCACTCTCCCTCTTCCCCACTCTCCCTCTGTGCCTCTCCCCCCCCTCTTCCCCACTCTCCCTCTTCCCCACTCTCCCTCTGTGCCTCTCCCCCCCCTCTTCCCCACTCTCCCTCCCCTCTTCCCCGCTCTCCCTCTGTGCCTCTACCCCCCCTCTTCCCCACTCTTCCCCACTCTTTCATCTGCTCTGCGCATGCTCGGTTCGCGCCGCGCTCTGCGCAAGCGCGACTCGCGCCGCGCACTGTGCATGCGCGGCTCGTGCCGCGCTCTGCGCAAGCGCGGCTCGCGACGCGCTCTGCGCATACGCGGCTCGCGACGCGCTCTGCGCATGCGCAGCTCGCGCCGCGCTCTCACTCTCTCTCCCCCTTCTGCCTACTCTCTCCTTCCCTCCTTCTCTCTGCCTCTCTCTCCTCCCTCTCTCTCCCTCCCTTTCTCTCTCTCCCTCCCTCCTTCTCTCTCCGTCCTCTCTCCGTCCTTCTCTCTCTCCCTCTCCTCACTCTGTCTCTCCCTCTCCTTCTCTCTCTCCCTCCCTCTCTCTCCCTTCGTCGCTCATTGGGAGACTCAGTGCGCAATTTTGCGAGCATTACACACAAACTCGCAGTACGACAACTATACCCGTGATATATATATATATACTAGCGAATTGCCCATCAAAAAATGACGGCAATGAAATTGTAAGGTAGCTAATGCTGTTTAGTGTGTAATAATGAAATATATAATACATTAATAAATGAATATACTTTACCTATTTTAAAGCATTGTGTGGAAGAGCTGTGAATGTGTTTTGATGTTGCTGCAGCATTAGTGGTGTGGATCTGCTGTGTAAGCGTGCTGAATGTGTGCAGTATAACACTGTGCGTGCGCGAGCCCAAACCGTTGTCGTGTACTTCCGCATTGGCGTCAAATGGCGAGTAATGTGTGTTATAGGTTTGTATCGGAATATCCGTAGGTGTTTTGTGGTGTTTTGCGAGTTTCTTGTGGTGTTTTGCGAGTTTAGAGTGCTGTAGCCTCGTTTTCGTTTTGTTCGGCGGCCATTTTTTCTCTCGCTTCGTTTTTTTTTTAGTCTCTAAACTGTTTTATTTGAAGTAAAATCGAGGTGTAAGTTGTATTTTTGAGGTGCTGGGTGCTCCCTCTTGGTGTAGGTAAGTTTTTTATGTATGTGCTGTGTGTATGTATTGTGTTTTACATTTTGTAATGTTCGCGAGTTGCGTCCGAGTGTTGCGAGTCCGTAATGTGTGTGAACGTGTGTCGTATGTTGTTTGCGAGTGTCGTAATGTGTGTGTCGTACTGTTTGGGTTGCGACGTGAAGTTTGCGAGGGTCGCAGTTGCTGGCAAGGAGCGCCTTCGGCGCTCCATGCCAGCAACTGCGGCCCTCGCTTTGCGAGGTCCTCAGGTGCTGGCATGGAGCGCCTACGGCGCTCCATGCCAGCAACTGAGGCCCTCGCTTCGCGAGGGTCCTCAGTTGCTGGCATGGAGCGCCTTCGGCGCTCCATGCCAGCAACTGAGACCCTCGGGCAGTGCCCTCGCTTCGCGAGGGCCGCGGGCTCGCTACGCGAGCCCGCAGCGTTAGCAACAACTCGTACGCTCACAACTATATATGTGATAATGCTGTCATCACCTTTATTATTAACTACTTAAAATAATTAAATATTTTGGTGTTAATTTTAATTGTAAATTGAGTGTCTTAAATTAAATTCCTGATTTTTGCCTTTTTCTATCACCAAAACCTCTTTGTTTTGTGTGTTTTCATATTTTAATATTTAGATTATAAAACAAAGCATTGCTAAAGGCATAAACAGTGATTATGACTCATGTCTTGCATATAAAATGTTACATTAAATAGGAACTAAATTGTCAATATTGTTACACAAAAAAAAAAAAAAAAAACAGCCACTGAAAAACAATGGAAATGTTTTAGAAATAATGCACATTGGGGCTTCCTAGGTGCTGCAGGTCCTGGAAGGACAGAAAAATAAAAACTTCCTGCAAATAACAATACACTCTGCTTGCCGCAAAGAAAAATAGCCGTTTTTTCCTTCAGTTTCTAACCCGAAAGTGAAAAAAAATAAAGTATTATTGCAGTGTAGAAAATATATAAACATTTAGAGGAGCTCAGTATATCAGCCAATGCAACTGAACCATAGATAAGACAGACTGAGTGCTGTAAAAGCTAACACTGCAGCATTTCAAAATATATATATATCTTAAACTATGAAATAAATATAGTAAAATGCGATGCAGCAAGCATCACCATTTTTCTTAAAGGACCTCTGTACACAAATATTTCAATTATAAAATTAAACACAAAAATTGGCAAAATATAAAAAAAAAATTAAATAAATAACAATCTTTAAAGTTTTGTCTTTTTTATGTAAATATACTGCAGTGAAATGGAAACTGCCATCTTGGTTTCTGCTGATCTGCTATGTAGAGATGGGGAGAGACTTTGAATGCAGAGGAAGCTTCTAACTGCTACAATAGAAATGTGACAGCTAAAATGCCAGTGCTTTCAAAAACAGGAAATTGAATCATACAGTAAAGAATAATTGCATATACATGTTCAATATGTAAAGACTGTCCTTATTTATTTTAATATATTTTCGCCTATTATCAAGTTTTGATATTCATAAGTCCATATAGAAAAATGGGCCTTTAATTGTATTTATTTTGGGTTTCTTATGCAGATGTGTAAGATTCCAGACTTGGGTCCAAGAGTCGACGTCTTACTTGCAATCCGTGAGCTGCCCATGTGCATGAAGGATATGCAGCCCGTGAGTTACAGAACTGATTAATAAAACCCTGATAAATGAGGTGTAACGGAACCCATCACTGTTTTACCCTGTTTTATGGTTGTTATTATTATGGTTAAAATATGATCCTACTATTATACTGTATGTATGTTGGTTTATGCTCTGCAGAATATTAGCCCAGACTATTGCAGACCTTGGCATAATAGATAATCCTATTACAGAGACTCCTCATAAGATAAGGAAGTCTATTGTATAAAGTGTTTTCATTCTCAGACATAAGAACAAAGGGAAGGATGATCTAATCAATGTCTGATTGTATCAAAGTTGCCAGGTAGCCTCAGGGAGGTGTGACCACACCTATTGTCCCTCTATGTGTATTGTGTGGCCAACTATGGGGGATGTGTATTGCCTGTGGGAAGAGATGTGTATATATATTTCTGCACAACAAAATAAAGACAGTATTATTTGACTCCCTATTGAGTGTCGTCCAATATGGGAGGTCGGGAATGGTGAGACTGTAGTGCCTCTTGGGTATTTTACCGTATACCAGCGGAGATATTGGATTCGTGTTCCAACTCCGTTACATGAGGAAGGGGTTAAAAACATCATAGAAAGTCCTACAGGAACCAGCCTCCTAACAGCATGAGATAGATGGCACTGATCTAAAAATAATATTCAACAATGCTGATGCTGGTATCCACCCACATTAAGGTCAGAGGGTGGTGGCGGCTTTGTGTAGCAGGCAGCTGCTAAATTTTCAGACATAATGTTTGCCCTCAACATTTGCTGGAGACTTGTATTAAAGAGTAACACACTTTTTTTGTATTAGATTGGAAGCTTTTTCGACCTGTCTCAGTCAAAACTCCACTTAATGACCTTAGCAGGGTGGAGACAAACACTCTAATCTTTGAAACATGAATGTATTATTAATCAAAGCATAATTTAAAATAATTACGTTTTTTTCAGCCGCCGTTGCATTATATCTTTCTCATCACTTAGACCAGTTAGGCTAGTAGATATCTCCATTGGCAACGTCCAGCCAGTGTGGCCACTGATAACTAATGGTCATTGTGTCTGCAGCTTGTGCATCAAACCACCAAAGCCTGCCGCCAGCTGCTGGCCAGCCAAGGCTTCGTAGCCGTGCTCCAGTATATCCTAGCCATGGGCAACTATCTGAACCTGAACGCGGGCAAAGGGAAGGCGCAAGGAGTTCGACTGATATCCCTGACAAAGGTAAGTGTTACTTGTCTTGTAGGAGGCACACTCCTGGCAAATGAAGTGTTTCATTTATTAAATATTATCGAGCATTTTGCTTTGGTAGTGGCCACATTATCCTATTTGATCTATTCCTGTCCACGCTCAGCGCAGGCCACGGCCTACAGTAATTGTAGGACACTACACGGCAGTACTACAGCGCATGAGGTTCATACACAGAGACATCATTGCCTTGTTCGATATTTACTTTAGGATAAGGACACTTCAAAGAACAAGCCAGCAATCCTACCCTGAAGGAGAAGGAAAAGGTCAAAGAGGAACACATGGATACCTACAGTAGAGTAGAAAAAATAGTTAAAAAATGTGATATTTAGCCAAATGGTATTCAAAGGCTTCTATATACATTACTATGATATCACACTGTGTTTGCGTTACACTGTCCCTTTAAGTTCCATTTATAGGTGCTATGAGAAGTGAGAATATTGTTAAAGTACAAGTTGTAGCTGAACTTTTATAAGTCACGCCTTGTAGTATGTGTGTGTTTGGGTTTGCGTCGCTCAGTCATGTCCTACTCTCCGTGACCACATAGACTACAACATACCATGCTGATCCACTTGGTATTCATGCCAGAGATACCGGAGTGGGTTGCCAGTTTCTTCTCCAGTGGTCCACAGCATACAGCTCTGGTATTCCTAGGTGGTCTCCCATCCAAGTACTGACTAGGCCAAAGCCTGCATGTCTACATGGTGGTGTGACCGCTTGGTTTCCTGATTGGGATCGAACCCAGGTTGCAGTGGTAAAAGCACTGAATCCTAACCACTGGGCCACCAGGGAACCCTTTATAATAATTTATAATAATATGTCAAAATATATAGCTCTTATGAAGATGCCATATTCTGTTTGATGATGAGATGTTGGTAACACTGCCATGTATTGTCACTTGTCATTATGGGTATAGACTACCCTATAGCTAAGTGGCGGAGAGCTTCCCTGCCCTCATTATAATGATGACACATCGATCTTTAGTACATCCTGCCCTGTGTATCTAACACTCAAGATGTTTACCTCAAGAATTAGCTAATCCAGCAACTCGAAGGGTAACTGACTTAAAGGGTCACTGAAGTCAACAGACTGGCTCAGATAGATGGCTAACAAAATATGTGAAACAGTGTTGTCCAATAATAAATTAATTGTGCTATAAGTATTTGCAGTTATGTGTATTATGCTGCTGGAATCCACCACTAAATAAAATGCTTTGGGATTAGAGTCAGCTCAGTTTGCTATATTACTTATACTAGTAACGTGCCCGTCATAAATGACAGTATCATATGTTATATTCAATTGTCTGTCTCTCTGTGCGCCCTCTCTCTCTGTGCGCTCTCTCTCTCTGTGCGCCCTCTCTTTGTGGGTGCGCTGTCTCTCTCTGTGTGTTCTCTGTCCCTGCCCTCTCATCTCTCTCCCTCCCTCTCTCTCCCCCTTCTCTCCCTCCCTTTTTCTCCCTACCTCATCCTGTGAGTAACGCCTGCGCAGAACGCATCTCGGAGGCATTACTTACATCTGACAGCTGTTATAGTGTATTGTTCCTTTTCACCCCCTGCACACAGAGTCATGGCATAGTGGCAGCGATTACCTTTCATGTGAAAAGTTGTGTGTTTAAACTCCCCCAGGCACTATTTATTTATTTATTTAATAGCTATTATGGTGTTTAGGTTACTGTATAATTCAGAAAATAGATATATAGTGTAAAAGAGTTCAATATTTGTCAAATATAAGGGTTGTAATGCTATTAAGATAATAAATAAAAAAATATTTGATGTTAAAAAGTAGCAAACTGGTATTTGATGTCACAATGTGTCACGGTCATTATCCATTCAATGTATTGGGTATTGGTCCTAAAAAATGATGACCTAAAACAGTTCATGATCATTACAAAATCTGTAAAAGCCTGATGGGGTACCTGATGGGGTACCTGATGGGATACCTGATGGGATACCTGATGGGGTACCTGATGGGATACCTGATGGGGTATCTGATGGGATACCTGATGGGATACCTAATGGGGTACCTGATGGGATACCCGTTGGGGTACCTGATGAGATACCCGATGGGATACCTGATGGGGTATCTGATGGGATACCTGATGGGATACCTTTTTTTTTTTTTTTTTTTTTTTTTTTTTTCTTTTATTTGTTATACTCTCTGCCATTCATACTCTATCATTCACCGTCAATTCCTACTGACATTTAAATGTTGATATTTGTATCTTGTTTTTGGTCCCAAATTTTCCATTTTAGTGTGTCACAATTAATAAAACCTTTTTTTTCATAATCTCTCTCTAGTTCTCGTATATATTCTATTTTCCACACGATATCAAAGAAGTTTGGAGCAGTTTTGTCTTTCCAGTTGGAAATTAAGATATTTTTTGCTACTGAGAAAGTCAAAATCGCAAAGGCTTTTTCCTCTAACGTGAAATCGTACGGAAAGTTATGCAGCAAGCTGCATTCTCCCTTAAACGGGTATTGCTTTCCCACAATATTAAACAAAAATGTATAGCAGTTTTTCCAAAATGGCTCTAATCTTGGGCATTCCCACAGAATATGCAGCAAATGGGCGGTATTGCCACAATCCCTCCAACACATTTTTTCCGTGGGATTATGGGAGATTTGAGCGATTTTAACGGGAGTAAAATACCAGTGATTAATTATTTTAAAAAATGTTTCTCTATATGTTGATTGTTTGATGAATCTATTTGTTAATTTTAAAGATGCTTCCCAATCTTTAACCTCTAAAACGATTTTTAGGTTCTGCTCCCATTGCTCCATACCTTTGGTTTTAGATTTTTCTCCACATGATCTTGTTATGTTAAAGCATTTACTTATTAAATGTTTATTTCCTGATCTCAGGAGAATTTTTTCTACCTCTTTTGACTCTTTGCTATTTTGTAGAGTAATGTTAAATTGGCTACAACTGGATTTATATGCTTCGTAGATTAACCATTCTTCTGATGCAATCTTAAATTTTTTTCTAATTCGATCAAAAGATGCCATAGATCCTTGGATTAAAGTGTCTCTAATTCGTATCAGGCCTTTTTTTCCCCACTCGTTTAAAGTGCCTTCCATATTTCTATGTAACAGTGCTTTTAGTGGGGTCATTAAACTGCCCTCTGATATTAAACCGTTTTTCTTATTAATTTGTTTCCAATTTTTTAAAATTTCTTTTACCACCCCTGATCCTGTCATAATATCCTTGTGGGGAAATTTCCCTCTATAAAACAAGGCTGATAAGTGCCATTCTGGAATTAATGCTTGTTCAATATGCCACCATGGGAGAAAAGCAGCTGTTTCTAGCCATTTTAACGCATGAACTATGCTATTGGCTTCTTGGTAAGGCAATAATAACGGGTAAGAAATTCCTCCTTTTACGAAGGTTCTTCCCATGGTTATTTTTTTTATTCTTTTATGTTTGGATTGATGTATATAGTAATCAATCATTCCTTGGAGTTTCTTTAACCATATTTTAGGGATTTTGAAAGGAATACATCTCAAAAGGTAATTAACTCTTGGAAGAATCATCATTTTTATAACTGCGATTCTACCTGAGAATGAAAATCTATTTTTTCTCCATTTTTCCATAATCATCTGACATTTCACATATAAGTCTCTGTAATTCTTATCCACCATTTTTTGAGTTTTGCTCATAAACACTATTCCTAGATGTTTGAAAGAATTAGAATTCCAATTAAATGGGTATAAAGACTTCAAGTTGGATAGTAGTTTTTTTGAAAAATTGAAGTATAAAGTTTCTGATTTTTTGTAATTAATTTTATAGTACGAAATTTTACTGTATATTTGGATTATTTTTGATAAATGATAAAGAGATTTTTCTGGGTAAGTGAGTGATAAAATAACATCATCTGCATAAAGGCTAGTTTTGTACTCCCTCTCCTCCACCCTAATCCCAGAAATATTGGGGCATGCTCTAATAGCTTCAGCCAAGGGTTCTATCATTAAAGCAAATAGGGAGGGAGAGAGAGGGCAACCCTGTCTAGTACCGTTTGATATTTCAATTGAGTCTGTGCTACTTCCCAACCCTGCTATTTGTGCCGATGGGGAACTATATAGTGCCCCAATTGCTTTGGACCCAAATTCTCCGAACCCGAATTTAGTTAATGTTATTCTCATATACTCCCATCCTACTCTGTCAAATGCTTTCTCTGCGTCTAATGACAGAAATAGGGTGAGAGTACCTCGGGAATTCGTTATTTCCCCTAAGTTCATGATTTTTCTGATATTGTCCGAACCTTGTCTTCCTGCTATAAATCCCATTTGATCTGTTGTTATTAGTTTTCCTATCACCTGTTGAATTCTAAGGGCCAGTATTTTTGCATATATTTTAATGTCTGCATTTAATAGCGAAATCGGCCTATAGTTGGAGCAATATTGTGGGTCCAGATTGGGTTTAGGAATCATGATCAGTATCACTTTTAACATTTCTTTTGGAATACATCCTGTATTCTTAATTTCATTAAAGGAGTTAGTCAAATAAGGGCTCAGTAATTGACCAAAGGTTTTATAAAAACAATTAGTGTATCCGTCTGGTCCTGGGGTAGTATAGGGTTTAAGCAGATTTATTACTTGAAGAACTTCCTGTGTGTTAATTGGGTCATTTAATTTTAATCGCTCCACTTCTGATAATTTTGGTAATTGAATGCTATCCAAAAAATTTTGTATATCTTCTGTAATTGGTTTGCATAGATTAGTATCTTTTTCTAAGTTATATAGATCCTGATAATATTTAAAAAAGGCCTGACTGATTTTTTTAGGGGAGGAAATATCCTTACCTTTCTCTTTCAACATTGCTATTCTTTTTGTTTCCCTTCTTTTTTTAACTTGAGTAGCAAGTAATTTACTGTTTTTATTGTTTTGGTGATAGTGTGTCTGTTGAAGGCGCCACAGTGCTTTATCTGATATTTGCTGATTAATTTTATTAATTTTATTTTTAATTAATTTAATCTCTATTTTCACCTGTGGTTGTGCATCCAGCAAAAATTTAGATTCCAATTTATTCAGTTCTATATATAATTTTTTTAGTGGAGTGCCTCTTTGTTTTATCCATTGTGATTTCAGTTTGATCATCAAACCTCTAGTAAATGCTTTTTGTGTATTCCATAACGTGCAATTTGATGGGACCGTGTGTTTATTAAGGTCAAAAAATTGTGAGATTTCTTTATTTAAAAGTTCTGTGTTATTTCCGACTTTTAACAAAAAATCGTCCATTTTCCATTGTGGTCGATCTAATTTAAGGTTGTGAATTTCAACTGTTGCTATAATGTAAGCGTGATCTGATGTGACAATATTACTTATTTCTGTGTGAGAGACTTTCTCTATTATTTGAGAATTTGCTAAAATTAAATCAATACGTGAGTAAGTATTATGTGGAGTTGAATAAAAGGAAAATTCTTTTTGATTTGGATGTTGCACTCGCCATGTGTCAAATAAGTTATAATTAATAATCCATTCAGTGAATATTTGTGCTAATTTACCAACTCTTTTGAGATTTTTAGCTTCCAATTTTTTAGACCTATCTAAAGTGGGGTTAGGGATCATATTAAAGTCCCCAGCAATAATAAGCGGGCCTTGTGCGTATTTCTTAATTAAGGTGCCTATTTGATGTAAAAATTTGCCCTGTGATTCGTTGGGTGCATAAATATTTATCAATGTTATTTTCTGTTTGTTAATTTGGCCGTTCCACAAGATGTACCGACCTTCCGGGTCTGCGATGGACAACGTTTCCTCAATATCTAAGTCGTTAGAAAAAAACATTGATACTCCTCTTTTTTTTTTCCCGCACACTGAGTGCAGTGAGAAGTCGAAACGTCCTGCTACTGCGCCCCAACTATTAGTTTGCTTCCAGTGTGTTTCCTGGAAAAATATTAAATCTGCCTTTTCTTTATTGCATTGTCTGAATATTGTTTTTCTTTTGCTAGGGGAATTTAACCCTCTAACATTCCAACTTAAAACCTTTATACCCATATCTCTATGAACCACACCTTTGAGTGAACTGATACCGTTTGTCTATCATCTTTTTGTTTTTGGGACCATGAGTTACTTTTTTAACATTCATACTTACATTCTTGCATACATTCATTCTATTAGAACAGAGGTTGCTGTAGTACAGCCGTTCACCATTCCTGTTCTGCAGGGATTCAGCCATTATTTAGAAATGGATAGCGGTCTAATGTGGAGATGGCTATATGTTTTAGCTTCCTTTAGTTCTTAACTGCGCTGTATATATCTTCTATATTTGTCTTCGTTATTCTAGATTAAAGAATAAAAAAGACAAAGCTGGGGGATGGGAAAGGGCGAGGAGAAGTGGGTGTATAATGTTGTGGTCTTTATATATTATTCTTATGCCCCTCACATTAGAATTCATTACTATTCAAATTCTAACCGGCTACTTACAATTTATACTATTCTCAGTATTTCCAGCCTTTGTCCTCATACTTAATGCGACCCCCTCTTCTCCTCCTCCTTTCTCCTCCTCCAGCTACCCGAGGTCAAAAGCCTCAGACCCTGCCACACTATGTTCTTATTACTTGTCCTGGGTTTTTATACTGTTCTTATAGCTTTCTGATCTTTTCTCAAAGGACTCTCTTAGAAGTTATGCAGGCTTGAACACCTATCTTAATAACCCTTTATATCTCTTAGACCATGTTAATTTAATTTATTTCTTCTTCTGCCATTCTGTTGTTGATAATTGCAGGTTCAACGTGGGCTCCTTGGTTCCATCTTTTTTTAGTTTTAAGTTCTTTATGAATGTTTCTCCTTCTTCTAAGGAATTGATCTTATGCCACACGGATCCTTGTAGTACTAGTAATCCTACTGGGAAAGTCCATTTGTATATAAACTCCGATTTCCTTAGTGTTTGTGTTATTGAATAAAATTCTTTCCTTTTATTCATTGTGCCTTTTGATAAATCTGAGAAAATTTGTATTTTTTCGTATGGAGATTCAAATGTTTTCTGCGTGTAGCTAGCTTTAACGATTTCTTCTTTTGTTGTTAAATGGTGTAATTTGACAATCACGTCTCTAGGTTTTGTTTTTAGTAGATGATTTGGTAAAGGGATTCTCTGAACTGTGTCAAATTTCTGGTCCAGTTTTGAGTAACTAGGGCAAACACTAGAGAACATTTCCTTGAGATATGTTGGGAGTTCTTCTTTTTTTATGGATTCCTCAATTCCTCTTACTCTGAGGTTATTTTTCCGTGCGTGATCTTCCATTTTGTTTATGTGATCCTTCAGACTTTTAATTTGAGTTGACATGTTTTCTGACTGTTCCACCAACATTTTGTGGTCCAGGATTAAATTGTCAAACTTAGTTTCCAGGTCCGAAGATCTTTTATTAACTTCTGTAATTAATTTGGAATTTTCCATAATTTGCATCTTAATCTCTGAAAAAAATTCTATTTGAAAGTCTTTTAGGATTTCCTTCATTTTCCCTATAGTTAGAAGGTTCTCCTCATGGGTCTCAGAGTCTTTGTTAGTTAATTTTACCGCTGGGAGATTAGAGCTTTGATCTAGCCCTCCTTCTATGGGTTGTTTTTGCGACTGTTTTGTAATAGCTTTAGGGGAAAAGAAGGAGGATGAGTCTAAAGTGGGGCTTTTCCGCCCTTTTGCTTTAGTTTTCGTCGCCATTTTGTGATAAGTGTATGGGATAGTTGTTCCACTCTTATGTGTTTGTGACTTTATCACACTTGCTGTCTACCCCAATGGGTCTATACTTCTCCTAGCAATGTTAGGAGAATTTCCTTTTACTGGATTTAATGTGTGTCCAATAAATAGCAACCAGTTATTTAACCGTGGGCTACTAGGACCCACCTGACAAGTTCTTTGCAAGAAAAGACAGTATTTATAGTGTTTGCACTGTTACAGAAGCAACTTTTCCAGAAGTTTTACTTCTCTTTATGGGATATTTCCCGTGTGTTAAGGTATGTATTACTGCACCCTTGTATCATTTTTATTTACAGTCTTTTAAAAAAATGTATAAAGGGGGCATATACCCCAGCATTTTTTATTTCTGTTGTCGCAGTGACATCTTTTTTCTTTTTCAGCAGTGTAAAAGGGAAAAAATATTTTACTTAGCTTTTATTGTGCTTCAGTCCTTGTACTTGATGCTCTTTATGTAGCCTCCTCCTCCACTGCTTTCTCTGTGTCTTTTAGCTGCTCCCGTGCTCTGTAGTCCCCAGCTTTTTCCTGTTTTACTGCCCTTCAATATGGAGGGGGCTTAAACGCCTCTCTTCCCTAAGGGGGACTCCATTGCAGGATGTGGCTTTCAGGGCTCTGGGTTCGTGCTGTGGAGGTGCTGCTACTGCTGTGGTAAGGGGCTGGGTCTGCGCTGTCCCCTTATTTTGGGGCTGCTTACGGGGCTGTGCTGTGTTGTATTGTGCTAAGCTGCACTTTACACAGCAGCTGCCCCGTCAGCGTTCCTGCTTGGCGCCATCTCCTCCCGCAAATCGCCGTTCTGGACGGCTACGCAGCCATTTCCGGTCACTCCCCCCCCACCTGATGGGATACCTAATGGGGTACCTAATGGGGTACCTGATGGGGTACCTGAGGGGATACCTGATGGGATACCTTAATGGGTACCTGATGGGATACCTGATGGGGTACCTTAAGGGATACCTGATGGGGTACCTGATGGGATACCTGATGGGATACCCGATGGGATACCAGATGTGGTACCTGATTGGATACCTGATGGGGTACCTGATGGGGTAACTGATGGGATACCCATTGGGGTACCTGATGAGATACCCGATGGGATACCTGATGGGGTATCTGATGGGATACCTGATGGGGTATCTGATGAGGTACCTGATGGGGTACCTGATGGGGTACCTAATGGGATACCCGATGGGATACCCGATGGGATACCAGATGGGGTACCTGATTGGATACCTGATGGGGTACAGTATTTTCAGTACAATCCGACTGATACAATGTATCCACATCAGTGAGTACCAGTATACAGACATTTTTATTGGTGCATTGATAGAAACTTCTTGACCTGCTTAGTCCTGTTTATTCTCCCCCATTACTTGAGATCCAGCTTTTATTGCATTGCTTGCATTTTTTTTTTTAGTTTATTTCACAATTTAACCAAAAAAGCAACTTTTTAAAATGTATTTTGCATTAAAGTTCAAGAAGTGAACATTGCCATTTGTCTGGTTCAGCGGTCAGATCTACGCTCTCCTAATTCATAGACCGAGCCTTGAATCCCCGGCTTTGTTCTATATACTGGAGACTTTCACTTACTGAACTTTATAAGAAAGCGTATATTTATCAGTCAATGAGTGATTTATGGCTGCAGCAACTATGTTAGAACACCGAGCGAATCTTCGTTATATCTGCTGCGATATCTCATCCATCACCAGGAAAAACGCCGACCAAATCAGTTTTTTGCCACAGAGCATCGCTGAGGTCCCAGAGGCTCCCGAGGAATATGAGAAATAGTTAAAAGCACAAAAAAAGAAAATTTTAATAGTATATAATAAATGAAGGTCAAAAAAACCTGATCTGAAGAATAAGTTTCAGGGTTCTGGGGACGTTTGCTTGTAAAAGGACTCAGCAGATTGCAATAAAAATATGAGTATTTCTTATTAAGATGTCTTTTAGTAATAAACACATTTGCCTGTCACTCAGCTCAATAAATCATTCCACCAAATCAGTACCTAATCACTGAAGGATGGTTGCTTGGACTAATGGCTTCCTTTTGCGTATAGCCAGGCGCTATTCATGCCATGTGCAAAAGGAAGATATCCAGTAAAGAGACAGTTAAATACTCTTGGGAGGATCTTGTGAGTGACTGCCAAAATGTATTACTTTCAAGGTTTTTTTCTAAATGAATACTAAATTATTATTTTTTTAATTGGCCCAACCATAATTTGAATATTGTTGTATGAAACGCTTCCTCCTTAAGTACTGCAGCTAAAATGTCATTTTACAAATTAAATAATTACTTAATTAATATGTAGGAACCTACAGTTTGATTGATGAGCATTGTCTCTCTGTTAGTCTGAATGTCTTACTGCCTTCTTATGGTCACTCTGAATATCTCTCACTCTCTAATCCAAGCTCTCATAACGTCCCACCTTGACTATCGCAACTCCATCCTAATTGGTGTTCCACTAGACCACCTTTCCCCATTCCAATCCATCCTGATTGCTTCCACTAGACCACCTATGCCCATTCCAGTCCATCCTGATTGCTTCCACTAGACCACCTATCCCCACTCCAGTCCATCCTGATTGCTTCCACTAGACCACCTATGCCCATTCCAGTCCATCCTGATTACTTCCACTAGACCACTTATCCCCACTCCAGTCCATCCTAATTGGTCTTCCACTAGACCACTTATCCCCACTCCAGTCCATCCTAATTGGTCTTCCACTAGACCACCTATCCCCACTCCAGTCCATCCTAATTGGTCTTCCACCAGACCACCTATCCCCACTCCAGTCCATCCTAATTGGTCTTCCACTAGACCACCTTTCCCCATTCCAATCCATCCTGATTGCTTCCACTAGACCACCTATGCCCATTCCAGTCCATCCTGATTACTTTCACTAGACCACTTATCCCCACTCTAGTCCATCCTAATTGGTCTTCCACTAGACCACCTATCCCCACTCCAGTCCATCCTAATTGGTCTTCCACTAGACCACCTATCCCCACTCCAGTCCATCCTAATTGGTCTTCCACTAGACCACCTATCCCCACTCCAGTCCATCCTGATTGCTTCCACTAGACCACCTATCCCCACTCCAGTCCATCCTAATTGGTGTTCCACTAGACCACCTATCCCCACTCCAGTCCATCCTGATTGCTTCCACTAGACCACCTATCCCCATTCCAGTCCATCCTGATTGCTTCCACTAGACCACCTATCCCCATTCCAGTCCATCCTGATTGCTTCCACTAGACCACTTATCCCCACTCCAGTCTATCCTAATTGGTCTTCCACTAGACAACCTATCCCCACTCCAGTCCATCCTAATTGGTCTTCCACTAGACCACCTATCCCCACTTCAGTCCATCCTAATTGGTCTTCCACTAGACCACCTATCCCCACTCCAGTCCATCCTGATCGCTTCCACCAGACTCATCCTCCTCACCCAACGCTCATCACCTGCCGTCCCTACACAGGCTCGCCATTTTCTCAAGAATAATAATCCTAAGCCTCATTTACAAAGCCCTCAACAACCCTGCACCTCCCTACAGATACACTCCAAGCCCCCCTCTTCACTCTGCCCAAGATTTTCCCCTCTCATCCTCTATCATAACCTCCTCACATGCTCACCTGCAGTACTTCTTAAGATCATCCCCATTCCTTGGAATTCTCTACCACTCTCTATAAGACTCTCCCCCCAGTCTTCAAACGTTCCCTGAAAACCCAACTGTTCAGAGAAGCCACCACCGACCTCCTTAACTCCATCATCCGTAACTTTATATAAGGTACCAGTTCTGGTTTGCAGACCTCTCCCCTTACCTCATATCGCTATCACCTCTTAGGGTGTAGGGTCATCGTCTTGTCATCGGTGTATGTACAAATGTGATGTATTGGCTTTGCTACCATTGGTTACAGTACTACTTCTAGTGCTATGGAACCTGCTGGAGCCCTAACATACAATATAACATAAACATAATAATACAAAGAAACTAGCGACTTGCCCGTCAAAAATGACTGCAGTAAAGTTTGAAGCCTGGCAACGCTGTTTGCCACTAAATGCGGGGATATGGCCCCTCTGAGCACCTTCGGCACTCATCACGAGCCTCTTCCCCCGTGTGTAAGTGAATTTTTGCATGTTTTTCCAGTTCGGTGGTTCGGTCGTTAAAGTCGTATTTTTCCGAGCCCTGCAGTCCATCTACGTGCTTTGGGTCCTAAGTCATACGGCCATAATTTTTGCTAAGTCCTGCGTGTCACGGGATGAGCGCAGCCTAAGTCCTGCGTGTCTACAGCTGCAATGAGCACCTTCGGCGCTTATTGCAGCCTAAGTCCCGCGTGTCTCAACTGTTCACCTCGCTTTGCGCGGCTCGCAGTGCAATGAGCGCCACCGCCACTCATTGCAGCCTAAGTCCCTTCTGCGCTCATTGCAGCCTAAGTCCCTTCGGCGCTCATTGCAGCCTAAGTCCCACAGAGTTTCTACGGGCCGCATGCGTAACGACAACTCACAGATTGACAACTATTATATGTGATAAATCATATATATATATATATATATATATATATATATATATATATATATATATATATATATAATCCATCCCTTGTGCCTAAAGCTGTGTAATACAGCAGGCATATGCCTAAAAGGATCCATGTATAAAATGTTTTTTTTTCATTTAAGAGTGAAAACTCATTATGGGCTCATTTGCATGTCCTCACCCAGTTTCCCAGAATGCAGTGCAATAACTGCATTTTTGGGAAACCTGACCAGGATTTATTTTTACTTATTTTTAAACCTTCAAATGGGAATATAAATGTACAATTTATTTTCTGTGTGTGTGTATGTGTATGTGTATATATATATATATATATATATATATATATATATATATATATATATATATAATGAAAACATCTAGCTCCAGTTGTTTTGCCAATACAATGGCCCTTTAGTGAGTTTTAAATCTACACAGTGTTTGATATTTTTAGTTGCCTGCAATCCTGGCCTGACAATCCCCAGCATCTTCTCTCTATAGATGTCCCAGCTGACTATGAGCAGAGCGCGCCGCCTCACCTTGCTGCATGCCCTTGTGGAGCAGATTATATTACAAGAGCCTGATTTGACTAAATTTCCTCAAGAGTTGACAGAATTTGAAGCCGTTCCTGGTGGTAAGCAGATAAAAAACAATATTCTGTGGCATTCATAAAATCTCCGTCCTGATAGAGACGCATTGATTAAAAACCAAACTCTCTGTATTTATTTCCCTGCAGCTTCCGTTAAAGGGCTCAGCGCAGAAGTGGATGGTACGTAAATACGGCTCGCGGGCGGCACGCTAGACACAGCACAGGTCCCAGTTATTGTATAAAACAACAATATATATATATATATATATATATATATATATATATATTTAATTATATATATTTGTACTGTGTGTGTGTGTATATATATATATATATATATATATATATATATATATATATATATATATGGTGGTCCCCGGGTTAAGGATGAGATCTGTTCCTGAAAACAATCCAGCTGACTTACATATAATTAAAGGGATATGTAAGTGAGTTGGATTATGAATGCATCTGATAGAGGAGAATTAGTAGTGTATGAAAACATGTGTTATATAGAAAAAAATGTTATTTAACTTACCTACTGTAACAAATCCAGCTGTTCACACGCACAGGATGCTTACATAAGCCGGGTACATACAGGAAATACAGCAGGGTACATATTTTGACCTTTCTGGTACAGAGCACAGGAAGTGACTGTTGCAGTTCTTGTGCTGAGGTGAAGAATGATACAATGTATTATCCTGATTCTGATTAATTCAGGTGGGGTTTTCTAGGGGTGTACACGACCACACGCAAAAACATAGGAAATGTTGCTAACTTCAAGGTAAGCTATTTAAGGTTTATTTTTGGATATTTGTATGCAAAAAAATGTTTGCATACACTACTAATTCTCCTCTATCAGATGCATTCATAATCCAGCTCACTTACATATCCCGTTAGGTCGGATTTGTATGTAAGTCGGATCCCTGAATAATAGTGATAGCAACATAACATAATGGCTCATATATGGTAATAATAATACAGTGTAATGTTATAATAATAATAATAATAATAATAATAATAATAATAATAATAATAATAATACCCCTGCACTGTAATAATAAGTTACAGAAACAAAGAGAACATAAAAAAATAGGATAGAGGATAGAGGAAAAAAAAAGTGGTATGATGTTGGGCCTCATTTGTATGCCATTACCCAGAATTCTTAGCAGTAGTGGGAGATTGTTTCTTTTCTAATTCTATGTGACTTTCCTGCTTGACACAAATAGGTGTCCTTGCAGTATATCCAGTGGAGGGTTTATCAGCCACCCCCCCACTACTGTCAGGACTGGACAATATACAGACTGAGGTTATTGTTACGCTGGAAGTTGCAAATAGCGACATCATGTAATTAAGTGGCATGAACACAACTCACTTCAAATTAATTACTGAAATTGGTCCAGTCGTTAATCAATACGACAATTAGCCGCATTCACAGGTCTGTAAGTGAGAACCGTAGAGAGCAGATAGATCTATAGGCAGGAACCTGATGCCGCGGCGCGGGGAAGCGCTGCGTAAGTAATACCCGGATACGCTCTCATTGGCGATTACCATGACACAAAGTAACATGCTGACTGCAGGCTTAAGAAATGTCTGTATTGATTGGTCGGCGCTTCCATTAAGAAACAATACAGCGCCCGGCTGGGAGGGGGGCCCGGCACAGTCACATGCCACACTGACATGTCAATTAGGATTTAAAGGTGCCAGCGCCCCTTTTGTGGGACATGGCCATCAAATATATTTTATCCACATTACAGAAGTGTTTTGGGTTAATAAAATACATTAATGGTTTAAAGATGCTTTAAAGGGACATGGCCGGGTTCTGGGTATTACTAGGTATTTAATATATCTGTGTATCTTACTTTTTTGTACATCAGAAATGCTTATAAGCTCCATATTTACTGTCTAAAATCAAACAAACAGTCCCTGTATGGGTATGCCCTCTGCAGCATATACAGACACACCCTCTGTAAGGCTGGATGTGCAGTGTAGTGTCCTAGCCTATCAGGGACCAGGTTTTAGCTGCATGTTGCAGAATGTTGCTGAGAGATGGTCACTGATTGGTTAATATGAGTCAATGCAATATAAGTACAGTAGAGTCCGTGTGTTCATGAGCTGCAGAGGGCAGACCCATAGAGGGACTATTTGTTTGATGTTAGGGAGTAAATACAGAGTATAAGCACGTATTAATAAAATAAAGTACATAAAAGTAAATATACAAAAGGATATTATACACCTAGTAAACCTCCCATATCCCTTTAATACTGAAGCATAACTTAAAGGGTAGATTAGCAAAAAAATATTAATTATTGCATTTGAACGTCAGCATTTTAGCTTCAGTCAGTTTCTTCTTCTCTATATCCTGTTACTGCTCATCAATAAATACATAAATAAATACATAAATAAATACATAAATAAATAAATACATAAATAAAACATCATTTTATAAGTCCTTCAGTTGTCTTCTGGGGGACAACATTAATAAGGAAATTGCTGAAATCTCCCCAAAATCTATCATATAATTTAGTTTTTAAATTGTCAAAACACGTTTTAGGCAATGAAATTCTCAGGTCCGTTTAATTAATGGTGTTATTTGTGCGCAGTCCTTCGTCATGTCAATTAACGCGTTGTTTTATTTCTCATTTTGCACTCGAGATTTGTCATTTTTTTATTTAATTAAAATACCATTTTTTCCACAGTTTTAGTCAAGGAGTTGGACAAAATTAGTCAGTACAAGACATTTTTCAAAGGCAAGTACTCGAAGGCCACAGGCAGCAGAGGACAATTCCTGAAGCATTTAAAGGTACGTGTTCATGATTCTGTGATGAGTAATTATATATAATATGACCCAAAATACAGATAAATAAATCTACATTGGGTTTTATGCATATATAATATTTTTCCTCTTTATAAAGATTGGTCTGTAATGCTCTTTATGGCAAAGTTGGTGCAAAATTCTATTTTATTATCTAATACCAAACAGAGCTGTTGCTAGGACCCAGAGTCCAACAGCAACAAGTAAGAATGAGAACATAGCTGCCGTCCTGACTACCTGCTTGACTGCTACATGTAATGAGAGGGTCTGTCATGATAACGACATTTACAAATAAGACTGTGAAACAGAGGAGGTTTCAAGTAATTAAATCATTGTAGCAAAGAATGGGGATTTAGTCTCTGCAGCAAAGCATCATGGGATGTGTAGTCTTTTGTTCCCATCACACATCAGCAGCCCAGGCAGTGCTGCTTAGGATGTCTGCACGGTGCTGCTGTTGGCTTCAAGGTTAGTATAGGGTTAAAAAGCCATACCCAAATGCAGTGTTTCTATTGGTAGGTACACTGTGCCTATGTCAGCAGCTCTGGGGGTGTGGAAAACAATTTGTTTAAATAAACTAAATCTGTATAAGTATAGAATGACTCAATGTGTCTGATATAAGCAGTATGTGAGGGAGACTGATCTCATGTCATGTCGCCCCGGCAGGATGTTCTGGAGCTGTACAACAAGCAGTATACAGAGCTGTCTAAAGAGACGGGCGAGATGAAGAAACTATACTCCCAAGTCCTGGTAAATATTATATTGTCTTATTTTGCCCATCATTAGATGAGATGTATGTGTAGATCAGGGGGCTGCCCTGCTTTGTTTCTGACTGGAGAGGCTGCAGTAGGTAAAGAAGCCAGTCTATACTCTTATCAGGACAGCCTCCTGGGCAGATCTATCCCCAGATAAGCATATATGTTTATGTTTAAAGCCTGTGTGGATTTACTTTTTTCAAATACTGATTACATTTTAAATCAGTAACTAAATAAAAAAATTATACCCTGCTGTGTCACCACTACAGTGGCCCTTTAAGGGACTGCTGTGGATTTGTGACGCCTCAGACAAGTTAACCTGAGCATTTGTGAAAATTGTGTTCATAAAAGTCTTTGTAGTTAAAAAAATCTTTAATTTAATATAAACTGCTGAAGGTGCCATGTTTGTGTCCTTCATGTTTCCTGCTGGTTTGGAGACAGCGTGGGCGTGTTCTCCTGTTTTTTATTATCTATTCAAGAGTGGAGGGAGGAAGATTAGTTGATTCATTGGGGGCCTTAGCTTCCCCTTTCTTGCACATACACTTACACACATATTTTGTCTCCTAGTATGTAACCACCCTCTTGTGTCTTGAAATGAAATTATGACAGTCTTGGCAGAGTCTGATAAAATGCCCATGACTTACATAGTTGCTAATATTGGGCCCTATTCTATTGCCCAATAAGTAAAATATACACACTTAGGGCCTCATTCACTTGCGATTTGGCCAATTAAATAGGGCTCTAAATAAGCACATAGCATACTTTTTTAAAGAAGTTTTTAGTTAGTAAAGACCTTAGTTTTTTAAAGAAGTTCACTAACTAAAAACTTATTTATAAAAAATATGCTATGTGCTTATTTAGAGCCCTATTCAATTGGCCAAATCGCAATTGAATGAGGCCCTTATAATCTTGATATTGCCACATATTCTATTAGCTACTTACAATCTGATTACGAATACCCCACCCACAATCACTATCGGCCAGCCAAAGACGTAAATTCGCTCTTGGAACTCCACTGGTTTTAGCACATCTCGAATATTACGAGCTCTAAATAATTAAAGTTAAACAAAATCGATATTCTATTAGACCCGTAGCTCTAGATCGCAAATAAAGTCTGACGCGCACTGAAATAGTATCAAGTTTCTGTCAAAAATATTACAAGTGCTGAATAGGATTTTTCACACACTTATTAAAGCTGTAACAGCAATTAAACACACAATACTGTACTATAAAAGCACAGGAACGCATGGAAAGACATTAGAAATAATTACAATCTCAATCCCACAAATATGCAATAAAAATGTGTATTTTTAATGTAATTTCTGAGACATATTGACCAATACATAATGCATATCATGAAACCCACATGGACTAGATCACATGATCTAATGCATTTTATAGAATGCTAGATTGTGAGCCCGATCGGCAAATATTACTTATTGGCACTAATTCATTTGTAGCCACCGATTGCAGATTACGTCTAACTTCCATGTTTTACTGATGTCATGATGACGGTCTCATTTACTAGTGTCTAAGAAGCAAATTACGGGCTTACTTATATTTTGTCAGATCATGTGATCACGACCCCTAAATAGGCAGAATTTACGAGTTTAGGTTTTAAATTATGAGCTGGAGTCAATAGAATACATCTAAACATTTAGACAATAAGACCCGCAGCCAAATGGTCAAGGCATTTAATGGAATAGGGCCCAATGTTAGTTTGTTGCATACGTCACAAACATGACGTTTTGCTCATCTACCGAGGTCCTTTATAAGCTCATTATAATACTCACAACTGGGATATATATATTATTTCATGTCATTTATAAATAAGGTGTGATTATTATGACCCCATACTGTTCTGTACTTATTTCTACTTATTTCAGCATTTACTTGTCTTTTATAGCAAAAGTTTGGAGAGCCAGAAGACCAGGACTCACAGGAACTGTTTGGATGGATATCAACGTTCATTAAGGAGTTCCAGATGGCACATCGAGACGTCAGGAATCCATAGAGAGGCTATTACCAAATATTGGATCAATTTTACTTGTCTTCAAATGAAGCCGTCATAACTCAAGATACCACTGTACAATAATATATATATATTTTGACAAATTTGAGTCTAACAATATAATTAAGCAGAGATAAGATAGTTTTGGTAGTGGGTATAAGAGGTATCTTTACATTTCTGGAAAGCTGTGTTTGCATTTATTGATCCAAACTGCCCACATATGGACCTGTGAGGGGAAGGGATGTGGTGTCAATTTCAGTCATATCCAATTATATAACAATTACCTCCTCCATCACCCCTCTCTCTAATGATAGATAATAAACAAACCCACATGCTCCAGCTCCCAGAAAGCCTACAAACACACCCACCCATCATCCAGCTCTCAGGACGTGATATAGTGTAACAAACACAAAATGGATTCCTCTATTCATAAACAAAGTTTTTGAATATTGTAATATTCTTATTTTATGTCCATGGCTTGCACAGCTTTTAATGGTGTTAGTTTGCTACATACTACACAAACAAGTGCCATTTTTCTTGAACTACAACAGACTTTTCTAAGACGTTGTGGGCAGACAAAGATTTGAAATGTGCAAGTGTAATAATTGTAAAAGATGTTGATTTGCTGAGAAGAGTATGAATGTAATATTGCATTATAGACACATTCTATTAACGGCAAAATAAAATATGCCACGATGATGTGATACCAATGTGAGTTTTGATTAAAAAAAAAATAGGACGAGTCTTATCTTACTTAATAAAACATACTCTTAATTTTGTAACTGTTTGTGCAATAAAATTAAAGACTTGACCCAACCTGAGCGACTCGGTGGATACTTATGGCATTATAGAGACAAGATTTCTTAGGGGCATTGAGTGTGTTACTTACATGGGATAAATCCCAGTCGGTTTTAGTAACATACATTCTACTTTCTTCCCCCTCCTTGTGATCACACAGTTAACTGTAGTTTTTTATCGTTGTAATTAGTATTTAATAAGGTTAGTTCCCCTTTTTTTTGTTTTGTTTTGATATTCATTTATTAATGTTAAGATCTGGGAAAGGTGGCCCCAATTTTCGATTACAAAATTTGGCCACTAGAGGAGCAGTATGTCTTTCCCATGAATGCTTTGTCCCATCATATAATAAGTTGGCATATATATATATATATATATATATATATATATATATATATATATATATATGTATATTGTGACCGTTTGGCCCTTAGATGATATGACAAGCAAGTGGAGTATGGAGTTCTTGACAGGAGTGATGGAGTTAAAACTTCTGAAGAACTGCTAATTTGTGCAACTTCCCTTTAAAAGCCTGAAAGCAGACATGGAAGGGGGGTGTGGCTGGCTAGGCTCTGGGCAGGTTGTGTGCTGCCGTCAGAGCAAGCCACAGAGTGGAGCTGGAAGGTGATCCTGTGTGGAGTTACAGTGAAGTTTTGTGAACAAGCCTGTAAGAGATCACCTCATTTACTGTGACTGGGAGTACTGGGACAACAGCAAGTCGTGTGAGCTATTTGCAGTCAAGGGACGTGAGAGCTGGAAGAGTGAATACAGCCTCAGGACACCAAGTAAGTGAAGGGATTAGTGAGAATCCCCAGGCAGAGTTGCCTTAAAGGCCTAGCGTGTGTGTAGCTGACAGAGGCCTCAGAAGGAATGTACCAAGACTTATTGTGCCCCAGGGAAGAGGCTGAGTTTTGAAGAGTGAAGTGACTACAAGTTGGTGTTGTTATATATTCAAGGGCCCTATGCTTCATCCACAAAGGTGTAAATAGTACGGTGGAAGAGACTTCCAGATGTACTAGAGAGTAGGTGGAACCTGGCCACAAGGTGGCAATATAACTAAAGAGGAGATGATGTGTATCCTGGCCACAAGGTGGCAATATAACTGAAAAGGAGATGATGTGTTATATGTGTCAATATAACTGAAAGAAAAGGTTCTTTGTATCCAGGCCACAAGGAGGCAATACAACCTTTTTAACAGACTGACTATATCCTGGCCACTAGGTGGCGCTATTGTGCGAAAGCTACTCCTTCCAGAAGAGACCGTGGGGGAGTGTTTATTTTACCTGCAGGCCGAGTAGCGACATGATATAAACAAAGAAATTAAAAAAAAGTTAGATTCACCCCTACTTCCTGGCCTGGGAGTAGAGTTGAATTACCTCCCCCCTCAAAGGCGCTCCTTGTGCTGATGAAGATGAGTGCCGTAGGAGCTCATCCCTACAACCCTGCACGAACTAAATCTCAATTACACCATTCACAATGCGAAACTCGTAGCAGTTTGAAAAAAAAACACAAAGAAAAATGACGTCCCGTAAAACTTGCAAAAAGGAAAGCGTCACTTAAACAAAAAAATACGAGGTAGAAAAAATACGAAGTTAACGGCCGCACCGCGCACATACAAAAACAACAATGACACCACCAAAATTTACACAAATACAAAAAAACACCACTCACAGCACGGTGGGACAGGCGCGATGTCAGGGAGTCAGGTTGCACAACAATTTGCTGAATTTCCACACACGAAAATCGCCTAAGCGAGAAAAAAATGGCGAACAAAAACAAGGCTACACACAAAACAGACAAGCACATAAGACTTTTACCCAGGCACGTACGAGGTATAAAATACACTATTAGGGACAACGGAAAATGCTACACACCCGTGTAACGCATACACAATTGCCACCATTTTACAACACTAACTTACAACTAATAACATTACCATTACACAACTAAACAAATGGTTTGCCCTCGCACACGCAGCCTATTTACACTGCACACTTGCCACATTGCTGACACTTTCTCCTCAGGGCAGCAACACTGCAACTGTACATTATATGCTGCAGGAACATCAAAACAGACTGTTAGCTCTTCAGGATATTGATTATTAATTACAAATAGGTAAAGTATATACATTTACTATTTCATTAATTCATTAAATAGCATAAAAAAAAAAAAAATATATATATATATATATATATATATATATATATTGTGACAGATTCACTGTCACTCTCAGGATCCGTGCCTGGTTTTTCAATAAAATGGAGGACGCAGGAGCTCTTTAAATATTTAACCACACTTTACTGGTTGTTTTAACAGCATACAACATAAAACTGAAGGCAGAAACAAAACTCTAGCTTCTCATTGAAGCCCTGCATAACTGAACTGTAGTTTCCCTTACTGTCTTATGTAGGCGTGCAAACATACAGTCCATATAACGGTAGCAGAGGTGTCTTTTCCTCTCACCTCTCTTAGGCTCTGTATCTCCGGGCCTCTCTTTACACAGCAGATCCCTCCTTTGGTCATCACCTTGAGGGACTTTCTCTTCAAAGCTTCTGGCTTTGTTCCATTAGCTTTCAGTGCGGCCTCTGACTTCAGCCCTGCACACTTCAACACTCCAGCTCTGTCAAACAGCTTTCCACCTGGAGACAGCCGTCGCTCTTGATTGCAGCCACCGCCAAGCTTTTTAAGGATCTTCTTAACCCTTTCACTCCTGGGGAGAATTCTTGAAGGGCTCTCTACTGCCCTCTGGTGACACACCATCACTATATATATATATATATATATATATATATATATATATATATATATATATATATATATATATACAGTTGCAAGCAAAAGTATGTGAACCCTTTGGAATGATATGGATTTCTGCACAAATTGGTCAAAAAATTTGATCTGATCTTCATCTAAGTCACAACAATATACAATCACAGTCTGCTTAAACAAATAACACACAAAGTATTAAATGTTGCCATGTTTTTATTCAACACACCATGTAAACATTCACAGTGCAGGTGGAAAGTATGTGAACCCTTGGATTTAATAACTGGTTGAACCTCTTTTGGCAGCAATAACTACAACCAAACGTTTCCTGTAGTTGCAGATCAGACGTGCACAACGGTCAGGAGTAATTCTTGACCATTTCTCTTTACAGAACTGTTTCAGTTCAGCAATATTCTTGGGAAGTCTGGTGTGAATCACTTTCTTGAGGTCATGCCACAACATCTCAATCGGGTTGAGGTCAGGACTCTGACTGGGCCACTTCAGAAGGCGTATTTTCTTCTGTTTAACCCATTCTGTTGTTGATTTACTTCTATGCTTTGGGTCGTTGTCCTGTTGTAACACCCATCTTCTGTTGAGCTTCAGCTGGTGGACAGATGGCCTTAAGTTCTCCTGCAAAATGTCTTCATAAACTTGGGAATTCATTTTTCCTTCGATGATAGCAATCCGTCCAGGCCCTGACGCAGCAAAGCAGCCCCAAACCATGATGCCCCCACCACCGTACTTCACAGTTGGGATGAGGTTTTGATGTCGGTGTGCTGTGCCTCTTTTTCTCCACACATAGTGTTGTGTGTTTCTTCCAAACAACTCCACTTTAGTTTCATCTGTCCACAGAATATTTTGCCAGTACTGCTGTGGAACATCCAGGTGCTCTTGTGCAAACTGTAAACGTGCAGCAATGTTTTGCTTGTATAGCAGTGGCTTCCTCTGTGGTATCCTCCCATGAAATCCATTCTTGTTTAGTGTTTTACATATCGCAGATTCGCTAAAAGGGATGTTAGCATATGTCAGAGACTTTTGTAAGTCTTTAGCTGACACTCTAGGATTCTGCTTCACCTCATTGAGCAGTCTGCGCTGTGCTCTTGCAGTCATCTTTACAGGACTCCTAGGGAGAGTAGCAGCAGTGCTGAACTTTCTCCATTTATAGACAATTTGTCTTACCGTGGACTGATGAACAGCAAGGCTTTTGGAGATACTTTTATAACCCTTTCCAGCTTTATGCAAGTCAACAATTCTTAATCGTAGGTCTTCTGAGAGCTCTTTTGTGTGAGGCATCATTTACATCAGGCAATGCTTCTTGTGAAAAGCAAACCCAGAACTGGTGTGTGTTTTTTTATAGGACAGGGCAGCTGTAACCAACACCTCCAATCTCATCTCATTGATTGGACTCCAGTTGGCTGACACCTCACTCCAATTAGCTTTTGGAAATGTCATTAGCCTAGGGGTTCACATACTTTTTCCACCTGCACTGTGAATGTTTACATGGTGTGTTCAATAACAACATGGTAACATTTAATTCTTTGTGTGTTATTAGTTTAAGCAGAGTGTGATTGTCTATTGTGACTTAGATGAAGATCAGATCACATTTTATGACCAATTTGTGCAGAAATCCATATCATTCCAAAGGGTTCACATACTTTTGCTTGCAACTGTATATCTATACAAAAAAAGGACCAGGGGAGAGGTCATATCATAAAGTAATCATCACATGTTATACTTCACTGACTGTCATAATAATTATTATATTCAGGTTCTGTGTTTGTTTTACTATATTCTTAAGAGACCGCCGTCTCTGTCTCGGTTTCTCTCTGTCGCTCTCTCTGTCGCTCTCTCTGTCGCTCTCTCTGTCGCTCTCTCTGTCGCTCTCTCTGTCTCCCTCGGTTTCTCTCTCTCTCTCTCTATGGCTCTCTCTCTGTCTCTGTCTCTCTCGCTCTCTCTTTCTCTGTCTCAGTCTCTCTCTCTCGCTCTGTCTCTCTCAATACGAGGCTCCCCCCCCTATTTTACAGACCTTCGGCGCTCATTGCAAGCCTCCCCCCATCTATTTTACAAGCCTCTATTTCATCACGGGCCCCACAATTAGCAAATGCTCTCACCCCTGTGTCTCTTTGCTCCTCTCTCCCTCCCCTGTGTATTTCACCCACTCTCTCCCCAGTGTCTCTTTCCCCCCTCTCCCTCCTGTGCCTCTTTGCTTCCTCTGCCTGTCCCCCCCTTATCTCCCTTTCCTGTGACTCTTTCCCCCTTTCCCTCCCCTTTGTCTCTTCCCTTCTCTCCCTCCACTATGTCTCTTTGCCCTGCTTTCCATCCCCTGTTTCTCTTTTCCCCCTGCTCCCTCCCCTGAGTCTCTTTCCCTCCTCTTCCTCCTGTGTCTCTTTCCCTCCTCTTCCTCCCCTGTGTCTCTTTCCCCCCTCTCCCTCCCCTGTGTCTCTTTCCTCCCTCTCCCTCCCCTGTGTCTCTTTCCCCCCTCTCCCTCCCCTGTGTCTCTTTACCCCCTCTCCCTCACCTGTATCTCTTTACCCCCTCTCCCTCACCTGTGTCTCTTTCCCCCCTCTCCCTCACCTGTGTCTCTTTCCCCCCTCTCCCTCACCTGTGTGTCTTTCTCCCCCTCTCCCGCCCCTGTGTGTCTTTCTCCCCCTCTCCCTCCCCTCTGTCTCTTCCCCCCACTCCTGTGTCTCTTTCCCACTCTCCCTCCCCTGTGTCTATTTCCCCCTCTCCTGTGTCTCTTTCCCCCTCTCTCTCCTGTGTCTCTTTCCCGCCTCTTCCTCCTCTGTGTCTCTTTCCCGCCTCTTCCTCCCCTGTGTCTCTTTCCCCCCTCTTCCTCCCCTGTGTCTCTTCCCCCCTCTCCCTCTCCTGTGTCTATTTCACCCTCTCTCCCCTGTCTCTTTCCCCCCTCTTCCTCTCCTGTGTCTCTTTCCCCCCCTCTTCCTCCCCTGTGTCTCTTTCCCCCTCTTCCTCCCCTGTGTCTCTTTCCCCCTCTCCCTCCCCTGTGTCTCTTTCCCCCTCTCCCTCCCCTGTGTCTCTTTCCCCCTCTCCCTCCCCTGTGTCTCTTTCCCCCCTCTCCCTCCCCTGTGTCTCTTCCCCCCTCTCCCTCTCCTGTGTCTATTTCACCCTCTCTCCCCTGTCTCTTTCCCCCCTCTTCCTCTCCTGTGTCTCTTCCCCCCCCTCTCCCTCTCGTGTTTCTTTCCCCCCTCTCTCTCCCCTGTGTCTCTTTCCCCCCTCTCTCTCCCCTGTGTCTCTTTCCCCCCTCTCTCTCCCCTGTGTCTCTTTCCCCCCTATCTCTCCCCTGTGTCTCTTTCCCCCCTATGTCTTTCTCCCCCCTCTCCCTTCCCTGTGCTACTTTTGCCATTTCCGGGTGTGAAAACATTTGCTGGCTTGTTGAAATTGGTCAATTTCCCCGAAGCCTGCAAAGTGCTTCCAAGTTACTGCCTTGCAAAAAAATTTAATTTTTAACGGCCGACATTTTTTTTCAAGCCCGGAACTTGGAAGCCGCCAATTGAATGGCAAATTAGCTTTCAACCTCACTTATGGACTCCCTGCCTCCGGGGGAAGCTGGGAGCCCATAAGTGAGGTTGCAATCTAATTTCCTATATAATTGGCGTCTTTTGGCGGCCTCCCAAAGGCTTCTGAGTTATGGCTTGAAAAAAAGATGGCGCCGGTAAAATCAGAGTTACGGGCTTGGGAAAAAAATGGTGCACATTTTTTTTCCAAGCCCATAACTCGGAAGGCGTTCGGATCCTCTTCTCCCCCCCCCCCCCCCCAACTTGCGGGCCTTCGGCGCTCATTGCGAGACTCTCCTCCCCTCTACTTTACGGGCCTTCGGCGGCCATTACAGACCTCGGCAAACCCGGCAAAATCTGTGCTGCAGAGTTGTAGTAGTGTGCATGTCTGTGCTGCAGAGTATTGTAATGAACATATCCTCGCTACTTAATATTATTATTGTGATGTAATGTGATAATGATACTCATTATTAATGTGATTGCCTGTGCTGCAGCATATTACTACTGTGCATGCATAAACATAGATTTGACAGCAGAAAAGAACCCAATAGGCTCATCTAACCTGCCCATCATATCTAAATAAACACCATGTGTCATTTGCCAACAAATGAATTTCAGCTAAGCCACTTGGCCGACCTGTCCGCTCGTTAGAGCTCAGTCTCTTGCACTGATTACTTCCATTAATGCTGTTGATGAAAGCAATAATTAATTAAACAAACTTGGCCTTTCCTTCAGTCGATAACCTGCTAGACTTTCCTTGTCCTCGATTTCTTGGTTCTTTACATTTTCTCCTTATAATAACATTAAACCACAAAAACAAACCTCTCAAGTGCAATTTAATGGCTATTAGAGACAAGCTCAGCAGCCACGCGCAGCCAATTACTGCAGACACAGAGCAGCCCATTTTATCACCTTGACGAGTAAAGTTAAATCTCCTATTTTATTTACCTTCGTCTATTCTTCTAAGAAACCTTAAGAACATTCCAATGTAAAAAAAATGTTCTCCTTATTTATAATGACTGTTACCTTTATAATAAAGCCGTCTGCTGCTCATCGCGCCCTCTGTATACTCTGCATTGTCTGCTGATGTCTGGGGATAAGCAATGTTCTGCAGATTTAGTATTTCCTAAATTAACATTAAAAACAAATGGCAATATTCTCACCAGAGAATAAACCGCTGCGACTTCATTCAGCACAATTTGGACCACATCACGGTAAAGACCTCCTAAAAGCATGTTGATATACTTTAGAAATTGTTGAAGTATGTGCATTTTTCAATGAGGAATCGACTCATATAAAATCTATGTTTACATGTGTAATAGATTGCCACATGCTGTGGCATTATCACAGCCTATCAGCTTGCAGAGGGTGTGTCCCACATTCAAGTCAATTGTAAGACTGCTTATATTTCCAGGATGAAGGGAACTCATTTTGTAATAGTTTAATTTCTCCTATGGCAGAAAATTAATGTTTCTGCTCTCATGCCTCTCTGGAATTTGAGCAATGTGGACCTGCTCAGGGGGCCCGTTCTATAGTTTGTGTAGTGATTAAAAAAAAAAAAAAAAAACTTAACAAATCTATCTGTGCAAGTATGGAATGCTGGACTCACTTAAACAGGAAATATGGGTTAACAGGGTCGTTTGTCCAGGGAATAGCTGCAATCAATCACTACTTCCCCAATGAAGAATCACCACAGCACACACATACATTCAGCTATCTGTTATTACTCATGCAACAGCCAGTAGGCAGGATATACTCAACATGTAAACATAGACTTAAAACTTTAGATTGTTTTAGCTGTTAGTATAATTAAAAATAGATCGTACTCAACTGAATGACTAAACAAAAACAATCCTTTTACGGAGGAGGAAGATACTTTGATGGCACAGCACATTCTATCTACACAATGCGAAGATGGCTCCTGTAAGTGCCAGAGCTTTCGGTACCAATAAGCTTCTCTCCACTAACTGTAGGCCTCAGTCTCTCCTCTCTCACTCTCTGGAAGTACAATCAAATACACTGTCTGAAGCTTTGCTGAAGTCTCTCCACTACCTGTAGGCCTCAGTCTCTCCTCTCTCAGGAACTACAATCAAACACACTGTCTGAAGCTTTGCTGAAGGTATCTAAAGACACTGTGGAGCCATTTCAACTTGTACTATATGTAATATTATCATTATTTGTATGAATGTTTCTGTGACATAATATCTGAATAGATAGAAACTTTCACTAAGCAAATCTATACGTATGCATTTGTCTGAACCCCACCCCTTACCATGCCTGATTACCCACCCCCAAAGCCTGGTTTTATTGCTTCTTATCTGTGAAATAACATTTGTCCATCCTTCTCATATTCTGTTGCAGTCTCTCCTCTCTCACTCTCTCTGAAACTACAATCACTTCCCACCCTCCTGCCCTTCACCCACCAACCTTTGTTTCTCTTGATTTATTGAGTCACTCAAATTTCCTACAGCTGATCAATTAGCAACACCTGCTAATTATACCTAATTAATCTATTACACAATGTTTCCTCATTACCTCCTATCTTTTCCTCAAGCTCCTCTTCTCAACTTTTCCACATCATGTCTCCAACATAACCATCTCACCTTTTATGCTCCCATGAGCTACTCTTATTCCTCCATTCACTATCTCATAAGCAGATACACTTCTGCAAGTCCAAATCCCACCTCCTATCCCTCTCTCTCTTTCTTCTGCTGGCTTCTTGGGACATAAGTCCTAACACAGGCCCCTCACCTCCCACTCGCAGTTTATACTATCTGACCACTAGGGGCAGATAACATATTACATACTAGGATCACTTACCAAATTACTTTGTCAGATGCTTTCCTTTTCCTTCTATATGAAAAAAACATTCTAACTTTGCATACCCTCCTACCTAATAAAACTTCACTTTCTTCCTGACCCTTGCTATTTCTTATCTGCCTCTTCCATCCCCTTTAGATTGTAAGTAGAGAGGTTTAAATCTTGTAGAGTGCTTTGGGAAAAAACACTTTCTACAAAGATTGTAAGCTCAAAACAGGGCCCTCCATTTTTTGCAGTTTGTTAAAATTATATTTTTCCTTGTTCTTTTCCCCTGTATAGCGCTACAGAATATTTTGGGGCGTTACAAATAAAAGTAATAATAATAATAATAATAATAATAATAATAATAATAATAATAACAATAATAATAAAAAGCTCGTTAGTTTACAAGGACATACTCTCAATAAAAAGTAACAGGCATTATATAACTAAATATATAAATATATATATATATATATATATATATATATATATATATATTGAATATCGCTTTTTGACTTGATAAAGAGAGGCATTATCTGTCGAAAGCTTGTCGCTTTATTATGAATACATTCGTCCAATAAAAAAGGTATCACTATTCACTGCAATACTCTTATTATTCAAATGGATTACTGGACATTCACGGCTACTGCACTCTTTATATATATATATATATATATATATATATATATATATATATATATATAAATAGTAAATAAAAAGTACATCTGTGTTCACATTTGAATGTCTAAAACAAGTTAATAAACCTGCTTCCAGCTCTAAATTCCGAGAAAAACAGTTATTGCACTGCATTCTGGGAAGTAAATATATATATTTACTTTCAATTTTTTTTTTTTACCATTATCAGGTTTAGTTATAAAAAATACTATATAGAAAACATTTTTAATTAGATTAATTCATTACGTGGATCCTTCTTAATGTAAATATGATATAACAATGTGCACTTCATCTATTACTAAGAAACACCCAGAGTAACAGATTCTCTCTCCCTCTGTATCCCCCTCTCTCTCCCTCTCTGTATTCCCTCCATCTCTCCCTCTATATTCCCTCCATCTCTCCCTCTGTATACCCTCCCTCTCTCTCCCTTTGTATCCCCTTCTCTCTCTCCCTCTGTATACCCTCCCTCTCTCTCCTTCTCTCCCTCCCCCCTCTGTATAGACTCCCTCTCTTCCTCTGTATCCCCTCCCTCTCTCCCTTTGTATCCCCGTCTCTCTCTCCCTCTGTATTCACTCCATCTCTCCCTCTGTGTCCCCCTCTCTCTCTCTCCCTCTGTATTCACTCCACCTCTCCCTCTGTATTCCCTCCCTCTCTCCCTCTGTATCCCCCTCCCTCTCTCCCTGTCCCCCTCCTTTATGTATCCACTCCCTCTGTATACCCTCCCTCTCTCCCTCTGTATTCCCCTCCCTCTCTCCCTGTCCCCCTCCCCTCTGTATCCACTCCCTTTCTCCCTCTGTATACCCTCCCTCTCTCCCTCTGTATACCCTCCCTCTCTCTCCCTCTTCCTCTGTATAGACTCACTCTCTCCCTCTGTATCCCCTCCCTATCTCCCTTTGTATCCCCCTCTCTCTCTCCCTCTGTATTCCCTCCTTCTCTCCCTCTGTGTCCCCATTCTCTCTCCCTCTGTTTTCCCTCCTTCTCTCCCTCTGTATTCCCTCCCTCTCTCCTCTGTATTCCACTCCTTCTCTCCCTCTGTATTCCCTCCTTCTCTCCCTCTGTATCCCCTCCCTCTCTCCCCCTGTCCCCCTCCCCCTCTGTATTCACTCCATCTCTCCCTCTGTATTCCCTCCTTCTCTCTCTGTATCCCATCCCTCTCTCCCCTGCCCCCTCTTCCTCTGTATTCCCTCCCTCTCTCCCTGTCCCCCTCCCCTTTAAATCCACTCCCTCTCCCCCTCTGTATCCCCCTCCCTCTCTCCCTGTCCCCCTCCCCTCTGTATCCACTCCCTCTCTCCCTCTGTATACCCTCCCTCTCTCCCTCTGTATCCCCCTCCCTCTCTCCATCTGTATTTGCTCCCTTTCATCCTCTGTATCCCCTCCCTTTCTCTCCCTGCCCCCTTCCTCTCTTCCTCTGTATTCCCTCCATCTATCCCTCTGTATCCCCCTCTCTCCTTCTATATTCCCTTCCTCTCTCCCTCTGTATTCCGCTCCATCTCTCCCTCTGTATCCCCTCCCTCTCTCTCCCTGTCCACCTCCCCCTCTGTATCCCCCTCCCTCTCTCCCTCTGTATTCCCTCCCTTTCTCCCTCTGTATCCCCCTCCCTCTCTCCCTCTGTATCCCCCTCCCTCTCTCCCTGTCCCTCTCCCCTCTGTATCCCCCTCCCTCTCTCCCTCTGTATTCCCTCCCTTTCTCCCTCTGTATCCCCTCCCTCCCTCTCTCTCCCTGTCCCCTTCCTCTCTTCCTCTGTATTCTCTCCCTCTATCCCTCTGTATCTTCCTCTCTCCTTCTGTACGCCACTCCATCTCTCCCTCTGTATCCCCTCCCTCTCTCCCTCCGTATTCCCTCCCTTTCTCCCTCTGTATCCCCCTCCCTCTCTCCCTCTGTATCCCCCTCCCTCTCTCCCTGTCCCTCTCCCCTCTGTATACCCCTCCCTCTCTCCCTCTGTATTCCCTCCCTTTCTCCCTCTGTATCCCCTCCCTCTCTCTCCCTGTCCCCTTCCTCTCTTCCTCTGTATTCTCTCCCTCTATCCCTCTGTATCTTCCTCTCTCCCTCTGTATACTCTACCTCTCTCCCTCTGTATTCCCCTCCCTTTCTCCCTGTCCCCCTCCCCTCTGTATCCACTCCTGCTCTCCCTCTGTATACCCTCCCTCTCTCCCTCTGGATACCCTCCCTCTCTCTCCCTCTTCCTCTGTATAGACTCACTCTCTCCCTTTGTATTCCCTCCATCTCTCCCTCTGTGTCCCCATTCTCTCTCCTTCTGTATTCCCTCCTTCTCTCCCTCTGTATTCCCTCCCTCTCTCCCTCTGTATTCCACTCCATCTCTCCCTCTGTATTCCCTCCTTCTCTCTCTCTCTGTATCCCCTCCCTCTCTCCCCCTGTCCCCCTCCCCCTCTGTATTCACTCCATCTCTCCCTCTGTATTCCCCCCTTCTCTCTCTCTCTCTGTATCCCCTCCCCTTTGTATCCACTCCCTCTCCCCCTCTGTATCCCCCTCCCTCTCTCCCTGTCCCCCTCCCCTCTGTATCCACTCCCTCTCTCCCTCTGTATACCCTCCCTCTCTTTCTCTGTATCCCCCTCCCTCTCTCCATCTGTATTTCCTCCCTTTCTCCCTCTGTATCCCCTTCCTTTCTCTCCCTACCCCCTTCCTCTCTTCCTCTGTATTCCCTCCATCTATCCCACTGTATCCCCCTCTCTCCTTCTATACTCCCTTCCTCTCTCCCTCTGTATTCCGCTCCATCTCTCCCTCTGTATCCCCTCCCTCTCTCTCCCTGTCCACCTCCCCCTCTGTATCCCCCTCCCTCTCTCCCTCTGTATTCCCTCCATTTCTCCCTCTGTATCCCCTCCCTCCCTCTCTCTCCCTGTCCCCTTCCTCTCTTCCTCTGTATTCTCTCCCTCTATCCCTCTGTATCTTCCTCTCTCCTTCTGTACTCCACTCCCTCTCTCCCTCTGTATGCCCCCCCTCTCTCCCTCTGTATACTCTCCCTCTGTATTCCCCTCCCTGTCCCCCTCCCCTCTGTATCCACTCCTGCTCTCCCTCTGTATACCCTCCCTCTCTCCCTCTGTATACCCTCCCTCTCTCTCCCTCTCCCTCTGTATAGACTCACTCTCTCCCTCTGTATCCCCTCCCTATCTCCCTCTGTGTCCCCCTCTCTCTCTCCCTCTGTATTCCACGCCTTCTCTCCCTCTGTATTCCCTCCTTCTCTCTCTCTGTATCCCATCCCTCTCTCCCCTGTCCCCTCTTCCTCTGTATTCCCTCCCTCTCTCCCTGTCCCCCTCCCCTTTGTATCCACTCCCTCTCCCCCTCTGTATCCCCCTCCCTCTCTCCCTGTCCCCCTCCCCTCTGTATCCACTTCCTCTCTCCCTCTGTATACCCTCCCTCTCCCCCTCTGTATCCCCCTCCCTTTCTCCCTCTGTATCCCCTCCCTTTCTCTCCCTGCCCCCTTCCTCTCTTCCTCTGTATTCCCTCCATCTATCCCTCTGTATCCCCTCCCTCTCTCTCCCTGTCCACCTCCCCCTCTGTATCCCCCTCCTTCTCTCCCTCTGTATACTCTCCCTCTGTATTCCCCTCCCTTTCTCCCTGTCCCCCTCCCCTCTGTATCCACTCCTGCTCTCCCTCTGTATACCCTCCCTCTCTCCCTCTGTATACCCCCCCCCCTCTCCCTCTGTATAGACTCACTCTCTCCCTCTGTATCCCCTCCCTATCTCCCTTTGTATCCCCTTCTCTCTCTCCCTCTGTATACCCTCCCTCTCTCTCCTTCTCTCCCTCCCCCTCTGTATAGACTCACTCTCTCCCTCTGTATCCCCTCCCTATCTCCCTCTGTGTCCCCATTCTCTCTCCTTCTATATTCCCTTCCTCTCTCCCTCTGTATTCCGCTCCATCTCTCCCTCTGTATCCCCTCCCTCTCTCTCCCTGTCTACCTCCCCCTCTGTATCCCTCTCCTTCTCTCCCTCTGTATCCCCCTCCCTCTCTCCCTGTCCCTCTCCCCTTTGTATCCCCCTCCCTCTCTCCCTCTGTATTCCCTCCCTTTCTCCCTCTGTATCCCCTCCCTCCCTCTCTCTCCCTGTCCCCTTCCTCTCTTCCTCTGTATTCTCTCCCTCTATCCCTCTGTATCTTCCTCTATCCTTCTGTACGCCACTCCATCTCTCCCTCTGTAGGCCCCCCCTCTCTCCCTCTGTATTCCCCTCCCTTTCTCCCTGTCCCCCTCCCCTCTGTATCCACTCCTGCTCTCCCCCTGTATTCCGCTCCATCTCTCCCTCTGTATTCCCTCCTTCTCTCCCTCTGTATTCCCTCCTTCTCTCCCTCTGTATTCCCTCCTTCTCTCCCTCTGTGTTCCCTCCTTCTCTCCCCCTGTATTCCCTCCCTCTCTACTTCTGTTTTCCGCTCCATCTCTCCCTCTGTATCCGCTCCATCTCTCCCTCTGTATCCCCTCCCTCTCTCACCCTGTCCCCGCCCCCTCTGTATCCACTCCCTCTCTCCCTTTGTATACCCTCCCTCTCTCCTTCTGTATACCCTCCCTCTCTCTCCATCTCTCCCTCCCCCTCTGTATAGACTCCCTCTCTCCTTCTGTCCCCCTCCCTCTCTCCGGCGTTACTCACATCTACTATTATAGTGGATAACAATCTACACTTGAGCACATTTATATTGTGTATGCTAGTGTGCTGCTGCGGAATCTAACGCTATAGTTTCTGCTGATCTACTTTCTGAGTGGGGAGAAAGTCTTCAAAATGGAAACGTGGCAGCTAAAATTGCCAGTGCTTTCAACAAGACTAATTGAAAGCCCTACTGAGAAAATAGCAGACTGAATCCACACAGAAAAGAACATGGAAACCCACATCAAAGTCTACCATCATAAAAAAAATTTAAAAATGTAAATTTTTTTATGTTTTGATTTCTAAAATAACATGCTTAGTTATTTTAGCCCAAATAGGAAACAACACATCAAAGTGGTGATTACATTGTAGCGACATTCTGAGATAATCTTCAAATCTAACAATATAATTGGCTGGCGTGAGTACTATTTGTTACTCTAAAGTTAATGTATAAAGTACATTACAAGCATTTAATTGGAGAACAGAATAAAATGACTTATTGACCTCCCGAGGACACTTAATTCAGTTTGTGTAGGAGGGCAATATCCTAATGACAAGGACATAAAAGGGAGATTTAGTCTGAAATGTGCAGTCTATTCATTAAAGAAGAACCTAACGATCAGCATCACCCGCTGTTTATAAATAGAATGTTCCATTTTGTCTGATTGCACAACTGCCTAATAGTATGGAGAGGTATGCTTTTCTTATCTATCTGTTGAGGGTGTGGTTGGGGGGGGGGGGTGTGAGAGGGGGGGGGGGGGGGGTGTGAGAGGGGAGGGGGGTTTGCTAAGTAATTGGATCTGGATTTGACACCCAGGACTGTCAGAAAACTCAGAGCCTGGTGCGCATATAAGGGCGACTGACTATGTTTGTGGGTTCCCTGGTGGTCCAATGGTTAGGATTTGGTGCTTTCACTGCTGCTACCAGGGTTTGATTCCAGTCAGGGAACCAAGAGGTCACACCACCCTGAAGATGAGTAGGGTTGGGCCTAATCAGTACTTGGGTGGGAGACCACCTAGTAATACCAGGAGCTGCATGCTTTGGCCCACTGGAGAAGAAACTGGCAACCCACTTCAGTATCTCTACCATGAATACCAAGTGGATCAACATGGTGTTGTAGTCCATGAGGTCATGGAGAGTCGGAAACGACTGAACGATGCAAACACACCATGTCTCCACTACAGCACCGACTGTAGCCCCGATGGAGGCTCTCTAACCCTACTCTCTCTAATCCTACCTTTACTGTGTCCTAAAGTGACACAGCAAAAGTTCCAAATATGGTGTAAAAATAATAATAAGTAATTTATAAGCTGAATATTTAAGATGCATTTTCCTACAGTAAACTAATACTGACGCGTGCCATTTTGCAATGTCAATTAATCTTTCTGATCCATTCAAAGAGATTCCTATCTCTTGCTGATAAGTGACCATGGGCTATCTCCTGAGACATTGGGTCCATTTCCTTGAGTGCAATTAGCCAGTAATAACTGCAATAATCTCTCATTAGCAAAAGATTAGAATGTTTGCGGATCAGATAGGATGACTGACAGCTCACCATGGCTAACTTCAATGTTAGTTTACTGTAGGAAAATTTATTTTTTTAAATGTCATTAATGCGATAAAAATACTTATAATTACATATAGTTTAAATGATATCAGTCTGGAGTCTGGGGTTATATTATGTGTAACCCTATAAATATACCATATCTCTATTACCTCCTTGTTCTTGCACCTTTAAATTACCACCCCCCAACCCGACTGTCTCTTCTCCTTGATGCTGATCCTTTCTCTTGCTCTCAATGTCTCCCTCCTAGTTTTCCATGGATAGCGCTAATTTTTGATGTGATTGATTTTTTTCCTATAATTCAGTGGCGGTCTCTCTCCTCCAAAGCGTTTGCTGTCACTCTCTTTCTCTCCTCTGGCTGTCTCGCTTGCCCTTGGCTCTGGCTGTTTAACTCCTCCTCGACTCTGGCTGTGTCTTTAACCTCCTTTGCTCTGGCCATCTCTCTCCTCCTAAGCTGTGGCTGTCTGGCTCCTCCTACACTCTGCCTGTCTCATTCCTCCTTGACTCTGCCTGTCTCATTCCTCCTTGACTCTGGCTGTCTCATTCCTCCTTAACTCTGGTTGTCTCTCTCCTCCTTGGCTCTGGCTGTCTATCTACTCATTGGCTCTGGCTGTGTCTCTCCTCCTTTGCTCTACCTGTGTCTCTCCTCCTTTGCTCTGGCCATCTCTCTCCTCCTAAGCTGTGGCTGTCTGGCTCCTCCTACACTCTGCCTGTCTCATTCCTCCTTGACTCTGCCTGTCTCATTCCTCCTTGACTCTGGCTGTCTCATTCCTCCTTAACTCTGGTTGTCTCTCTCCTCCTTGGCTCTGGCTGTCTATCTACTCATTGGCTCTGGCTGTGTCTCTCCTCCTTTGCTCTACCTGTGTCTCTCCTCCTTTGCTCTACCTGTGTCTCTCCTCCTTTGCTCTACCTGTGTCTCTCCTCCTTTGCTCTGGCTGTGTCTCCTCCTTTGCTCTGTCTGTGTCTCTCCTCCTTTGCTCTGGCTGTGTCTCTCCTCCTTTGCTCTACCTGTGTCTCTCCTCCTTTGCTCTACCTGTGTCTCTCCTCCTTTGCTCTACCTGTGTCTCTCCTCCTTTGCTCTACCTGTGTGTCTCCTCCTTTGCTCTGGCTGTGTCTCCTCCTTTGCTCTGGCTGTGTCTCTCCTCCTTTGCTTTGGTTGTCTCTCTCCTCCTTAGCTCTGGCTGTGTCTCTCCTCCTTTGCTCTGGCTGTGTCTCTCCTCCTTTGCTCTGGCTGTCTCTCCTCCTTTGCTCTGACTGTCTCTCTCTCTCCTCCTTGGCTCTGGCTATCTCGCTCCTCCTTGGATCTGGCTGTGTCTCTCTCTCCTTACCTCTTTCTGTCTCTCTACTCCTTGGCTCTGGCTGTCTCTCTCCTCCTTGCCTCTGGCTGTATCTCTCCCTTTTAGCTCTGGCTGTGTCTCTCTCTCCTCCTTAGATCTGTCTGTCTCTCTACTCATTGGCTCTAGCTGTTTCTCTCCTCCTTAGATCTGGCTGTCTCCTCCTTAGCTCTGTCTGTCTCTCTCCTCCTTTGCTCTGGCTGTCTCTCTCCTCCTTAGCTCTGGCTGTGTCTCTCCTCCTTTGCTCTGGCTGTGTCTCTCCTCCTTTGCTCTGGCTGTGTCTCTCCTCCTTTGCTCTGGCTGTGTCTCTCCTCCTTTGCTCTGGCTGTCTCTCCTCCTTTGCTCTGACTGTCTCTCTCTCTCTCCTCCTTTCCTCTGGCTGTGTCTCTCTCTCCTTACCTCTGTCTGTCTCTCTACTCCTTGGCTCTGGCTGTCTCTCTCCTCCTTGCCTCTGGCTGTATCTCTCCCTTTTAGCTCTGGCTGTGTCTCTCTCTCCTCCTTAGATCTGTCTGTCTCTCTACTCATTGGCTCTGGCTGTGTCTCTACTCATTGGCTCTAGCTGTTTCTCTCCTCCTTAGATCTGGCTGTCTCCTCCTTAGCTCTGGCTGTCTCTCTCCTCCTTAGCTCTGGCTGTCTCTCTCCTCCTTAGCTCTGGCTGTCTCTCTCCTCCTTAGCTCTGGCTGTCTCTATCCTCCTTAGCTCTGGCTGTCTCTCTCCTCCTTAGCTCTGGCTGTCTCTCTCCTCCTTAGCTCTGGCTGTCTCTCTCCTCCTTAGCTCTGGCTGTCTCTCTCCTCCATAGCTCTGGCTGTTTCTCTCCTCCTTAGCTCTGGCTGTCTCTCTCCTCCTTAGCTCTGGCTGTCTCTCTCCTCCATAGCTCTGGCTGTCTCTCTCCTCCATAGCTCTGGCAGTCTCTCTCCTCCTTAGCTCTGGCTGTCTCTCTCCTCCATAGCTCTGGCTGTTTCTCTCCTGCATAGCTCTGGCTGTCTCTCTCCTCCTTAGCTCTGGCTGTTTCTCTCCTCCATAGCTCTGGCTGTCTCTCTCCTCCATAGCTCTGGCTGTTTCTCTCCTCCATAGCTCTAGCTGTCTCTCTCTCCTCCATAGCTCTAGCTGTCTCTCTCTCCTCCTTAGCTCTGGCTGTCTCTCTCCTCCATAGCTCTAGCTGTCTCTCTGCTCCTTAGCTCTATCTGTCTCTCTCCTCCATAGCTCTGGCTGTCTCTCCTCCTTAGCTCTGTCTGTCTCTCTCCTCCATGACTCTGGCTATCTCTCCTCATTGGCTCTAGCTGTCTCTCCTACTTTGCTCTGACTGTGTCTCTCCTCCTTGGCTCTGGCTGTCTATCTACTCATTGGCTCTGGCTGTCTATCTACTCATTGGCTCTCGCTGTCTATCTACTCATTGGCTCTGGCTGTGTCTCTCCTCCTTTGCTCTGGCTGTGTTTCTCCTCCTTTGCTCTGGCTGTGTCTCTCCTCCTTGGCTCTGGCTGTCTCTCTCTCTCCTCCTTTGCTCTGGCTGTGTCTCTCCTCTCTGGCTGTGTCTCTCCTCCTTTGCTCTGGCTGTGTCTCTCCTCCTTTGCTCTGACTGTGTCTCTCCTTTGCTCTGGCTGTGTCTCTCCTCCTTTGCTCTGGCTGTGTCTCTCCCCCTTTGCTCTGGCTGTGTCTCTCCCCCTTTGCTCTTGCTATCTCACTCCTCTTTGGATCTAGCTGTGTCTCTCTCTCCTCCTTAGCTCTGTCTGTCTCTCTACTCCTTGGCGCTGGCTGTCTCTCTCCTTTCCTCTGGCTGTGTCTATCCTCCTTGCCTCTGGCTGTATCTCTCCCTTTTAGCTCTGGTTGTATCTCTCCATTTTAGCTCTGGCTGTGTCTCTCCTCAATTCTGACTGTCTCTCTCCTTCATGGCTCTGACTGTCTTTCTCATCCTTTGGTCTGGCTGTGTCTCTGCTCTCTTGCTGTGTCTCTCCTCTTTTGCTCTGGCTGTGTCTCTCCTCCTTTGCTCTGGCTGTGTCTCTCCTCCTTTGCTCTGGCTGTGTCTCTCCTCCTTGGCTCTGGCTGTGTCTCTCCTCCTTGGCTCTGGCTGTGTCTCTCTCCTCCTTTGCTCTGGCTGTGTATCTCCTCTCTGGCTGTGTCTCTCCTCTTTTGCACTGGCTGTCTCTCCTACTTTGCTCTGACTGTGTCTCTCCTCCTTTTCTCTGGCTGTCTCTCTCCTCCTTGGCTCTGGCTGTCTCTCTCCTCCTTGGCTCTGGCTGTCTATCTACTCATTGGCTCTGGCTGTCTATCTACTCATTGGCTCTGGCTGTGTCTCTCCTCTTTTGCGCTGGCTGTCTCTCCTCCTTTGCTCTGGCTGTGTCTCTCCTCCTTTTCTCTGGCTGTCTCTCTCCTCCTTGGCTCTGGCTGTCTCTCTCCTCCTTGGCTCTGGCTGTGTCTCTACTCCTTTGCTCTGGCTGTGTCTCTCCTCCTTGGCTCTGGCTGTCTCTCTCTCCTCCTTTGCTCTGGCTGTGTCTCTCCTCTCTGGCTGTGTCTCTCCTCTTTTGCGCTGGCTGTCTCTCCTACTTTGCTCTGACTGTGTCTCTCCTCCTTTTCTCTGGCTGTCTCTCTCCTCCTTGGCTCTGGCTGTCTCTCTCCTCCTTGGCTCTGGCTGTCTATCTACTCATTGGCTCTGGCTGTCTATCTACTCATTGGCTCTGGCTGTGTCTCTCCTCCTTTGCTCTGGCTGTCTCTCTCCTCCTTAGCTCTGGCTGTGTCTCTCCTCCTTTGCTCTGACTGTGTCTCTCCTCCTTTTCTATGACTGTGTCTCTCCTCCTTTTCTCTGACTGTGTCTCTCCTCCTTTGCTCTGGCTGTGTCTCTCCTTGTTTGCTCTGGCTGTGTCTCTCCTCCTTTGCTCTGGCTGTGTCTCTCCTACTTTGCTCTGGCTGTGTCTCTCCTACTTTGCTCTGGCTGTGTCTCTCCTACTTTGCTCTGGCTGTGTCTCTCCTACTTTGCTCTGGCTGTGTCTCTCCTACTTTGCTCTGGCTGTGTCTCTCCTACTTTGCTCTGGCTATCTCACTCCCCCTTGGGTCTAGCTGTGTCTCTCTCTCCTCCTTAGCTCTGTCTGTCTCTCTACTCCTTGGCGCTGGCTGTCTCTCTCCTCCTTTCCTCTGGCTGTGTCTCTCCTCCTTGCCTCTGGCTGTATCTCTCCCTTTTAGCTCTGGCTGTATCTCTCCCTTTTAGCTCTGGCTGTGTCTCTCCTCAATTCTGACTGTCTCTCTCCTTCACGGCTCTGGCTGACTTTCTCATCCTTTGGTCTGGCTGTGTCTCTGCTCTCTTGCTGTGTCTCTCCTCCTTTGCTCTGGCTGTGTCTCTCCTCCTTTGCTCTGGCTGTGTCTCTCCTCCTTTGCTCTGGCTGTGTCTCTCCTCCTTGGCTCTGGCTGTCTCTCTCTCCTCCTTTGCTCTGGCTGTGTCTCTCCTCTCTGGCTGTGTCTCTCCTCTTTTGCGCTGGCTGTCTCTCCTACTTTGCTCTGACTGTGTCTCTCCTCCTTTTCTCTGGCTGTCTCTCTCCTCCTTGGCTCTGGCTGTCTCTCTCCTCCTTGGCTCTGGCTGTCTATCTACTCATTGGCTCTGGCTGTCTATCTACTCATTGGCTCTGGCTGTGTCTCTCCTCCTTTGCTCTGGCTGTGTCTCTCCTCCTTTGCTCTGGCTGTGTCTCTCCTCCTTTGCTCTGGCTGTGTCTCTCCTCCTTTCCTCTGGCTGTCTCTCTCCTCCTTGGCTCTGGCTGTCTCTCTCCTCCTTGGCTCTGGCTGTCTCTCTCCTCCTTGGCTCTGGCTGTCTCTCTCCTCCTTGGCTCTGGCTGTCTCTCTCCTCCTTGGCTCTGGCTGTCTCTCTCCTCCTTGGCTCTGGCTGTCTATCTACTCATTGGCTCTGGCTGTCTATCTACTCATTGGCTCTGGCTGTGTCTCTCCTCCTTTGCTCTGGCTGTGTCTCTCCTCCTTTGCTCTACCTGTGTCTCTCCTGATTTGCTCTGGCTGTGTCTCTCCTGATTTGCTCTGGCTGTGTCTCTCCTCCTTTGCTCTGGCTGTGTCTCTCCTCCTTAGTACTGGCTGTGTCTCTCCTCATTTGCTCTGGCTGTGTCTCTCCTCATTTGCTCTGTCTGTCTCTCCTCCTCAGCTCTGGCTGTCTCTCTCCTCCTAGGTTCTGGCTGTCTCTATCCTCCTTGGCCCTGACCCTTTCTTTGTTTCCTTCCCCAGCCATCTTTCTCTGCCTCTCTCTCATGAACCAACATCCTTGTTAACATGAGCATTGCAGTTTTAGCTGTCACATTCCCATTGTGCAAATCAAAGCTGCCTTTGGCTATAAAGTCTTCATAATGAGTTGTCCATTACCATGTGGCGCTGATCACAAGACTACATGATAAATACAGATAGGAAGGGGCTCTTTAATCTTCAGGTCTAAGTAAAGTTACTGACAATAAAAAACTACACTTGAAAATAAGCGACATGTTTTTAGAACACAATAAATATACATAATAACACGGCCTTTAATTTTTTACATTTATATGCAATTATACTACTGTGGAAGTCACCATGTTGGTTTCAAGTGATCTGCTTCCTTCATTTGGTTGAGCGTTAAAACACACAGGAACACTGTAACTGCACAATAGAAAGGTGGCATATACAACTGCCAGTGCTCACACTAGCTCTAATAAAATGCTCATTAGTTTACAAGGGCACGCCCTATAAGCGGAAGCTGCAAGAAGCAGGCTTAGTAAAGGAAATGGAAGCCTGCAGTAATAGTATCAAATGTAAAGCACATGTGGATAAGACGCACGCTGGAGTTACCCGAAGCGGCCACTGGGATGCGCCACTAACCAGCGAAGCCACAGCATTAATCTTAATAGATAGTTTGTCAATAGTGTTTTAGTGGGAAGACGGATAATTGTGTTACATCTCAGCTCTCTGCGCCGGGTCATTTCAGATTTCATTAAGATAATCAGTCTTAATGATTTGGCAGAATTTCTATCTCAATTTGGCTCACTCCGTGTGTATAATGAGGGCAGACATTGTGATATTTACAGAAATAACTGCAGATATTGGCACAGTATGGATTCTATATACAACATCTGCATATATGTGCACTGATACTTTATATATGTCTTTATTATATTATGTGGGCAAGCCTGCTGAAGAGATAGAAAGTTATATTACAGAGATAGATAGATAGATAGATAGATAGATAGATAGATACAGATAGACAGATAGATAGATACAGATAGATAGATAGATACAGATAGATAGATAGACAGACAGACATATAGATAGATACAGATAGATAGATAGATAGATAGATAGATAGATAGATAGAATGATAGATAGATAGACAGACAGATAGATAGATACAGATAGATAGATACAGATAGATAGATACAGATAGATAGATACAGATAGATAGATACAGATAGATAGATACAGATAGATAGATACAGATAGATAGATACAGATAGATTGATACAGAGAGATAGATAGATATAGATAGATAGATAAATACATAGATAAATAGATAGATAAATACATAGATAAATAGATAGATAGATTATGTATTTATGTGTTTGTTTGTATGTGTGTGTATCTATATATATATATATATATATATATATATATATATATATATATATACATATACATATATATATATATATATATATACATATAGATATATATACATATATACATACATATATATATATATATATATATATATATATATATATATATATACATATAACATATACATATAGATATATATACATATATATAAACATATATATATATATATATATATATATATATATATATATATATATATACCTTTAAATATATATCTATCATATATATCTCAATTTGGTTTATAACTATATAACACATTAAAAGCAATATTGTGTGTATAATATTCCATACTAAGTTCCTGTAACATATCCCTAGATATAACAGTCAGACAGAGTGTTTTATAATAATAATAATGTAATACTATTGCAATGAGTACATGTGAGTATATGCCAGTATTGCAGCACATAATGCCTCTGTGGTATCTGCCCCTTGCTCCAGGTAATGAGGTAGTGAGCTCTGCACTGCTAGTGCTGCTGAGGGCAGTGCTGTCTGCTTATGACACAATGCTTTGGGGACTTGTGGCCACAAGTAGACTCTGCAAGCCCCTGGCACCACACACAGGATCTGGCAGCAGTGTAACCAATACATACAGAGGATGATCTGATCCACTGCAAATCATGGGCAACGTCAAATCTTTTGTTTTTTCATGATCCTTCTCATCAATTATTCACTTTAGGGGCTTTTTTTGGATGCAGAGTTGTGGAAAAAGGAGAAGATCAGGAAAGTGTTGAACCCTCTATTTTTTGGGGGAAGTAATCAGGAATCTAGAGGACAAACAGGAAAAAGAAGACTTTTGCTTGAAGAAAGGGGAGGCATTTTTGGGCAGTGTGTATCTGCATCTTGTTGGTGCTCAGCTGATAGGGCTTAGAGAGATCCTGAGAGTCAGTTATGATGGTGCTGAATATGTGGCTGTCTATGAAGGAGCTGTCCATGGTGCTGATGGCCAGCCTGGTACTCTATGCCCAAGCACAGAATGACACTGAACCTATAGTGTTGGAAGGCAAGTGTTTGGTGGTCTGTGACTCCAACCCTGCTACTGACTCCAAAGGGTCCTCATCATCTCCTCTTGGGATCTCAGTCCGGGCTGCTAACTCCAAGGTTGCCTTCTCAGCTGTAAGGAGCACAAACCATGAACCCTCAGAAATGAGCAACAAGACAAGGATAATCTACTTCGACCAGGTAATGCAGTACTGTGTGCCCACTTAGTGCATCTGTAAGTGATAAGTTACCATCCAATGTCTATAGAATGGCTGAATAACCATTTAAAATAAATATAATTGGTGAATAACTGTC
>CM050174.1:8387453-8479953 GCA_027410445.1 Discoglossus pictus
TATATACAAAGAAACAAGTGGTGATACATTTATAACAAAGTATCCATGACTTATATTGTTTTCTGTAACTATGTTATTATTGGGGAATTTATTATGAATCTTAAAGAATATCCCACAATAATCTTTACGTTTTTTTCCTAGATTTTAGTAAACGTCGGCAACTTCTTCACCTTGGAATCTGTGTTTGTAGCCCCAAGAAAAGGAATCTACAGCTTCAACTTCCACGTGATCAAGGTGTATCAAAGCCAGACCATACAGGTACGCCGAGCGTCACGTCGCACTGGCGTTTATCTAACGCGGCAAACTACTCGGTTTTATTTTGAAGCCAAAGTGCCAACGTCTTCCGAATTAGTCAGAATCCCCGCTGAAGTGCAGATGTTTAGTTTTTGATCCTTCTCAGGGGAATATGTCCATACATTTGCAGTTGTAGATGCCACATTTCTATTATGCCTCAATGTATTCACATGATCTTCCAACATCATGAAGTAGATTAGCAGAAATCACAATGGTAGATTCCACCGCAGCCTTATTCCGTGTAAAATGTTTTATATATAATAGGCCGTGTTGTTTTGTTCTCCAATATATTCAAGGCTAGACAAGTGAGCACCCTAACCTTACTGTAAAGTAGTGTATTTCCCAATGAGAGCAGGAATTTAAAGGCGATGGGGCTGTATTCACTAAGTAGAGTCCCTCTGATGTTCCATAGAGCCACATGGGAAGAGATGTAGTATAGGCCCCATAGAATAACATAGGAATTGGTGACATCTCTGATAACTAACGGGGAGGCTCTCATAATATATAACAAAATCATGGCCTGTCTGGTGGGTCCTGAGGAGGGGTATGAGTACCATTGGCTTAGAGGGGAGATGTGATTGAAGTCTGCAAAATGTCAAAGGTTTTAGTGTCTTCCAGAAACGATAGCCATTCAAGAACAAGAGGTCATGACTTGAAGGTGGGAAGTGGAAAATGTAAGGGGAATGTGAGAAAGTCCTAAAGAAAGGGCAGTAGTTGAATGAAACCGTCTTCCAGTGGAAGTGGTAGAGTCAGATATCTTAAAGGAACGTACACACCTGACTTGGGTAGGCATAAGGCCATCCTAAGGAGTTACAAAGGCCAGATTTTAGATAGATAGAATGGGTAGACTAGATGAGCATTTACTTCTGATTTTGCAATCATATCTATGTGTTATCTCTGAGAAAATGCTTATTATATATGTCTTCTTCTTATTTGTTGGTGTAGCGCGTCCGTATAAGTATCAGTAACACGTTCCCGGGGGCTTTCCATCAATATAACAACACAATATGGAAACACAACCATTATATGCATTTATATAAAGCATTACGATGTAGGGTAAACGCTTCTACGCTGCAGTGCAGCCCACACAGAGCTGCGCCATCCATATTAATGAGGGTGATAATGTGCAGAGCGCGCAGACAACACAATGTGTGTGTGTGTGTGTGTGTGCGATCACCTTGTCAGCTCCTGCAGACGTTTATTGGTTATTGAGTCTTTTATGTTCTAAGTTGTTTGTTTTCTTACTCCTTGTCATTCTTTTCTCTCTCTTCTATCCTTCTTCCTCCATTCTCTCTCACATCACAATAAATATTAAATAAGATTGTACCACAATGACTGTCACACAACTCATACAGCTGTATTGTACCACAATGACTGTCACACAACTCATACAGCTGTATTGTATCACAATGACTGTCGCACAACTCATACAGCTGTATTGTACCACAATGACTGTCACACAACTCATACAGCTGTATTGTACCGCAATGACTGTCACACAACTCATACAGCTGTATTGTTACCCAATGACTGTCACACAACTCATACAGCTGTATTGTACCACAATGACTGTCACACAACCCATACAGCTGTATTGTACCGCAATGACTGTCGCACAACTCATACAGCTGTATTGTTACCCAATGACTGTCACACAACTCATACAGCTGTATTGTACCACAATGACTGTCACACAACTCATACAACTGTATTGTACCACAATGACTGTCACACAACTCATACAGCTGTATTGTACCACAATGACTGTCGCACAACTCATACAGCTGTATTGTACCGCAATGACTGTCGCACAACTCATACAGCTGTATTGTTACCCAATGACTGTCGCACAACTCATACAGCTGTATTGTACTACAATGACTGTCACACAACTCATACAGCTGTATTGTACCACAATGACTGTCGCACAACTCATACAGCTGTATTGTTACCCAATGACTGTCGCACAACTCATACAGCTGTATTGTACCACAATGACTGTCACACAACTCATACAGCTGTATTGTACCACAATGACTGTCACACAACTCATACAGCTGTATTGTACCGCAATGACTGTCGCACAACTCATACAGCTGTATTGTATCACAATGACTGTCACACAACTCATACAGCTGTATTATTACCCAATGACTGTCACACAACTCATACAGCTGTATTGTACCACAATGACTGTCACACAACTCATACAACTGTATTGTACCACAATGACTGTCGCACAACTCATACAGCTGTATTGTACCGCAATGACTGTCGCACAACTCATACAGCTGTATTGTTACCCAATGACTGTCGCACAACTCATACAGCTGTATTGTACTACAATGACTGTCACACAACTCATACAGCTGTATTGTACCACAATGACTGTCACACAACTCATACAGCTGTATTGTACCGCAATGACTGTCACACAACTCATACAGCTGTATTGAACCGCAATGACTGTCACACAACTCATACAGCTGTATTGTACCACAATGACTGTCACACAACGCATACAACTGTATTGTACCGCAATGACTGTCACACAACTCATACAGCTGTATTGTACCGCAATGACTGTCACACAACTCATACAGCTGTATTGTACCGCAATGACTGTCACACAACTCATACAGCTGTATTGTACCGCAATGACTGTCACACAACTTATACAGCTGTATTGTACCACAATGACTGTCACACAACGCATACAACTGTATTGTACCACAATGACTGTCGCACAACTCATACAGCTGTGTTGTACCACAATGACTGTCGCACAACTCATACAGCTGTATTGTACCACAATGACTGTCGCACAACTCATACAGCTGTATTGTACCACAATGACTGTCGCACAACTCATACAGCTATATTGTACCACAATGACTGTCACACAACTCATACAGCTGTATTGTACCACAATGACTGTCGCACAACTCATACAGCTGTATTGTACCACAATGACTGTCGCACAACTCATACAGCTGTATTGTACCACAATGACTGTCGCACAACTCATACAGCTGTATTGTACCACAATGACTGTCGCACAACTCATACAGCTGTATTGTACCACAATGACTGTCGCACAACTCATACAGCTGTATTGTTACCCAATGACTGTCACACAACTCATACAGCTGTATTGTACCACAATGACTGTCACACAACTCATACATCTGTATTTTTACCCAATGACTGTCGCACAACTCATACAGCTGTATTATTACCCAATGACTGTCGCACAACTCATACAGCTGTATTTTTACCCAATGACAGTCGCACAACTCATACAGCTGTATTTTTACCCAATGACAGTCGCACAACTCATACAGCTGTATTGTTCCCGAATGACTGTCGCACAACTCATACAGCTGTATTGTACCACAATGACTGTCACACAACTCATACAGCTGTATTGTACCACAATGACTGTCACACAACTCATACAGCTGTATTGTACCACAATGACTGTCACACAACTCATACAGCTGTATTGTTACCCAATGACTGTCGCACAACTCATACAGCTGTATTGTTACCCAATGACTGTCGCACAACTCATACAGCTGTATTGTTACCCAATGACTGTCACACAACTCATACAGCTGTATTGTTGCCCAATGACTGTCACTCAACTCGTACAGCTGTATTGTTACCCAATGACTGTCGCACAACTCATACAGCTGTATTGTACCACAATGACTGTCACACAACTCATACAGCTGTATTATTACCCAATGACTGTCGCACAACTCATACAGCTGTATTGTACCGCAATGACTGTCACACAACCCATACAGCTGTATTGTACCACAATGACTGTCGCACAACTCATACAGCTGTATTGTTACCCAATGACTGTCACACAACTCATACAGCTGTATTGTTACCCAATGACTTTCCGGCACAACTAATATTGCTGTGTTGACAAGCATAACTCATACAGTTGTGTTATTCCAAAGGCCCAACTCGCACAACTGTAGAAATGCACATTTACTAACAAGTGTAATCAGGATCAGCTGTATCAGTGCTCATTGATAATGCATTACACTTTTAATCTGAACACTGAAAATGATGTCTAGCAAATATGTCTGAATCATATCTTTTTTTATAGAGTTTTCTATAAACACTTTAACGAAGCGGCGCCATTAATTTTATTTTCCTTGTATAAATCTATACTTCATTTACTTCTGAGAAGCCTCCAGAGTAACATAACCTCAACTTATGGAACGTTCCATTTCTTCCTGTTCTCTCTCATTAAGGATGACAAGTATCAAAGCTGTGCCCAGAGGGGAGGGGCTTCACACTCACTGTGTCTCATATTGTTATTAGGGACATAATGTGTGTCTGCATGCATCAGCATGACACTGGGAGTGTAAAGGGTTTCCCTTGTGTGTGTGGCTTTATGTCACAGTTGTCAAATATGGCATCCTACATGAGAGAGAACAGGAAGATAGAACTTCCCACCACTAGTTGAAAAAGACAGGCGCTCCAGCCAAAAGATGGTGGCAGAGTCTTGCATCCAGGTAGCCGGAAGTGTTAGATCTCTCTACATTTTTAATGAAATCTTTATATTTCCTTATGCATTTCTGGGATTGCAGGATCAGGAACATGCAGAACAAGAGAAAAAACAACTCCCTTGCACCCAAGATAAAAAAAAAATGTATCTAAAAAAAATGTAATAATGTTATTTGTGAGATTAATTTTCATTAACAACCAGCAATATACAATTACAGCTTGCTTATTTCTAAGAAGCCCCCAGAGCAACAGATTCTCACCTTCTGGAACTTGCCTATTTCTTCCAGTTCTTCCTGACATCTTACACAGCTGTGACCTAATGCCATACCCAGAGTGGCGAAGCTTCAAACTATCAGTGTCATGCTGCAGCGAGAATGCACACAGCATGTCACTATCTGCTTAGCAACACCATTACACTTGTAGTGGGAAACTCTATTTCTCTGGGCATGGCCTTTGGCCATCGCTATGCAAGATGTCACCTCCCATGGGAGAAAACAGGAAGAATGTATGAGGCTGCAGAAGGTGAGAGTCTGTTACTCTGTTGGCGTCTGAGAAGTAAATGAAGTGTACATTTATATAATAATCACACTGAGGAAGGTATAATTAATTAATTATCATCTGCATTGTTCTAATGGGAGTTAATGGTTCAAATTATTATTACATTGATGATGGGCCGCAGAAAATGGGGGGGGGGGGGTAACGCATATAGTATAAAAATGTGTCCCCCTCGTCCCCCGTCCCCCCCAGTTCCTGCACCCATGATAATGACCACAAATTATTCCAAACAGCTCTATAAACAATTAAAGTGTAAAATATTTGTTACATTGTAACAAAATATGTGATATATTATAAATATATGTAACAAACGTACAATATTAACATCTCTGTAAGACATGGACATATATATATATTTTGGCTAAATCAGATTTTTAAAAAAAACCTCTATTTATAAGTAGAGTAATTGATTTAATTTATCTTAGAGCATTTCTTGAAAGCTGGCTCATGAGAGTAGGGTGAGAGATGTGGGAGAGGAGGGAACAGGAGTGTGCTTTGTTAGATAATTGGACCTGACTGGAATTGACACTACACCCCTTCCCCTAACAGATCTAGAAGCATTCTTCTTGTATATAGAAATACGTTTGCTCTCCAGAAATGTAAATGCCCATCTCACACACACACTTTCCACTAATGTATCTAAGTCATTTTTCTAATTAAAAAATAGCTTAATGACGTTTCCCTGCTGAATTGTTCTTGTAGAATTGTAATTGATTGTTTGGGGGAAAGTTTAGATAATTGAGTGTGTAAGTTAGGTAGTTAACATAAATTACCTAGAGTTCCTCCTCATCGCCTACCACTGTAACTTAGTTTAAGGACTTCATTATTTCACAAATCAAGAATGCTAAATGCCTACATTTAAAGCTCAATTATCTAATACTGCCACTCAAATTTGTGAAAAACAAAAACAAAAACAAATTATGCTTAGTTGTAGATGTATTTTTCTGTTTTTTTTTTGCATTCTGTGTTCAAATCCCTTAGGATCTCCCAATGGGAGAGCCGGTAGCCAAGACATAGCCCCCTTGCTCACTGTGATTTGGATCAGTAGCTTATGGCTGAAACATACTTTGTGGCAAAGAAGCTTGCCTGGCATGTTAGGTCTTGTCTTCCCTTAGGGACAGGTACAGACTGGTAAGTTTCAGGTGATTAGTCCCAGGAGTGGGCACAATACCACATTACACATTATTAAATGATGCCCATCCTGGAGGGACCTGGTGCAAACATTGTTTTGGAGGGTTGTAAAAAATATTTTGAGCTGAACCCCCCCCCCCCCACCCCCCACTACCAACTCACTCAATGCACTCCCAAAGACAACTCCCCATAAGATTCTTTCCCATAGCTACTTCCCTTCCTTTACCTCCTACCTGCATGAAGCAAACATATATATATACACACATGCGTGTGTGTATATATATATATATATATATACAGTTGCAAGCAAAAGTATGTGAACCCTTTGGAATGATATGGATTTCTGCACAAATTGGTCATAAAATGTGATCTGATCGTCATCTAAGTCACAACAATAGACAATCACACTCTGCTTAAACTAATAACACACAAAGAATTAAATGTTACCATGTTGTTATTGAACACACCATGTAAACATTCACTGTGCAGGTGGAAAAAGTATGTGAACCCCTAGACTAATGACATCTCCAAAAGCTAATTGGAGTGAGGTGTCATCCAACTGGAGTCCAATCAATGAGATGAGATTGGAGGTGTTGGTTACAACTGCCCTGTCCTATAAAAAACACACACCAGTTCTGGGTTTGCTTTTCACAAGAAGCATTGCCTGATGTAAATGATGCCTCACACAAAAGAGCTCTCAGAAGACCTACGATTAAGAATTGTTGACTTGCATAAAGCTGGAAAGGGTTATAAAATTATCTCCAAAAGCCTTGCTGTTCATCAGTCCACGGTAAGACAAATTGTCTATAAATGGAGAAAGTTCAGCACTGCTGCTACTCTCCCTAGGTGTGGCCGTCCTGTAAAGATGACTGCAAGAGCACAGCGCAGACTGCTCAATGAGGTGAAGAAGAATCCTAGAGTGTCAGCTAAAGACTTACAAAAGTCTCTGGCATATGCTAACATCCCTGTTAGCGAATCTACGATATAGAAAACACTAAACAAGAATGTATTTCATGGGAGGATACCACAGAGTAAGCCACTGCTATCCAAGCAAAACATTGCTGCACGTTTACAGTTTGCACAAGAGCACCTGGATGTTCCACAGCAGTACTGGCAAAATATTCTGTGGACAGATGAAACTAAAGTTGAGTTGTTTGGAAGAAACACACAACACTATGTGTGGAGAAAAAGAGGCACAGCACACCAACATCAAAACCTCATCCTAACTGTGAAGTACGGTGGTGGGGGCATCATGGTTTGGGGCTGCTTTGCTGCGTCAGGGCCTGGACGGATTGCTATCATTGAAGGAAAAATGAATTCCCAAGTTTATGAAGACATTTTGCAGGAGAACTTAAGGCCATCTGTCCACCAGCTGAAGCTCAACAGAAGATGGGTGTTACAATAGGACAACGACCCAAAGCATAGAAGTAAATCAACAACAGAATGGGTTAAACAGAAGAAAATACGCCTTCTGAAGTGGCCCAGTCAGAGTCCTGCCCTCAACCCGATTGAGATGTTGTGGCATGACCTCAAGAAAGCGATTCACACCAGACATCCCAAGAATATTGCTGAACTGAAACAGTTCTGTAAAGAGAAATGGTCAAGAATTACTCCTGACCGTTGTGCACGTCTGATCTGCAACTACAGGAAACGTTTGGTTGTAGTTATTGCTGCCAAAGGAGGTTCAACCAGTTATTAAATCCAAGGGTTCACATACTTTTTCCACCTGCACTGTGAATGTTTACATGGTGTGTTGAATAAAAACATGGCAACATTTAATACTTTGTGTGTTATTTGTTTAAGCAGACTGTGATTGTCTATTGTTGTGACTTAGATGAAGATCAGATCAAATTTTTTGACCAATTTGTGCAGAAATCCATATCATTCCAAAGGGTTCACATACTTTTGCTTGCAACTGTATATATATATATATATATATATATATATATATATATATATATATATATACCGTTGGGCTCAAAAGTTTGTATACTCTTGGCGAATTGGTAATATATGTACCATTTTTTAATAAAACATGAGTGAGCAGCAAAACACATTTCTTTTATTTCTTATGGGATTCATATTCTACTTTAGGTTATAACAGAATGGCACAATCATAAAACAAAACATGGCAACAAAGAAAAAAAATGAAATGGCCCTGTTCAAAAGTTTGCATACCCTTAGTTCTTAATACCATGTATTGCCCCCTTTAGCATCAATGACAGCGTGCAGTCTTTTGTAATAGTTGTCTATGAGGCCCCTAATTCTTGCAGGTGGTATAGCTGCCCATTCGTCTTGGCAAAATGCCTCCAGGTCATGCAAATTCTTTGGTCGACCACAGAGTGGTGCGATGATATTCAGGTCAGGAGACTGTGATGGCCACTCCACATGCACAGCCTTCGTGTAGAGGAATGCAAATTGTCTGCCAGTATTTTCTGATAACATACTGCATTCATCTTGCCATCAATTTTCACAAGATTCTTCGTGCCTTTAGAGCTCACCACCCCAAACATCAGTGAGCCACCGCCATGCTTCACAGTGGGGATGGTATTCTTCTCACTATAGGCCTTGTTGACCCCTCTCCAAACATAGCGCTTATGGTTGTGACCATGAAGCTCTATTAGGGTCTCGTCACTCCAAATTACAGTGTGCCAGAAGCTGTGAGGTGTGTCAAGGTGTTGTCAGGCATATTGTGACTGGGCTTTTTTTGTGGCACTGGTCCAGTAAAGGCTTCTTTCTGGCATCTTGACCATGCAGCTCATCTGTGTTCAAGTATCGTCTTATTGTACTCCTTGAAACAACCACACCATCTTTTTCCAGAGAAGCCTGTATTTCTCCTGAGGTTACCTGTGGGGTTTTCTTTGTATTCCGAACAATTCTTCTGGCAGTTGTGGCTGAAATCTTTCTTGGTTTGGTATCAAGAGATCCCCAAATGTTTCACTTCTTAATAAGTGATTGAAAAGTACAGACTGGCATTTTCAAGTCTTTGGATATTTTTTTTATATCCTTTTCCATCTTTATGAAGTTCCATTATCTTGTTACACAGTTATTTTCTGCTCCCCATGGCTCAGTATCTAGCCTGCTCAATGGATCCACATGAGAGCTAACAAACTCATTGATTATTTATACACAGACACTAATTGCAATTTTAAAAAAAGTGTGGGAAATTAACCTTTAATTGCCATTTAAACCTGAGTGTTTCACCTTGTGTGTCTGTAACAAGGCCAAACGTTCAAAGGTATGTAAACTTTTGATCAGGGCCATTGGGGTGATTCCTGTTATCATTATGATTTAAAAAGGAGCCAAACAACTATGTGATAATAAATGGCTTCATATGATCAATATCCTTCAATAAAATATATATATTTTTTGCATAATCAGACATATTTTCAAAATAAATGCCAACATTTCACAATTTCTGCCAGGATAAGCAAACTTTTTTTAAGCACAACTGTATATATATATATATATATATATATATATATATATACACACACACACTATCTCTCAGCAGCCATCCCCTCTAGGCATCCAACCCCTCTCAGCAACCATCTCACAGTACTCATCTCCTGTATTCATCCAGCCATTGCTCTCTCTATCTCTCTCGCCTCTTCCCTGATACACATCCGCATCATGCTGAACTACTGGACACTGCCACCACTTAAAGCTTCAGTAGAAATGCTCTACGGATTATTTTTTTTTACTAGCAATACAGTTTTGCTAATTAGAGCCATTTTATTATAAACAGATAACTAGATCATTTAATGACAAACCTATCATGTACCTTATTGAATAGTGTCTATTGTTATCTGGTGATATATAATATTATCAATTATATTTTGCAGTAAACTGCTCCAACATCATCCCTGATTCTACTGAATCACTGCACAGACTTATTTCCATAATTATCAATTAAATAATAAGATAAGCCAGTGTAAATAATCTCTTTTACCCACCCTGCTGAATCGTTCACGTTCCCCTATAGTGGTGTTGAGTTATTTCTAGTCTTCTGTTGTGTGGCACATCATGATAGTTTATCACAGTAATAAATCATCATTTTGACACTTCAAGGGAAACCAATGGGTTTTCTAAAAATATTATCCACTATCCATGGATCACTGTTGCTTTTATTCATTAATATTTCAGCACTAACATGGGAACTGGTTATAATCTTGGATTAGACACCATTGTGTTATTTTGAAGAATTATCCTACGTCATCCATCTGTATCTACAATATTAGTATTTCTAGAGTTTTATCTACAGGTTAATTTAAGTTGGTTGTCAATCAATATTTGTCAAAACCATTACTATTTATTTTAGGTAGAGATCAGGTAGAATCTTGGAGAATCATGTGGGAAATGTGATTAAAGTTTTGGAATTGACCAATAATTTACTTAAATATTGGCTTTTAGAGACTGCAATAGAAAAAGAGAAAAAGATACATGTGTGGGCAAATTGAGAGATGTATTAGATACCACTACAAAATTTAACCTTTAATGTAAGCATTTAAAATGATCCAATTTGGAGTATATAAAACCACTCAATTGAAACATAAAATGTACATTGTAAAAAGCGATCATATCATTTGATGTATAAATGATCATGATTGTGCTACATAATAATAAAGCCCTGGGTATAGAGACATATATTGCTGCCTGAAATGCTCTAAAGATGATTGTACAAGTTAAGTAAAAAAGGCAAACAGATAGGTGGTGGCAGAGGTAGAGAATGGAAGGCCCCAATGCAAAATAAATTGGGGGGGCCCCCTTGCAACATCTCTATCAACCCCTTGGGGTCAATAAATAAAGTAAATATATGGCATTCCCATCTAACACTTTAAGATTTCTCATTTACTGCTAGTAGCAGAGGGCCCTTACTCTGTAGTGGGCCCAGGTGCTCAGCACCTGCTGCACCAGCAGTAGCTTTGCCGCTGCAAATACGCAAATGTCAATCTCTGTGATTAAAAAAACATTTAAAATAATTAATTTGGATAGAAAAGTGCAAGCATTGGGCAACATCAGGTAGGCGCTTGGAAAATCATATGGGAAAGTTGTTTAACATTTTTGACTTGGGGCCACACTCAATTGCGATTCGGCCAATTGAATAGGGCTCTATATAAGCACAGAGCATATTTTTTTTACAGAAGTTTTTAGTTAGTGAAGACCTTGCTTTTGGATACTAACTAAAAACTTCTGTAAAAAAAAAATATGCTCTGTGCTTATACAGAGCCGTATTCAATTGGCCGAATCAAAATTGAATGAGGCCCTTGGTTTTATAGCTGCGCTGCAAACTGCAGATAACGAGACCCAAGCTGTGACCCATTATATTTCTCGTTATTTATCTATATACTCCTTGTGTATGATGTACATAGTTGGCACAGTGGTTTAAAGCCTTTGCCTTAGACTATATTATACGTATTTCTTGGGGATATCTTGTGATATATTTTCCCAATCATGAGTCGTATACAATGTAATTAATGACTTTCTCATTCTTTTAGGTGAACTTGATGCTCAATGGGAAACCAGTCATTTCGGCTTTTGCCGGCGATAAAGACGTGACCCGCGAAGCTGCCACCAATGGCGTCCTACTTTATTTGGATAAGGAAGACAAAGTCTATCTGAAATTGGAGAAAGGTAATCTGGTTGGCGGATGGCAATACTCCACATTCTCTGGCTTTTTAGTGTTCCCTCTGTGAAGTCTCCGACAATCACCCAACTGTGGACAGTGGACAAACCTCCGACCTTTGTCAATTGAAGGTCATTTTTTTTTGTCATCAATGGATTGATGTTTACTTTATTGGTTTCTCATGGGTGAATGTGGATTACACCGTACGGCTCTTGGTCCTCCCACTGAACTCTGATGATATCTCAAGAAAATATTTGGTGTGTTTGAAGTATATTTGGATTAAAGCAGACAATAAATATATATATTAGATGCCTAATGTTACAGTATGAAGCTGCCTGCAAGATTTATTCCGAAATCATTTATGGGAAATAATCATTTACCGAAGAAAAATGGATTTGGAAAAAAAGACACAATATATTTAGCAAACTTACGTTGCTGACTTCAATCAAGACTTGTTGCTGCTAAAGTGAATGCCATGTCAATGACCCATATTCTTGTACCTTTCAGTGTCACAAACATTACCTGTTGAAATTATAGTGGATATAGAATCTAATTTGCAGTTTATTTAGTTCTTTCAATTTATTTGTGTTTTTACGTATTATTGACGTCACTAAAAATGCCATGCACCATCAGATAGAGGCGTCAGAATTATGTGGAAAAGCTTTTTAACTCTAAATTATAGGCATTTTATATTGTATATGCATTGAAACCCACCCATGGGCAACTGCAAAATGTAATAAAGATGACCACACAGCCAATGAGATCCTTCATTTGGTCAGCCAATCATGTGAATGGAGTTCAGGTGAGACAAGAAGCTGCATTTCAACTCTTAAGAAGGTTTAGCACAGACCCAGTACATGATGTAATTGGTAGAAAGAATGAAGGTGTATAGTGCAATTAGAGCCTGTAGCCACACACCTTATGGATTATATCCATATATATATATATATATATATATATATATATATATGTAATAAAACATTTAAATATATATATATATATATATATATATATATATATATATAATAAAACATTTAAATATATATTTATATATATATATATATATATATATATATATATATATATATATATATATATATAATAAAACATTTAAATATATATTTATATATATATATATATATATAATAAAACATTTAAATATATATATATATATATATATATATATATATATATATATATATATATATATATAATAAAACATTTAAATATATATATATATATATATAATAAAACATTTAAATATATATATATATATAATAAAACATTTAAATATATATATATATATATATATATATATATATATATATATATATATATATATATAATAGGCAGGGAGTGTAAATCTGGATTTTAACCCTTACCTATAACTCTGGAGATATTACTAAATTATCTGTCTCCAGATTGAGAGTAAATACTAATAATAACTACACAACAGTTTCCGGGGTCTCGGGTGGTTCGATATATATGCAGCAGATTTCACACATTCATCAGCCAATTATAAATATGCCTCAAACTCAATTAATTCAGTAGTAACTTATAAAGAGAAACACTTTTCCGTTTGCCTTTCTGTCTGATAGTGCAGAGCATAACTAGTGATGTCATTGGCCCTTTAAATGGGGTGAGGAACCCCAATTTGTCACTTAATGCATTTGGAAGTATGTGCTTTGAAATTTGCAAAAGTGTTTTTGCTGAGAAGTAAGTGATATAAAGGTTACAAAATGCACATTTTTGCAATGGCAGCCTTTGAAATGTCAGGGACACTGAAAAGGGTCTAGTTTAATAGTACTATAAAGCACAGATCTAAATAAGCACATTGACTATTTATAATTATTGGCAAAACACAAAGCTAGAAGCCAGGAACCTTTATTAGTAAAATAAATAAGACTGAATTTGATACCACTCCGCTTCCCCCTCACAGTCCCAGAAACAGGAAGTTTGCATCAATAGATGCAACCATAGTACTCCAGAAATGTAAATACCCCTTTCACACAAAACGTCAACCAATGTATCATGGATGCTTCCAGGTTCAAGAAGAGCCATCAACAAGTGTTTGTTTTCTAATAAAAAATATAGTTTTATTACTTTTCTCCCGCAAAGTTATGGTCTAAGTCAGGCTCAAAAATGTCATATCTATATAGACATTATATATATATATATATATAATAGGAGAGGGGGGAGGAGCATGGGAGAGAGGAGGAGAGAGAGAGAGAGAGAGAAAGAGAGAAAGAAAGAGAGCATGAGGAAGAGAGAGGAAGAGGGGGAGAGAGGAAGAGAGAGAGACAGAGAGAGAGAGAGAGACAGAAAGAGAGAATGAGGAAGAGAGAGAGAGAGAGAGAGAGGAAGAGAGAGAGAGAGGAAGAGAGAGAGAGAGAGGAAGAGAGAGAGAGGAAGAGAGAGAGGAAGAGAGAGAGAGAGAGAGGAAGAGAGAGAGAGAGAAAAAGAGAGAATGAGGAAGAGAGAGAGAGGGAGAGAGAGAGAGAGAGAGAAAGAAAGAGAGAGTGAGGAAGAGAGAGAGAGAGGAAGAGAGACAGGAGAGACAGAGAGAGGGGGAAAGAGAGGGAGGAGAGAGGGGGAGAGAGAGAGAGAGAGAGAGAGAGAGAGAGAGAGAGGAGAAGAGAGAGAACGAGAGAGAGAGGAGAAGAGACAGGGAAGAGAGAGAGGAAGAGAGAGAGGAAGAGAGAGAGGGAAAGAGTAAGAGAGAGAGAAAGAAAGATAGATAGAAAGAAAGAAAGAGACAGGAGAGAGAGGAAGAGAGAGAGGAAGAGAGGGAAAGAGAGAGAGGGAGAGAGTAAGAGAGAGATAGAGGGAGAGAGAGAAAGAGAGAGAGGAAGAGAGAGAGAGGAAGAGAGAGAGGAAGAGAGGGAAAGAGAGAGAGGGAGAGAGGAAGAGAGAGATAGAGGGAGAGAGAGAAAGAGAGAGAGGAAAAGAGAGAGAGGAAGAGAGAGAGGAAGAGAGAGAGGAAGAGAGAGAGAGAGAAAGATCTAGGGAGAGACGGAAAGAGTAAGAGAGATAGAGAAAGAAAGAAGGAAAGATAATTTAAAAGAAAGAAAGGAAGGAAGAGAGAGAGGAAGAGAGAGAGAGAGGAAGAGCGAGAGAGAAACAGAGAGAGGGAGAAAGAGAGAGATGAAGAGTGAGAGAGAAAAAGAGAGAGAGAGAGGAAGAGAGAGAGAAAGAGAGAGAGAGGAAGAGAGAAAGAGGAAGATAGATAAAGGAAGGAAGAGAGAAAGAGAGGGAGGTAGAGAGAGACACACACACAAATATATACAATAATAGCTCTGTGCGGGGGCCCAGATATAGCATAGAGTGACTGTGATGCCGATTATTATTTACTATGCAATTTTAAAAGTTAACTATCTGCAAATAGATTTACATTTGCTGACAAAACCTGTGTTATTACAATTATTTTATTTTGTAATAAACATACACTGAAATGTTTACTTAGACTAACAGCTCACCGTTCTGAAACAATCAGATCCTTTTGCTCACCCAGCTGATGCATCCCCCGGCCACACCCACACCTGATTTTCGTAGGAGGAGGGGCTTAGTTTTCAAAATCTGCCTTTGCAAAAAAAGGATTTCTAAGAATGGAATTTCTCCCTTTGCAGCACTCGTACTGTTTAAAACCTGCTCTTTTAAATGCATGATAGGAACTGTGTGCGTTTCATCTCCGTCTCGGCAGCGCATTTGGAAAATAAAACAAATAGATAACCAACAGTGACAAAAAAAAATTGCTTAACCAACATAAAAGTGATGTATCCTGCGCCGCTCCGCAAAACAGCTTAGCTCTGCAGGAACGCTCTCTTATTTCTCAAGTTTAATTAGCAAGATTGATATTACGCACTTTTGGAACCCTACGGGACATTTTTCCAAGACAGCACCACTTTATTAAGTAAAGACAAAGACTTTTTTTATTTTTTTCTTCTTCAAATTTATCCTCAATTGCACATGACCTATCAGTTGATGCCTTAAATTTTTTAATTATTTGTGACCTGTTAAACCAATATTATATTCCAACCTTAGAGGAGTTATTTACACCTGGTGCAGTATATTTGTAGCGGATCATACAGCTATCTATCAGTGTCACTGTAATATAATAAAGGTTAATATGTGTTAGAGGCTTTGACCTTTCAATTTTGGAAATATACACGATATGGTCCGTTGCTTCATTTGATATATTTATGATTTTCACCCCGGGCTTACAAAAATCCTTCCAATAGGTGTCAGGTAAATGTCATGTACGGCTAGTTAAGGAATATAATTTCGGAGATATTTTGACAGATACAGAAAATAGAACGGCGGTTAAAAAAAAGGTCTCAGTTCTGGCATTTTTGAGAAATTAGTGGAATAAAGAGACTGAACGGATTTGCCACACATGACAATTACACTAAAATGCTGTGGAGCACCATCATGTGTAACCGTGATAATCCCAGGAATTGTGGAAAAACTGTATTTTGATGCCTTTTCACTGATTAGATAGGGGGTACTTTTTTGGGGTGCCCATCATGGAAGGGGGGCCCATAATGGTAAGCATTCAAATAATGTGCTGAGATGCTCAAATATACAAATTATATATATATATATATATATATATATATTTCTCGGAATCCTGAGTAATAAATACATATTTTTTGTATATATATATATATATATATATATATATATATATATTATTCTGAGAAATAGCTATTGCAATGCACTCTGGGAAACTGGGTGTGGACATACAAGTGACAAAGGTCCTGTAGTTGGTTAAAAATATTGCTGAGGTTTTATGTCACTAAAACCATTAGGGGGGGACCCAGTGCAAAAGCAATGCCACCCTGCCAGGGAACCATTATATACAGAAATAATACCTTTAAAAAATTGCAAAGCAACACCGAGGGCCCCCTACAGGGGAGGGCCCCATCACCTATAGCTCTACCGCTGTCTCAAACTGTTGGTTTCACCTGAGGAGTCTCTGAATCACAAGATACATTGAACGTATAGGCATAATCCATCAGGTCCTGAATGGACCAAAAAGTACAAGTTGCCTCTAATTACTCATATTTATCTTTACTGCAATAATAAATTTCACATTTTTCCATTTGAGATTAGAAACTCTGAAGAAGCCAAAGAAATAAGCTTAGATTGTTTTTATGCAGCAATGAGAGTGCTATTGCCATTTGCGTGGCGTTTGTGATTTTTGCCCTTGCAGGACCTGGACTCTCACACTTTCTATAGAGAGGCAGCCACTTTGAGATTAAATAAAACTTCTCATAATTATATGTATGGTTTTTTGTTAAACATTTTTTTTTTAAAAGCTTTTTTTTTCACTTGGTTTCCTGTTCTTTGTTCGATAATTAATTCCCTGGTCTTTTACTAAAAGGGGAATACCAGAAACCCGAACATGCTGAACGTATTATACATATAATATATATATATCATTTTAAGCACTACACTTGAAAATGCAACATATGTTTTTAGAATGGAAAAAAATAATACACCTCCCATTTATTATATTTCATTTATATTTATGCCACAGTGAAAGCTGCCATTGTATTTTCCACTGATCTACTTTCTGAGTTGCGCATTATCAAATTTAGTTTTTGAAAAGAAAAAATAGGATCATCGGTTATTTAAAGGATAGAGGATTGTAGGATATATCATGTACTTATAGTATACTAGTCACTTGCCCGTCCAAAATGACAGTATAATATTGTGTCTTCTGTCTGTTTGTGCACCCTCTCTCTCTGCGCCCTCTCCCTCTCTCTGTGCTTACTGTCTCTCTGTGTGCACCCACCCTCCTTCTCTCTCTCCCCCTCCCTCTCCTTCTCTCCCTCTCCTTCTCTCTCCCTCTCCTTCTCCTTTCCCTCTCCTTTCCATCTCCTTTCCCTCTCCTTTCCATCTCCTTCCCCTCTCCTTTCCATCTCCTTTTCCTCTCCTTCTCCCTCTCTCTTTCCCTCTCCCTCCTTCATTCTCTCTCCTTCCCTCTCCCTAGCTCCTCTCCCCCTCCCTCTCATTCTCTCTTTCTCCCTCTGTCTCTTCCTCTCCTTCGGTCTCTCTATCCCTCTCCCCCTTTCCCTCTACTTCTCTCTCTCCTTCTCCCTCTCCTTTTCCTCCCTCTCCTTCTCCCTCTCCTTCTCCCTCTCTCTTTGCCTCCTCCCACCTTCCATCCCTCTCCTTCTATCTCCCTCCCTTCTCCCCCTCATTCTCCTTTTCTCCCTCTGTCTCTCCCTCTCCTTCTGTCCCTCTCTCCCTTTCCCTCTCTCTTTCCCTTCCCCCACCTTCCTTCCTTCCCTCTCCTTCTCTCTCCCTCCCTCCTCCCCCATCCTCTCATTCTCTCCCTCCTCTCCCCACCCTCTCATTCTCTCTTTCTCCCTCTGTCTCTCCCTCTCCTTCTGCCTCTCTCTCCCTTTCCCTCTCCTTCTCTCTCCCTTTCCCTCTCCTTCTCTCTCTCATTCTCACTGTCTCTTTCCCTCCCCCTCCTACCTTCTCTCTCACTCCCTCCTCTCTCCCTCCCTCTCCCCCTTTGGCCCCCATTAAGAGCGTTACACACAAACTCGCAGTACGACAACTATATTAGTGATAGTTATATTTACAACATACTATTTCGAAGAATTAAACTGTATTATCTTTAGAAATGTTTTGGGAAAGTAAACAAAATACAGACTATTTATTAAGAAATATGAATGTCATTATCTTGTACTGGAAGCTGCCATGTTTGTCTTTGTTCATCTGCTTCTACAAGTGGGTAGTGAACTAAAATATTTTTTAAGTATATTAATGGGAAGAAGGCGAGGAAGGAAGCTATAGGAACATTACAATGTGACACAGTCTGATAATTAGTGACCAGGAAAAGGCAGATGAGCTAAATAGGTTCTTTTCTTCGGTATACACAAGGGAGGTACCAGTGGTTGGGACACGGCAACATAATGGGGCTACACTACCTTTGCCAAATAATTGGTTAACACAGGAAGTAATCCAAAAGAGGTTCGAAAAAATAAATGTTAATAAAGCCCTGGGTCCTGATGGAATACATCCACGGGTACTAAGGGAACTGGGTTCTGTAATAGCCAAACCATTATATCTAATCTTTCAAGATTCACTCAACACAGGGTCTCTACCAGATGACTGGGGAAAAGCTGATGTGATACCTATATTTAAGAAGGGAGCAAGAGCAAATCCTGGGAATTATAGACCAGTGAGCCTCACTTCTGTAGTGGGGAAGCTTTTAGAAGGGTTAATAAGGGATAATATACAAGAATATGTCTATTCAAACAGGATTATAAGTAGAAGTCAACATTAATTTATGAGGGATAGGTCATGTCAAACAAATCAAATTAGTTTCTATGAGGAGATTAGTAGGAACCTGGATCAAGGCAACTCAGTGGATGTAGTCTTTTTGGATTTTGCCAAGGCTTTTGATACAGTGTCACATGGAAGTCTATTGTGCAAACTAAGAGATACAGAAATTGCAGTAAATATCTGCTCATGGATTGAGAGCTGGCTAGAAGACAGGAAGCAAAGGGTTGTTTTAAATGGAACATACTCCGATTGGACTAATGTGGTAAGTGGGGTTCCTCAAGGTTCAGTATTAGGTCCTCTCCTTTTTAACATATTTATTAATGACTTAGAGGTGGGACTGGAAAGTAGTGTCTCCATTTTCGCTGATGACATGAAGTTGTGCAAGGTAATTAAATCAGATATTAATGTGCTTTCCCTCCAAAGGATTTACATAAAATTGAGGAATGGGCATCTAAATGGCAGATGAGATTTAATACGAATAAATGTAAAGTTATGCACCTGGGAAGGAAAAATAGCCATACAATTTATAATCTTAATGGAGAAAATCTGGGGGTATCAGGTATTTATTTCTTTTTTTTCTTTTTTTTTTTTTCTTCTCTTTTTCTTTCCTCTTCTTAATACAAAATGGGCAAAGAATAAAAAAAAAAAAAAAAATACGATGGCACTTCTGAAGTGGGATATAGCTTCAAGATACATTTCACCTATAGTAAGTCTGAACCCCTTTTCCATTCTTTTCCCAAACCGTCATTTTTAATCTAATTATTTTCAGAACTACAATAATTGTCCCAGATTTTCCATTTTATTATATCATGTTTTATTAACTCTGCCATTTTAAAATCCTTCTCTAGTGCTCTATTCCTTTTAAGTACATTTAATATCTCATTCCAAGACGGAGTGATTTGTTGTTTCCAATAACAAGCCAACTTCCATTTTGAAATTGAAAGAACTTGCAAAATGAAGGCTTGTGTTGGATAATTCAGTCCAGGCGGCATTATATGCAGAATGACCATTTGTGGTGATGAAACAATAGTTGTACCCAATATTTGTGATATATTAAGAAAACAATCAGTGCAAAAGGAATAAGTCTGTGGTGCATTCCCACCATATATGCAAGAAAGAGCCTGGAAAACCACAATCTCTCCAGCATAAATTTTGATCTAAATTTCCTGAGAATTGGCTAATTTTCTCTGGGACGAGATACCATCTATTTAAAATTTTAAACTGGACTTCTCTTAAAGTTGCATTTTTAACATATCTGTCAGTTATTGAAAATGCTTTCTTCCAAGTTTCTGTAGAAAAGAAAAGTTTTAACTCTTTTTCCCAGATTCTCATATTTATTGTTTTATCTTTTTGAGACGGTTCTCTAATAATTTGAAAGCATTTAGATATTAAATGCTTTCTATTGTTTTGAACTAGCAATTTTTCAAAATCAGTCAATTCTTCTCTTTTTATGTAATACAAATTATATTTCTTCATTGCCAATTGTAATCTCAAATATTCCAACCAATCTTTTTTATCAATATAATACAATGTAAAAAAATGATCAAATGGTGCAAATTCTGTCCCTAAATAAAGTTTTTGTAATATATCAATACCTTTATTAATCCATTTGTTTGAAATTGAAATCTGTAATATTCTCTCTAATTCTTTCATTGGCATAATTAAACTTGGATACGGGACTAGCTCAAATTTTTTATTAATTTTATACCAAAATGTTATAGCTTTTTTAACGATCCAAGAATCCGTGATTTTTTTCTTTTTTACTGATTTTTCTAAAAAAATCAAGTCTCTTAATTTACATTCTTTTAGACTAGCCTCTTCAACTTGTGTCCAAAAATATGTTACCATTGGATCTATCCACTTAACTATTTGGGAAAGAATTATTGCATCATGATAAAGCTTAAGGTCTGGGTATGATATACCTCCATTATTAAATTTTCTCGGTAAAATACCCTTTTTGATTCTTGATTTTCTTCCATTCATAACATAGTTATCTAAAAGAGTTTGAAACTTCTTAATCCAATATAAAGGAAGACAAACTGGAATATTTCTTATATAATAATTAAATCTTGGCAAATAAGCCATTTTTATAGCTGCTATTTTACCCAAAAAGGAGAGATTCTTATTCTTCCAATCTTGTATAATATTAAAGCATTTTTCATATATTTTTTTATAGTTTAATGCAATAATCTTCTTTATATCTTTTTCATACACTATTCCCAAGTGTGTAAAATTACTATTCGACCAATTAAAGGGATATTTTAATTTTAATACTTCTTTATTCTCCAATTTTAAGTTCATATCTAATATTTCGTTTTGTTTGAAGATTAAGCTTATAGTATAAGATAAAACTAAATTCCTTTAATATTTCTTGTAGATATTTCAACAAATTGTTAGGTCTAGTCAACATTAATACTATATCATCTGCAAATAAAACTATTTTTTGTTCCATTTCATTCATTTCAATTCCCTTTATATTCTTTGAAGACCTTATTAATTCAGCCATTGGCTCTATTAGTAGAGTAAAAAGGACAGGAGACAAAGGACACCCCTGTCTCGTCCCATTTCTTATAGAAAATCTACTTGATCTAAATCCCAAGCTAGCCACCGTTGCTTCTGGGTTTGTATATATACCTCCTATAGCTAAACGTCCAAATGCCCCAAAACCAAATTTGTCTAATGTAAGTTTCATAAACTCCCACCCTATTCTATCAAATGCTTTCTCTGTATCTAAAGAAACGAACAGGGTGGGAGTATTGTTTCTTCCAACATACTCAATAAGATTCACTATTTTAAGTGAATTATCACTTCCCTGCCTATCCGGAACAAAACCATTCTGATCTTTCGCAATTAAATCTTGGATTGTAGTTTTTAACCGGGTAGCTAAGTCTTTTGAACAAAGTTGAAAGTCTGTGTTTAAAAGGGATATAGGTCTATATTCACTGCAATCTAGAATATCCTGTTTTGTTTTAGGAATTGGAACAGAGGTTGAAAGTAGAAATTCACCTGTAGTATTACCAGTATCTTTTATTTCATTGTAAAGATCCCGTAAATGCTCTGCTATAACCGGTTTACAAATCTTATAAAAGAGATTGGTGAGGCCATCGGGCCCCGGCGATGTATATAATTTAAGGTCTTTAATGGCCTCTTCAACCTCAAACACTGTAATAGGACTATTGAGATATTCTAATTGGGATTCTGACACACTCGGAAGAGATATTTTATCCAAAAATTCCTGAATTTGTTCTGTTGTCGGTTTTACAAAATTGTGAGTTTGCTTCTAAATTATATAATTCCCGATAATAATTTGCAAATGTCATAGCAATATCTGTTGGGTTACTAATGCATTTACCATTACTATGCAAAGTTTCTATTCTTTTCCTAGTTAATTTATTTTAAATTTTATTAGCTAGTACTTTACTGATTTTATTTCCATAATGATGCAGCCTTTGTTGAATCTTCCATACAGATCTATCTGATATAATTTGATTTTTTTTTTTATTTGAGCCTGGCACTCTTTTATTTTATTAAAAAGAGCTAATTCAGGATTTTGTTTATTTAGAATTTCCCATTTATATAAATCAGTATACAACTGTCTTAAGGTGGCTCCTCTTTGTTTCTTTTTATTATACTCTTCCAGTTAATCATAATCCCCCTTATAAAGGTTTTTTTTGCATTCCACATAGTGGATTTTTGGTCCACCGATCCTGCATTAATTAAAACATTTTTTTTAACATCTTCTTTTTTCTTTTTTATCCTCATCTTCAAATAGAGAATTATCCATTTTCCAACATGAAATCCTAAATTTGATAGTTCCTAGATTAATTTTAACCAAAACAAAGGCATGATCTGAAATATCAATTGGACCTATTTTAACTTCCAGACATTTTGAGATCGTCTTACTGTCTGTAAAGACATAATCAATTATTGTATAAGTATGATGTCTGCCTGAGAAAAATGAAAAATTCAATTGATGTGGATATAACACCCTCCATGTATCATAAAGATTATATTTCAATATACTCTTTACAAATTGTTTATTTTTTCTTTTAGTATTAGTATCACATTCTGGGTGTTTGGAGGAATTCCTATCCAATTGACAATTCATTATTGTATTAAAGTCTCCTCCAATTATAGACGTCCCTTGTGCATATGTATTCCAACAAGCCAATACATGATTAATAAATGAATTCTGTTTATTATTTGGTGCATAAATATTTAACAGTGAAATTTTTTCTTGTCCTATTTTTCCAACCCAAAGTATATATCTACCATTAGGATCGTATATAACCAGTTCTTCATTCAAGCTTAAATCATTATTGAACAAGATGGATACCCCTCTAGCTTTTTTCCTAAAAGTCAAATTATATACAGTGTCATACCCATTAATAGCAAACTTTGGAATCTTATCCTTTTGCCAATGTGTTTCTTGTAATAATAAGATATCTACTTTTCCCTTTTCACTAAATTGCCTATGTGATTCCTTTTAGCTGGATGGTTCCTAGGTAACAGTGCTCAAAGCCAAGCAGCAGCTGCAAAGGCAAATAAAATATTAGCATGTATTAAGAAGGGTATAGAAGCAAGGGAAGCAAATATAATTCTGCCACTATACAAATCTCTAGTACGCCCTCATTTGGAATATGGAGGACAATTTTGGGCACCACTTCATAAAAAGGACATTTTAGAGCTGGAAAGGGTACAGAGGAGGGCAACAAAACTAATAAGGGGAATGGAGGGGCTAAGTTATGAAGAAAGACTAACCAAATTAAACTTATTTTCTCTAGAAAAAAGGCGTCTAAGAGGAGATATGATTACCTTATATAAATATATCCAGGGTCAGTATAAAGATTTGTCAGGGGAGCTTATTGTGCCAAGAGGTTTTCAACTGACAAGAGGACATCCCTTGAGGTTAGAAGTAAAAAGATTCCACCTTAAAAAAAGAAAAGGGTTCCTCACAGTAAGGATGGTTAATCTGTGGAATTCTCTACCAGAGGAGGTGGTGACAGCGGATTCGATAGATAACTTTAAAAGGGGACTAGATTTATTTCTAATTAAAAAGGGAATTCAGGGTTATCCTGGATAATTAGAGAGACAGTATTGATCCAGGGAGAAATCCAATCGCCAGTATCTGGGGTCAGGAAGGAATTAATTATTTTTTCTCTTTGAGATGATTCACTTGGGTTTCACTTGTTTTTTTTTTCTGTTTGCTTTCCTCTGGATTAATTAATAATAAAAAAATAAAATAAAACAAAAAATAAATAATTAAATAATTGATTAATAATGAATTAACACTGAATTAATTAATAACTAATCTGCATATTGCAGATCAGAGAATATCTTAAAAGGTCGAACTTGATGGACTGAAAGTCTTTTTTTAACCTTAATTACTATGGGCCTCATTCAATTGCGATTTGGCCAATTGAATTGGGCCCTAAATAAGCACATAGCATATATTTTTTTAAAGAAGTTTTTAGTTAGTGAAAACCTTGCTTTTGGATAGATGTTCACCAACTAAAAACTTCTTTAAAAAAATATGCTATGTGCTTATTTAGAGCCCTATTCGATTAGCCAAATCGCAATTGAATGAGGGCCTATGTAACTATGTAACCATGTAAGAGATTGATGTATCTGTTACAGTTTAAATGTGCAGTACTTTAATAGGACTAATGGAAATCTTATCAAGCAACAAAGACCCTCCGAATTAGGGAAGCAACTCAGTTATGCTGCATACTCATGGCAGTAAATAGTATTTTGCCCATTATCAGAGCAAAATATAAATATTAGAGTTAGGACCCTTAGAGTTTATTATTAGATAATTGAAATATATTATAAAAGGCTCTGTAGTTACTTTATTTATTTGTGTATGTGTTATATATTTTATGTATAATGTTTATTTAAATTTATGAGATCAGTGCAGAGCCGTATCCATAAGTTCAGTGCAGAACTGTTTCTATGAGTTCACTGCAGAGCGGTATCCATAAGTTCAGGCAGAGCAGTATCCATGATTTCAGGCAGGGCAGTATCTATGATTTTAGGTTTGGCAGTATCTATGAGTTCAGTGCAGAACGGTATCCATGATTTCAGGCGGGGCAGTATCTATGAGTTCACTGCAGAGTGGTATCCATGATTTCAGGCAGGGCAGTATCCATGAGTTCAGTGCAGAGCAGTATCCATGATTTCAAGCAGGGCAGTATCTATGAGTTCAGTGCAGAGCGGTATCCATGAGGCCAATGCAGAGCAGTATCCATGAGTTCAGTGCAGAGCAGTATCCATGATTTCAGGCGGGGCAGTATCTATGAGTTCAGTGCAGAACAGTATTAATATACAAATTAATAAAGTGCTATATCAAGGAGGAGAAGACCCTGTATAATTATACATATATATATCTTAAAGGTAATGCTGTTTTCTCCTGGCAAGCTCATTTCCCAGTGATTGGGTCATGTCAGTATTGGAGGTCTCCGTTTCTCATCGTTATTATATACCGCGGCGCCTCTACATCCTCTTGGCTAAATCGAGTGCTGGTGAATTGTCAGGAAAGGGACAAACATGGCCTCGATCACCAGATCTGGAGGTACCGGATGTGTACAATAATTCCTTGGCTCCTCTTCTGCCATCATCATCGCTCCTCAGTTAAAGGGAAAGTTCTAGTTACATTTTTATCATGTATCAGATTCGGGGCTGGAAACAGATTATCCCAACTTTAGTTCATTACTGTAAAAAAAAATATGGTTTCTATACTCCGTATCCGGACGTCTCTCTGGAACGCATTAATGACGGGTATCGAGGTGCCACTGTATTCACAAACATGTGATGTTTTTCCATAACTAGGGAGGCTCTTTGTCGCTCCGAGTAGCATCTTGAGCCGACCTTTAAAACCAAAAAAAGACGCATCCAATACCCGAAATGATAAGAATCTCACTGCAGGAAAGTAGAGATGTACAAATCAATATGGAAGTGACGTCCTCCAGCGCCGATCAGACAAGAAGATAACGGGCAGCATTTTATGGATTGGAAGAGATGCGTTGTCCCTGAGATCCCTGCGTATGCAGCACCGGTACCGATGGCTGATAAAGTAACAGTAACCTGACATTGCAAATGCAACTTGGGCTTCAAAAATGTAATTTCGGCTTAAAGGACCACTATATAGAGGGATTATATTAAAGGCATAATTATTCAAAATACTGATGATTTAGAATATTATAAAAAAAAAGTCTATTTTGATTCCATGTGACTCCATTTGCAGCTCTGATCAAGCAGTGATGTCCTCCTTTGCTGCTGAGTGATGTCCTCCTTTGCTGCGGGGTCTTAGGGCTCGCTGCTCCTCCAGGATCTGAGTGGGCCCAGAAGCGGCTCCATGCAAAGTCATTCACACAACCATAATACACATAGAGTGACACAGCAGCAAAGGAGGAATGTAGTGCTTGATCAGAGCTGCAAATAGAGTCACATAAGCAAGTTTAAGATATGTTTAATATTATACTCTATACTAATACTTTGGCATACTGCCTACACAAATACCCTCTCAGAGCCACTCAAAAATCAATATACGATTTATACTGCTGTCCTAGACCCATATATATATATATATATATATATATATATATATATATATATATATATATATATATATATAATACATTTGTTTTCACATTTGAATATGTAAAATAAATGTAAAAATTTATTACCCACTCAGAATTCTGCATTCTGGGAACATGTCTCCCTTTAAGCATATGCCTGATGTGTTATACAGCTTTAAGCAAAGCCCAGGATGGACTATGCACAAGCCAGGAACCCACCCTCTACGACACTGTTTGAAGATTAATATATATATTTGAGCAGGGTTAATGGGAATCTAATTACAGTAGTTTACTAAGACACACAGGTATATAACAGATAGTATGAGCAGGTAAAAAAAAATGGAACCCCACAATATAATTGCATATAATAGTTACAAATATTCTATAATAATAATAAAAACATGTGGAATATTTTGTTTTCCACAATACATAAATTATGTGACCACCCTGGTGTATTAGTATACCATGCCAAGCAGATATTGTGGGGACGCCGTGCCTTTAAGATCGTTACTATGCTAATTTCCCAATAATTTGCCTACATTTGCCTCCCATTACCTTGCTGGAGGTGCGAGAGGTTTTATCTCTGCAGAGATCTGAGTGGGATCAATTAGCTCCGCTTATGATCCTAATGAGTCAACTTTTGATAATTACTTGCAATCAGTGTATAGCTGGGCCCGAGTGAGAGGTATCTGCTTCCACGCGGCTATGATCACTAATTACTAACATAATTACTTCATTTGTGGTGGTGTATTTGAAAAAAAAAAAAAGAGCTTAAAGGTATATCGCCCACAACTTTGGGCAGTCCTAATGCAGCCATTCTAAATACAACAGTCACAGATACAGGAAAAGCAAATGTTTTACTAGCCATTTATCACCTGCAAGTAAAACAATAACTGAATCAATGTATTACTTATTAAGGGCATTGCGAAGCGGAAGGGGAAGACCTAATCATGGGGGTAAAGGAGAAGTGGCAGGGGAAGACCTAATCATGAGTGTAAAGGAGAAGTGGCAGGGAAGACCTAATCATGGGTGTAAAGGAGAAGTGGCAGGGGAAGACCTAATCATGGGGGTAAAGGAGAAGTGGCAGGGGAAGACCTAATCATGGGTGTAAAGGAGAAGTGGCAGGGAAGACCTAATCATGGGTGTAAAGGAGAAGTGGCAGGGGAAGACCTAATCATGGGGGTAAAGGAGAAGTGGCAGGGGAAGACCTAATCATGGGTGTAAAGGAGAAGTGGCGGGAAGACCTAATCATGGGGGTAAAGTAGAAGTGGCAGGGGAAGACCTAATCATGGGTGTAAAGGAGAAGTGGCAGGGGAAGACCTAATCATGGGGGTAAAGGAGAAGTGGCAGGGGAAGACCTAATCATGGGTGTAAAGGAGAAGTGGCAGGGGAAGACCTAATCATGGGTGTAAAGGAGAAGAGGCGGGAAGACCTAATCATGAGTGTAAAGGAGAAGTGGCGGGAAGACCTAATCATGGGTGTAAAGGAGAAGTGGCGGGAAGACCTAATCATGGGTGTAAAGGAGAAGTGACAGGGGAAGACCTAATCATGGGTGTAAAGGAGAAGTGGCAGGGGACGACCTAATCATGAGTGTAAAGGAGAAGTGGCAGGGGAAGACCTAATCATGAGTGTAAAGGAGAAGTGGCAGGGGAAGACCAAATCATGAGTGTAAAGGAGAAGTGGCGGGAAGACCTAATCATGGGTGTAAAGGAGAAGTGGCGGGAAGACCTAATCATGGGTGTAAAGGAGAAGTGGCAGGGGAAGACCTAATAATGGGTGTAAAGGAGAAGTGGCAGGGGAAGACCTAATCATGGGTGTAAAGGAGAAGTGGCAGGGGAAGACCTAATCATGGGTGTAGAGGAGAAGTTGCAGGGGAAGACCTAATCATGGGTGTAAAGGAGAAGTGGCAGGGGAAGACCTAATCATGGGTGTAAAGGAGAAGTGGCAGGGGAAGACCTAATCATGGGTGTAAAGGAGAAGTGGCAGGGGAAGACCTAATCATGGGTGTAAAGGAGAAGTGGCAGGGGAAGGCCTAATCATGGGTGTAGAGGAGAAGTGGCAGGGGAAGACCTAATCATGGGTGTAAAGGAGAAGTGGCAGGGGAAGACCTAATCATGAGTGTAAAGGAGAAGTGGCAGGGAAGACCTAATCATGGGTGTAAAGGAGATGTGGCAGGGGAAGACCTAATCATGCGTGTAAAGGAGAAGTGGCAGGGAAGACCTAATCATGAGTGTAAAGGAGAAGTGGTGGGGAAGACCTAATCATGGGTGTAAAGGAGAAGTGGTGGGGAAGACCTAATCTTGGGTGTAAAGGAGAAGTGGCAGGGGAAGACCTAATCATGGGTGTAGAGGAGAAGTGGCAGGGGAAGGCCTAATCATGGGTGTAAAGGAGAAGTGGCAGGGGAAGACCTAATCATGGGTGTAAAGGAGAAGTGGCAGGGGAAGACCTAATCATGGGTGTAAAGGAGAAGTGGCGGGGAAGACCTAATCATGGGAGTAAAGGAGAAGTGGCAGGGGAAGACCTAATCATGGGAGTAAAGGAGAAGTCGCAGGGGAAGACCTAATCATGGGTGTAAAGGAGAAGTGGCAGGGGAAGACCTAATCATGGGAGTAAAGGAGAAGTGGCAGGGGAAGACCTAATCATGGGGGTAAAGGAGAAGTGGCAGGGGAAGACCTAATCATGGGTGTAAAGGAGAAGTGGCAGGGGAAGAACTAATCATGGGAGTAAAGGAGAAGTGGCAGGGGAAGACCTAATCATGGGGGTAAAGGAGAAGTGGCAGGGGAAGACCTAATCATGGGTGTAAAGGAGAAGTGGCAGGGGAAGAACTAATTATGGGTGTAAAGGAGAAGTGGCAGGGGAAGACCTAATCATGGGTGTTAAGGAGAAGTGGCAGGGGAAGACCTAATCATGAGTGTAAAGGAGAATTGTCAGGGGAAGACCTAATCATAGGTGTAAAGGAGAAGTGGCAGGAGAAGAACTAATTATGGGTGTAAAGGAGAAGTGGCAGGGGAAGACCTAAATATGGGTGTAAAGGAGAAGTGGCAGGGGAAGACCTAATCATGGCTGTAAAGGAGAAGTGGCAGGGGAAGACCTAATCATGGGTGTAAAGGAGAAGTAGCGGGGAAGACCTAATCATGCGTGTAAAGGAGAAGTGGCAGGGGAAGACCTAATCATGCGTGTAAAGGAGAAGTGGCAGGGGAAGACCTAAACTTGGGTGTAAAGTCGAAGTGGCAGGGGAAGACCTAATCATGAATGTACAGAAGAAGTGGCAGGGGAAGACCTAATCATGGGTGTAAATGAGAAGTGGCAGGAGAAGAACTAATTATGGGTGTAAAGGAGAAGTGGCAGGGGAAGACCTAATCATGGGTGTAAAGGAGAAGTGGCAGGGGAAGACCTAATCATGAGTGTAAATGAGAAGTGGCAGGGGAAGACCTAATCATGGGTGTAAAGGAGAAGTGGCAGGAGAAGAACTAATTATGGGTGTAAAGGAGAAGTGGCAGGGGAAGACCTAATCATGGGTGTAAATGAGAAGTGGCAGGGGAAGACCTAATCATGAGTGTAAATGAGAAGTGGCAGGGGAAGACCTAATCATGGGTGTAAAGGAGAAGTGGCAGGAGAAGAACTAATTATGGGTGTAAAGGAGAAGTGGCAGGGGAAGACCTAATCATGGGTGTAAAGGAGAAGTGGCAGGGGAAGACCTAATCATGAGTGTAAAGGAGAATAAGCAGGGGAAAACCTAATCATGGGTGTAAAGGAGAAGTGTCAGGAGAAGAACTAATTATGGGTGTAAAGGAGAAGTGGCAGGGGAAGACCTAAATATGGGTGTAAAGGAGAAGTGGCAGGGGAAGACCTAATCATGGCTGTAAAGTAGAAGTGGCAGGGGAAGACCTAATCATGGGTGTAAAGGAGAAGTGGCGGGGAAGACCTAATCATGCGTGTAAAGGAGAAGTGGCAGGGGAAGACCTAATCATGAGTGTAAAGGAGAAGTGGCAGGGGAAGACCTAATCATGGCTGTAAAGTAGAAGTGGCAGGGGAAGACCTAATCATGGGTGTAAAGGAGAAGTGGCGGGGAAGACCTAATCATGCGTGTAAAGGAGAAGTGGCAGGGGAAGACCTAATCATGCGTGTAAAGGAGAAGTGGCAGGGGAAGACCTAATCATGGGTGTAAAGGAGATGTGGCAGGGGAAGACCTAATCATGCGTGTAAAGGAGAAGTGGCAGGGGAAGACCTAAACTTGGGTGTAAAGTAGAAGTGGCAGGGGAAGACCTAATCATGGGAGTAAAGGAGAAGTGGCAGGGGAAGATCTAATCATGAGTGTAAGGGAGAAGTGGAAGGGGAAGACCTAATCATGGGTGTAAAGGAGAAGTGGTGGGGGAAGACCTATTCATGGGTGTAAAGGAGAAGTGGCAGGGGAAGACCTAATCATGGGTGTAAAGGAGAAGTGGCAGGGGAAGACCTAATCATGGGTGTAAAGGAGAAGTGGCAGGGGAAGACCTAATCATGGGAGTAAAGGAGAAGTGGCAGGGGAAGACCTAATCATGGGTGTAAAGGAGAAGTGGTGGGGAAGACCTAATCATGGGTGTAAAGGAGAAGTGGTGGGGGAAGACCTAATCATGGGTGTAAAGGAGAAGTGGCAGCGGTAGACCTAATCATGGGTGTAAAGGAGAAGTTAGCAGGGGAAGACCTAATCATGGGAGTAAAGGAGAAGTGGCAGGGGAAGACCTAATCATGGGTGTAAAGGAGAAGTGTCGGGGAAGACCTAATCATGGGTGTAAAGGAGAAGTGGCAGGGGAAGACCTAAACTTGGGTGTAAAGTAGAAGTGGCAGGGGAAGATCTAATCATGAGTGTAAAGGAGAAGTGGCAGGGGAAGACCTAATTATGGGTGTAAAGGAGAAGTGGCAGGGGAAGACCTAATCATGGGTGTAAAGGAGAAGTGGTGGGGGAAGACCTATTCATGGGTGTAAAGGAGAAGTGGCAGGGGAAGACCTAATCATGGGTGTAAAGGAGAAGTGGTGGGGAAGACCTAATCATGGGTGTAAAGGAGAAGTGGTAGCGGTAGACCTAATCATGGGTGTAAAGGAGAAGTTAGCAGGGGAAGACCTAATCATGGGTGTAAAGGAGAAGTTAGCAGGGGAAGACCTAATCATGGGTGTAATGGAGAGGTGGCAGGGGAAGACCTAATCATGGATGTAAAGGAGAAGTGGCAGGGGAAGACCTAATCATGGGAGTAAAGGAGAAGTGGCAGGGGAAGACCAAATCATGGGGGTAAAGGAGAAGTGGCAGGGGAAGACCTAATCATGGGTGTAAAGGAGAAGTGGCAGGGGAAGACCTAATCATGGCTGTAAAGGAGAAGTGGCAGGGGAAGACCTAATCATGCGTGTAAAGGAGAAGTGGCGGGGAAGACCTAATCATGCGTGTAAAGGAGAAGTGGCAGGGGAAGACCTAATCATGCGTGTAAAGGAGAAGTGGCAGGGGAAGACCTAAACTTGGGTGTAAAGTAGAAGTGGCAGGGGAAGACCTAATCATGAGTGTAAAGGAGAAGTGGCAAGGGAAGACCTAATCATGAATGTATAGAAGAAGTGGCAGGGGAAGACCTAATCATGGGTGTAAAGGAGAAGTGGGGCAGGGGAAGACCTAATCATGGGTGTAAAGGAGAAGTGGCAGGGGAAGACCTAATCATGGGTGTAAAGGAGAAGTGGCAGGAGAAGACCTAATCATGGGTGTAAAGGAGAAGTGGCAGGGGAAGACCTAATCATGGGTGTAAAGGAGAAGTGGCAGGGGAAGACTTAATCATGAGTGTAAAGGAGAATTGGCAGGGGAAGACCTAATCATGGGTGTAAAGAAGTGGCAGGAGAAGAACTAATTATGGGTGTAAAGGAGAAGTGGCAGGGGAAGACCTAAATATGGGTGTAAAGGAGAAGTGGCAGGGGAAGACCTAATCATGGGTGTAAAGGAGAAGTTAGCAGGGGAAGACCTAATCATGGGTGTAAAGGAGCAGTTGCAGGGGAAGACCTAATCATGGGTGTAAAGGAGAAGTGGCAGGGGAAGACCTAATCATGGGTGTAAAGGAGAAGTGGCGGGGAAGACCTAAATATGGGTGTAAAGGAGAAGTGGCAGGGGAAGACCTATTCATAGGTGTAAAGGTGAAGTGGCAGGGGAAGACCTAATCATGGGTGTAAAGGAGAAGTGGCAGGGGAAGACCTAATCATGGGTGTAAAGGAGAAGTGGCGGGGAAGACCTAAATATGGGTGTAAAGGAGAAGTGGCAGGGGAAGACCTAATCATGGGTGTAAAGGAGAGGTGGCAGGGGAAGACCTAATCATGGGAGTAAAGGAGAAGTGGCAGGGGAAGACCTAATCATGGATGTAAAGGAGAAGTGGCAGGGGAAGACCTAATCATGGGAGTAAAGGAGAAGTGGCAGGGGAAGACCAAATCATGGGGGTAAAGGAGAAGTGGCAGGGGAAGACCTAATCATGGGTGTAAAGGAGAAGTGGCAGGGGAAGACCTAATCATGGCTGTAAAGGAGAAGTGGCAGGGGAAGACCTAATCATGCGTGTAAAGGAGAAGTGGCAGGGGAAGACCTAAACTTGGGTGTAAAGTAGAAGTGGCAGGGGAAGACCTAATCATGAGTGTAAAGGAGAAGTGGCAAGGGAAGACCTAATCATGAATGTACAGAAGAAGTGGCAGGGGAAGACCTAATCATGGGTGTAAAGGAGAAGTGGCAGGGGAAGACCTTATCATGGGTGTAAAGGAGAAGTTAGCAGGGGAAGACCTAATCATGGGTGTAAAGGAGAAGTTAGCAAGGGAAGACCTAATCATGGGTGTAAAGGAGAAGTGGCAGGAGAAGAACTAATGATGGGTGTAAAGGAGAAGTGGCAGGGGAAGACCTAATCATGGGTGTAAAGGAGAAGTGGCAGGGGAAGACCTAATCATGAGTGTAAAGGAGAATTGGCAGGGGAAGACCTAATCATGGGTGTAAAGGAGAAGTGGCAGGGGAAGACCTAATCATGGGTGTAAAGGAGAAGTGGCAGGGGAAGACCTAATCATGAGTGTAAAGGAGAATTGGCAGGGGAAGACTTAATCATGGGTGTAAAGGAGAAGTGGCAGGAGAAGAACTAATTATGGGTGTAAAGGAGAAGTGGCAGGGGAAGACCTAAATATGGGTGTAAAGGAGAAGTGGCAGGGGAAGACCTAATCATGGCTGTAAAGGAGAAGTGGCAGGGGAAGACCTAATCATGGGAGTAAAGGAGAAGTGGCAGGGGAAGACCTAATCATGGGTGTAAAGGAGAAGTGGCAGGGGAAGACCTAATCATGGGTGTAAAGGAGAAGTGGCAGGAGAAGAACTAATTATGGGTGTAAAGGAGAAGTGGCAGGGGAAGACCTAATCATGGGTGTAAAGGAGAAGTGGCAGGGGAAGACCTAATCATGAGTGTAAAGGAGAATTGGCAGGGGAAGACCTAATCATGGGTGTAAAGGAGAAGTGTCAGGAGAAGAACTAATTATGGGTGTAAAGGAGAAGTGGCAGGGGAAGACCTAAATATGGGTGTAAAGGAGAAGTGGCAGGGGAAGACCTAATCATGGCTGTAAAGGAGAAGTGGCAGGGGAAGACCTAATCATGGGTGTAAAGGAGAAGTGTCGGGAAGACCTAATCATGAGTGTAAAGGAGAAGTAGCAAGGGAAGACCTAATCATGAATGTACAGAAGAAGTGGCAGGGGAAGACCTAATCATGGCTGTAAAGGAGAAGTGGCAGGGGAAGACCTAATCATGCGTGTAAAGGAGAAGTGGCAGGGGAAGACCTAAACTTGGGTGTAAAGTAGAAGTGGCAGGGGAAGACCTAATCATGGGAGTAAAGGAGAAGTGGCAGGGGAAGATCTAATCATGAGTGTAAAGGAGAAGTGGCAGGGGAAGACCTAATTATGGGTGTAAAGGAGAAGTGGCAGGGGAAGACCTAATCATGGGTATAAAGGAGAAGTGGTGGGGGAAGACCTATTCATGGGTGTAAAGGAGAAGTGGCAGGGGAAGACCTAATCATGGGTGTAAAGGAGAAGTGGCAGGGGAAGACCTAATCATGGGTGTAAAGGAGAAGTGGAAGGGGAAGACCTAATCATGGGAGTAAAGGAGAAGTGGCAGGGGAAGACCTAATCATGGGTGTAAAGGAGAAGTGGTGGGGAAGACCTAATCATGGGTGTAAAGGAGAAGTGGTGGGGGAAGACCTAATCATGGGTGTAAAGGAGAAGTGGCAGGGGAAGACCTAATCATGGGTGTAAAGGAGAAGTGGCAGCGGTAGACCTAATCATGGGTGTAAAGGAGAAGTTAGCAGGGGAAGACCTAATCATGGGTGTAGAGGAGAAGTGGCAGGGGAAGACCTAATCATGGGAGTAAAGGAGAAGTGGCAGGGGAAGACCTAATCATGAGTGTAAAGGAGAATTGGCAGGGGAAGACCTAATCATGGGTGTAAAGGAGAAGTGGCAGGAGAAGAACTAATTATGGGTGTAAAGGAGAAGTGGCAGGGGAAGACCTAATCATGGGTGTAAAGGAGAAGTGGCAGGGGAAGACCTAATCATGAGTGTAAAGGAGAATTGGCAGGGGAAGACCTAATCATGGGTGTAAAGGAGAAGTGGCAGGAGAAGAACTAATTATGGGTGTAAAGGAGAAGTGGCAGGGGAAGACCTAAATATGGGTGTAAAGGAGAAGTGGTAGGGGAAGACCTAATCATGGCTGTAAAGGAGAAGTGGCAGGGGAAGACCTAATCATGGGTGTAAAGGAGAAGTGTCGGGAAGACCTAATCATGAGTGTAAAGGAGAAGTGGCAAGGGAAGACCTAATCATGAATGTACAGAAGAAGTGGCAGGGGAAGACCTAATCATGGCTGTAAAGGAGAAGTGGCAGGGGAAGACCTAATCATGCGTGTAAAAGAGAAGTGGCAGGGGAAGACCTAAACTTGGGTGTAAAGTAGAAGTGGCAGGGGAAGACCTAATCATGGGAGTAAAGGAGAAGTGGCAGGGGAAGATCTAATCATGAGTGTAAAGGAGAAGTGGCAGGGGAAGACCTAATTATGGGTGTAAAGGAGAAGTGGCAGGGGAAGACCTAATCATGGGTATAAAGGAGAAGTGGTGGGGGAAGACCTATTCATGGGTGTAAAGGAGAAGTGGCAGGGGAAGACCTAATCATGGGTGTAAAGGAGAAGTGGCAGGGGAAGACCTAATCATGGGTGTAAAGGAGAAGTGGCAGGGGAAGACCTAATCATGGGAGTAAAGGAGAAGTGGTGGGGGAAGACCTAATCATGGGTGTAAAGGAGAAGTGGCAGCGGTAGACCTAATCATGGGTGTAAAGGAGAAGTTAGCAGGGGAAGACCTAATCATGGGTGTAGAGGAGAAGTGGCAGGGGATGACCTAACTATGGGTGTAAAGGAGAAGTGGCAGGGGAAGACCTAATCATGGGAGTAAAGGAGAAGTTAGCAGGGGAAGACCTAATCACGAGTGTAAAGGAGAAGTGGCGGGGAAGACCTAATCATGGGTGTAAAGGAGAAGTGGCAGGGGAAGACCTAATCATGGGGGTAAAGGAGAAGTGGCGGGGAAAGACCTAATCATGGGTGTAAAGGAGAAGTGGCAGGGGAAGACCTAATCATGGGTGTAAAGGAGAAGTGGCAGGGGAAGACCTAATCATGGGTGTAAAGGAGTAGTGGCGGGGAAGACCTAATCATGCGGCTAAAGGAGAAGTGGCAGGGTAAGACCTAATCATGAGTGTAAAGGAGAAGTGGCAGGGGAAGACCTAAACTTGGGTGTAAAGTAGAAGTGGCAGGGGAAGACCTAATCATGAGTGTAAAGGAGAAGTGGCAAGGGAGGACCTAATCATGAATGTACAGAAGAAGTGGCAGGGGAAGACCTAATCATGGGTGTAAAGGAGAAGTGGCAGGGGAAGACCTAATCATGCGTGTAAAGGAGAAGTGGCAGGGGAAGACCTAAACTTGGGTGTAAAGGAGAAGTGGCAAGGGAGGACCTAATCATGAATGTACAGAAGAAGTGGCAGGGGAAGACCTAATCATGGGTGTAAAGGAGAAGTGGCAGGGGAAGACCTAATCATGCGTGTAAAGGAGAAGTGGCAGGGGAAGACCTAATCATGAGTGTAAAGGAGAAGTGGCAAGGGAAGACCTAATCATGAATGTACAGAAGAAGTGGCGGGGAAGACCTAATCATGGGTGTAAAGGAGAAGTGGCAGGGGAAGACCTAATCATGGGTGTAAAGGAGAAGTGGCAGGGGAAGACCTAATCATGAGTGTAAAGGAGAATTGGCAGGGGAAGACCTAATCATGAGTGTAAAGGAGAATTGGCAGGGGAAGACCTAATCATGGGTGTAAAGGAGAAGTGGCAGCGGAAGAACTAATTATGGGTGTAAAGGAGAAGTGGCAGGGGAAGACCTAATCATGGGTGTAAAGGAGAAGTGGCAGGGGAAGACCTAATCATGCGTGTAAAGGATAAATGGCGGGGAAGACCTAATCATGGGTGTAAAGGAGAAGTGGCGGGGAAGACCTAAACTTGGGTGTAAAGTAGAAGTGGCAGGGAAGACCTAATCATGAGTGTAAAGGAGAAGTGGCAGGGGAAGACCTAATCATGGGGGTAAAGGAGAAGTGGCAGGGGAAGACCTAATCATGGCTGTAAAGGAGAAGTGGCAGGGGAAGACCTAATCATGGGTGTAAAGGAGAATTGGCAGGGGAAGACCTAATCATGGGTGTAAAGGAGAAGTGGCAGGAGAAGAACTAATTATGGGTGTAAAGGAGAAGTGGCAGGGAAAGACCTATTCATGGGTGTAAAGGAGAAGTGGCAGGGGAAGACCTAATCATGGGTGTAAAGAAGAAGTGGCAGGGGAAGATCTAATCATGAGTGTAAAGGAGAAGTGGCAGGGGAAGACCTAATTATGGGTGTAAAGGAGAAGTGGCAGGGGAAGACCTAATCATGGGTGTAAAGGAGAAGTGGTGGGGGAAGACCTATTCATGGGTGTAAAGGAGAAGTGGCAGGGGAAGACCTAATCATGGGTGTAAAGGAGAAGTGGCAGGGGAAAACCTAATCATGGGTGTAAAGGAGAAGTGGCGGGAAGGAAGACCTAATAATGGTTTTAAAGGAGCAGTGGCAGGGGAAGACCTAATCATGGTTGTAAAGGAGAAGTGGCAGGGGAAGACCGAATCATGGGTGTAAAGGAAAAGCGGCAGGGAAGACCTCATCATGGGTGTAAAGGAGAAGTGGAGGGGAAGAACTAATCATGGGTGTAAATGAGAAGTGTCAGGGGAAGTCCTAATCATGGGTGTAAAGGAGAAGTATTCGGGGAAGACCTAATCATGGGTGTAAAGGAGAAGTGGCAGGGGAAGACCTAACTATGGGTGTAAAGGAGAAGTGGCAGGGGAAGACCTAATCATGAGTGTAAAGGAGAGGTGGCGGGGAAGACCTAATCATGGGTGTAAAGGAGAAGTGGCAGGGGAAGACCTAACTATGGGTGTAAAGGAGAAGTGGCAGGGGAAGACCTAATCATGAGTGTAAAGGAGAGGTGGCGGGGAAGACCTAATCATGGGTGTAAAGGAGAAGTGGCAGGGGAAGACTTATTCATGGGTGTAAGGGAGAAGTGGCAGGGAAGACCTAATCATGGTTGTAAAGGAGAAGTGGCAGGGAGACCGAATCATGGGTGTAAAGGAGAAGCGGCAGGGAAGACCTCATCATGGGTGTAAAGGAGCAGTGGCAGGGGAAGACCTAATCATGGTTGTAAAGGAGAAGTGGCAGGGAGACCTAATAATGGTTGTAAAGGAGAAGTGGCAGGGATACCGAATCATGGGTGTAAAGGAGAAGCGGCAGGGAAGACCTCATCATTGGTGTAAAGGAGCAGTGGCAGGGGAAGACCTAATCATGGTTGTAAAGGAGAAGCGGCAGGGAGACCGAATCATGGGTGTAAAGGAGAAGCGGCAGGGAAGACCTCATCATGGGTGTAAAGGAGAAGTGGCAGGGGAAGACCTAATCATGGGTGTAAAGGAGAAGTGGCAGGGGAAGACCTAATCATGGGTGTAAAGGAGAAGTGGCAGGGGAAGACCTAATCATGGGTGTAATGGAGAAGTGTCGGGGAAGACCTAATCATGGGTGTAAAGGAGAAGTGGCAGGGGAAGACCTTATCATGGGTGTAAAGGAGAAGTGGCGGGGAAGACCTAATCATGGGTGTAAAGGAGAAGTGGCAGGGGAAGGACTAATCATGGGTGTAAAGGAGAAGTGGCGGGAAGGAAGACCTAATAATGGTTGTAAAGGAGAAGTGGCAGTAAGACCGAATCATGGGTGTAAAGGAGAAGTGGCAGGGGAAGACCTAATCATGGGTGTAAAGGAGAAGTGGCAGGGGAAGACCTAACTATGGGTGTAAAGGAGAAGTGGCAGGGAAAGACCTAATCATGGGTGTAAAGGAGAAGTGGCAGGGGAAGACCTAATCATGGGTGTAAAGGAGAAGTGGCGGGGAAGACCTGAACATGGGTGTAAAGGAGAAGTGGCGGGGGAAGACCTAACTATGGCTGTAAAGGAGAAGTGGCAGGGGAAGACCTAATCATGGGTGTAAAGGAGAAGTGGCCGGGGAAGACCTAATCATGGGTGTAAAGGAGTAGTGGCGGGGAAGACCTAATCATGCGGCTAAAGGAGAAGTGGCAGGGTAAGACCTAATCATGAGTGTAAAGGAGAAGTGGCAGGGGAAGACCTAAACTTGGGTGTAAAGTAGAAGTGGCAGGGGAAGACCTAATCATGAGTGTAAAGGAGAAGTGGCAAGGGAGGACCTAATCATGAATGTACAGAAGAAGTGGCAGGGGAAGACCTAATCATGGGTGTAAAGGAGAAGTGGCAGGGGAAGACCAAATCATGGGTGTAAAGGAGAAGTGGCAGGGGAAGACATAATCATGGGTGTAAAGGAGAAGTGGCAGGGGAAGACCAAATCATGGGTGTAAAGGAGAAGTGGCGGGAAGGAAGACCTAATAATGGTTGTAAAGGAGAAGTGGCAGGGAGACCGAATCATGGGTGTAAAGGAGAAGTGGCGGGGAAGACCTAATCATGGGTGTAAAGGAGAAGTGGCGGGGAAGACCTAATCATGGGTGTAAAGGAGAAGTGGCAGGGAGACCGAATCATGGGTGTAAAGGAGAAGTGGCGGGGAAGACCTAATCATGAGTGTAAAGGAGAAGTGGCAGGGGAAGACCTAATCATGGATGTAAAGGAGAAGTGGCAGGGGTAGACCTAATCATGAGTGTAAAGGAGAAGTGGTAGGGGAAGACCTAATCATGGGGGTAAAGGAGAAGTGACAGGGGAAGACCTAATGATGGGTGTAAAGGAGAAGTGGCAGGGGAAGACCTAATCATGGGTGTAAAGGAGAAGTGGCGGGGAAGACCTGAACATGGGTGTAAAGGAGAAGTGGCGGGGGAAGACCTAACTATGGCTGTAAAGGAGAAGTGGCAGGGGAAGACCTAATCATGGGTGTAAAGGATAAGTGGCATGGGAAGACCAAATCATGGGTGTAAAGGAGAAGTGGCAGGGGAAGACCTAATCATGGGTGTAAAGGAGAAGTGGCAGGGGAAGACCTAATCATGGGTGTAAAGGAGAAGTGGCAGGGGAAGACCTAACTATGGGTGTAAAGGAGAAGTGGCAGGGGAAAACCTAATCATGGGTGTAAAGGAGAAGTGGCGGGAAGGAAGACCTAATAATGGTTGTAAAGGAGAAGTGGCAGGGATACCGAATCATGGGTGTAAAGGAGAAGCGGCAGGGAAGACCTCATCATTGGTGTAAAGGAGCAGTGGCAGGGGAAGACCTAATCATGGTTGTAAAGGAGAAGCGGCAGGGAGACCGAATCATGGGTGTAAAGGAGAAGCGGCAGGGAAGACCTCATCATGGGTGTAAAGGTGAAGTGGCGGGAAGACCTAATCATGGGTTTAAGGAGAAGTGGCAGGGGAAGACCTAATCATGAGTGTAAAGGAGAAGTGGCAGGGGAAGACCTAATCATGGGTGTAAAGGAGAAGTGGCAGGGGAAGACCTAATCATGGGTGTAATGGAGAAGTGTCGGGGAAGACCTAATCATGGGTGTAAAGGAGAAGTGGCAGGGGAAGACCTTATCATGGGTGTAAAGGAGAAGTGGCGGGGAAGACCTAATCATGGGTGTAAAGGAGAAGTGGCAGGGGAAGGACTAATCATGGGTGTAAAGGAGAAGTGGCGGGAAGGAAGACCTAATAATGGTTGTAAAGGAGAAGTGGCAGTAAGACCGAATCATGGGTGTAAAGGAGAAGTGGCAGGGGAAGACCTAATCATGGGTGTAAAGGAGAAGTGGCAGGGGAAGACCTAACTATGGGTGTAAAGGAGAAGTGGCAGGGAAAGACCTAATCATGGGTGTAAAGGAGAAGTGGCAGGGGAAGACCTAATCATGGGTGTAAAGGAGAAGTGGCGGGGAAGACCTAATCATGGGTGTAAAGGAGAAGTGGCGGGGGAAGACCTAACTATGGCTGTAAAGGAGAAGTGGCAGGGGAAGACCTAATCATGGGTGTAAAGGAGAAGTGGCAGGGGAAGACCTAATCATGGGTGTAAAGGAGAAGTGGCAGGGGAAGACCTAATCATGGGTGTAAAGGAGAAGTGGCAGGGGAAGACCTAATCATGAGTGTAAAGGAGAAGTGGCAGGGGAAGACCTAATCATGGGTGTAAAGGAGAAGTGGCAGGGGAAGACCTAATCATGAGTGTAAAGGAGAAGTGGCAGGGGAAGACCTAATCATGAGTGTAAAGGAGAAGTGGCAGGGGAAGACCTAATCATGGGTGTAAAGGAGAAGTGGCAGGGGAAGACCTAATCATGGGTGTAAAGGAGAAGTGGCAGGGGAAGACCTAATCATGGGTGTAAAGGAGAAGTGGCAGGGGAAGACCTAATCATGGGTGTAAAGGAGAAGTGGCAGGGGAAGACCTAATCATGGGTGTAAAGGAGAAGTGGCAGGGGAAGACCTAATCATGGGTGTAAAGGAGAAGTGGCAGGGGAAGACCTAATCATGGGTGTAAAGGAGAAGTGGCAGGGGAAGACCTAATCATGGGTGTAAAGGAGAAGTGGCAGGGGAAGACCTAATCATGGGTGTAAAGGAGAAGTGGCAGGGGAAGACCTAATCATGAGTGTAAAGGAGAAGTGGCAGGGGAAGACCTAATCATGGATGTAAAGGAGAAGTGGCAGGGGAAGACCTAATCATGAGTGTAAAGGAGAAGTGGCAGGGGAAGACCTAATCATGGGTGTAAAGGAGAAGTGGCAGGGGAAGACCTAATCATGGGTGTAAAGGAGAAGTGGCAGGGGAAGACCTAATCATGGGTGTAAAGGAGAAGTGGCAGGGGAAGACCTAATCATGGGTGTAAAGGAGAAGTGGCGGGGAAGACCTAACTATGGCTGTAAAGGAGAAGTGGCAGGGGAAGACCTAATCATGGGTGTAAAGGAGAAGTGGCAGGGGAAGACCTAATCATGGGTGTAAAGGAGAAGTGGCAGGGGAAGACCTAATCATGGGTGTAAAGGAGAAGTGGCAGGGGAAGACCTAATCATGGGTGTAAAGGAGAAGTGGCAGGGGAAGACCTAACTATGGGTGTAAAGGAGAAGTGGCAGGGGAAGACCTAATCATGGGTGTAAAGGAGAAGTGGCGGGAAGGAAGACCTAATAATGGTTGTAAAGGAGAAGTGGCAGGGGAAGACCTAATCATGGGTGTAAAGAAGAAGTGGCGGGGAAGACCTAATCATGGGTGTAAAGGAGAAGTGGCAGGGAGACCGAATCATGGGTGTAAAGGAGAGGCGGCAGGGAAGACCTCATCATGGGTGTAAAGGAGCAGTGGCAGGGGAAGACCTAATCATGGTTGTAAAGGAGAAGTGGCAGGGAGACCGAATCATGGGTGTAAAGGAGAAGCGGCAGGGAAGACCTCATCATGGGTGTAAAGGAGAAGTGGAGGGGAAGAACTAATCATGGGTGTAAATGAGAAGTGGCAGGGGAAGACCTAATCATGGGTGTAAAGGAGAAGTGGCAGGGGAAGACCTAACTATGGGTGTAAAGGAGAAGTGGCAGGGGAAGACCTAATCATGAGTGTAAAGGAGAGGTGGCAGGGGAAGACCTAATCATGGGTGTAAAGGAGAAGTGGCAGGGGAAGACCTAATCATGGGTGTAAAGGAGAAGTGGCAGGGGAAGACCTAATCATGGGTGTAAAGGAGAAGTGGCAGGGGAAGACCTAATCATGGGTGTAAAGGAGAAGTGGCAGGGGAAGACCTAATCATGGGTGTAAAGGAGAAGTGGCAGGGGAAGACCTAATCATGGGTGTAAAGGAGAAGTGGCAGGGGAAGACCTAATCATGGGTGTAAAGGAGAAGTGGCAGGGGAAGACCTAATCATGGGTGTAAAGGAGAAGTGGCAGGGGAAGACCTAATCATGGGTGTAAAGGAGAAGTGGCAGGGGAAGACCTAATCATGGGTGTAAAGGAGAAGTGGCAGGGGAAGACCTAATCATGGGTGTAAAGGAGAAGTGGCAGGGGAAGACCTAATCATGGGTGTAAAGGAGAAGTGGCAGGGGAAGACCTAATCATGGGTGTAAAGGAGAAGTGGCAGGGGAAGACCTAATCATGGGTGTAAAGGAGAAGTGGCAGGGGAAGACCTAATCATGGGTGTAAAGGAGAAGTGGCAGGGGAAGACCTAATCATGGGTGTAAAGGAGAAGTGGCAGGGGAAGACCTAATCATGGGTGTAAAGGAGAAGTGGCGGGGAAGACCTAATCATGGGTGTAAAGGAGAAGTGGCAGGGGAAGACCTAATCATGGGTGTAAAGGAGAAGTGGCAGGGGAAGACCTAATCATGGGTGTAAAGGAGAAGTGGCAGGGGAAGACCTAATCATGGGTGTAAAGGAGAAGTGGCAGGGGAAGACCTAATCATGGGTGTAAAGGAGAAGTGGCAGGGGAAGACCTAATCATGGGTGTAAAGGAGAAGTGGCAGGGGAAGACCTAATCATGAGTGTAAAGGAGAAGTGGCAGGGGAAGACCTAATCATGGGTGTAAAGGAGAAGTGGCAGGGGAAGACCTAATCATGGGTGTAAAGGAGAAGTGGCAGGGGAAGACCTAATCATGGGTGTAAAGGAGAAGTGGCAGGGGAAGACCTAATCATGGGTTTAAAGGAGAAGTGGCAGGGGAAGACCTAATCATGGGTGTAAAGGAGAAGTGGCGGGGAAGACCTAATCATGGGTGTAAAGGAGAAGTGGCAGGGGAAGACCTAATCATGGGTTTAAAGGAGAAGTGGCAGGGGAAGACCTAATCATGGGTGTAAAGGAGAAGTGGCAGGGGAAGACCTAATCATGGGTGTAAAGGAGAAGTGGCAGGGGAAGACCTAATCATGGGTGTAAAGGAGAAGTGGCGGGGAAGACCTAATCATGGGTGTAAAGGAGAAGTGGCAGGGGAAGACCTAATCATGGGTGTAAAGGAGAAGTGGCAGGGGAAGACCTATTCATGGGTGTAAAGGAGAAGTAGAGGGGAAGACCTAATCATGGGTGTAAAGGAGAAGTAGAGGGGAAGACCTAATCATGGGTGTAAAGGAGAAGTGGCAGGGGAAGACCTATTCATGGGTGTAAAGGAGAAGTGGCGGGGAAGACCTAAATATGGGTGTAAAGGAGAAGTGGCAGGGGAAGACCTAATCATGGGTGTAAAGGAGAAGTGGCAGGGGAAGACCTAATCATGGGTGTAAAGGAGAAGTGGCAGGGGAAGACCTAATCATGGGTGTAAAGGAGAAGTGGCAGGGGAAGACCTAATCATGGGTGTAAAGGAGAAGTGGCAGGGGAAGACCTAATCATGGGTGTAAAGGAGAAGTGGCAAGGGAAGACCTAATCATGGGTGTAAAGGAGAAGTGGCGGGGAAGACCTAATCATTGGTGTAAAGGAGAAGTGGCAGGGGAAGACCTAATCATCGGTGTAAAGGAGAAGTGGCAGGGGAAGACCTAATCATATGTGTAAAGAGAAGTGGCAGGGGAAGACCTAATCATGGGTGTAAAGGAGAAGTGGCAGGGGAAGACCTAATCATGGGTGTAAAGGAGAAGTGGCAGGGGAAGACCTAATCATGAATGTACAGGAGAAGTGGCAGGGGAAGACCTAATCATGGGTGTAAAGGAGAAGTGGCAGGGGAAGACCTAATCATGGGTGTAAAGGAGAAGTGGCAGGGGAAGACCTTATCATGGGTGTAAAGGAGAAGTTAGAATAGGAAGACCTATTCATGGGTGTAAAGGAGAACTGTCAGGGAAAGACCTAATCATGGGTGTAAAGGAGAAGTGGCAGGGGAAGACCTTATCATGGGTGTAAAGGAGAAGTTAGAAGGGGAAGACCTATTCATGGGTGTAAAGGAGAAGTGGCAGGGGAAGACCTAATCATGGGTGTAAAGGAGAAGTGGCAGGGGAAGACCTAATCATGGGTGTAAAGGAGAAGTGGCAGGGGAAGACCTTATCATGGGTGTAAAGGAGAAGTTAGCAGGGGAAGACCTATTCATGGGTGTAAAGGAGAAGTGGCAGGGGAAAAACTAATCTTGGGAGTAAAGGAGAAGTGGCAGGGGAAGACATAATCATGGGTGTAAAGGAGAAGTGGCAGGGGAAGACCTAATCATGGGTGTAAAGGAGAAGTGGCAGGGGAAGACCTAATCATGGGTGTAAAGGAGAAGTGGCAGGGGAAGACCTAATCATGGGTGTAAAGGAGAAGTGGCAGGGGAAGACCTAATGATGCATGTAAAGGAGAAGTGGCAGGGGAAGACCTTATTATGGGTGTAAAGGAGAAGTGGCAGGGGAAGACCTTATCATGGGTGTAAAGGAGAAGTGGCAGGGGAAGACCTAATCATTAATGTAAAGGGGAAGTGGCAGGGGAAGACCTTATCATGGGTGTAAAGGAGAAGTGGCAAGGGAAGACCTAATCATGGGTGTAAAGGAGAAGTGGCAGGTTAAGACCTAATTATGGGTGTAAAGGAGAAGTGGCGGGGAAGACCTAATATGGGTGTAAAGGAGAAGTGGCGGGGAAGACCTAATCATGGGTGTAAAGGAGAAGTGGCAGGGGAAGACCTATTCATGGGTGTAAAGGAGAAGTGGCGGGGAAGACCTAATCATGGATATAAAGGAGAAGTGGCAGGGGAAGACCTAATCATGGGTATAAAGGAGAAGTGGCAGGGGAAGATCTAATCATGGGTGTAAAGGAGAAGTGGCAGCGGAAGACCTAATCATGGGTGTAAAGGAGAAGTGGCAGGGGAAGACCTAATCTTGAGTGTAAAGGAGAAGTGGCAGGGGAAGACCTAATCATGGGTGTAAAGGAGAGGTGGCAGGGGGAGACCTATTCATGGGTGTAAAGGAGAAGTGGCAGGGGAAGACCTAATCTTGAGTGTAAAGGAGAAGTGGCAGGGGAAGACCTAATCATGGGTGTAAAGGAGAAGTGGCAGGGGAAGACCTAATCTTGAGTGTAAAGGAGAAGTGGCGGGGAAGACCTAATATGGGTGTAAAGGAGAAGTGGCAGGGGAATACATAATCATGGGTGTAAAGGAGAAGTGGCAGGGGAAGACCTAATCATGGGTGTAAAGGAGAAGTGGCGGGGAAGACCTAAATATGGGTGTAAAGGAGAAGTGGCAGGGGAAGACCTATTCATGGGTGTAAAGGAGAAGTGGCAGGGGAAGACCTAATCATGAATGTACGGGAGAAGTGGCAGGGGAAGACCTATTCATGGGTGTAAAGGGGAAGTGGCAGGGGAAGACCTAATCATGAGTGTAAAGGAGAAGTGGCAGGGGAAGACCTAATCATGAGTGTAAAGGAGAAGTGGCAGGGGAAGAACTAATTATGGGTGTAAAGGAGAAGTGGCAGGGGAAGACCTAATCATGGGTATAAAGGAGAAGTGGCAGGGGAAGACCTAATCTTGGGAGTAAAGGAGAAGTGGCAGGGGAAGACCTAATCATGGGTGTAAAGGAGAAGTGGCAGGGGAAGACCTAATCATGGTTGTAACGGAGAAGTGGCAGGGGAAGACCTAAATATGGGTGTAAAGGAGAAGTGGCAGGGGAAGACCTAAATATGGGTGTAAAGGAGAAGTGGCAGGGGAAGACCTATTCATGGGTGTAAAGGAGAAGTGGCAGGGGAAGACCTAATCATATGTGTAAAGGAGAAGTGGCAGGGGAAGACCTAAATATGGGTGTAAAGGAGAAGTGGCAGGGGAAGACCTATTCATGGGTGTAAAGGAGAAGTGGCAGGGGAAGACCTAATCATGAGTGTAAAGGAGAAGTGGCAGGGGAAGACCTAATCATGGGAGTAAAGTAGAAGTGGCAGGGGAAGACCTATTCATGGGTGTAAAGTAGAAGTGGCAGGGGAAGACCTCATCATGGGTGTAAAGGAGAAGTGGCAGGGAAAGAACTAATTATGGGTTTAAAGGAGAGGTGGCAGGGGAAGACCTAATCATGAGTGTAAAGGAGAAGTGGCAGGGGAAGACCTAATCATGGGTGTAAAGGAGAAGTGGCAGGGGAAGACCTAATTACGAGTGTAAAGGAGAAGTGTCGGGGAAGACCTAATCATGAATGTAAAGGAGAAGTGGCAGGGGAAGACCTAATCATGTGTATAAAGGAGAAGTGGCAGGGGAATACCTAATCATGGGTGTAAAGGAGAAGTGGCAGGGGAAGACCTAACTATGGGTGTAAAGGAGAAGTGGCGGGGGAAGACCTAATCATGGGTGTAAAGGAGAGGTGGCAGGGGAAGACCTAATCTTGGGTGTAAAGGAGAAGTGGCAGGGGAAGACCTAATCATGAGTGTAAAGGAGAGGTGGCAGGGGAAGACCTAATCATGGGTGTAAAGGAGAAGGGGCAGGGGAAGACCTAATCATGAGTGTAAAGGAGAAGTGGCAGGGGAAGACCTAATCATGGGTGTAAAGGAGAGGTGGCAGGGGAAGAACTAATTATGGGTGTAAAGGAGAAGTGGCGGGGAAGACCTAATCATGCGTGTAAAGGAGAAGTGGCAGTGGAAGACCTAATCATGCGTGTAAAGGAGAAGTGGCAGGGGAAGACCTAATCTTGGGTGTAAAGGAGAAGTGGCAGGGGAAGACCTAATCATGGGTGTAAAGGAGAAGTGGCAGGGGAAGACCTAATCATGAGTGTAAAGGAGAAGTGGCAGGGGAAGACCTAATCATGAGTGAAAAGGAGAAGTGGCGGGGGAAGACCTAATCATGGGTGTAAAGGAGAAGTGGCGGGGAAGACCTAATCATGCGTGTAAAGGAGAAGTGGCAGTGGAAGACCTAATCATGCGTGTAAAGGAGAAGTGGCAGGGGAAGACCTAATCTTGGGTGTAAAGGAGAAGTGGCAGGGGAAGACCTAATCATGGTTGTAAAGGAGAAGTGGCGGGGAAGACCTAATCATGCGTGTAAAGGAGAAGTGGCAGGGGAAGACCTAATAATGCGTGTAACGGAGAAGTGGCAGGGGAAGACCTAATCATGGGTGTAAAGGAGAAGTGGCAGGGGAAGACCTTATCATGGGTGTAAAGGAGAAGTGGCAGGGGAAGACCTAATCATGAGTATATAGGAGAAGTGGCAGGGGAAGACCTAGTCATGGGTGTAAAGGAGAAGTGGCAGGGGAAGACCTAATCATGAGTGTAAAGGAGAATTGGCAGGCGAAGACCTAATCATGGGTGTAAAGGGGAAGTGGCAGGGGAAGACCTATTCATGGGTGTAAAGGAGAAGTGGCGGGGAAGACCTAATCATGCGTGTAAAGGAGAAGTGGCAGTGGAAGACCTAATCATGCGTGTAAAGGAGAAGTGGCAGGGGAAGACCTAATCTTGGGTGTAAAGGAGAAGTGGCAGGGGAAGACCTAATCATGCGTGTAAAGGAGAAGTGGCAGGGAAGACCTAATCATGCGTGTAAAGGAGAAGTGGCAGGGGAAGACCTAATCATGGGTGTAAAGGAGAAGTGGCAGGGGAAGACCTTATCATGGGTGTAAAGGAGAAGTGGCAGGGGAAGACCTAATCATGAGTATATAGGAGAAGTGGCAGGGGAAGACCTAATCATGGGTGTAAAGGAGAAGTGGCAGGGGAAGACCTAATCATGAGTGTAAAGGAGAATTGGCAGGGGAAGACCTAATCATGGGTGTAAAGGAGAAGTGGCAGGAGAAGAACTAATTATGGGTGTAAAAGAGAAGTGGCAGGGGAAGACCTAATCATGGGTGTAAAGGAGAAGTGGCAGGGGAAGACCTAATCATGGGTGTAAAGGAGAAGTGGCAGTGGAAGACCTAATCATGCGTGTAAAGGAGAAGTGGCAGGGGAAGACCTAATCATGGGTGTAAAGGAGAAGTGGCAGGGGAAGACCTAATCATGGGTGTAAAGGAGAAGTGGCAGGGGAAGACCTAATCATGAGTGTAAAGGAGCAGTTGCAGGGGAAGACCTAATCATGGGTGTAAAGGAGAAGTGGCAGGGGAAGACCTAATCATGGGTGTAAAGGAGAAGTGGCAGGGGAAGACCTATTCATGGGTGTAAAGGTGAAGTGGCAGTGAAGACCTAATCATGGGTGTAAAGGAGAAGTTGCGGGGAAGACCTAAATATGGGTGTAAAGGAGAAGTGGCAGGGGAAGACCTAATCATGAGTATATAGGAGAAGTGGCAGGGGAAGACCTAATCATGGGTGTAAAGGAGAAGTGGCAGGGGAAGACCTAATCATGGGTGTAAAGGAGAAGTGGCAGGGGAAGACCTAATCATGGGTGTAAAGGAGAAGTTTGCAGGGGAAGACCTATTCATGGGTGTAAAGGAGAAGTGGCAGGGGAAGACCTAATCATGGGTGTAAAGGAGAAGTGGCAGGGGAAGACCTAATCATGAGTGTACAGAAGAAGTGGCAGGGGAAGAACTAATCATGCGGGTAAAGGAGAAGTGGCAGGGGAAGACCTAATCATGGGTGTAAAGGAGAGGTGTCAGGGGAAGACCTAATCATGGGTGTAAAGGAGAAGTGGCGGGGAAGACCTAATCATGGGTGTAAAGGAGAAGTGGCAGGGGAAGACCTAATATAGGTGTACAGAAGAAGTGGCAGGGGAAGACCTTATCATGCGGGTAAAGGAGAAGTCGCAGGGGAAGACCTAATATAGGTGTAAAGGAGAAGTGGCAGGGGAAGACCTAATATAGGTGTAAATTATAAGTGGCGGGGGAAGACCTAATCATGAATGTAAAGGAGAAGTGGCAGGGGAAGACCTAATTATGGGTGTAAAGGAGAAGTGTCAGAGGAACAAACAATCAAGTATGTAAAAGAGAAGTGGCAGGGGAAGAAACAATCAAGGGTGTAAAGTAAAAGTGTTGACTGCTTATTCAAACACAGAGAGGTCTTTGATTGGCTGAGGAGCAGACATGAGTACCTTCAGGCAGTTTAAGTTGTATATATCCAATTCTTTCAAGTGGAAAAGCTTCATATCGTTTGTTAAAAATAAAATCAAAACAACATTATTTTTACACTGAAATGACATCACAGACTTCAGATGCCAAAGAGAATAAGCTACAAGGTGTCATAGATGGAAGAGTGTGACGCGTTTCATGACCTTAGGCACTTCCTCAGTCTCTGAGTAAATGATTAAGTGGTGTGAAACGCGTCATATTGATATATATATATATATATATATATATATATATATATATATATATATATATATAAATATATATATATATATATGTAGCGGAACCCATCACTGTTTTACCCTGTTTTATGATTATTATGGTTAAAATATGATCCTACTATATGTATGTTGGTTGATGCTCTGCAGAATATTGTCCCAGACATTTACAGCTACTTGGCATGGGAGATAATCTTGTTACAGCGACTCTGCATAAGATAAAGGAAGTCTATTGTATACAGTGTTTTCATTCTCAGATAAGAACAAAGAAGTGTAATTGAATCAATGTCTGATTGTATCAAAGTTGCCAGGGAGGTGTGACCCCCCTATTGTTCTCTTTATGTGTATTGTGTGTGGCCAAATATGGGCATGTGTATTGCCTGTGGCCAAAGAGATGTATATATATTTCTGCAATAACAAAATAAAGTCAGTATTCATTTGACTCCCAAATTGTGTGTCGTCCAATATGGGAGGTCGGGGATGGTAAAACTGTAGTGCCTCTTGGGTATTTTATCGTATACCAGCGGAGATTTTGGACTGCGTGTTCCAGCTCCGTTACAATATATATATATATATATATATATTCATATGTCACCTCGCTCCCTTCTACACTGCAAGCTATGATGGTCACCAAGTCTTTCCTTATTATGTTTCTCTTTTAGACCATGCAGTCTAATCACCCTCCTTTGAACTGTCTCTAATTTATTAAACGGACATAAAATAAAAAAAAATCTTGCATTTTAAAAGCATGCTCCAAACATTACCAAAGATGTATTTTACATAAAAATATATCATGTAAAACCTGTTTATACTTAAATGAAATGAACAAGACAGTAAGGGTCACTGGTAGTTCTACTGGAGGAGTGGGAGGGCAGGATAGGCAGAGCAAGAGACAGGTTTTGGTGGTTGGGACTCTATTATCAGGAAGTTAGATTGGGTGATTTGTCAGTTTGCTGTCTCCCGGGTGCTCGGGTTCGTCATGTTGTGGAACGGGTGGATAAACTATTGGTAGAGGCTGGAAATGAACCGGCGGTCTTGGTGCATATTGGTACCAATGACCAAAGGACCTCCAATGTAGTATTTTCGGAGATACTACCAGTGCCACGTGCTAGCCCAGGAAGACAGAAGGAGCTTAGGGAGGTTAATGCGTGGCTAAAGATGGGGTGCACTAAGGAGGGGGTTGGGTTTTTAGAGCTGGGTTGACTTCTCACTTGGGTACAATCTCGATAGCGGGGATGGATTGCTCGTTAATGAAGAGGAAGCTGGTGTGCTAGGGGATAGGATGGTACTTTAATCAGATAGTGATGTGCTTTCCCTCCAAAGGGATTTACATAAATTAGAGGAATGGGTGACAACATGGCAGATGAGATTTAATACGAATAAATGTAAAGTTATGCATCTGGGAAGGAAAAATAGCCATGCAATTTATAATCTTAATGGAGCAAATCTAGGGGTATCAGATATTGAAAGGGATTTGGGAGTGCTTGTGGACAACCACCTAGGTAACAGCGCTCAAAGCCAAGCAGCAGCTGCAAAGGCAAATAAATATTAGCATGTATTAAGAAGGGTATAGAAGCCAGGGAAGCAAATATAATTCTGCCACTATACAAATCTCTAGTACGCCCTCATTTGGAATATGGAGTACAATTGTGGGCACCACTTCATAAAAAGGACATTTTAGAGCTGGAAAAGGTACAGAGAAGGGCAACAAAACTAATAAGGGGAATGGAGGGGCTAAGTTAACCAAACTAAACTCATTTTCTCTAGAAAAAAAGGTGTCTATGATGAGATATGATTACCTTATATAAATACATCCAGGGTCAATCTAAGACTTTGTCAAGTGAACTTTTTGTGCCAAGAGGTTTTCAACTGACAAGAGGACATCCCTTGCGGTTAGAAGTAAAAATATTTCACCTTAAAGAAAGAAAAGGGTTCTTCACAGTAAGGGGGGTTAATCTGTGGAATTCTCTACCAGAGGAGGTGGTGGCAGAGAATTCAATAGATAACTTTAAAAATGAGTTAAATATATTTTTGAATAAAGAGGGCATTCAAGGTTTTCCTAGATAACTAACAAAGGAATATTGATCCAGGGAGAAGTTTGATCGCCCGTCTCTGGGGTCAGGAAGGAATTTTGCTTTTTTTTCTCTTGGCAAAGTTTCAATGTTTTTTTTCCTGTTTGCCTTCCTCTGGATCAATTAACAATTATTAACAAATAGTCCACATAATAAAAGGATCAGAACAGATCTAAAAAGGTTGAACTTGATGGACTAAAAGCCTTTATTCAACCTCAAATACTATGTAAGTATGACTCTATATTACTGCTCATTGGCTGACAGGGGCAAGGCCCAAATCAGTAAAACATGTGAATCCATTTTTATAGCATTTGAAAAAAGAAAACACATAGTGGCATATTATCAAATTATCTCTGAAAAAACGGTCCGTTTCGGTAAATAATTAAGTATCATTTTTCTCAGGGGCGGATTTACTGCTGATGTAGGCAGTGCATTGCACCAGGTCCCTGCTCCAGGGGCGGCAGTGCTGTCTAAATGTATTGTAAAAAAAATGTAATATTAATATTCCCTGCCGGCCCCCACAAATGATAGGCCGGCAGGGGAAGGATGCCCAACACCGAATATCCAGATCCACAATGCACAGTAAGAGGAGGAGGGGAAAGGAGGGGAGGAATGGAGTGCGGAGAGGGCCCTACACTACAGAAACAAAAAGTTAAATGCATAATTTTATATATGTGTATATATATATATATATATATATATATATATATATATATTATAAATCTATAAATGTAAATGCTCTGTATGTCCCGACCTTTGTAATTATTTCCCATAACAAGCTGAATTGCTCTAATAATGACTGTATAATACTTATCTGCATCAGCGGATACTCTCACCAATTGACTATTATCGGATGGGATTTTAATGAGTCCGTCTGAGGACAAACACAGATTATTTTTGCCGTTTGTGACAATTCATTTTGCATCCAGCAGAGATAAAATCACCAATGAGCGGCCGATCCTCGTCCTCATTTGGCTTCATTTACGCTTTTATTGGGTTCACATATTTGTAGCCGGCAAATTTATTTAGATAACACGATATGGCCACAATATAATAAAGAAATTACCAAATATATATATATATATATATATTTATATAAGTGAATGCAAAATAAAGGGATGACTTATCCAAGATCTTACAGCAGCACTGCTTGGGAAAAACATCACATGTTTGTGGAGTAAGTAACAAACTAATATATAAGTGTTTTTAAAATGTATTTAAAGGGACATGGCAGGTTATATATTTCACTAGGAATATAATATACCTGCGTACCTAATTACTTTAATATACTCTATTAAGAAGGGCTTAATAGTTATTTTTTTCCCGAAAATCATACAATTTCTAATTGTTTGGGTCTGCCCACTTATGAATACGCATACTGTGAAGTGTAGTGTTTCAAATTAGCATGTCAGTGACCTCTCTCAAGGAGCATGTTGGTTATTATACAACCTCTGTACTTAGAAGTACACTGTATTCATGAGCTGCAGAGGGGAAAACCAATTAGGAACTGCTTGTATTATTTTAAACAGCAACGTATAAGCACTTCTTAATGAAATAAAGTGCACAACAGTAAAGAAATTAAAACATTTGGTCCTTTTTTTAAGTTTGGTTATTGAAATGATGGTGCTAAACCGTTATCCAACTGACACTTCCTGCTGGGATCCCGCAGATCAGATTAACCTTTTATATTTAATCTGCTCAATCTATTAAAGGGCCTGTAATGCTCTAACAGGGGCCGGATGTTTTATTTAGGCATTGCTCTTTAATAAAATTCATTTTCAATAATTTAAAATATTTATTAAGATAGATTTCATGAATAAGGAAAGACTCCATGACCTGAATATGGGCAGCGTAGGGGAGAGGAGGGATGTGATAGAAACCGGCAATACTATATCAAAGGATTTAATAGAATTCAGGAGAAAAAGAGCCGTAAGAATAAGAGGTCATGATTTCGGTTGGGAAGCTGGAAGATTGAGGGATAATGTGAGAAAGTTCTACAAGGGTAGTAGATAAGTGGGACATCCTTCAAGTTGAAGTGGTAGGAACAAACACAGTAAAGGAATTTAAACATGACAAACTGTTAGGTAGATAGAATGGACATTTTGGATTGTTGTCTCATCTTTCCCTCTCCGCCCCCCCCCCCCCCCCACCACCACCACGTCCCCTTCTTTGAGTGCCTTCAATGTTTCCCAGCATATGAGTCTTCTCTAGGGAATCCTGCCATCTCATGATGTGACCAAAATATTTGAGCATCAGCCTCATGATCAAACCCTCCAGTGAACAGTTTTTCTTGATTTCCTGTAGTACTGATTTATTGGATTTTCTTGCAGACCAAGGGACTCTAAGCAGTTTTCTGCAACACCACAATTCAAAGGCATCAATTCTACAGCTCTCAGACTTCTTTATGGTCCAGCTCTCACATCAGTATGTTACTACTGGGAATACCAGAGGTCTAACTATACATATATAACTGGTCCAGACGTACCATAGCTTTCCTGCCCAGAAGCAAATGCCTTTAAATTTCATAGCTGCAGCTGACATCTGAAGAGATCTTGGATCCAAGGAAAATTAAATCTGTCACTGCCTCCACTTCTTCCCCATCCATTTGCCATGATCTTCGTCTTTTTAACGTTGAGCAGCAGGCCAACTTTTGCACTCTCTTCCTTCACCCTCATCAATAAGTCCTTTGGTTCCTCCTTGCTTTCAGCCGTCAGAGTAGGGTCATCCGAGTGTCTGAGGTTCAGAGGTTGAGCTACCAGTGGTACAATGCACCAGAGCCCTCCTCTGGGGGTGCCCGTGCTGTATATTATTTATTAAATTTAAAAAAAAAAATCTGTAGAGCATTTCAGCTGAAGCTCCAAGAGGTGGCAGTGTGGAGCAGTTCAGCATGCTGGGGGTCTGTATCAGGGAAGAGGTGAGGGAGAGCATAGGCTGAATGACAGCAAAGTACAGGTGGATGTGCTCTGGGAGGTGGGGGCTGGGAGGGGATGGTTGTTTGAGAGGGGACAGCTGACTGAGTGAGATGGTCCCGGTGGGGGGGTGGCCAATGCAAAAAATCTTTACAAGTCCCTTTTCGGGGAGGGCGCCCAAAACATGTTTTTGTACCGGGGTTCTCTATTCTCTATCTCGCTGTCCTCTATTCTCTAGCTCACTGTCCTCTATTCTCTAGCTCGCTGTTCTCTATTCTCTATCTCGCTGTCCTCTATTCTCTATCTCGCTGTCCTCTATTCTCGAGCTCGCTGTCCTCTATTCTCTAGCTCGCTGTCCTCTATTCTCTAGCTCGCTTTCCTCTATTCTCGAGCTCGCTGTTCTCTATTCTCTAGCTCGCTGTCCTCTATTCTCTAGCTCGCTGTCCTCTATTCTCTAGCTCGCTGTTCTCTATTCTCTATCTCGCTGTCCTCTATTCTCTAGCTCGCTGTCCTCTATTCTCTAGCTCGCTGTCCTCTATTCTCTAGCTCGCTTTCCTCTATTCTCGAGCTTGCTGTCCTCTATTCTCTAGCTCGCTGTCCTCTATTCTCTAGCTCGCTGTTCTCTATTCTCTAGCTCGCTGTCCTCTATTCTCTAGCTCGCTGTCCTCTATTCTCTAGCTCGCTGTTCTCTATTCTCTAGCTCGCTGTCCTCTATTCTCTAGCTCGCTGTCCTCTATTCTCTAGCTCGCTGTTCTCTATTCTCTAGCTCGCTGTCCTCTATTCTCTAGCTCGCTGTCCTCTATTCTCTAGCTCGCTGTCCTCTATTCTCTAGCTCGCTGTCCTCTATTCTCTAGCTCGCTGTCCTCTATTCTCTAGCTCGCTTTCCTCTATTCTCTAGCTCGCTGTCCTCTATTCTCTAGCTCGCTGTCCTCTATTCTCTAGCTCGCTGTCCTCCATTCTCTAGCTCGCTGTCCTCTATTCTCTAGCTCGCTGTTCTCTATTCTCTAGCTCGCTGTTCTCTATTCTCTAGCTCGCTGTCCTCTATTCTCTAGCTCGCTGTTCTCTATTCTCTAGCTCGCTGTCCTCTATTCTCTAGCTCGCTGTCCTCTATTCTCTAGCTCGCTGTTCTCTATTCTCTAGCTCGCTGTTCTCTATTCTCTAGCTCGCTGTTCTCTATTCTCTAGCTCGCTGTCCTCTATTCTCTAGCTCGCTGTCCTCTATTCTCTAGCTCGCTGTTCTCTATTCTCTAGCTCGCTGTCCTCTATTCTCTAGCTCGCTGTCCTCTATTCTCTAGCTCGCTGTTCTCTATTCTCTAGCTCGCTGTTCTCTATTCTCTAGCTCGCTGTCCTCTATTCTCTAGCTCGCTGTACTCTATTCTCTAGCTTGCTGTCCTCTATTCTCTAGCTCGCTGTCCTCTATTCTCTAGCTCGCTGTTCTCTATTCTCTAGCTCGCTGTCCTCTATTCTCTAGCTCGCTGTCCTCTATTCTCTAGCTCGCTGTTCTCTATTCTCTAGCTCGCTGTTCTCTATTCTCTAGCTCGCTGTCCTCTATTCTCTAGCTCGCTGTACTCTATTCTCTAGCTCGCTGTCCTCTATTCTCTAGCTCGCTGTCCTCTATTCTCTAGCTCGCTGTCCTCTATTCTCTAGCTCGCTGTCCTCTATTCTCTAGCTCGCTTTCCTCTATTCTCTAGCTCGCTGTCCTCTATTCTCTAGCTCGCTGTCCTCTATTCTCTAGCTCGCTGTCCTCCATTCTCTAGCTCGCTGTCCTCTATTCTCTAGCTCGCTGTTCTCTATTCTCTAGCTCGCTGTTCTCTATTCTCTAGCTCGCTGTCCTCTATTCTCTAGCTCGCTGTCCTCTATTCTCTAGCTCGCTGTCCTCTATTCTCTAGCTCGCTGTCCTCTATTCTCTAGCTCGCTGTTCTCTATTCTCTAGCTCGCTGTTCTCTATTCTCTAGCTCGCTGTCCTCTATTCTCTAGCTCGCTGTCCTCTATTCTCTAGCTCGCTGTTCTCTATTCTCTAGCTCGCTGTCCTCTATTCTTTAGCTCGCTGTTCTCTATTCTCTAGTTCACTGTCCTCTATTCTCTAGCTCGCTTTCCTCTATTCTCTAGCTCGCTGTCCTCTATTCTCTAGCTCGCTGTCCTCTATTCTCTAGCTCGCTGTCCTCTATTCTCTAGCTCATTGTCCTCTATTCTCTAGCTCATTGTCCTCTATTCTCTAGCTCGTTGTCCTCTATTCTCGAGCTCGCTGTCCTCTATTCTCGAGCTTGCTGTCCTCTATTCTCTAGCTCGCTGTCCTCTATTCTCTAGCTCGCTGTCCTCTATTCTCTAGCTCGCTGTCCTCTATTCTCTAGTTCGCTGTTCTCTATTCTCTAGCTCGCTGTCCTCTATTCTCTAGCTCGCAGTCCTCTATTCTCTAGCTCGCTATCCTCCATTCTCTAGCTCGCTGTCCTCCATTCTCTAGCTCGCTGTCCTCCATTCTCTAGCTCGCTGTCCTCCATTCTTTAGCTCTCTGTCCTCCATTCTTTAGCTCTCTGTCCTCCATTCTAAAGCTCGCTGTCCTCTATTCTCTAGCTCGCTGTTCTCTATTCTCGAGCTCGCTGTCCTCTATTCTCTAGCTCGCTGTTCTCTATTCTCTAGCTCGCTGTCCTCTATTCTCTAGCTCGCTGTCCTCTATTCTCTAGCTCGCTGTCCTCTATTCTCTAGCTCGCTGTCTTCTATTCTCTAGCTCGCTGTCCTCTATTCTCTAGCTTGCTGTCCTCTATTCTCTAGTTCACTGTCCTCTATTCTCTAGCTCGCTTTCCTCTATACTCTAGCTCACTGTCCTCTATTCTCTAGCTCACTTTACTCTATTCTCTAGCTCGCTGTCCTCTATTCTCTATCTCGCTGTCCTCTATTCTCTAGCTCGCTTTCCTCTATACTCTAGCTCGCTGTCCTCTATTCTCTAGCTCACTTTACTCTATTCACTAGCTCGCTGTCCTCTATTCTCTAGCTCGCTGTCCTCTATTCTCTAGCTCGCTGTCCTCTATTCTCTAGCTCGCTATCCTCTATTCTCTAGCTCGCTGTCCTCTATTCTCTAGCTCGCTGTCCTCTATTCTCTAGTTCACTGTCCTCTATTCTCTAGCTCGCTTTCCTCTATACTCTAGCTCGCTGTCCTCTATTCTCTAGCTCACTTTACTCTATTCTCTAGCTCGCTGTCCTCTATTCTCTAGCTCGCTGTCCTCTATTCTCTAGCTCGCTGTCCTCTATTCTCTAGCTCGCTGTCATCTATTCTCTAGCTCGCTGTCCTCTATTCTCTAGCTCGCTTTCCTCTATACTCTAGCTCGCTGTCCTCTATTCTCTAGCTCGCTGTCCTCTATTCTCTAGCTCGCTGTCCTCTATTTTCTATCTCGCTGTCATCTATTCTCTAGCTCGCTGTCCTCTATTCTCTAGCTCGCTTTCCTCTATACTCTAGCTCGCTGTCATCTATTCTCAAGCTCGCTGTCCTCTATTCTCTAGCTCGCTTTCCTCTATTCTCTAGCTCGCTGTCCTCTATTCTCTAGCTCGCTGTCCTCTATTCTCTAGCTCACTGTCCTCTATTCTCTAGCTCACTGTCCTCTATTCTCTAGCTCACTGTCCTCTATTCTCTAGCTCACTGTCCTCTATTCTCTAGCTCACTGTCCTCTATTCTCTAGCTCACTTTCCTCTATACTCTACCTCGCTGTCCTCATTTCTCTAGCTCACTTTCCTCTATTCTCTAGCTAGTTGTCCTCTATTCTCTAGCTCACTTTCCTCTATTCTCTAGCTCGCTGTCCTCTATTCTCTAGCTCGCTGTCCTCTATTCTCTAGCTCGCTGTCCTCTATTCTCTATTTCGCTGTCCTCTATTCTCTAGCTTGCTGTCCTCTCTTCTCTAGCTTGCTGTCCTTTATTCTCGAGCTCTTTGTCCTCTATTCTCTAGCTCGCTGTCCTCTATTCTCTATTTCGCTGTCCTCTATTCTCAAGCTCGCTGTCCTCTATTCTCTAGCTCGCTGTCCTCTATTCTCCAGCTCACTTCCCACTGCTGAGGTTGTTAATATTGATTCCGGCTTTGGATTCCTCCAGCCCAGCCTTACACATGATGTACTCTGCATATAAGGTGAATAAATAAGGTGACAATATACAACCTTGTCCTACACCTTTTCCAATCTTGAACCATTCTGTTGTCCCATGTTCGGTTCTGACCTTGGCTTCTTGGTCCACATACAGATTCCTCAGGAGGAGGATGAGATGATCTGGTACTCCCATCTCTTTCAGAACTTGCCCCATTTTGTTGTGATCCACACAGTCAGAGGCTTTAGAATAGTCTATGGAGCAGAAGTAAATGTTGTTCTGGAACCTTCTCTATTATCCATCGGACATTGGCAATGTTATCTCTTGTGCTTAACTGCACAAGCAGATGTTTAAAATCAAGTCTATTATCCAATATTTCCTTTAAAAAAATAATATGAATTGTATTATATAGACCTGCAACTTTAAAGCATCCGGCATTCAGAAACTTGGAAGAATAGTTTGTTTTTTCCGTTCTTTGAAGTTTTCATTACTATTTATACCACAGCAAAGAAAAAAAAAAACCCTCTCTTATGTGATAGCAAACCTGTTTACCTCTGAAAGACTAGACGCTTGTTTTGTGATCCTTGTATATGAAGTTTTGTACCTGCCAACTAGTTGGCGCTGCGTGGGTGACGCTGCCTCGCTCCAGACGGTGAGTCAGTGCTGTACAATATGCCCTTCACCGGTCCCCATAGTTGCAGGAGATTCACAGTATCTGTGCTCACATCTTACTTTATCTGCTTTCTGGAAAGTGCCTGCTGCTGATTTATGCCAATAGATCTTGTAAAATAACTTTTGATAAATATTTAAATGGATTTTAAGCAGAGGAGAGATTTGTAGCGGCGCAGAGTTTTTTTTTTTGGCTGGTCTATAGTTTGAAGTAACAGATACTTTTTTTTGTATATTATCACTGGTATAGAACAGACACTGCTATTTAAATATGGATTTGCAGTCCAGAGCAGTGGGACTGCTGCCTTACAAGACATTGCATATGTTTCTTCTGTCTGACAGTGTTGCAGTTATATATAGGTTTAATTATAAAGGAGGTTGATATCTAAAAATAATACTTCACTTTGATGGCAAAGAGATTTGGGGCCCAAACTATCCCCTCCTTACTCCAGATTATATATAGGATCAGACAGAAACATTTCTGGATCTTTCCTGTTGGCTGGCCGCGTGCAGTGGCAGCCATCGACCACTAGGTGATGCGACCGAGATGACCGTTAATTTGTTGTCAGTGTAATACACCTTAACACCTAAGCCCCAGTGTAACGCTTATAATCTGCCAGTACCTGAACCCTAACACCATTCACACTGACACCTAACCCAAACACCCCTCGCCCTAACACATCCCACCCTAACCCTAACATCCCTCACTCTATCACCTAACCCTCAATGTAACGCTTATAATCTGCCAGTACCTGAACCCTAACACCATTCACACTAACACCTAACCCAAACACCCCTCGCCCTAACACATCCCACCCTAACCCTAACATCCCTCACTCTATCACCTAACCCTCAGTGTAATGCTTATAATCTGCCAGTACCTGAACCCTAACACCATTCACACTAACACCTAACCCAAACACCCCTCACCCTAACACACCCCACCCTAACCCTAACATCCCTCACTCTATCACCTAACCCTCAGTGTAACGCTTATAATCTGCCAGTACCTGAACCCTAACACCATTCACACTAACACCTAACCCAAACACCCCTCGCCCTAACACATCCCACCCTAACCCTAACATCCCTCACTCTATCATCTAACCCTCAGTGTAACGCTTATAATCTGCCAGTACCTGAACCCTAACACCACCCGCCCTAACACTCCACACCCAAACACACCCCTCACCCTAACACATCCCACCCTAACCCTAACATCCCTCACTCTATCACCTAACCCTCAATGTAACGCTTATAATCTGCCAGTACCTGAACCCTAACACCATTCACACTAACACCTAAGCCAAACACCCCTCGCCCTAACACACCCCACCCTAACCCTAACATCCCTCACTCTATCACCTAACCCTCAATGTAACGCTTATAATCTGTCAGTACCTGAACCCTAACACCATTCACACTAACACCTAACCCAAACACCCCTCGCCCTAACACACCCCACCCTAACCCTAACATCCCTCACTCTATCACCTAACCCTCAGTGTAATGCTTATAATCTGCCAGTACCTGAACCCTAACACCATTCACACTAACACCTAACCCAGACACCCCTCGCCCTAACACACCCCACCCTAACCCAAACATCCCTCACTCTATCACCTAACCCTCAATGTAACGCTTATAATCTGTCAGTACCTGAACCCTAACACCATTCACACTAACACCTAACCCAAACACCCCTCGCCCTAACACACCCCACCCTAACCCTAACATCCCTCACTCTATCACCTAACCCTCAATGTAACGCTTATAATCTGTCAGTACCTGAACCCTAACACCATTCACACTAACACCTAACCCAAACACCCCTCGCCCTAACACACCCCACCCTAACCCTAACATCCCTCACTCTATCACCTAACCCTCAGTGTAATGCTTATAATCTGCCAGTACCTGAACCCTAACACCATTCACACTAACACCTAACCCAAACACCCCTCGCCCTAACACACCCCACCCTAACCCTAACATCCCTCACTCTATCACCTAACCCTCAATGTAACACTTATAATCTGCCAGTACCTGGACCCTAACACCATTCACACTGACACCTAACCCAGACACCCCTCGCCCTAACACACCCCACCCTAACCCTAACATCCCTCACTCTATCACCTAACCCTCAGTGTAATGCTTATAATCTGCCAGTACCTGAACCCTAACACCACCCACTCTAACACTCCACACCCAAACACACCCCACCCTAACATCTAACACCCCTCACCCTAACACCATTAACCCCTCATCCTAACACCCCTCGCCCTAACACACCCCACCCTAACACCCCTAATTCTAACCCCTACCTCAGTGTAGCACTTATAATCTGCCAGTACCTGAACCCTAACACCACTCACCCTAGCACTCATCACCCCAACACCCCTCACCCTAACACCATTAACCCCTTACCCTAACACCCTTCACCCTAACCCCACTCACTCTAACTCCTAACCCTAACACCCCTCACTCAGCACCCCTCATCCTAACACCATTAACCCCTCACCCTAACACCCCGTACCCTAACACACCTCACCCTAACACCTCTCACCATAACACACCTATCCCTCCTAACACCACTCACCCTAACACATCTCACCCTAAACCAAAGACACCTCATCCAAACACTAAACCCTAAGAAATGAACTGAAAAAGCGCTGTGCCACATAGTGGCCGATGGCCACCACTGCGCACGACCAGCCAACAGGAAAGATTCACCGTTTTTTTTATTTTGTAGTTGATCTGAAGTGGAACTTGAAACTTCATTGACAAACTGGGAAAACATGTTTCAGCAATATGAGGATGGGGTCAGATCTTGTGAGCAAATGATGGTTAAAGGCAATTTTTTTTTACTGTTTTTGCCCCATAATTTTACAAAATCACAAGGACACATAAAGGTTTTGATTATAATATAGTAAAAGTATTGAATTGAAAAACAAAACACAAATAAAACCGTCACAAACCACCATGAGCCAGTCAGGGCTGTGTAAAGTGTTCTCATTGAACTGGACCTATAGGCTAATGGATTCACTGTACTGGTGGTACCATATACTGTAATACTTGGTACATTTATACTTGTGTTGCTTGTTACAGAGGTTATATTCATGTAAAGCATGCCTGATATTTGCATTTATTGTTTTAGGAATAGTTTTATGGTAATTTAATCTATACTGTGTGATCTGGTTTATGTAGGTGTAATCAAATTATTGTTTACAAAGAGATATCTAAGAGGCACGGAGAGTTGCTCCAGTGAAAATACAGCATAATAAGCAGTGGGTTCCACTATTTGATCTCATTCAGCACTAAACTCTAAGAGCCCGACCAATTGCAAGCCCGCATCTCACAGGATCCAGGCCGTATGTCTGGGGGTGTGCTGCGGGCTCCTGTTAGTCTCTGATTACGGAGTTATTCAATTGCTCAAGCCCGCAAGATAACGGTTCAAAGCCTACTCCATAAACCATGCACTGGTTCATAGCAGTTCAGGGCGGGACCGTGATCAATTAAGCAAGCCCGTAATCTCCCATTTAGAATCAGCCAACAGAAAATGAGACATGGAGGTTACATGTCAATCAATTAGGTTCAGGGGTCCGATATGCGATCAGACTCGCAAACCGGCAAAATACAGAATTATGAAAATTAATGCCAATACTGTTCTAGTCCATGTGGGTGGCCTGCTATGTATTAACATAAAAATGAGTGATTTTTATTTCCGATTTGCGAGTTTGAGACTGTTGTCCAATTAATTCTAATGTCTATCATCGCTTTCCTGTTATTTACAGTACAGTAGTGATTTGTTATTTGCATTTACAGTGCTGCGGACAGCGGTTAAACCCCCTTGCGGGCCCTCTCTAGCCCTCGTAGGATTTTCTCCTTCTTTTGCCATTTACAGGTGTGAAAACATTTGCGGGCTTAGGGAATTGGAGCAATTGAATAGAGATTTGCAATTTTAGCCATCGTAATTCTTGCAGATTTGAAATATCAAAGGCTTCGGGAGGCTGTAAATTCCGGGTTGAACTTTCGCAAAGTTTTCAATCCCGTAACTTGTAACCCGTTTGGAGCCCGCAAAAAGTAGCCAATTGTGTAGAAAATTAACTTGCAGCCTCACTTACGGGCTACAGTAACTTGCAAAAGCTCAGTTGAATCGGGCCCTATGTCTCTAGCTTAATTACAAATTAACTAAATAGATGATTTAAATGGAATTATATAACTGTAGGGGAATCCCCCCTTCTGAGGCTCGACCTTGCAGTGGTGAAGGGGCTTGTCAGCTATACCATGAAAGGTTACCCAAGATGGGCATTTCATAGCAGAGAGGTCAGACAGACCGAGTTTCACTGAAGAAGGAAGCAGCAACCCACTCCAAGATAACCTTATGGATAAGCACAACCAGATACAAGATGTGCCTGGCAAACTGCGGTCCATCGGGTCATGGGGAGTCATACACAACTGAGCGACATAACAATAACAAACACAATTATTATGAGCTCATTGGGAAAAAGGAACAGAAGCAGAAGTTTCATCAATATTGAGAAGACCTTAAAAGGGAATTAGAGCTAATATAATCACCTGTCAGATAGATAGAAGGGCAGATAGATACATAGATAAATAGATAGAGAGAGAGATAGAGAGATAGATAGATAGATAGATAGATAGATAGATAGATAGATAGGAGAGATAGATACAGTGGATATAAAAAGTCTACACACCCCTGTTAAAATGTCAGGTTTCTGTGCTGTAAAAAAAGATAAATAATTTCAGAACTTTTTCCACCTTTAATGTGACCTATAAACTGTACAACTCAATTGAATAACAAACTGAAATCTTTTAGGTAGAGGAAAGAAAAAATATAAAATTAAAATAATATGGTTGCATAAGTATGCACACCCGTAAACTAATACTTTGTTGAAGCACCTTTTGATTTTATTACAGCACTCAGTCTTTTTGGGTATGAGTCTATCAGCATGGCACATTTTGACTTGGCAAGATTTGCCCACTCTTCTGTGCAAAAACACTTCAAATCTGTCAGATTGCGAGGGCATCTCCTGTGCAAAGCACCAAACATATCTTTTGGAATTATGGCCAAAAAGTTCAAGATAGATAGATAAAGATAGATAGAGATAGACAGACAGACAGACAGATAGATAGATACATAGATAGATACATAGATAGACAGATATATATATATATATATATATATATATATATATATATTTATATAGATAGATAGATAGATAGATAGATAGATAGATAGATAGATAGATAGATAGATAGATAGATAGATAGATAGATAGATAGATAGATAGATAGATAGATAGATAGATAGATAGATAGATAGATAGATAGATAGATAGAAGGACAGATAGATAGATAGATAGATAGATAGATAGATAGATAGATAGATAGATAGATAGATAGATAGATAGATAGATAGATAGAGAGATAGAGAGATAGAGAGATAGATAGATAGATAGATAGATAGATAGATAGATAGATAGATAGATAGATAGATAGATAGAAGGACAGATAGATAGATAGATAGAAGGACAGATAGATAGATAGATAGATAGATAGATAGATAGATAGATAGATAGATAGATAGATAGATAGATAGATAGGTGCAGTGTTGTTTTTACGCCAAACATATCTTTTGGAATTATGGCCAAAAAGTTCAACCTTGGTTTCATCAGACCATAACACCTTTTCCCACATGCTTTTGGGAGACTTCAGATGTGTTTTTGCAAAATGTAGCCTGGCTTGGATGTTTTTCTTCGTAAGAAAAGGCTTTCGTCTTGCAACTCTACCTCATAGACCAGACATATGAAGAATACGGGAGATTGTGGTCACATGCACCACACAGCCAGTACTTGCCAGATATTCCTGCAGCTCCTTTAATGTTGCTGTAGGCCTCTTGGTAGCCTCCTAGACCAGTTTTCTTCTCGTCTTTTCATCAATTTTGGAGGGAGCTCCAGTTCTTGGTAATGTCACTGTTGTGCCATATTTTCTCCACTTGATGATGACTGTTTTCACTGTGTTCCATGTTATATCTAATGCCTTGGAAATTCTTTTGTAACCTTCTCCTGACTGATACCTTTTATCAATGAGATCCCTCTGATGCTTTGGAAGCTCTCTGTGAACCATGGCTTTTGCAGTGGGAATGCGACTAAACATTTTTCAGGAAAGACCAACTAGAGCAGCTGAACTTTATTTGGGGTTAATCAGAGGCACTTTAAATGATGGCAGGTGTATGCTGACTCCTATTTTACTCAATTTGGATTGTGATTGCTTAATTTTGAACACAGCTACATCCCCAGTTATAAGAGGGTGTGCAGACTTATGCAACCACATTATTTCTTTTTATTTTTTTTCCCCTGCACCTAAAAGATTTCAGTTTGTTTTTCAATTGAGTTGTACAGTTTATAGGTCACATTAAAGGTGGAAAAAGTTCTGAAATTATTTATCTTTGTCTTATTTTTTACAGCACAGAAACCTGACATTTTAACAGGGGTGTGTGGACTTTTTATATCCACTGTAGATAGATAGATAGATAGATAGATAGATAGATAGATAGATAAATAGATGGAGAGATAGATTTATAGATAGTGTGAGAATAAAGGTGGAATAGTGGTTGATGGGAGATACATCAGACCTGATTTGCTAGACAGCAACCAGAGGATTTCTCAGTTAAATGCCCCAGGGAGAGATGTTACAGTTTGCAATATGCATAGCTGATGCTCTGCAAAACATGGTATGGGTCCCTGGGGCGGAGTATTTGGAGAGCAGGGGGGGCCAATGCTCCAACAGCACTAGTTGCTGTATAAACAGACCACAGCTTGGATCTGGTTTTTAAGAGCTAGCTAATTGGCACTCACCTGTAGCTACTCAATTAGCAGACAGGCCTTTAAAAGAAGAGAGCAGCCTGCTCCAAGGGGCAGAGGAAAAGACAGCTAGGAGAGGCTGCGCTTATTGCAAAGACATTGCTTTTGTTTGGGAAATTGGTAAGTGGGAAAGCCACCCAATTGCAGATAGCAAGTACTGTCTAGTAAGAGCTCAAGTAAGAGCAAGGGATTTTGGTTTGTTTTGTTATTATTTAAAGTACCTGCTTTCAAACTGAATAAAAAAGGAAAACTGAGCTGAAGGTGTCCTGGACTTTGTATACCCTAGAAGGCTGTGGTTACTGCAAGATCGGTGACAATCCTACCTGTAAAAGAAGTGGTTTGTCACATATGGTGGAGAATGCGGGCATCCACGTAAGCCTGAGGGTAGAAGTCATTTAAAGCTCAACATGGAGGATGTTATCAAGGCTCTGATCCAATCCTCCTCTGTGCAACAGGAGACTAACAGGAGAGCTGCAGAAAACAGTGCAGCCCTGCAGCAACTGGTGCTGGCCCAGGCAGAGTGTGCTAAAGTCCTGGCCAAAACACAAATGGAGGGCACTGAGTCCTTGGTGAAACAGCTTGTTGTGACACAAGCGGAGATGTTTAAAGTAGCCCGTGAGGAGCAGCAAAAAGTCACCCAGGGACTACAACAGGTAATCCAAGCGATCTCTGGAAAACTGAATGGAGACCCTGATGGAAGATACCAGGGGCCAAAGGTGATTCGGGCGAGCCACTATCTTCAGAAAATGACCGCATCAGATGATGTTGAGGCGTACCTTCTGGCATTTGAGCGCACTGCTGAGAGGGACGGATGGCCGGCTGGTGAGTGGGCAAGCATACTGGCACCGTTCCTAAGTGGAGAGCCGCAGAAGGCATATTATGACCTAGAACCAGCCGATGCAAGTAGCTACAGCAAATTGAAAGCTGAAATCTTGGCACGACTGGGTGTAACCTCTGCAGTACGTGCCCAAAGGTTCCACTCATGGTCATATTCTTCAGACAAAGCCGCACGTTCCCAAATGTTTGACCTCATACACCTTGCACGGAAATGGTTACAACCTGAAATCCGTTCAGCTAGCCACATTGTGGAAACCTTAGTAATGGACCGGTTTTTGCGTGGTTTACCAGCTTCCCTGCGTCGCTGGGTCAGCCAAAGTGACCCCCATACAGCTGACCAACTGATTGCCTTGGTGGAAAGATATGCGGCCGCAGGAGAACTGCTATGTCCTACTTCACAGGCAAACCCTCACAATCCTAAGCCCCAAGATTCTGCAAGACCGGGTAAGACTGTTCAAGGTTTAAGGGGGGCATCCAGGTCTAATAGGCCTGGGAACGGAACTAATTGGTGGTCAGACTGTACTGTCAAATGTTTCAAGTGCAAAGAGGATGGTCATATGGCCAAAAACTGTCCATTTAAGGATGAACCTATGGAATGCAATATGGGCAAAAATGAGGGAACACGTTCATTTTTGCTCAGTTGTTGTGGTATTGCTAACAATGACTATGATAATAACGCTCATAAATGCTGTGTAACTGTGAATGGAAAAATGTCTAAAGCATTACTTGATTCAGGTAGTATGGTTACGTTGGTAGCAGAGTCTATAATACCTTGTGTAAAACCTGATCATGGACAGAAAATAGGCATTATCTGTGTTCATGGTGATAAAAAGGAATACCCCACTGCGGAAGTAAATATTGGAACCCAGTATGGGAATTTAAAGTACCGAGTGGGTGTAGTACCTAGATTAGCCCATGAGGTAGTGATCGGTAGAGACTTTCCTCATTTTCTAAAATTATGGGCAGCTTTACAAAAGACAGATCAAAATTTATCAGAAATGAGTCAGTCTGTCGAGGATAATGTGTTCCCTTTTTCCGATATTGACTTGGGTTTTGACCACTGTGACGGAAAAATAAGGAAAAAGAAAAAATACTGCCCTAAACCAGTATTAATAGGAGATAACCCAGCTCAAACTAGTGAGGAGCCTACTAATAATGCAGACAAGGATAAGGACTTAATTGATATTGGAATTAGTCCAGGTAATTTTAAAAGCGCTCAGTGGGAAGATCCCACTTTAGTGACAGCTAGAAATGATATTAAAGTTGTAAACGGGGTTGTTAATCAGCCAGGAGGAGCACTGCCGTTCCCCTATTTTGAAGTACAAAATGACCTAATTTACCGTGTAGAAAAAAAGGATTCAGACATCATTAGGCAGCTGTTGGTTCCTCAGACTTACCAGAATATAGTGCTAAAGTTGGCTCACAGCCACATATTAGGGGGACACTTGGGAGTCGAAAAAACTAGAGAGAGAGTCCTTAGACGGTTTTACTGGCCTGGAGTGTTTGCTGCTATTACAAACTATTGCTCCTCATGTCCTGAGTGCCAGTACAGGGCTCCTTTCAAGACTTTTCGTAGTCCACTTATACCCTTACCCATAATTGACGTGCCTTTTGAAAGGATCGCTATGGACTTAGTGGGGCCACTGGTAAAGTCCGCTAGGGGACACCAATATATATTAGTCATCTTGGACTATGCAACTCGCTATCCTGAGGCCATTCCCTTGCGTAATACCTCTGCAAAGCTAATAGCTAAGGAACTTATGTTGATGTTCAGTAGGGTGGGTATCCCTAAAGAAATACTGACAGACCAGGGGACCCCGTTCATGTCCAGAGTCACAAAAGAGTTGTGCAGGCTCTTGCAGGTTAAACATCTTAAGACCTCAGTATATCACCCACAGACTGATGGTTTAGTAGAGAGGTTCAACAAAACCCTTAAGAGTATGCTACGCAAGGTAATTGATGCAGATGGAAGAAATTGGGATTTTTTATTGCCATATCTACTGTTTTCCATTAGGGAAGTTCCACAGGCCTCCACGGGCTTCTCTCCTTTTGAATTATTATATGGAAGACATCCCAGGGGAATATTGGATATTGCTAAGGAGACCTGGGAACAGGAGACTACTCCTCACAGGAGTGTAATTGAGCATATAGCTCAAATGCAGGATAGAATGGCCACCATCATGCCTATTGTCAGGGAACACATGCTGGAAGTCCAGCAGGCTCAGAAAAACAGCTATAACCGTAATGCTAGAGTCAGAGTGTTCCAACCTGGAGACAGGGTATTGGTTCTGGTCCCTACTGTGGAGAATAAGTTCCTTGCGACTTGGCATGGACCCTATGAAATAATAGAGAAAGTGAGTGATGTCAATTATAAAGTCAGACAACCAGGAAGAAGAAAGCCTGAACAGTTGTATCATATAAATCTGTTAAAGCCATGGAAGGACAGGGAGGTCCTGGTTGCTTTAAAACCTTCAGAACCTCCTATAGTAGAGCCAGATGTGAACGTATCTAAGACTCTGTCTGTCCATCAAAAGCAAGAGGTCAGAGATTTCATCAGAAGAAATAGGGATGTTTTCTCGATAGTTCCAGGAAAGACTAAAGTGATTAAACATGACATAATAACCGAACCAGGGAAAAGAGTTAACCTCAAACCCTATAGAATTCCTGAGGCCCGGAGGGAGGTTATAAACTTAGAGGTTGAGAGCATGTTAAAACTTGGAGTCATTGAAGAATCCCAGAGTAACTGGAGTAGTCCTATTGTATTGGTGCCAAAACCTGATGGCACATGGAGGTTCTGCAATGACTACCGCAAGTTAAACGCCCTCTCAAAATTTGATGCTTACCCAATGCCAAGAGTTGATGAGTTAATAGAAAGACTGGGCAAAGCTCGTTATCTAACAACCTTGGATTTAACAAAGGGTTACTGGCAGGTCCCGCTCACTGAAAGAGCCAAAGAAAAGACAGCCTTTTCAACACCCAGTGGCCTGTTTCAGTACACTGTATTGCCATTTGGGTTACATGGGGCACCTGCCACATTCCAACGAATGATGGACAGAATTCTTAAACCTCATGTTCGTTATGCTGCAGCATACTTGGATGATGTCGTCATCCACAGTGCAGACTGGGAATCCCACCTCCCTAAAGTTCAAGCGGTACTTGATGCTATCCGCTCAGCAGGCTTAACTGCCAATCCTTCCAAGTGTACGGTTGGTTTAGAGGAAGCTAAGTACTTAGGTTATTCTATTGGGAGGGGTTTGGTTAAACCACAGGAAGCCAAAGTAGAAGCCATACAAAAATGGCCACAGCCCCTTACAAAGAAACAAGTAAAGGCATTTTTGGGTTTAATTGGATATTATAGGCGGTTCATTCCAGATTTTGCTACCATTGCTGCACCCCTGACAGACCTTATTAAAGCAAAATCCCCAGTCATAGTTAAATGGTGCCCTGAGGCAGAAAAGGCTTTTAAGAGTCTGAAGGAAGCTATCTGTAGCCATCCTGTCTTAGTGACCCCAGATTTTTCCAGGGATTTTATAGTTCAGACAGATGCTTCTGATGTGGGCTTGGGGGCTGTTCTTTCACAGGAATACCAGGGTGAAGAACACCCTGTTTTCTTTTTGAGCAGAAAGTTAAACCCACATGAGAAGAACTACTCTATTGTTGAAAAAGAGTGTCTTGCTATTAAGTGGGCATTAGACTCTCTTAAATACTACCTACTAGACAGAAGGTTTCGATTGATAACGGACCATGCTCCTCTGACGTGGATGTATCAGAACAGGGAAAGTAACTCCAGAGTAACCAGATGGTTTTTGAGTTTGCAATCTTTTGATTTCACTGTGGAACACAGGGCTGGTCTGCAACAAGGTAATGCTGATGGGCTTTCGAGGGTACACTCCCTGATTTCCATGGTCGCTCAAACCCTTGGGTATGAGCTGGGGGGGAGGATATGTGAGAATAAAGGTGGAATAGTGGTTGATGGGAGATACATCAGACCTGATTTGCTAGACAGCAACCAGAGGATTTCTCAGTTAAATGCCCCAGGGAGAGATGTTACAGTTTGCAATATGCATAGCTGATGCTCTGCAAAACATGGTATGGGTCCCTGGGGCGGAGTATTTGGAGAGCAGGGGGGGCCAATGCTCCAACAGCACTAGTTGCTGTATAAACAGACCACAGCTTGGATCTGGTTTTTAAGAGCTAGCTAATTGGCACTCACCTGTAGCTACTCAATTAGCAGACAGGCCTTTAAAAGAAGAGAGCAGCCTGCTCCAAGGGGCAGAGGAAAAGACAGCTAGGAGAGGCTGCGCTTATTGCAAAGACATTGCTTTTGTTTGGGAAATTGGTAAGTGGGAAAGCCACCCAATTGCAGATAGCAAGTACTGTCTAGTAAGAGCTCAAGTAAGAGCAAGGGATTTTGGTTTGTTTTGTTATTATTTAAAGTACCTGCTTTCAAACTGAATAAAAAAGGAAAACTGAGCTGAAGGTGTCCTGGACTTTGTATACCCTAGAAGGCTGTGGTTACTGCAAGATCGGTGACAATCCTACCTGTAAAAGAAGTGGTTTGTCACAATAGATAGAGATAGATAGATAGATAGATAGATAGATAGATAGATAGATAGATAGATAGATAGATAGACAGACAGACAGACAGATAGACAGATAGATAGAAGGACAGATAGATAGATAGATAGATAGATAGATAGATAGATAGATAGATAGATAGAGATAGCTAGAGAGAGAGGTAGATAGATAGATAGATAAATAGATAGATAGATGGAGAGATAGATATTTAGATAGATAGATAGATAGATAGACATAGACAGATAGATAGATAGATAGATAGATAGATAGATAGATATAGCTAGAGAGAGAGGTAGGTAGGTAGATAGATAGATAGATAGATAGATAGACAGAAGGACATATAGACAGATAGATAGATAGATAGATAGATAGATAGATAGATAGAGATAGCTAGAGAGAGAGGTAGATTGATAGATAGATAGATAGATAGATAGATAGATAGATAGATAGATAGATAGATAGATGGAGAGATAGATATTTAGATAGATAGATAGATAGATAGAGAGAGAGAGATAGCAAGAGAGAGAGAGATAGAGATAGATAGATAGATAATAGATAGATAGATAGATAGAAGGACAGATAGATAGATAGATAGATAGAGATAGCTAGAGAGAGAGGTAGATATTTAGATAGATAGATAAATAGAGAGAGAGAAATAGCAAGAGAGAGAGAGAGATAAATAGATAGATAGATAGATAGATAGATAGATAGATAGAAGGACAGATAGATAGATAGATAGATAGATAGATAGATAGATAGAAAGAAGGACAGATAGATAGATAGATAGAAGGACAGATAGATAGATAGATAGATCAATAGATAGATAGATAGATAGATAGATAGATAGATAGATAGATAGATAGAAGGACAGATAGATAGATAGATAGATAGATAGATAGATAGATAGAAGGACAGATAGATAGATAGAGACATCTATCACAAAACGTCTCGTCTCTTGTGCTTTATGTGACTGCTCGGCCCCCCACGCGCGGTCTCTTCCAGTCATCTCTTTCCTCTCAAACAGCCCAATTTCTGGATATGTCACAAGTTTCGTGTTTTTATTTTTTGACACTAGAAATCTTGTCAAAAAAATCTGTGCCGACGACTCCATAAATCAGGGTCATTTTCTAGCGGCGCTTGGACACAACTACTATTAATTCTTTAAATAACACCCGTCCGCAGCCTGCACGAGACCCCCAGGAATCATTGTCTTGTGCGCGCTTTGATAATTCAATTGTGACAGAGAAAAGGAGACAATCGCTGTAATTTATCTGGTGTAAAGTAAAAGTGCTGACTAGTTTATTAAATAACAATACTCTCCACTCGTGTATCACAGGGCCAACATAAAAGCTGTGATGGGGTTAAAGAGCCAGTGCAAGTGCCCAATAAAGGATGACACGTATCAAGTTCACCACTAGAGTCAACAACAAAGCCAACCCTACCTAAAAAATGGTTTTAAAATTAATATCGCCTGCCTGATGTGCTGGGTCTGTCTCATCTTTATCCTATTACAGGACTCATATTGTTTGTCTGGAGGCCATTTGTTTATTTATTCAGAAGTTGTGACTTATATACTTGTGTTATGTGCATGCGTGATCATTCCCCCATCTCATTTATAAACAATTATTGACTAACTAGATGAAAGGAGATACACCCATGATTCCCAAACTTCTCCTCAGGGACACCAAAAAGGTCAGGATTTCTGATTAACATCGTGAACACAGATGAGAAAATAAAAGGCTGCATGGCCTGTTGAATACCAATTGCCTCACCTGTGTTCACACATTGTTAAATCAAAATCCTGACCTGTAAGGGGAGCCTCGAGGAGAGGTTTGGGAACCACTGAGTTTATTTGTAGAATATTATTTAAAAAATTACATTTTCCTACAGTAAACTAAAATGCACACTATTTAGCTGTCACTCAGCTTTCTGAGACCCCCACAAACAGAGTTCGGTCCCTTTAGCTAATCAGAGATAATTGCCTTAATTACTTCATTAACCCCTAAGGTTTTTGTTCCATTGTCTTGATTGTAGTCACCTGCAAAAAAAAACAGACTAGGCATGCTCAGACCCGAGTGACCGCACTCAAGACAATGAATTCAAAGATCCAAGAGCGAAACAAGTAATAAATGCAAGGATCTCTCATTAACAAAAGATAAGAATAATAGTTTGTAGGTGGTTCAGAAAGGCGGAGTGACAGCTACATATTGCATGGACTATAAATTTCCACTTGATTATGTATTTGTAAATGATACCTTATTGGAATGTTTGCTGCAGACAAGGGTGGAGATCCAAACAACGTTGGCTTCAAAAAGAAGTTATGTGGTTTTAAAGTGGCAGTTCCACTGTTATTCAAAGATGAAATGCACTAAAAGAATATTCTTGTGCTACATTTCTATTTTATCCACCGTGCTATTATATATTCTGCTGCACATTTGCTTTGCAGCTTCAGATGTGACTTTAATTATCTGACATCAACTTCCCTGGGAGACAAAAAATCTATTAAAAGTAAAATCCAATGCTCTGCTAGAATGGTGCTAGTAAAAGTGAAAAATAGTCCTCCATATCTGTCAGCGTTACTGCCGCCACTAAATCTCGCTCCGATATAGAAGGTGTTATTGCAGCTGAACTGGACGTCTTAAAGAGACAGAAGACTCCCCAGCTGGGGCTCCTTTACATGCAGGATTCCTGAATGCTATAGTGTATATAAAGTGTCTTCCCATAGGAAGAAGCTGTGGCTGCAGCCTATGATTGATTGTTTGGCCTCTGATCTAATCAGACTGTCTTCAAGGGACCGCCATGATTTTTAAAATGTACTATTTAGAAGAACTACATTGTCTGCACAATGGGATTATGGCATCTGCAGCTTCCAGTGGTTTAAAAGGGCATATCCACCTGAGAAAGTAACAGACAGCAGCGGGGAAGAAGACAAAATGGATCCTTTTCATAAAGAACAGTTGCATATCATGTTTACTTATTTCCATTAAGCAACAAAAAAACCTTAGATCCGTCTTAGACAAACTAACTCTCATTTCTCCCTGATGACTTTATCTGGGTGGAGACAACCAGCTCAAAAAATATTATTTGTATTTATCTCTATTGTAACTGGCACCATCTTTCCTGCTTCCCATTGTAGGGCCACTGTAGTGTAGTATTCTAATAGCACTATATTAAAGACCTAGAATTAATACTAGACTTCCAAAAAACAATTATTAGTCAGGAGCATAAAATAATTTTTAAAGAGAAAAGAAATACAGCAGACCATGCTTGTATCATATGCATACCACCTTTTACTGCTGGTCTGTCTGTAGCCCGAGGGCAGGGTCATATTATGGGTTATGCTTTCTCTATATTCATTTAAAACAGCATAATAAAACTATTAAACTACACTGTCCCTTTAAGTCTAAAAAACAAACAAGCTGCCCGTTAATTTGATAGAGGACTCTTTCTGAAGTACATAGAAAAGAAAACTCTACTGGAGATACAGAAAAGAACAATACAAGGCTGCGAGCTGAAGATTGACGCTAACGATAACGCGTTTCTCTTGATGAAGCGACGGCTTTTTATCATGTCTCTCTCTGGAAAGTTCCACATTGATTAGTATTCACAAGCTTTCAAACATTACGTGGTGTTTTACAACTGTCTGATTTACTGAGGGCTCCTTCCACTGCAGCGTTTCCATCACTTCCATTGATTTCCCTTTAAATGCGCGTTTCGCACAGTTCAACATAATTGCATATCTGGTTTCAACAGCCGCGCCTGGCAGACAAAGCCGTGTCAGGTTCATTAGGACCCTGTTATAATAAATCAAGTTCACTTGAACAATACACCCAGGGCAAAAAGCGTCCTCAACTAACCCACAACTACCCGGGCTGCTGCGTGCCGTGCACCTAATAGATGGAGGTAACGTTGTTTATTTATATCAGTGCTAATTAAAATAGTTTGTATTTGTTCAGTCATGTCCGACTCTTTGTGACCATACGGACCGCAGCAAGCCACAAGGTTTTCATGGCAAAGATACTTTAGTGGGTGCCATTGCATTCTAAACTGGACCATGATTTGTCTGACCTCTCTGCTATGACCTGCCCATCTTGGGTGACCCTACATGGTATAGCTCACATACATATATGGATATATTTTATTTTTAAAAGAAAATAAATCCGTTCTTGTGCAATCATGGCCATAGTTTAGCCTTAAAGGGACATGGAAAGTTTTTGGATTTCACTAGGAATCTATTATCTCTATGTATCTATTCATGTTTATGTGCTTTATTTTATTAACGTGATTAAAATCTCCTTTTGACTCTGCCTAAAATCATACAATTTGGACTAGTTTCAGATTTTGCCCTCTGTAGCTCATGAATACATGAAGTGCAGTGTTTAAAATAAGCCTGTCAGTGACCTCTCTCAAGTAGCAGGTTGAAGAACGTTGCCACCGATTGGTTACTATGAGACATTGCATACCCTATACTTAGAAGTGCACTGTGTTCATGAGCTGCAGAGGGGGGAAACCAATTAGGAACTATTTGTAAGATTTTAGGCAGAAAAAAGAGAGTTTATAATAATAAAAATATAGTGCATGACAGTATTATATTCAGAAACCTACCATGTCCTGTTAACTCCCACAATGCAAATCTGCAGATCATCATGAAGGGGTGATAAGCAGGACAAACATACCCAGCTGCAATAAATAAGAACAATGACAGATGCTTTAGCACTTACAAACAAAGAACCTTTTCTGTGTCCCTTTACTAAAACTGAGTGCATTCAATTTAATATCATTTATGGCTTCCCCTACAAAGTACAGATGGTAAAAAAAAACTCTGTACCCCGGTCACGTTTTCCGTTTTATTATCTAAATATGCAATCCCAGGAATGCTGATTAGACAATAGAATTAAAAAGAAATTAATATCTAATTACCAGATTATAATATATACAGTAAAAAAGCTCATTTTCTGAACTAATAGAATGAAACATTAAAGCCGTGTTTTGCTGTGAACATCACAGATTGTGTCTTCAAGAAGTCTGGGGATTTCTAAAGAAAATAAAAATCTTATATTAAGTTTCCAAGAAGTCACCGGGAATAAGCAGAGACAAACAAAGAAACGGGACTTCAAGCATGCCGAGATCACCTTAAGGAGAGCATGCCTGAGATCAACTGAGACCATGAGGGTTAATTTAAAGGGCCATTGTAAAACATTCTAGAGTTTAGTTAATATTTATAACATTACATTTTTTTCAATGAGATATAATTGATCTGTAGTATCGAAAAGTTACATTAAATGTAGACAGTGTGGGATTGTTTTCTCCTCCTCTGTCCTGGTATGTTATAGGAAACATAGGGGAAGTGAGCCTTATGGGTGTTCCTGTTAACTAGGGGTGAAGCTACCATTTGTGCAGGTGGTGCAATGCACAGGGCCCCTCCTCTGGTGGGCCCAGTGTGTGTATTTTGTATTGCATTTGATCTTTTAGGTAATGTAGGGGATCCCCTACACTACCCATCCTGCTACGACCCCCCAGCCCCCCTCCTTGATTGCACCCCACCCGGATAGAGATTGGTCTGTGCCTGTTTAAAAAAGTAATTGCACTGAATCACCAAAAAATGTGGCAGCGTGGAGCAGTTCAGCATGTTGGGGATGTATCAGGGAAGAGGCGAGAGAGCAAGGGCCTGCCTAGAATTCTGAGAAATATCGTTATTACACTGCATTCCGGGAACCTGGGCAGGGACATGTAAATGTGCCCACAAAGGCTTAAACATGGCTTCCTTTAAGCATATGCCTGCTGTATTACGCAGCTTTAAGCAAAGCCCAAGATGGATTATACACATGGCAGGAATCCCACCCACATACAGCTGTTTCAAGGTCACTACCTCTCATCAGCGTGGCGCCGGTTCCTAGCTTGTGTAGTAGATTTTATGAGGAGGTAGTTTACCACAACAATCACTTAATTTATGGTGGGCAAAAGTGATAAAAGCCTCCACCGTACAGTAAATAAATAGTGTGTTCACATTTGAACGTCTAAAAACAAGTTAAAAAATGTGTTCCCTGCCCACAGAAATACAGTTCTTACATTTGTGTCCCCATTTGAATGTCTAAAAATAAGCTATTTCCTGCTCAGGCTTCCCAGAAATTCAGGTATTGCACTGCACTATGGGAAACTGGGCAGGAACATGCAAATGAGTCCACAATGCATTTTCACTCTTAAATCCAAAAACATTTTATACATGGCTCCTATTAGGCATATGCTCGTTGTATTACACAGCTTTAAACATAACATAGGATGGACTACACAAAAGATAGGAGACCTACCCACAGACAGTACTGTTTAATCTCTTTGACAGCATGTTTATCGGTCTTATATACCCTTTAATGTACAGTACTACACGCTTTATTCTCATTAGCGAGCGCTTTGGACAGACCCTGCATGCTTGCTGCTTGTGCTCTAGCCCTTTGGCTAACATTAATCTCTGAATCCTTCCGTGCCACTTATCTCTATGTAGGTGGCATCGCTGATCTTTTTCAGATAATTACCCCCAGTGCACTGCCCGTCTGAAGATCAAACGTTTGCCAATCAGCCGTTTCCAGGCTCGCTTCCTATCACGGAGGTTAAACACCAGCTCGAGTTTCTTGCTGAGCAAGCTGTGAGGAGCCATTTAAATTTTATGCCCAATGTTTTACACGAGAGGGACTTTGAAGTGGGCTGTAGATGGAGGGCAGGGAGAGATTCCTTGATGTCATTAACACTTTGCTGCCCGGTTGGAATGTATGTAACCAATCCCAGCAGCAATCTTAGGGTTAAAATGTGCCAGATGAAAATCTTATAAGTGCTGGGATCCTAAAAATAGAAGGGTCAGCCCAAAGCCCAGCCTGGTGCACATTAGTAATTTAACAGGGCGCATAACACTGTCCTGTGCAGAGCTCTATGGGTATTTATGCTTTTCCAACTTCTATCAGACCCTTATATCAGACCCTTGTGGCACACTGGGGACATGGAAGAACTGGGGGACTGGGGACATTGAAGGACTGGGTACATGGAAGGACTGGGGGACTGGGGTCATGGAAGGACTGGGGGACTGGGGACATGGAAGAACTGGGGGACTGGGGACATTGAAAGACTGGGTACATGGAAGGACTGGGGGACTGGGGTCATGGAAGGACTGGGGGACTGGGGACATGGAGGAACTGGGGGACTGGGGACATTGAAGGACTGGGTACATGGAAGGACTGGGGGACTGGGGACATGGAAGGACTGGGGGACTGGGGACATGGAAGAACTGGGGGACTGGGGACATGGAGGAACTGGGGGACTGGGGACATGGAGGGACTGGGGGACTGGGAACATGGAAGAACTGGGGGACTGGGGACATGGAAGGACTGGGGGACTGGGGACATGGAAGAACTGGGGGACTGGGGACATGGAAGGACTGGGGGACTGGGGACATGGAAGGACTGGGGGACTGGGGACATGGAAGCACTGGGGGACTGGGGACATGGAAGAACTGGGGGACTGGGGACATTGAAGGACTGGGGACATGGAAGGACTGGGGGACTGAGGACATGGAGGAACTGGGGGACTGGGGACATGGAGGGACTGGGAACATGGAAGAACTGGGGGACTGGGGACATGGAAGGACTGGGGGACTGGGGACATGGAAGAACTGGGGGACTGGGGACATGGAAGGACTGGGGGACTGGGGACATGGAAGGACTGGGGACATGGAAGCACTGGGGGACTGGGGACATGGAAGGACTGGGGACGTGGAAGGACTGGGGGACTGGGGACATGGAAGGACTGGGGACGTGGAAGGACTGGGGTAACTACGGACATGGAAGGACTGGGGGGACTAGGGACATGGAAGGACTGGGGGGACTAGGGACATGGAAGGACTGGGGGGACATGGGACTTAGAAGGACGGGGGGACATGGGACGTGGAAGGACTGGGGGACTGGGGGAACTACAGGCATGGCAGGACTGGGGGACTGGGGACATGGAAGGACTGGGGGGACTGGGGACATGGCAGGACTGGGGGACTGGGGACATGGAAGAACTGGGGGACTGGGGACATGGAAGGATTGGGGGACTGGGGACGTGGAAGGACTGGGGGACTGGGGACGTGGAAGGACTGGGGGTACTGGGGACATGGAAGGACTGGGGGACTGGGGACATGGAAGGACTGGGGGGACTGGGGACATTGAAGGGCTAGGGGACTGAGGACATGGAAGCACTGGGGGTACTGGGAACATGGAAGAACTGGGGGACTGGGGACATGGAAGCACTGGCGGACTGGGGACATGGAAGTACTGGGGACATGGAAGCACTGGGGGATTGGGGACATGGAAGCACTGGGGGACTGGGGACATGGAAGCACTGGGGGACTGGGGACATGGAAGCACTGGAGGACTGGGGACATGGAAGGACTGGGGACATGGAAGCACTGGTGGACTGGGGATATGGAAGCACTGGGGGGCTGGGGACATGGAAGCACTGGGGGACTGGGGACTTGGAAGCACTGGGTGACTGGGGACATGGAAGCACTGGGGGACTGGGGACATGGAAGGACTGGGGGACTGGGGACATGGAAGGACTGGGGGACTGGGGACATGGAAGGACTGGGGGTCTGGGAACATGGAAGAACTGGGGGACTGGGGACATGGAAGAACTGGGGGACTGGGGACATGAAAGGACTGGGGCACTGGGGACATGGAAGAACTGGGGGTACTGGGAACATGGAAGAACTGGGGAACTGGAAGCACTGGGGGTACTGGGGACATGGAAGCACTGGGGGTACTGGGGACATGGAAGCACTGGGGGTACTGGGGACATGGAAGCACTGGGGGTACTGGGGACATGGAAGAACTGGGGACATGGAAGGATTGGGGGTACTGGGAACATGGAAGAACTGGGGAACCTGGGACATGGAAGGACTGGGGAACTGGGGACATGGATGGATTGGGGTACTGGGAACATGGAAGAACTGGGGGACTGGGGACATGGATGGATTGGGGTACTGGGAACATGGAAGAACTGGGGACTGGGGACATGGAAGGACTGGGGGAACTGGGGACATGGAAGGACTGGGGGAACTGGGGACCTGGAAGGACTGGGGGGACTAGGGACATGGAAGGACTGAGGGGACTAGGAACATGGAAGGACTGGGGGTCTGGGGACATGGAAGGACTGGGGGACTGGAGACATGGATGGATTGGGGTACTGGGAACATGGAAGAACTGGGGGACTGGGGACATGGAAGGACTGAGGGAACTGGGGACATGGAAGGACTGGGGGAACTGGGGACATGGAAGGACTGGGGGACTAGGGACATGGAAGGACTGAGGGGACTAGGAACATGGAAGGACTGGGGGTCTGGGGACATGGAAGGACTGGGGGTCTGGGGACATGGAAGGACTGGGGGACTGGGGACATGGAAGGACTGGGGGAACTACGGACATGGAAGGACTGGGGGACTAGGGACATGGAAGGACTGGGGGAACTGGGGACATGGAAGGACTGGAGGACTGGGGACATGGAAGGACTGGGGACATGGAAGGACTGGTGGACTGGGGACATGGAAGGACTGGGGACATGGAAGAACTGGGGGAACTGGGGACATGAAAGGACTGGGGGAACTGGGGACATGGAAGGACTGGGGGTGCTAGGGACATGGAAGGACTGAGGGGACTAGGAACATGGAAGGACTGAGGGGACTAGGAACATGGAAGGACTGGGGGACTGGGGACATGGAAGCACTGGGGGGACTAGGGACATGGAAGGACTGCGGGTCTGGGGACATGGAAGGACTGGGGGACTGGGGACATGGAAGGACTGGGGGACTGGGGGCATGGAAGGATTGGGGGACTGGGGACGTGGAAGGACTGGGGGACGTGGAAGGACTGGGGGACTGGGGACATGGAAGGACTGGGGGAACTGGGGACATGAAAGGACTGGGGAAACTGGGGACATGGAAGAAAATGGGGGGACTAGGGACATGGAAGGACTGAGGGGACTAGGAACATGGAAGGACTGAGGGGACTAGGAACATGGAAGGACTGGGGGACTGGGGACATGGAAGCACTGGGGGGACTAGGGACATGGAAGGACTGGGGGTCTGGGGACATGGAAGGACTGGGGGACTGGGGACATGGAAGGACTGGGGGTCTGGGGACATGAAAGGACTGGGGGACTGGGGACATGGAAGCACTGGGGGACTGGGGACATGGAAGCACTGGGGGACTGGAGACATGGAAGAACTGGGGAACTGGGGGGACTGGGGACATGGAAGGACTGGGGACATGGAAAGACTGGGGGGACCGTGGACATAGAAGGACTTGTTTGTTTGAGCAAATGCAAGAAGATAAATTGGAGTCAAACAGAATATCAAGAGTTGGTTTACTGTTCAGTTAATGAGTTTTCCATTAGACATTTTAGATGCCACATTTCCATTGTGTAGATTGAAACAGCCTTTGACTCAAAGTCTCCTCCTACCTTGGGAAGTTGTTCTGCAGAAACTGAAATAATAGATTCCACTGAGGCCATAAATTAATTTAAAAGGTAATACATTAGAGGCCATTTTCCCCATTAGAGATATAGGACGCTAGGGGTTATTTTTCTAAAATATAGATGATTTGTAATTTTGTTAAAATAGAGTTAATTTGTTTTTTTTTATAAAGAAAAAACGTAATCTTTAAAACAATCAATTTTAAATGCATAGTGCTTGCTTTTAAACATGAAATGTTCATTAAATCAGTAATGTAAATTGGGAAATCTTGAGATATTGTGAAGATGGTACAAATGTTTGCTTCTTCCATACTTCCCTTGGAGACTGAGTGATAGAGGCAGGGAAGAGTGTGGGAATGTATTGCCTCCTTGGTGGATTCAGATAGGATTTCAACATTAGATACCTTCCCACTCGGCCCCCCACCACAAGGCTTAGGAGCTTGCTTATCCTGTCCCCTTCTGCATTTAGGAGGAAGTATGATGGTCATGGCAGCTTCCATGCACTAGCAGTTTTTTTACACATCACAAACATGTGAAGGTTTTGCTAATCTACGATGGGTGTCTTTTTTTAATTCGTAAGGACATTTCTTTAGGTGATGCTGCACTGCACTTTTCTAACTGCACTCCATGAATAAGTCCTACACATCTTATATTACTTATACACAATAAAAGGTGCACTTTCTGTAGCTTCTGTGCGAGACGCCTTATCAGTCCTCTGGGAGTACTTGAGTCGGTTACTGTCAGCTAAAACTGCGAGGAGTTTCACAGCGGTTGGGCGGATATGTCTCCTGCACTAAAGAGAGCTCAGGTATTATTACATTCATATTTCATACTAAATGCCATGTTTATTCCCTAGGATGCTGCAGTGAGAAGTAAAACCAGAGTGTAAGAATGACATTGGAATATGGCTTGGATAGTAAGACAGTGTAAGATGCAAAGCCACGGTTATTAGTCTTGGAAGGGAACAGCGTGTAATGCTGATGTTTACTTAATAGAAGGAAGTCCCATAGGACAGAGGTAAATGTAACAGATGGTGCCTGGTACCAGGGCCAATATCTTGTTAGCAGTAGAGTGAAGTGCTAGCCCACTTGGTCACTCTTAAAAAATCAGGGGAGGAAGTAGACAGGACAATTCAACAGACACAATAGGACGGTCAAATCAGGAGGTAAATAGGATAATTCTAGAGACATCACCGGAAGGTCAGGGCAGGAGGTAAACAGGATCATTTTAGAGACACAGCAGTAGGTCAGGACAAGGGGTAAACAGGATTATTCTAGAGCGGGGAGGTCAGGTCAAGAGATAAACAGGATAATTTTAGAGACACAGTCGAAAGGTCAGGGCAGGAGGTAAACATGATAATTCTAGAGACATCACCGGAAGGTCAGGGCAGGAGGTAAACAGGATCATTTTAGAGACACCAGGAAGGTCAGGACAAGGGGTAAACAGGATTATTCTAGAGCGGGGAGGTCAGGACAAGAGATAAACAGGATAATTTTAGAGACACAGTCGGAAGGTCAGGGCAGGAGGTAAACATGATAATTCTAGAGACATCACCGGAAGGTCAGGGCAGGAGGTAAACAGGATAATTTTAGAGACACAGCAGGAAGGTCAGGACAAGGGGTAAACAGGATTATTCTAGAGCGGGGAGGTCAGGACAAGAGATAAACAGGATAATTTTAGAGACACAGTCGGAAGGTCAGGGCAGGAGGTAAACATGATAATTCTAGAGACACAGAGGGAAGGTCAGGGCAGGAAGAAAACAGAATAATTCAAGAGACAAAGCAGGAAGGTCAGGACAAGTGGTAAACAGGATTATTCTAGAGACACAACGAGAAGGTCAGGGCAGGCAGAAAACAGAATAATTCAAGAGAACAAGCAGAAGGTCAGGACAAGCCAGTGATCATAAAAGTGTCATGGTCAATGGCTAATGGCAAAATTGAGAAATTCCGTAGCGAAAACTCAAGAGCAAAGCAACGAAACAAAGTCCTTCCAAGTTGTAGACTGGTGCCATTTTTCTTTCATTTTGTGTCAATGATGGCTTGATTATCTAATTTATCACTTATTAGTTCAAGAAATGAGTGTTTACAAAGTCAACAATTAACTTTTAATCAAATAATATTTTAATAAATATTTTTTTGCACTGAGGTTTTTTTTTTTACACTGAGAAGCCATTGAAGTTATCACTTTTTGGATAATTAAGCAACAAAAAAAATTGACATCACTAATGATACCAGGTGGGGACATGGTCACCCATGATCACACACGGTCACATACAGACAGCATAGGGGTAGAGTGGAGATAAGCCACAAGTACTAAATAATGAATGATCTTTCAGATGATATCAATGGCTTCCAAACAATGTGAGTCTTATGGCAGGATGGACCTGGACACCGCGGACATCCTTCACTTTTGCTTCCAATTTGTTTGTTTCTGCAGATTTTGGAAGGAACAGAAATCACAAGCTCCCTGCAAATGCCGATGCACTCTCATGCAACAAAACGTGTCCGCCATTTTCTTTTTTCATTTTCTTTCTAGACACATTATTTTATGCAGCTTTGATATATTTTGCCCAACACATTTCTGATATCACATAAAATCATTTTTTTGGTTAATTTTTTGTCTTATTTTCATTATATGGCTCATTTACATATCACGTGTATTTTTCACTGTTATCCAGAGACACATATCATTAATTCTATAAATAAAATATTATTTGATTTGACATCACATTTGATATGCAAATAACTAGTGCAGTATTAATTCCAACAGAAACAAGCTGAAATGTAAAATTGCAGTAAAGATAGTTTAAGGTAGCTTGTAATTTATAGTCCTTTCTGCACCGGAAAGTCTTAAGAAAACCAAATGAATATGTTTTACAGCTTCTCTACTTGATTGTATGTGCTCTATATGATTGTACAAGGCGGTATCCCTGAGTTTAGAGTCTCTATAAAAGACCACTGTTGTATATTTACTTTTAATAAATAAACCAGATAATGGGACAATTATTCTTTACTGCATCTTCCCTTGTTCCCATTACTTCCTCAGGCTGCTATGTCCTTGTAAATGAAGGAGCTTCCATTTAGTGCTAATGAGTGCACTTGCAGTGTTAATTGCCACATTCCTACTTACTACCTACTTGCAGATATATATGTCCTGTATCAGGAGCTCTATGTTGTAGATGGCCCACAGCTATAGGCTAATGACCCCTACTCGTATTCTTCATTACTTGTATATAAGACAATTCAAGAAACAGAGAAGATGCTACAGTGTGTCTCTTCGATTACTAACTATACAATCACACACACACATACATACAGACATACATATATACACACACACATACATACAGACATACATATATACACACACACATACATACAGACATACATATATACACACACACACACACACATACTCTCACACACATACATGCATACACACACATACATATACATATACACACCCATACATACACACGCACACACAGACATGCTCACACATACAGATACATATATACATATACATACACACACGCACAAGTAGTTACAGGTGAGTCCTATGTAAGTTACGATGCTGCCGCAATGCTGCACTCAAGAAACTAAAGTCTTGGACAGTACATAAATATAGTGATAAATTATATAAAAATACTCTAAAAAGGAAACTGTTGGAGAAACATCCATCAGAACTTTACTTTCTGTCTCATTCCCAATAAAAGGATATGTCCTTGAGGCACAATAAAAATGGCAATAGAAAGGAGGAATAGATGTGATCATGGGGGGTAGGTAGTGGGTGAGAAACAGGAATGATAGAAGGAAAAGGTGCTGAGGATGGATGTGGAATGTAATGAAGTAAGGAAGAAGCAGCCAAGGAAAAGAAACGTAATGAAGTAAGGAAGATGGAACAAAGGAAGAGAGATAGAAAAAAGTAAAGGAGATGGAAGAAAGGAAGAGAGCTGTAATAAGATAAGGGACGAAGGAATGGAAATTAAATAAAGTAAGGGAGAAGCAGCCAAAGATGGGAAATGTAATGAAGTAAGGGAGATAGAAGCAAGGAAGAAGATGGGATGAGGAGAGATGGGACAAAGAAAGAAGATGAGATAATGTAATGGAGATGCGTCAAAGGAAGAAGATGGGATAAGGTAATGGATATGGGACAAAGGAAGAAGATGGGATGAGGTATTGGAGATAGGACAAAGGAAGAAGACGGGATGACTTAATGGAGATGAGGGAAAGGAAGAAGATGGGATGAGGTAATGGAGATGGGGCAAAGGAAGAAGACGTGATGAGGTAATGGAGATAGGACAAAGAAAGAAAATGAGATGAGGTAATGGAGATGCGTCAAAGGAAGAAGATGGGATAAGGTAATGGATATGGGACAAAGGAAGAAGATGGGAAGACGTAATGGAGATGAGGCAAAGGAAGAAGATGGGATGAGGTAATGCAGATGGGGCAAAGGAAGAAGATGGGATGAGGTAATGGAGATGGGGCAAAGGAAGAAGACGGGATGAGGTAATGGAGATAGGACAAAGAAAGAAAATGAGATGAGGTAATGGAGATGCGTCAAAGGAAGAAGATGGGATAAGGTAATGGATATGGGACAAAGGAAGAAGATGGGAAGACGTAATGGAGATGAGGCAAAGAAAGAAGATGGGATGAGGTAATGGAGATGGGGCAAAGGAAGAAGATGGGATAAGGTAATTGAGATGGGGCAAAGGAAGAAGACGGGATGACTTAATGGAGATGAGGGAAAGGAAGAAGACGGGATGAGGTAATGGAGATAGGACAAAGAAAGAAGATGAGAGGAGGTAATGGAGATGCTTCAAAGGAAGAAGACAGGATGAGGTAATGGAGATGAGGCAAAGGAAGAAGACAGGATGGATTAAGGCAGATGGATCCATTTAAGAGATGGGATAAAATGATTAAGATGGGATGAAACAAGGGAGATGGAACAAAGGAAAATAAATTGAATGATAAGAAGTACACTGAAATACATGTCCCTACCCTTTCGAGGCAGACTGGAAGCAGGAAAGGAAATAAGGAATGAGGGATACTGAGTTCATAGGTCAGAAAGAGGGCGAGTGGTGAGTAAAATACAAGGACAAAGATAGTAATAGAAGGTCAGAAGGGGAACAATAAGAAAGATAAGGGATACAACATGAAAAGAAAGAAATAGGAGAGAGATTAGAAGAGAAGACTTAAAGATGAAAATGGAAGCAGAAAAAAGTGAGTTAAAGCACAAGGGTAACGGGTCCTTATGTGTGGGCCATGTTGGATGTTTGGAAACTATAACACTGGTAGGCCATGTTATATAATATAATATATTAAGGCCTTTCTGGATTGCTACCTGGTTCTGGAGAAGAGGCTTGCATGCCTCAATGAAGCTAAAACAGGTCATAGCAGAGAGGTCAGACAAATCATGGTCCACTGGAGAAGGAACTGGCAAACCACTTATGGATAAGCACAACCAGACACACGATGCATCTGGCATGCTGAGGTCCAGGGGGTCACATGGAGTCGGACACAACTGAACGACAAAACAACAACAATACATTAAGACATAAATTGCAATAGCTGAGGAGCATAGAAAAGTATTTTTTTTTAAATAATTTAGCAATAGAAAAACAGCTTTAAATATACTACATTCTGTCCCTCAGCTCAAAGGATCCTGACATCAGACTGGTCTACTTATCAGTACCGAATTGCCCGATGATTAATAAATAGATTCCTGGATAATATCTTCCTTTTGCACATGGATTCTAAACTGTCAACCTGTGAAGACCTCACTGATACCTCCGAAGCCATACGCAAAAGGAAGATATTAATGCAGTAAGCCATTTGAGTGACAGCAAACACCATAGTAAATGTATTTTATATTTTATTAACATCTTCCAGTTGCAGTTATTCATACTGGGCCCTTGCAGCTAAATCCCATAGACCGGACAAACTGGAGGGTTATTCAGAGCTTAATGTCCCAGACAAGCAGTTACAGCCATAAATAGAATATAACATGGAGTTACAGGGTAATAACTAAAGTGGCGAGTCAGCCCATAAATCCCACAAATAAACGCTCTCGGTCTTAGATATTCCCCTATTACCCCAACAGAGGACTCGCGCGGGTCCTAAATCCCATGCAAGGAGTGTAAGACTCCTAATTAATTCTACTACTCAGGTGAATTGTAATAGGTAATTAAATATTAACATGAATTAGAAGGGGGGGGGGGGTATTGCTGCTGTATGAGAACTATCCGTATTATCTTCCCAATACTGTATATAGAGAGCCCCAAGTAGAAGGCGTGTTCTCTTATCTACCAACAGTTAATATATTGCTTTAAAGAACCATTTTTTTAATTTGTTGGTAATTAAAGAAGATGAATTTACTCTCATATAACTTGCACATATTAGATTTATACGTTATTTCTCTTTGCAGCTTCTAATTTAAAGGGTCACTATAGTGTCAAAATTATAAGGTTGTCTAAAATAAATTCATGACAATGTCATATATGTTATGTTCAATTGTCTGTGCTGTCTCTGTGCCCTCTCCCTCTCTCTCTCTGAGACCTCCTTCTCTTTGTGCGCTGTGTCTCTCTCTGTGCTCCCTCTTTTTCTGTGCATGCTCTCTCTCTCTCTCTTTGTGTGCCCTCTTATTATTATTATCCTTTATTTATAACGCGCCAACATATTCTGAAGCTATACAGGGGTTAGGTACAAGTATAAGCAATACCCCACAATGAAAATAATGGAAGACCCTGTTATTGAGCTTTCAATCTGATATACACTGTGCTTTCGCTAAAGCGCCTCACAAGATTGAAAACTTGCAAACTTACAATCTAAAGGGTGTGGGTGAGGTACAGGAGAGTGAAGAGGCTAAATATGATAGGATTTTTTTTAATAAATGTGTTTTTAAAGAGATTTTGAAGTGTTTGAGGCAGGAAGATAGTCTGGTGGAGCGAGGTAAGGAGTTCCAAAGAATAGGGAAGAGAGAGGAGGAGAGAAGAAGGTCATTAGCAGAGCGAAGAGGGTGGGTGGGAGTGTATTTTGGGATGAGAGCAGAGATGTAGGAGGGGGCACTATTGTCGAGGGCTTTATAATTAGGGTCATGATTTTGAATTGTATTCTAGACGCTATGGGAAGCCAGTGGAGTGCCTGACAAAGAGGTGCTGCAGACACTGATCGTTTAGTATGGTCTAGTGGAGGCGTTCATTATGGATTGGAGTGGAGACAGACGGGTGATAGGAAGGCCAGCAGGAAGAGAGTTGCAGTAATTGAGGCGAGATATGATGAGAGCGTGAATACGAATTTTAGTTGTGTCTTGTGTGAGGTAGTGGCATATTTTGGATGTTTTTTAGGTGAAAATGACAAGATGTTGTCTCCTCCTCCCTCCTCTATCCCCCTCCATTTCTCTTTCCCCCTCCCTCCTCTCTCTGCCTCCCACCCTCTCGCTTTCTCCCTCTCTGCCTCCTCTCTCTCTCCCCCTCCCTCCTCTCTGTCCCCCGCCTCTCCCTTTTTTCCCTCCCTGTCTCCTCTCTCTCTCTACTCCTCCTTCCTCTGCCCCCTCCCTTTCTCTCTCCCCTCTCTTTTCCCCTGCCACTCTCTTTGCCTCCCTCCCTCTCCCTTTCTCCCTCCTCTCTCCCCCTCCCTCTGTTCCCCTGCCTCTCTCTCTGCCTCCTCCCTCTCCTTCCCTGCCTCCTCTCTCTCCCTCCCTCCTCTCTGTCCCCCTGCCTCCTCCCTCTCCCTCCCTGCCTCCTCTCTCTTCCTCCCCTCCCTCCTCTCTCTTTCCCCCTGCCTCTCTCTCTGCCACCCTCCCTCTGCCTTTCTCCCTCCCTGCCTCTTCTCTCTCTCTGCCCTCTCTGTCCCCCTTCCTCACTACCTCTTCATCTCTACCTCCCTCTCCCTCAGCCTGTGCCAGCCAGTAGATGTAACGCCTGCGCAGTATGCATCGCACAGGCATTACTCACGTCTACTAACTAATATATATGATGAGTGTATGATTGTTTTCTCCATCTCAGCCCTTATGTATTTCATTTTAGAGGAGACAGTGAGCCTTATGGATGTCTGAACCATGATATATTGTGTTTTTCTTCCCATTAGTTTTTGTTGTTGTTGTTGTTCAGTCATTCAATCGTTTTCGACTCTTTGTGACCCAAAGGACCACAGCATGCGAGCCACATTATATGACTGGGTTTGTTAATCCGTAAGGTTTTCACGGTAAAGATACTGGAGTGGGTTATCAGTTTCTTCTCCAGTGGACCACAATTTATCTGACCTCTCTGCTATGACCTGTCCATCTTGGGTGACCCTTCATGGCATGGCTCAAAGCTTCATTGAGGTACACAAGCCCCTTCACTCTGACAAGTATTTATTGTTTTAATATACAATAAATGTGTGTGTGTGCGTCGTACAGTTGTGTCCGACTCTCCGTGACCTCATGGACGGCAACACATCATACCGATCCACTTGCTATTCATGACAGAGATACTGGAGTGGGTTGCCAGTTCCTTCTCCAGTGGGTCACAGGTATTCTTTGGTGGTCTCCCATCCAAGTACTGACCAGGTCCAGCCCTGCTTGGCTTCAGGGTGGTGTGACCTCTTGGTTTCCTGACTGGAATCAAACTGAAGTTGCATAAGTGAAAGCACCGAATCCTAACCAGGGAACCCATACATTAAATAAGAACGCAAATAACAAGGTCTCAGTGAATCCTTCTGTACACCTCCTCCTAACTTACTGATAAGATAAAGGAGGATCAGACACATTGTTTATATCTGTTCAAAAGTTAATGTCATTTATTTCCCATGAATAACTAATGATGCAGAGTTAAGATACATTTTATTCCTGTTAAAAACATATATTGATATATTCATAAGGAAAACATTCATTGAAGGTATATAGAAGCTATAAGAAGGTATATATAGTGTATGAATGAAGAAAATATCCCCAAATAAACATCAATAAACTTACCCTAAATTTCTTTAGTTTTCTGGCAGTTGATTTTGAGAAGGAACGCCCTGAAAATCCAAGCTAAATTAGCATAAAACGCATAAATGCTGTGGCCAATCAGAGGCAGGTACAACAGTGTTGCAATATATTTGCATCAGGTCCTATCCTCTTATGGTAGCTCAGCACAGGCAGCATGCAATGGCGGTGAGCACCCGCTAGATGGCGCTGTCGATAGGCTTAGGTAAACTGTTGGGGTTAGGGTGAGGATTAGAGTTAGTATGAGGGTTAGGGTTAGGATTAGGGTGAGGGTTAGGGTTAGTTCAAGGGTTAGGCTAAGATTATAAGCATAGAACTTCTCTCACATATCGTCAGCACTGCAAAATATCATCTAGCGATTGGAGGCTGTCCTGACACCATAACAGGATAGATAC
>CM050174.1:8484953-8684953 GCA_027410445.1 Discoglossus pictus
GCAAATAAAACTGTAATAAAAACGGCTAATAATGCAGAGCCGGCGGCCGGGGGTCACCAAATGGGACCCCACACAACTAAATATAACACACGCATTATTATATCAAATATGTCCATAAATGTATACAATAATTATCAGGTCATATTAATATACTGACCCTGGCTCCTATGTAAGTGCTGTGACCCTTGCAGGCACTATCTATGCTGGTGTAGTCATGCATACATGTAAAAAACACTGCCAGTAACACATAGGATCATTGTGCCCCCACTACAAACACTGCCTGTAACAAATGCAGCATAGTGGCAAAACAACCGAGCACTGTTGCCACTTAATTCAGCACTATATGGACCATATGACAGGAATGATCTCCTAAAAGCATGGTACATTTGCAATTTCACTGAGAAATCAAATCTGTGTTTGCATGTATAACAGGCTGCCCACATGCTTCTGCATTACTGTAACCAATCAGGTTTCAGGAGTGTGTCCTCCATACAAGTAAATGGTACGGCTTTTGTGAGACTGCTATATTTCCAGTTTGAGAGGAACATAACTTTTTCTTACAGCAGAAAATTCCAGTTTCTGCTCTCTTGCAGTTTGAGTAATGGAGACCAATTATCAGCTCTATGTAGTGATCAAAACAAGAAAAAATAACCCCTAACAAATTTATAGTACACGCATGGAATGCTGGACTCACCTAAAACAGGAAAGCTATGGGTTAACTGGTCAGTGCAGTGTAACCTGAGCCCAGGGGATGTGGTGCCTATCAATCATATTAATCATACAAAAGCCAATGGGCAGGATAGACGTAAACAGAGGCTTAAAAATATAGATTATTTTGTTGTTATTAGTGTAATTAACAAAATAGATCATTTTAACATATAATCCTGTGCCGCTTCACATCACAAAGAACACTTGTTTGTGTTTGCGTTGTTCAGTCATGTCCGACTCTCCGTGATCCCATGGACTATAACACAGCAATGAAACCTCCAAACCCTAACCTCTGGACCACCAGGGAACCCCCATCTTTATTTATGGTGTTGTATATAAGACATTAGCCCACGATCCTGATCTCCTGATTTACTAACAAAAGAACACTTAGGTGTCAATTGGTTTCTGGCAGACAGTTAAAATAATACTTAAGAGTGACGCTAACATGACACATGCGTGTTCACATGTACAGCTTACACAGATGAGGAAGACTATGCCAAGAGCTAATAGCAAGACATATTACAGATTCCATATAATGACACCAAGCCCTCTCTATGGAGCGTAATTTTAGATATTTATAGGGGAAGCGAGGGATAAATTTACATTAATGGTTTCTACGATTTTATTGGACGCCATTAAATAGAAATGTATTTCATTTTTTACTTAGTGGGGTTGGTGGCTCGATGTTACACTACGCGGCATTAATTACTGCCAGATTACCTATTATTTACAGTGATTGCTAAATAATGTCTTTTAGGCAGCGTCCCATCCTAGCGGAAAATATACTAAAGTGCGACAAGCTTAGGAAGAAGGTTTTAATTGGAGCTGCAAATCAATGTGAGAGCGCGGCGTAAGCAGGAAACCGCGCAATATATCCGTATATCCAGTCAATCAAGAAATGCACCAGGAAAAGAAAGGGATAGCCATTAGGTGACAAGAAAAAGAGCACTTGTATGTGAAGTATGTAACACACCAACAACATTAGTAGTTGGGTAAGACGTAAAAATATTTTGGGGGAAAAACAGACATTATTGGAGACTATGTTCATGAGTAGAGGAATGCATTTGGTCTTTGTTACTTTACTTTTTGAGAAATGGATCATAGGAGTGTGTTGTGTTATAGATTAGAGGAGGGAGAGATGGGGAGGAAACGGGGAGTTCAGATGCTTTGTTAGATAATTGGATCTGATTGAATAGACACCACGCACATTCCCCCTTATAGTCCAAGAAGCAGGCAACATGCATCAGAAATCAATATATCTATCTACCTCTATCTATCTATCTATCTATCTATCTGTATCTATCTATCTATCTGTCTATCTATCTTTCTATCTATATATTTTGTGAGATACTGTATCTACCTATCTGTATCTATCTATGTATCTATCTGTATCTACCAATCTATCTATATCACACTATTTATTTATGTCTATCTATATATATCAGTGTATATTTATTTGTATCTATATCTATCTATCTATATGTATGTATGTATCTATCTATCTATCTACCTGTATCTATCTACCTGTATCTATCTACCTGTATCTATCTATCTATCTATCTATCTCTGTATCTATCTATCTATCTATCTATCTATCTATCTATCTATCTATCTATCTATCTATCTATCTATGTCAGTATCTATCTATCTATCTATCTATGTCAGTATCTATCTATCTATCTATCTATCTATCTATCTATGTCAGTATCTATCTATCTATCTGTCTATCTATTTATATTTTTTGTGAGATACTGTATCTACCTATCTGTATTTATCTATCTATCTATCTATCTATCTGTCTGTCTATGTCAGTATCTATCTATATATTTCTATCTGTCTATCTATCTCAGTATCTATGTCTGCATCTATCTATCTACCAATCTATCTATATCACACTATCTATGTCTATCTATATCTATCAGTATATATCTATTTGTATCTATTTATATCTATCTATCTATCTGTATCTATCTACCTACCTGTATCTATCTATCAATCTATCTACCTCTATCTATCTACCTATCTATCTCACTCTATCTATCTCTCTGTCTATCTTTCTATATATATATATATTTTGTGAGATACTGTATCTGCCTATCTGTATCTATCTATGTATCTATCTATCTATCTATCTATCTTTTTACCTACCTGTATCTATGTATCTTTCTATCTATCTATCTATCTATCTATCTATCTTTTTACCTATCTGTATCTATCTTTTTACCTACCTCTATCTATCTATCTATCTATTACCTACCTGTATCTATCTATCTTTTTACCTACCTTTATCTATCTATCTTTTTACCTACCTGTATCTATCTATCTATCTATCTACCTGTATCTATGTATCTTTCTATCTATCTGTCTATCTATCTATCTATCTATCTATCTTTTTACCTACCTCTATCTATCTATCTATCTATCTATTACCTACCTGTATCTATCTATCTATCTTTTTACCTACCTCTATCTATCTATCTATCTATTACCTACCTGTATCTATCTATCTTTTTACCTACCTGTATCTATCTATCTATCTTTTTACCTACCTGTATCTATCTATCTTATTTATGGATTATGTTTATGTCTATATGTTTGTCTCTTACCAGCTAACATATTATTCCCATGTCCCACACAGCGTTTGAAACATGAGAAATCTAAACAAACACATTCATTTCATGAGAAAGTTGTGAATATTCTGTGGATTTATCTATTTTTAATCACTTCCATTAATTGTGTTGCAATTCCCATTTACAGGTGTCAGCGCACACGCCCTCTCGTTAGTCACTGTGCAGTTACTGGATTGGAGGGTTATTAATCTCACACTGGATATAAAGGTGTATTCCCTGACCGCCCACACATGCATTTAAAGGAGACAGTTTTAAAACTGACAAAATGAATGAAAAAATCTTGACCTAATGTCTGGGAAATGTACCCAGTATGTTGCAGTAATAGGGCTTGCCCCTTGTCACGGATCATGCTCGGCTTCTGTAGCATGTGTATAACATGGCAAGCAATAGACATTACTAGATTATATCTGCATGAAAAACTAAGTACTACAAAGGTTAACAAAAAACTAATTCTAATATTATGCGGCTTGGCAGCCCAGGCAAGGCCGGCCTCTGAGCCATACTGATTTTGGAATGTCAGCCTCAGCCAATTAGTGTCGAGGAGCAGCAACTAGTGTCTCCATAGAGCTCCATAACTCAGCTGGTGCCACAACTGGACACGCCCTGATTAGAGCCTATCACTAGTAGGCCTGGACAGTATTCTTCATTACTTTTCCATTTTTCCCCTCACTCTATTTTGCCAATGATGTGTTATTATTTGACAAATAAATGTTTTAATTCAAGCTCCTCAAGGTTATAAACACAAATGTGCAATTACTTGAGCCCGTAATGGATCCCGTAAATGTTACTGATATTCAATTGGCTACATTTTGCTACTTGCATTCCAGTTGAGAGTTACAGGCTCAAAATTACTGCGGTTCTCAAAAACATAACTCCGTCCTATCTCCCCCTTTGATGTTTCAAGCCCGCAAAGGTTAACAGTGCTGAGGAAGCAAAATCCATATTTAATTACAAACGTTCATGTAGCCCGCAGTTGCATTATACTCCGTAAATGGCAAATGTATCAAAAAATGATACAAGTACTAGATAGTGGGTTAAACACTTGTTGGTAACACTGCAAAAGCAAATAAACACACACTATTGTACTTAAAAATACTGGGAAAGCAATGCAAGGCTTTCAAATTATTTTCACAACAGACTCAAGCTCTCGAATCTGCAATAAAAAAATGTTTTTATAAGTTTGATTTCCGTGTTATATCGATCCCGGGAATCAAGGAGTTAATACATATCAGGGAACTCGCATTGCTTTAATGATTTTTATTGATTTCTACATTTCTGGATTGCGAGTCCGAATGCAAATTTTACTTCTAAACACTAATTGTGGTTTAATCTCCATGTTTTACCGACGTCATTTACTATTGGCTCTGTCTAAAAAGTAACTTACGGGCTTGCTTGATTGATCTTGATCATGCCCTTAAATGCTAAGGACGGGTTCATGGTTTGCGTGTTGGGGCTGTGAGCCTGTAATTACAGGTTAGTGACAATTGAATACATCTAAATGTTTCGAAAAAAAATTGACCAGCAGCCAAAAGTTCAGTTTGAAGGTAATTACGGACTTTGAATTAAATAGGGCCCAATGTCAGTGAAAAGGACGGACCCAGGGGTGTAGGGACCAAAATAATTATGTGGGGGATACAGCTCACTTGAACACTCAACAGCTGCACCTCCCTGACGAGGCCCATAAAGGCCGAAATGCGTCTGGGGTTTGCTGTTTCTCCTGTTCAGGGTAGAATTGCCTGGTATTTCGGGGCTGGGTCACTCTTCTGGGTGGGACCAGACTGATATACTACAGGATATTTCTCCCTGTGAAGGGCACAAGTGAGCTAAAAGAGGTTGCTCTCAGAGTGGCTTATCATGGTCATAGAACTAATCTATTAAGGTTGGTTTGTTCTCTGATGAGCGCCTCTGACTTACCTGTTTTTGTTTATGCAAATTACCCTTGGGGTTTAGTCTCCCTAAGGGTAATAGGGGACTCCAGACGTGGACCCCTTGCTCACTGTGCCTTAGGGAGTTCAGCTGCACCTCACTGACGAGGCCCATAAAGGCCGAAACGCGTCTGGGGTTTGCTGTTTTTCCTGTTCACGGTAGAATTGCCTGGTATTTCGGGGCTGGGTCACTCTTCTGGGTGGGACCAGACTGATATACTACAGGATATTTCTCCCTGTGAAAGGCACAAGTGAGCTAAAAGAGGTTGCTCTCAGAGTGGCTTATCATGGTCAAAGAACTAATCTATTAAGGTTGGTTTGTTCTCTGATGAGCGCCTCTGACTTACCTGTTTTTGTTCACTCAACAGCTTCTACACGCATACATACTCACAATGAGAAATCTGGGGGGATTTGTCCCCCTCATTTCCTCCATCCATGGATGGATCTAATCACCGAAGCTCAGTCCATTGGTCCTCGCTGAATGAGATGTACTGGTTCTGATTCTGCCCTCACCCACTGCCAGGGATGTATCAGGTAACCCACTTATAGATGGACATGGCCATAGAAGTGCCAGCATGCACCCCTAGGCAAATACCCAGTTGGCCTAATGATCATCCAGCTCTGTAATTACAACCAGTGATTGGGGGGGCTCTCACTTCTAATCAGGTACCACTCCTCATGGCAGTATCTTGTAGCATCCTTTGTATGTTCTTGCTAACGGCAGGTGCCTATTTCAGGATTCAGGTCTCACTGCATATATCACCATGTATATTAACAAAAGAACACGGGATGCGTGTGGATCCTCGATTATATATTCCACTGTAGCAATGCGCATATTGAACTAATTTCTGACATATCACATGCTATATATATCCTTCCATGACCAATAATAACATTGCCTGAGGTCACATGAAGTGAAATATACAAAAAATCACATTATTAATACACAAAAAGGTGTTTCATAGTTATTTGGTAGTTGAACGGGAATCTGGCCTACATTTTCTTTAAGGCAGGTGCAGATTCCTATATATGCATTTGTATGTGATGATAACTGAGTAGAGGTGTAAACTAAGTGCACAGCCAGGGGGGTGATGGGAAAATATGTGATATGTTGTGGAATGCTAGGTTATTATGGATTCGTACATTAGAATTAAGATTTCAAAGCTCATTACAGGGAATATGTGAAGCCACTGGAAGGGAGAGTGAATGATAAATAATACAAATAATGGATGAGTATTCAGATGTGTAGCGTTCCGAATTAAACTGAGAAAAAGATGGAAAATCATCAGATCAAACAGATATGAAATAAATAATATCCCTTGTGAATATGTATTGGAGGTAAATAATAGATTTAAGGAACTAGACATGGAAGATAGAGTGCCGGAAGAAGTCTGGACAAGAAACAGCAGCAAAGAATATCCCTAAAAGAAAGAAAAGTAAGAAGCCAAACTGGCTGTCTGAGGAGGCTTTGAAGGTAGCTCAGGAAAGAAGGAAAGCGAAAGGTGGTGGAGATAAGAAAAGATTTGTCCAACTGAATGCAGAATTCCAGAGGATAGCAAGAAGAGACAAGGAGACATTCTACCCCTAAAAGAAAGAAAAGTAAGAAGCCAAACTGGCTGTCTGAGGAGGCTTTGAAGGTAGCTCAGGAAAGAAGGAAAGCGAAAGGTGGTGGAGATAAGAAAAGATTTGTCCAACTGAATGCAGAATTCCAGAGGATAGCAAGAAGAGACAAGGAGAGATTCTACAGGGAGCGATGTAAGGAGATTGAAGAAGATAACCAAATAGGTAAGCCAAGAGATCTCATAAAGAAAATTGAGGACCTTTTATGCCATAGTGGACATGATAAGAGACAAAAATGGTAGGGACTTAACTGAAGCAGATCACTTATAGAAGAGGTGACAAGAATACATAGAAGATCTATACAGGAACGACCTAAACACCATTAATAACCACGATAGTTTGTCCAATGAGATGGAGCCGGACATCTTGGAGAGTGAGATGGGCCCAAGGAAGACTTGAGGATAACAAGGCTGCAGGATTTTATGGAACTGTTCATATTCCTACAAGATGATGCTGTGAAAGTGTTGCTTGCCTTATGCCAACACATTTGGAAAACTCCAATAGACTGGAGAACATCAGTCTACATCCCAATCCTAAAAAAGCCTGTGTGTGAGTGCTCCAATTATCAAACAACTGCACTCATTTGAAATGCGAGTAAGGTAATGCTTAAGATCCTACAAGCTCAGCTCGTACAATATATGGACCAGGAACTACCAGATGTACAAGTCGGGTTGCGAAGAGGAAGAGGCACAAGAGATCAAATTGCCAATGTCCACTGGATAATTGAGAAAGCAAGAGAGTTCCAGAAAAAAACATTTACTTCTGCTCTATATACTATTCTAAAGCCTTTGACTGTGTGGATCACAACAAAATGTGGCAAGTTTTTAAAGAGATGGGAGTACCAGATCATCTCATCCGCCTCCAGAGGAATCTGATCATGGAACAACAGAATGGTTCAAAATCGGGAAAAGAGACAAGGTTGTATATTGTTACCTTATTTATTCAACTTATACACGGAAGTACATCATGTGTAAGGCCAGACTGAATGAATCAAAAGCTGGGATTAATATTGCTGGAAGAAATATCAACAACCTCAGATAAGAAAATGATATTACTGATGGCTGAAAGGGAGGAGGAACTAAAGGACCTAGAGATGAGGGTTAGAGAAGAAAGTGCATAAGGTGGCCTGTTGCTCAATATTAAAAAGTTGAAGATCATGGCAAAGCACAATCTCAGTTCTCTGGTAAATAGATGGGGAAGAAGTGGAGGCAGTGACAGATTTTATTTTCCTGGGCTCCAAAATCTCTTCAGATGGTGAGTGTAGCCATGAAATAAGATGTTTGCTTCTGGGGCGGAAAGCTATGGCAAGCTTGGACAAACTAGTAAAAACGAAATATATTACACTGTCAACAAAGGTCCACATAGTTCAAACTAAATAAGGCTGAGCGCTGTTGGGTTGATACCTTTGAATTGTGATGCTGGAGTAAACTGCTTAGAGTCCCTTGGACTGCAAGAAGAACCATTGAATGAATACCACATGATATTAAGCCAAACTGTTCATTGGAAGGTTTGAACATGAGGTGGAAGCTCAAATATTTTGGCCATATCATGAGAAGGATTCCCTAGAGAAGACACTGATGCTGGAAAAGATTGAATGCACACAAAGAAGGGTAGGGCGGATGAGTTAATTGATGCAATGAGCATGAGCTTAAGTATGCTTGGAGGGGCAGTGGCTGACAGATATGATCGCATGCTGCTGTCCATAGAGTCACAAAGAGTCAGACACAACTGAACGAGAGACCGAGAGGGTACCTGTTATGACAGGGTTAGAGTGATGGGTTTACATATCCCTATATGAAGTCTGCTCCCCATAAGAAACTTGTAATAACACTCAAACAGAAAATGTCAAGTATAAAAAAATAGATTTTATCCACTTCTACCCTTCACAGGGAGAAATATCCTGTAGTATATCAGTCTGATCTCACCCAATAATCAAGCCCCAAAATTCCAGGCAATTCTACCCTGTACAGGAGAAAACAGCAAACTACAGAAGTACGTTTCGTCCTACATTTGGCCTCGTCAGTGAGGTGTAGCTGATAACTCCCCAAGACACAGTGAGCAAGGGGGGCACATCTGGAGTCCCCCATCCCACAATTCAAAAACAAACACAAACAGATAAATCAAATAATCAATGGGAGGCGGGGGTTGAATTGCAGCAGTGACCATACAATATATCTATAGCAAATAAGAAAAAAATAATAATAATTTTGCATGAAGACACTGACATTTTGTCTCTATAGGTGAGGTAGATGATTCTAATTTGTATAATGTAAGAGGATATAACATATTGGTTCTGATAAAGAAAAAGAAGTAGGCTTTTCAGGGTTAAACCTTACAGGTCCCCTGCATATGCTTGTCAAGAAATATGCTTGAGGCGTAAGAGTGAAAAATCTCAGAAACGCCAAAAAATTCTCATTAACAGACAATCCCATTGCGCGAGATTAGAAACTACAAACCAGGTAAGATCGAAATGGGATGGGGAAGCCGCACGAGAGTTGCACTGAGCAGAGCCAAAAGAGAATGAATTAATGTGTAATAATATATTGTAATAAAGCGCTCTGACCTTGGATTCCATATACACCGCGTTCAGTACACAGCTCGCAATGCAGCAGGAATTAAATCTATCACCGGTTAATATGCAGGATAAGTAACGCCGCCTGTGCCAATAATTATCCTCATTCACCTGACAGGCTTCAGTCTCAGGGAGAAAACTCCAATCAAATGCCAAACGATATATGAATAGAAAAGGGTTCTTTGTGCAATTTTTGGGTATTTTACAAAAAAATTTTTTAACTAAGATTATAAAATAAATTGTATCCCCCTCAGTGTAATTTTCATATACAACTTATACCTTATATAGTTATGTAACAGTTACAATTAAATATTTGTGTCCTTTATTCCTGTTCACTCCTATGCAGGTTGCAATTTTTTATGTTGAGATCCGCACACAAGGCCACACCACAGGAAAGGGGATTCTCACTATTAGTTGTTGTTCAGTCCTTCAGCCATGTTTGACTCTTGGTGACCATATGGTGACATCATGCCAGGCATATCTGTTTGTGCTCATCCATAGGTTAAGTGAAGTGGGTTTCCAGTTCCGTCCACAATTTATCTGACCTCTCTGTTATCACCTGCCCATCTTGGGTGACCGTACATGGTATAGCTCACAGATTCACTGAGATATGCAAGCCCTTTCAACACGACCAGGTAGCCATCCAGAAGGACATTAGTATCACTATAAGTATCTCATGTTAAAATAATCAGCACACAAGTTTAAAGTGACAGGAACGGAAAGAAGAAAAATAATTTACAATATAATATAATGTATAATAACTCATTACATAAATGTAAGGTAAAAAGAGCAATTTCCTCCTTACTGTTCAAGTCGTTTCAAATAGTGTAAATTCAGTCCCTTAAATTTAGCTCCCAAAATGCAATGCTACACATAACATATTTGCATAAGGATTAATCCTTTGGTAGATACAATAGGCAGATTAAATGGACTTACTATCCAAGATGGACATGGTTATATCCTACCATTGATTATTTACTCCATCCCCGTAACTACAGGCCAGAGGATAATTAGAAGAAACATTTTTCTACATAAGCACCAGCATTTTATTTAACATTTGCACTAATATTGCTAGAATATTCAGCATTTTTTACACCAATAAATGTTACAATGTGTGTTTGTGTCAGTTTTGTGGCACTATAAATACATCAGGGCTTTTGTTTCCTGAATCCTAAGAGGATTTGAGTCTTTTTGATAGATAAATTAGTCACATTGTGCTTCTTACAGGCCCAATAAAATGATGTCTAGCCGTAATTCATAATTGAGAGAGAACGGTATTTCCAGACAGTCTCTCGTGTGATTAATTAAGATTCTTCCATAATTTCTGTTTGAACAGAAGAGAAAAAAAAAAAAAAACACTGAAAAACAGGTGAGAAATAAAAAAGCAACAAGAATGACAGAGACGTACGAGTGAGAAATAAACGTGGTCTGAGCTCTGCACGTATTGCGCCGCCGGGGCTCCTACATCTGTACGGGAACAGGAATCTTTCATGAATACTATTAAATATTTGCTTATCAACATATCAGCTCATTTCATACAACTGGAGGCTAACTAAGGTTATCTTGGTTGCCACTTCCAGTGGACCAAAATTTGCCTCACCTCTCTGCTATGACCTGCTCATGTCGGCTGACCCTATTTGGTATAGCTCACAGCTTCATTGAAGTACATAAGCCCCTTCACCATGAAAAGGAGGTAGCGATCCAGAAGGGGATTTTTATCTACCGCCTCAAAATATCCACTACACAAGCTAAGGAACCGTCCCCAAGCTGATGATAGGTGGTAGCCTTGTAATAGCTGTATGTAGGTAAGATTCCTAGCTTGTGTATAATCCAACCCTAACTTTGCTCAAAGCGGTTTGATACAGCAGCCATATGCTTAAGGGTAGCCATGTTTCATATGATTTATTTATTATAGATTTCAAGAGCATAGTCTATGTGGGCACATTTGCATGTCCCTGCCAAGGTTCCCAGAATGCAGTGTAATAACTGTATTTCTCAGAATTCTTGGCATGAAACAAGTTTTTTTAATTTGCTTTAGACATTCAAATGTGACCACAAATGTACTATATATATATATATATTGGGGTTAGTCAGTTTATAAATGTAGATTTTTATTTTCATTACTTTGATTTGAGTTATTTTTTGGTACCCTGACAATATTCTAGTAAAAAATTAAAAAAAAATTATGGACACCTCCTGAGCATTGTGTACCCGAAATGAAAAGTGTCAGAAACACTAAGAATACAGGAGCTGAGGATGGGAGATATACAGTATGTCCCAATACACAGTGCCTTGCAAAAGTATTCACCCCCTTGACTTTTTACCTTTTTTTGTTACATTACAGCCTTAAGTTCAATGTTTTCTTAATCTGAATTTTATGTGATGGATCAGAACACAATAGTGTAAGCTGGTGAAATGAAATTAGAAAAATATATACATAAAACTATTTTTTAGAAATAGAATACAGAAAATTGGCATGTGCGTATGTATTCGCCCCTTTGTTACGAAGCCCATAAAAAGCTCTGGTGCAACCAATTACCTTCATAAGTCACATAATTAGTGAAATGAGGTCCATCTGTGTGCAATCTAAGTGTCACATGATCTGTCATTACATATACACACCTTTTTTGAAAGGCCCCAGAGGCTGCAACACCTAAGCAAGAGGCACCACTAACCAAACACTGCCATGAAGACCAAGGAACTCTCCAAACAAGTAAGGGACAATGTTGTTGAGAAGTACAAGTCCGGGTTAGGTTATAAAAAAATATCCAAATCTTTGATGATCCCCAGGTTCACCATCAAATCTATAATAATCAGATGGAAAGAACATGGCACAACAGCACACCTACCAAGAGACGGCCGCCCACCAAAACTCACGGACCGGGCAAGGAGGGCATTAATCAGAGAGGCAGCACAGAGACCTAAGGTAACCCTGGAGGAGCTGCAGAGATCCACAGCAGAGACTGGAGTATCTGTACATAGGACGACAATAAGACGTACGCTCTATAGAGTTGGGCTTTATGGCAGAGTGGCCAGAAGAAAGCCATTACTTTCAGCAAAAAACAAAATGGCACGTTTTGCGTTTGCGAAAAGGCATGTGGGAGACTCCCAAAATGTATGGAGGAAGGTGCTCTGGTCTGATGAGACTAAAATTGAACTTTTCAGCCATCAAAGAAAACGCTATGTCTGGCGCAACCCCAACACATCACATCACCCAAAGAACACCATCCCCACAGTGAAACATGGTGGTGGCAGCATCATGCTGTGGGAATGTTTTTCAGCAGCCAGGACTGGGAAACTGGTCAGAGTTGAGGGAAAGATGGATGGTGCTAAATACAGGGATATTCTTGAGCAAAACCTGTACCACTGTGCGTGATTTGAGGCTAGGACGGAGGTTCACCTTCCAGCAGGACAATGACCCCAAACACACTGCTAAAGCAACACTTGATGGGTTTAAGGGGAAACATGTAAATGTGTTGGAATGGCCTAGTCACAGCCCAGACCTCAATCCAATAGAAAATCTGTGGTCAGACTTAAAGATTGCTGTTCACAAGCGCAAATTATCCAACTTGAAGAAGCTGGAGCAGTTTTGCAAGGAGGAATGGGCAAAAATCCCAGTGGTAAGATGTGGCAAGCTCATAGAGACTTATCCAAAGCGACTTGGAGCTGTGATTGCTGCAAAAGGCGGCTCTACAAAGTATTGGCTTTAGGGGGGTGAATAGTTATGCACATTGACTTTTTCTGTTATTTTGTCCTATTTGTTGTTTGCTTCACAATAAAAATATAAAAAAAAACATCTTTAAAGTTGTGGGCATGTTTTGTAAATTAAATGTTAATTCAAGGTTGTGAGGCAAAAAAACACGAAAAATTTCAAGTGGAGTGAATACTGAGGGCACTGTATATGTATATATATATATATATATATATATATATATATATATATATATATATATATATATATATATATGTAATTTTAAGCTTGAATGCATTTTAAAGTCTCCCTCTGATATTAACTATGTGAGATGATTAATTAACTCTCCCAGTCCTGTGTGAGAAGGAGGAAGAGCATGCCCATTCGGTTAAATCAATATAACAGATGTGAACACATTTGTTATTGTTCTTATATATAACAGCTCTTCCTGCTCTCCACTACCCACCACTGTCAGAGCTACTCTACTTTGCCAAAATGATTAAATAATGAATATGTTAACATAGACTTTGGATAAAAATAATTGTTAGGGCGTCGTTTGCTCCGCCCCTCTGTGTAAGTACTAGCAGTTCTAAAACCTCATACTGTTCTGTTATTCTTACCCTGATGTGTGTGATCAGTAGTACATGGCACAGGCGGAGGAGCAGCTCCCTTATTCAGCTATCTCACTCCATTATGTTGGGTATAATGGGGTTTCTGTGGACAATTCCGACCCAAGTTCCAAGTGTAATATGATGGTTTAAGCCGTACCAACAAATTTGTTTAAAGGTCCGTTTCCCGCTGAGGGCTTCCGACCTAAGATGATTGGAATTCTAACGCCTCTGGAGTTACTTTGTTTTGTATTGCCAGAAAAAACCCCAAAAAGAAAACATAAAGTTATTTATTTTCTTAATTGTCTTTGAAATTACCGTCAGGGACCTTCTCCTGTCACAGCCGACTTCTCATGTGTTCCGGCTTTGAACGGGGAACAAAGTGCTGCAAAATGAGTTATTAGCATATTGTGTGGAATGAACAAACTCACAAAGGGGATAGTTTGTGCTATTGATGGCTGTAGTGTTGCTAGTGCTGCTACTTGGGAAGCTAATGAGATGATCTCCTTAAGAGAGCGCGTCTATGCCTAGCAACTGTACACATAGCACGTGTAGTTCGCCGCATCGCTAGGGAGCTCTTATATGCTCCGCTTTCTTGCCTTTGTCTGTTTGCAGAGAGAGTTCATCAGTGAAAAGCTTTTAGAGAATTGACTCAAAGAAAGCAGCATGTGGTACGGAGCATCGGCAGGCAGAAAGGGAAAGAAGATATTTTAATGTGCAATCTTTTAGTATTATTTATTTTCTAGGAGTTTGGCAATCAATGCCAAAAAAGATATACAATTATGAAGCCCTCAGGATTTTAACCAAATGGGCCACTGTATTCATCATTAAAAGTGGCACAGTAGAGGTTCCAAATTTGGTATAATTTAAATCTATAGGTAATAATAAGTACTTTATCGTCACTAAACGAGCATTGAAGTTTGCCATTTTAAGCTGATCCACCAAAACAAACAAGATCCATATATTGTGGAATTGGTTCAATGCAGCCACCTGCCTAGTCTCTCTTTGTGGAGGAGACTGCACTGGAGTTAAAGGACCCAATGCTTCAGGGTCAGTAATTGATGGCAATGGTCACTTAGTAACAAAAGCTAGGAATCTCAGTTGGTGGGTGGGTCAGAAAGACTGACTGACAAAATGATACATTTAACTTTTAGTTTACTGTATGAAAGTGTAGTCTTTTTTATAACATTCAACTAATAAAGTACTTGTAATTACCTACAGTATAATATTATTACCTATAAGTCCTTAGTAGTAAACACAGTTACTCCTATAATTACGGCTTGGCCTACGGCAGAGACAGAAAAGTGCGATCACGGGATACCACACAGGCCTGGATTTGAGGACCTCATTTCTAAGCACAGATGAGTCAATAAGGGTGACTGAAGAAGTATTAGTCTTGTCTGTAAGAAGCAGGGATATCGTCAAATACTGGCCTGTGTGTGGCTCTCCAGGACAGAGCTTGCCTGACCATAACCTAGGGCAGTGGTTCTCAACCTGTGGGTCGCGACCCCTTCAGGGGTCGAATGACGATTTGCCAGGGGTCACCTAAACCATCAGAAACTGTAATTGTATGTAATTTGACTGTAATTTGACTGTTAGGGGGTCGCCACAACTTGGGAAATTTTATCAAAGGGTCGCAGCACTGGAAAAATTGAGAACCGCTGACCTAGGGACAACAGATCCAATACAATCCAGGTCAGAGAAGTGCGGATTGTTCGAGGACTGGGCAGAAGAGGGAGGAGGAGGCCGGGGACATCACGGGGAGGTAAGTACAATGTATATTATGTTTATATTACTTTGTTTTTATGTTTATGTAAGTTGCACTTGAGATGGGAGGTTGGTCACATTTGCAGAAAGAATGTGGGTTTGGCTTTCTCTGATGGTCAATCTGGATTACCCATTATCTCTTGAGAAGGTAGAAGCCATAGACAAGCTACAGCGTTTCCTCTCCTTTTGTATACACATTTCTTCTTCTCTATCAGAGGCGCTCAGTGCAGGGCACGCGATGAGCGCCAAAGGCACTCAGCACATGGCTCGCACTGAGCTCCAAAGGTACAGCATACTCAGCCTTAAAATGTAATTCCCGTCATTTTTGACGGGCAAGTAGCTAGTATATATATACTGTATATATATATATATATATATATATATATATATATATATATATATATATATAAAATGATATATTTATATCTATGTTATATTATATTATGGGTCAAAGACATACCGCATAGCTAGTGGCCAAATCTGGTAATGCATGATTAAGTTTAATTTTGCTATTTATTTGTGTCCCCTGTTCATAAAATCTGTGGGGATTTGACCGTCCCCCTCCAATGGCGCCATAAATTTACTAGACACAAGTCTATGGAGCTGTTTTCAGGTTATGTCACATGGGTTTGTTTGACTGGGACTGATGGAGTCTGAACCAAGAGAAGCCTCCATATGGGTTTTGGGCAACGTTCTGGTTCACCTGTAGACTGTCCCTCTGGGAGTCAACACTGTTCTTACTGCAAACCAGGCACCATAATATCCATCATTAATGTCGAAGAGTATATAATTTATGTTTCATACATTAATCTCAATTTCCTCTCAATTAAGCAGTCAACTGACTTTATTTATTCCACCCAAATCCTCACAACAAAACATTTCACTTATGTATCTAGTTCATTTGGCATTAACTAAAAGCAAGGATTCTCCACATGGGAGACCCTGATCATTTCATTCTTGTACATTTCTCTGTAATTGTTTATGTCATCACATAAGTGGAGGGCGAAGTAACTATCTGGGGGTCGGTATCCATTCTTATTGACAATGTAGACTGCTGCAATATTCTGCAAGTGCTTAAGACGTCTCTGCTGGCTGTATGCAGTGCACCATGGGAGGATGGCTGCTCCTAGCACGCGCAAGGCACCTTTCCTGTTTCCCCTGGGGCTATGATGCCAGTAAATGTTACAATTGCAAAAGTTTAAATGTAGTTATTTGCTTCGTAAAATAAGGTTGCCCATTGCCAAGCAGCATTATTGCTAGAAATCTGTGAGTCTCATCTGGACCCTGGAGTAATCCATGGCACTTGGGTGAAAAAAATGTGTGTTTAAGGGGTATTTACATCTCTGCAGTAGCAGGGATTGAAATCATATTTACAAGCTTCCTGATAATGAGCACATGCAGTTATAGTGTGTAGGTGTCAAATTCCAAAACCTCCAATTACTTAACAAAACCATGTCAACCGTTCAGAAGATAAAAACTATCAAGCTATTAGGAAGTGTTTAAGTCAGACAAGATGGCGACATCCTATATTCAAACAGTTACTGTTCCTGCGAAATTCAATCTACAGGCAATTATTTCTTATTGTGGTTTAATTGTTTTTCCCAAACTGGTTCTTTCAGCAGGGGGGGGGGGGGGGGATTTATTAAGCCAATGACATTTCTTTAGTTCTATCAAAACCACTGGCTCTTTAAGCTGCCACATTTCCAAACCTACCCTATTTCAATTAGTTGGGGTCCAACTAAAACCAGCTTCCTCTGCAACATAATCACATATAATAGTTGTCATAATTGCAAGTTTGTCAATAACTCAATGTTAAAATTACGGATTGCGCATGCACAATGAGCGCAGAAGGCGCTCATCGCGGGGCCTGTAAGGTAGAGGGGTGGAAAGGATCGCAATGACCCCCAAAGGCGATCATGCCAGGCCCGCAAGTTAAAATGGGGGAGAGGCTCGCAAAAGAGGCTCCGAATGGCGTTCATCGCGAGGCCCGCAAGTAAGGGGGTAGGGGGAGAGGCTCTCATTATGTGGCAAACAACAGCATTGCGAGGCTTCAGATTCGCTAGTTACATATAAAAGGTATAACATATAGAAGGGAGGGGTGGAGAGCAAAAGTGATCAACTGGTATGGCATGAAAATACTATTTATTATGCTCTTAAAAATATATACTCACAAAGCAGTGGTATCAGCAGCATAACAGGCTCCTACGCATTTCGTACATAAATATATATTTTTTATTTGCCCATTATCAGATATAGTTCTTCAAAAGTTTATATTTATATAAAGTACTAGCGACTTGCCCGTCAAAAATGACAGCAATAAAATTGTAATGCTGGCAAAGCTGTTTGCCACCTAATGTGAGCAACATTGGTGCTCACCGCGAGCCCCTCCCCCTGTCTACTTACTCCCTTGTGTTTCCGTTCCACCCTGCTCTCCCTCCCTTGTGTCTCTTTTCTCCTCCCTCCCTCCCCTGTGTCTGTTCCCCCCATCTTCCTCCCCTGTGTCTGTTCCCCCCTGTCTCGCTCCCTGTGTCTGTACCGCTGTCTCCCTCCCCTGTGTCTGTTCCCCCCTGTCTCCCTCCCCTGTGTCTGTTCCCCCCTGTCTCCCTCCCCTGTGTCTGTTCCCCCCTGTCTCCCTCCCCTGTGTCTGCTCCCCCTCTCCCTCCCCTGTGTCTGCTCCCCCCTCTACTCCCTCTGTGTCTGTTTGCAATGCTCCCCCTCTCTCCCCCCCTCCCCTGTGTCTCTTCCCTCCTCTTATCTGTGTTTCTTTCTCCTTCTTCCCTGTGGCTCTTCCCCCCTTCCTCTGTGTTTCTTCCCCCCTTCCCTGTGTCTGTCTCCCCCTGTGTCTCCCCACCTCTCCTGTGTCTCTTCCCTCCGCCCCTGTGTCTCTTTCCCCCTGCCTAGTGTCTCTTTCCCCCATTTCCTGTGTCTCTTCCCCATCTCCTGTGTCTCTTCCCCCCCATCCCTGTGTCTCTTTCCCCACCCCTCCCCTGTGTCTCTTTACCCACCCCTCCCCTGTGTCTCTTTCCCTCCCCTCCTTTATGTCTCGTCCCCCCTTCCCCTGTGTCTCTTTCTCCCCCTCCCTGTATCTGTTCCCCCCTCACCTGTGTCTATTCCCCCTGTTTCTCTTCTCCCCCTCCCCTGTGTGTCTTTCCCCCCTCCCCTGTGTCTCTTCCTCCCCTCCCCTGTGTCTCTTTCCCTCCCCTGCGTCTCCCCCCCTCCCCTGTGTCTCTTTCCCCCCTTCCCCTATGTCTCTTTCCCCCCTTCCTCTGTGTCTCTACCCCCTGCCCTGTGTCTTTCAGTGTGTCTTTAAGTGAGGGGAGGGGGGGTAATTGGAGAGGTGGGAAAGGGAGGATGCAGGGAGGGAGGATGAGGGGAGGCAGGAAGGTGGATGAGGGGAGGGAGGGGGAGAGAGGATGAGGGGGGAGGGAGGGGGGAGGGAGGATGAGGGGGGAGGGAGGGGGAGGTAGGGGGAGGGAGGGGGAGGGAGGATGAGGGAGGGAGGGAAGAGGAGGATGAGGGGAGCGAGGGAGGAGGAGGGTGAGGATGAGGGGAGGGAGAGAGGGGGGAGGGAGGATGAGGGAGGGAGGGAAGAGGAGGATGAGGGGAGCGAGGGAGGAGGAGAGAGAGGATGAGGGGAGGGAGAGGGAAGGGAGGGAGGGGAGGGAGAGGGGAGGGAGGGAGGGGAGGGAGAGGGGAGGGAGAGGGGAGGGAGGGGAGGGAGAGGGGAGGGAGGGGAGGCGAGGATGAAGGGAGGGAGAGGGGAAGGAGAGGATGAGGGGAGAAGGGGAGATGGAGAGGGAGAGGATGAGGGGAGGGAGAGGGGAGGGAGAGGATGAGTGGAGGGGGAGGTTGAGGGAATGGGGAGGATGAGTGGAGGGAGAGTATGAGTGGAGGGACAGGATGAGGGGAGGGAGAGAGAAGGGAGAGGATGAGTGGAGGGGGAGGAGGATGAGTGGAGGGAGAGGATTAGTGAAGGGGGAGGTTGAGGGAATGGGGAGGATGAGTGGAGGGGGAGGATGAGTGGAGGGGGAGGATGAGTGGAGGGGGAGGATGAGTGGAGGGGACGGAGGATGAGTGGAGGGGGAGGAGGATGAGTGAAGGGAGAGGATGAGGGGTGGATAAGTGGAGGGGGAGGATGAGTGGAGGGGACGGAGGATGAGTGGAGGGGGAGGAGGATGAGTGGAGGGAGAGGATGAGGGGTGGATAAGTGGAGGGGGAGGATGAGTGGAGGGGGAGCATGAGTGGAGGGGGAGGATGAGGATAATAGGATGGAGGAGGGGTTGATTGGAGTCATGAGACTCCTGCTGCTGTCCATCGGGCCTATGGGACCCGGCATATGGTAATGACGTTACGCGCATGTGACATCACATCATTAGCATATACCGGGTCCCGACACAGAAGACGCGCTGGACAGCAGCAGGAGCAGCGCAATTTAGGTAAGTGAGGCGAGGGGGGGGTAATTGGAGAGGGGGAAAGGGAGGATAAGTGGAGGGGGAGGATGAGTGGAGGGGACGGAGGATGAGTGGAGGGGGAGGAGGATGAGTGGAGGGAGAGGATGAGGGGTGGATAAGTGGAGGGGGAGGATGAGTGGAGGGGGAGCATGAGTGGAGGGGGAGGATGAGGATAATAGGATGGAGGAGGGGTTGATTGGAGTCATGAGACTCCTGCTGCTGTCCATCGGGCCTATGGGACCCGGCATATGGTAATGACGTTACGCGCATGTGACATCACATCATTAGCATATACCGGGTCCCGACACAGAAGACGCGCTAGACAGCAGCAGGAGCAGCGCAATTTAGGTAAGTGAGGCGAGGGGGGGGTAATTGGAGAGGGGGAAAGGGAGGATGAGGGGAGGGAGAGGGGAGGGAGGAAGGAGGATGAGGGAGAGGGGAGGGAGAGGATGAGGGGAGGAGAGGGAGAGGATGGGGGGATGGAGAGGATGAGGGGAGGGAGAGGAGCGGGAGAGGATGGGGGGATGGAGAGGATGAGGGGAGGGAGAGGGGAGGGAGGGGATGAGGGGGGGGGGGAGAAGATGAGAGGGAGAGGATGAGGGGAGGGAGAGGATCAGGGAGAGAGGAGGGAGAGGATGAGGAGAGGGAGAGGATGAGGGGAGGGGAGGGTGAGTGGAGGGAGAGGATGAGGGGAGGGAGAGGATGAGTGGAGGGGGAGGATGATTGGAGTGGGAGGATGAGAGGAGGGAGGAGGGGTTGATGGGAGTCATGAGACTCCTGCTGCTGTCCATCGGGTGTTTGGGACCTGGCATATGGTAAGGACGTTACGCGCATGTGACGTCACGTCATTAGCATATACCGGGTCCCCACGCAGAAGACGAGCTGGACAGCAGCAGGAGCAGCGCAATACAGGTAAGTGAGGGGAGAGGAGGGGCGGGGTAATTGGAGAGGGGGAAAGGGAGGATGAGGGTGGTAGGGATGAGGGGAGGGAGAGGGAGAGGGGAGGGAGAGGATGAGGGTAGGGGGAGGAAAGTGAGAGGAGAGGGAGAGGATGAGGGAGAGGAGAGGGTGAGGGGAGGGGAGGAGAGGGAGAGGATGAGTGGAGGGGGAGGATGAGTGGAGGGGGAGGATGAGTGAAGGGGGAGGATGAGAGGAGAGAAGAGGGGGTGATGGGAGTCATGGGACTCCAGCTGCTGTCCATCGGGTCTTTAAGACCCGGCATATGGTAATGACGTGACGCGACGTCACGTCATTAGCATATCCCGGGTCCACAGAAGACGTGCTGGCCAGCAGCAGGAGCAGCGCAATACAGGTAAGTGAGGGGAGGTAATTAGAGAGGGATGAGGGTGGTAGGGATGAGTGCCTACGGCGCCCATCAGCAGCGCAAGAAGCGCCGGCGCTCCTTGCCAGCAACTGTGGCGCGAGCCCGCAGCAACTGCGGCCCTCGCGCTCGCTACGTGAGCCCGCAGCAACTGCATCCCTCGCTTTGCGAGGGCCGCAGGCTCGCTGCGCGAGCCCGCAAAAGTTAGCAACGGCCCGCATGCTCACAACTATATATGTGATTGTTGGAACAGAGTAGGGTTTGAAATATGCCTATCAGAGGAAAAAATGGGATAAAAAAATACTTGCATAAACAATGGCACATTTTTAGATATAGAACATAATTAAAATAAATGTAATGTTAATTAATTTTAAATATAACACTACAGTGGTTCTTTGACTGCTTTTAATACTAGTAAGATTGAACACTTGCTTTTCAGAACCAGTTATCTTTAGTACAACTGATTGGCTCTTCCATCCCTGTCCCAATACACACGTCTCTTTGAAGCAAATCTTCAAAAGTGACAGAATAATCTGGGTATGATTTTGTGCGACGCATATTGTGAGACAGACGGCACATTAAGAGATCGGCGGCTCGTTGGATATGCAAAAAGTCTCAGCAACAACCTCTCTGACTAGCACCTTGTGTGAATGTTCGGAGGCGGCGAGCGCGGCGCCGTTTGGCTACGGAACCTTGTGCAACAACGAGAAACAGGGCTATTATTTTTTAATCTGTTGGGCCTTTGAAACCTTGTTAGTTTTCATGCAGAAAGAGTAATATTAATAAAATATAACTGCTGCAACAGCGAATTCAACATCAAAAACAGTGATTAAATAAACAATTGCAGGGAAAGATGATTACTGCCAGAAGCGCATGTGATTTATGCATATTAAGTTGGAAGATAATCGGAGAGATAGCCGGAGTTTGATTGCATAATTTAACCGGCATAGAACAATGTTTGCCGCCTACCGAATGAGCGAACTCCGTCGCCGATGTTGGACAATGCTGCATAATTTTAATTAAGATAATGTTCATTACAAAATTGTTAATTTTACAAGATCTCAGGGAAACGGAAGATGAATTATTAATAATATGAGAGAACAAGAAATGATGTCTAAATTATTTCACTTATGGGTCAATAGCAAATCGCATTAAGAAAAGCTAATTAACTACATATTGAGCACTCTATCTAGAAATATCACACACACACATATAAATTTACATATATATATATATATTTGTGGTGAGGTCCATGTCTTGTGATGAGGGGTAGCTGGAAGCGAGGCCAGAGCCTTTTTAGAGTGCCAGATATTCATGGTAGAGAAAATACTTTTCTGGAGGGGTTACTTAGTCATGGGCAAGTATTCAGGTTTACCCTGGGGTATTAGTCAAGACGTGGTGGTGACTATGTTGTGTGGAAGAGTTAAGTAAGATGGGAGGAGGACCCTCCCACAACTTTTATATAACACCTGAACATAAATACTATCTATCTATCTATCTATATATCTATCTACAGTTGTGCTCAAAAATTTGCATACCCTGGCAGAAATTGTGAAATTTCAGCATTTAGTTTAAAAATATGACTGATTATGCAAAATAATGTACTTTATTGAAGGATAGTGATCATATGAAGCCATTTTATCCCATAGTTGTTTGGCTTCTTTTTAAAATCAGAATAATAACAGAATTCACCCAAATGGCCCTGATCAAAAAATTACATACCCTTGAATATTGGGCCTTGTTACAGACACACAAGGTGACACACACAGGTTAAAATGGTTAATTTCCCACACCTGTGGCTTTATAAATTGCAATTAGTGTCGGTGTATAAATAGTCAATGAGTTTGTTAGATCTCACGTGAATGCACTGAGCAGGCTAGATACTGAGACATGGGGAGCAGAAAAGAACTGTCAAAAGATCTGCGTAACAAGGTAATGGAACGTCATAAAGATAGAAAAGTATATAAAAAGATATTCAAAGCATTGAAAATGCCAGTCAGTACTGTTCAATCACTTATTAAGAAGGGGAACATGCAGGGATCTCACGATAGCAAGCTAAGGTCAGGTAGACCAAAAAAAGATTTCAGCCACAACTGCCAGAAGAATTGTTCTGAATACAAAGAAAACTCACAGGTAACCTTAGGAGAAATACAGGCTGCTCTGGAGAAAGACGGTGTGGTTGTTTCAAGGAGCACAAAACGTTGATACTTGAACAAAAATTAGCTGAATGGTCGAGTTGCAAGAAAGAAGCCTTTACTGAACCAATGTCACAAAAAAGCCCAGTTACAATATGCCCAACAACACCTTGACACCCCTTACAGCTTCTGGCACTTTCATTTGGACTTTATGTTCTGAGAGGGGTCAACAAGGCCTATAGTGAGAAGAATAACATCCCCACTATGAAGCATGGTGGTGGCTCACTGATGATTTGGGGGAGGGGGTGTGAGCTCTAAAGGCACAGGGAATCTTGTGAAAATTGATGGCAAGATGAACACAGCATGTTATCAGAAAATACTGGCAGACAATTTGCATTCTTCTTCACAAAGGCTGTGCATGGGACGCACTTGGACTTTCCAGCATGACAATGACCCTAAGCACAAAGCCAAGGTGACCCTCCAGTGGTTACAGCAGAAAAGATGAAGGTTGTGGAGTGGCCATCACAATCTCCTGACCTTAATATCATCGCGCCACTCTGTGGAGATCCCAAACGTGCGGGTAATGCAAGACGACCAAAGACTTTGCATGACCTGGAGGCATTTTGCCAAGACGAATGGGCAGCTATACCACCTGCAAGAATTAGGGGCCTCATAGACAACTATTACAAAAGACTGCACGCTGTCATTGATGCTAAAGGGGGCAATACACAGTATTAAGAACTATGGTTATGTATCTATCTATCTATTTCTCAGTAGAGGTGCTCAGTCTGAGAAAGAAGAACAAATTAAGCTCCTCTGACTTTGTTGACCATTGGGGCTTAGTCACCCTAAGGAAGATAGGAGGCTCCAGACGTGGACGCCTTACTTGTTGTGCCTTAAGGAGTACTGCTGCACCTCACTGCCCAAGAGAGCCTGAAACATACCTCTAGGGATTGCCATTTCTCCTGTTCTGGGTAGAATTGCCTGGTATTTTGGGGTTGGATTACTCATTTGAGTGAGACCAGACTGATATATTACAGGATATTCTTCCCTGTGAAGAGCACAAGTGGCTAAAAGAGGCTGCTTTGAGTAGGTAACCAGACCTATTCGACAAACCTACTTAGGTGTTATTCATTCTTGATTGAGCGCCTCTGACTCATTTTGTTTAGTGCAACTTCCTTTATGAAGATGTCCATACTTTCAGACTCCTTCTAGATTACCACCTTGTCGTGGTGAAGGGGCTTGTGTACTTCAATGAAGCTGTGAGTTATACCATGTAGGGTCACTTAAGATGGGCAGGTCATAGCAGAGAGGTCAGAAATAACTAACAACCCATTCCAGTATCTTTGCCCTTAAACCTTACACAAGATGCGCCATAGGGTCACAGAGAGTCGGACACATCTGAATGACTAAACAACAACAAAATACTTGCAGTACTAATTAACTCACGACAGTTTTGAAATATATGGTGACTGATGATAATCACATTACTTAATAGTATAAATTAATCTTAGTGGATACAATCAATAGGGCTGCAGAAAGCTTAGATCTATCATGGATCTTCACAGCCCATCTTAGTAAATCTACCCCTATGGTATTGTTTTTCATACGCAAAGTAATGTAAGCTGAGTAATGTAATGTGCAATAAAAGAAATAATAGTTTTGTTCCTTCATCATTCAGTAAATGTATAAATAATCACATCTAACTACATAATTGCTGGATATCATTATCATTACATGTGTACATTTAGAAATGCAGTTTTAATTACAGATATTATATCCTCAAACCATACATCCAATGCTGTCGGCACTTCTTTACAAAAGGGATGACCTCTGAATTATATTAAAGTCTTATAGGGGACATGTGTATAAGTCATTTGTCTAATGTGAGAAATTCACTATTGTGTGTGTTGCACGTGTATGCAAATGAGTAGCTCCTGAACACTAATTAGCTGCTTTGATGTGCTAATTAGAATTACAGTGTGCTTGCATGTCCCTGATTTGTCACGTGCTAGATATGCAGAGAAGTGATGTTCTGCAATATTCCTCAAACAAAGAAGGTGCAATACTCTGATGGTGGGATGAGCGACTGTAAATTCACTACAGATCTTTTAGTTGTCTTATATCCAGACATTTACAGTTTATACATGTTTGTTTGAATAACCTCAGCTCACCATCACTGAGCTTTCAGTCCATATAACTAAGATGTGGAAAATTACGGATGCAAACGCCCTGTAACCCCTAAATAAAATGCCATTAACTCCATCAACAAATCTACTCCTGAAGCTGACACTAGAAATTCAGTACCTCTAATGATGCTGCATAATAATATATACAACAGGTAAGGATGGGATTCAAACACAACATCCCAAACCTAAATGCCTATAACTCCATCAATTTAGCAGCAATTTCAAAAAGGAAAACACTTTTTCCACATGCATGAGTTTGGTGACTCTTTACCTGATGGCTTCAGGAGTGTTAAACCGGATTAACTTCTAACAAAGAATAAGATGCTGTTATAGGAGTTTTATTTCATTGCAATACTGCAAACTATCCAGCTGTTTAAGACAAACACAAGCTGCAAGTAAATGTAATAGGAGAAGCAAGATTTGTAATGTGTATGCTGCAGCATGAAGATGCAAAACTTCCAGCTAATATCCCTCCATCCTCGTGGGAGACGGCTCTGGAATATTATTCAGATCAGATCATTTATTTCCAAGGCTTCGTACAGAGATGTCGGATTAGGATTCCGAGCAGGGTTTGCAGGATGCCGACATCTGCCACAGACAGAGGGTGGACTCTATGTTTATAATTTATGGATATATTTATTGGATTTATGACTGTACAAAACACTCAGAATGCGCTGGACGTGTAGGGAGCCAGAACCAGGGAAGGTGACTGCACTGTAATGTCAAGCTGGGATGGGTATTGGTGTATACATAAGTATAGAGTTAGCCATGTGCCACAAGTGTGGGGCCTCTCAGGGTTTGCACCAGAGACTCAGAACCTCAGTCTTAGAGTATAGAGAGGAATCTCAGGGTTTGGCTGGCTATGTACACCCACTTCTTTATCTGTATTGACTGGGTGCTGACTAAACTGACATCCCCTCCAAGACAGTCCCAAGTCCAAATCACAGAAAATCCCTTTGACTTTCTGTGCTCTACTGTAGGGGGTGGGAATAAAATATGTAAGGGAACTGGAATCCATTAGCTGTATCTATCTATCTATCTATCTATCTATATTTGTACTATTCTTTCTTTCTATCTATCTATCTATCTATCTCTATATGTCTATCTCTGTCTGTCTGTCTATCTATCTATCTATTTATGTACTATTCTTTCTATCTATCTTTGTGCTATTCTATCTATCTATCTATCTATCTATCTATACCTCTCTCTCTATCTATATATCTATATGTCTCTATCTATCCATCTATAGTTGTACTATGCTTTCTTTCTATCTATCTATCTATCTATCTATATGTCTCTATATGTCTATCTCTATCTCTCTATCTATGTACTATCCTATCTATCTATCTATTTATGTACTATCCTATCTATCTATCTATCTATTTATGTACTATTCTATCTATCTATCTATCTATACCTCTCTCTCTATCTATATATCTCTATCTATATGTCTCTATCTATCCATCTATAGTTGTACTATGCTTTCTTTCTATCTATCTATCTATATGTCTCTATATGTCTATCTCTGTCTGTCTATCTATCTCTCTATCTATCTATTTATGTACTATCCTATCTATCTCTCTATTTATGTACTATTCTATCTATCTATCTATCTATCTATCTATCTATCTATCTATCTATCTATATCTCTATCTATCTATCTATCTATCTATCTATCTATCTATCTATCTATCTATCTATACCTCTCTCTCTATCTATATGTCTCTATCTATCTATCTATCATTGTACTATGCTTTTTTCTTTCTACCTATCTATATGTCTCTCTCTATATGTCTATCTCTGTCTGTCTATCTCTGTCTGTCTATCTCTGTCTGTCTATCTCTGTCTGTCTATCTCTGTCTGTCTATCTCTCTCTCTCTCTATCTATCTATCGGTATCTATCAATTTTTGTACTATTCTTTCTTTCTTTCTATCTATGTATTATTCTTTCTTTCTATCTATCTATACCTCTCTCTCTATCTATATATCTCTATCTATATGTCTCTATCTATCTATCGTTGTACTATGCTTTCTATCTATCTATATATCTATCTATCTATATGTCTCTCTCTGTCTGTCTCTCTATCTATCTGTATCTATCAATTTTTGTACTAATCTTTCTTTCTTTCTATCTTTGTATTATTCTTTCTTTCTATCGATCTCTCTTTGTACTATTCTATCTATCTATCTCTCTATCTATCTCTATCTATATGTCTCTATCTATCTATCTACCTTTGTACTATTATTTCTTTCTGTCTATCTATCTCTATCTATCTATATCTCTATCTATATCTCTATCTATCTCTATCTATATGTCTCTATTTATCTACCTTTGTACTATTCTTTCTATCTATCTATCTATCTATCTATCTATCTATCTATATGTCTCTCTCTATATGTCTCTCTCTATATGTCTCTATCTGTCTGTCTATCTATCTATCTATCTATCTATCTGTATCTATCTGTATATATCTATCCATCTGTATCTGTCTGTCTATCTATCTATCTATCTATCTATCTATCTATCTATCTATCTATCTATCTATCTATCTATCTACCTGTCTATCTATCTATCTATCTATCTATCTATCTATCTATCTATCTATCTATCTATCTATCTATCTATCTATCTATCTTTGTACTATTCTTTCTATCACATTTCTCTCCTCCATTGAATGAAGGAGCTCAGGCAGTGCTGCTCTGGATCTATTCACTTCGCTACTACTGGCTGAAAAGTTAGTATACTGTTAAAAACTACTTCAATACAGTGTTTCTATTGGTTAGCACAGGGTGCCCATGTAGGTACATCTGTGGGCGTGGAAAACATTTTTTTCCAATAATATAAATCTGTATGTGTATAGAATGACTCCATGTAATGTGTGTGTCTGATATAAGCAACAAGTATTAGATTAGAAAAAGGTAAAAACAGGGAATTTTCCAATTTCCTTTAAAGCTTATTTTTATGTAACAAATAATATGTACCAGTAAAAGGATGCTCTGGATACAGAAGAGTAACTGAAGTGTTTTAAATGACAGTATAGCAGCCTTGTACAAATACCTCCCGTTTATGGTATAAAGCTGAAAAGAAGATAAAGATGGGTCATAAGGTATTCAACATCTCCCTGCTGTCACCCCATATTAATATTCCCATCTTCCCCCAAATCCCCTATCATCCAGATAATTGCCCCATTCTTTTCTTTGTGACGATAGCAAAGAATTTTGGAGGAAGACCCATTCTATTGGCCAAAACACAATTACTTGAACTCAAAAAGCATTTTGTGAAGGTCATGGATATTTAATTGGCTACATTTAGCTACTCGCAAATGCGATTTTCCTCCGACGATCACTACGGGCCAGCCAAAGACGGAACTCAGCCCTATATCCTCCATTGATTTTTCTAGCCTGCAAAATGTAACCGTGCAAAAGAGGCAAAATTAATATTCAATTCCAAAAGTTCAAGTAGCTCGCAAATGACCCGCGACTCAAAAACGTATTCGAAAAATATTACGAGTTCTAAATAAGACTAGTTCTGACAACTGCAACAGCTATTAAACACACTCTACTGTACTTTAAAATATTGTGAAAGCATGGAAAGGCATTATAATTAATTGCACAACAGTCTCAAGCTGGCAAATCTGCAATAAAAATGTATTATTATACATATCACGGAACCCGCATGGACTAGAACAGTTGCTTCAGTGATTTATATGGATTTCTACATTGCTGGATTGCGAGTCCGATCACAAATCTTACTCCAAAACACTAATTAATTGTATTTTTACTGACATGATGACGGTCTCATTTACTATTGGCTGTGTCTAAGAAGTAAATTACGGGCTTGCTGCGTTTAAATGTTTAGAAACAATGTAACCCGCAGCCAAAAGCAGTGGGTTACTGGAAATTACGGGCTTGCAACTGAATGGGGACCCCATATTTCCATGGAACAGTTTGGGATTGGAACAAACTGATTTATACGGATAAGTCTAATAATGCTTCAAAAACAGACACAACGCCCCCCTTACCGCATTCAACAAATCAAACTCAGTGTCCCTGTAAATCGTAGCAGAATAATAACAATCATTTCCAAAGTACACAATGTAGCAAATATTGTGCGGTACAAAGTAAATTGCTTTTTTTTTTTCTAATATTTTTCTAGTTTGATACATATCAACTGAATAAAAGGCTCTCATCATGCAGTGTTAATACATACAAAGCCCGCATATTCTATTGCCTCCATACACATGCAAATCACCGGCTATCCACCAGAATACAGAGATGCAATTACCAATATAAATAGGATGTCTTTATAACTCACAAGCCATTAGCTGAATGCACCTTTCAGCAAGGAAACCGAGATTGAAACCTTCCATCAAGTCAGTTTTTCTCCATAAGTACGATGTACATATACTGATCAAAAAAAAAAAAAAAAAGCAATCTGGTCGTGCGTGCTTTTATTTAACAATTTCGGCACATAATAAGATGTTACATTTCAATCTTTCAGGATAAACAACATCATTTTACCTATTAATCAGTACAGGATAGATATATGTATGTTACAGGAGATGATGCTAGAGTGGCACAGGGTATACTTGGCTCATTGTTATTGTATATTAGCTGGGGAAATTATAGGGTAGTACAGTCATTATTTTTTGCCTGTAATTTTAAAGCCTACTTTGGTAAGGTGCAGGAAGGCCATGGGTTTTAGAGCAGGTGTTCATGGGGAAAATGACACTATTAACGAAAGTGATGGAAATGCAAGCAGATTGATCTAATATTATCAGCAATTATTACTCATACAATTTGCCTAGGCAATCATTGCTGGAAATTACCCAGTATTAGAGTCCCCATACCCCTTGGAAGGATATGCAAGGAATGTATAGGGAGCCATCTAGAAAAGAGAGTGGTGTTGGAGAGCTTCAACCGCATCCATCTCGCTCTTTCACATTATCTTCCTTTTTTCCTTCACTAGTTATCTCTTTATATATTGTAACAGAATCATACAAGGGGTGTATGTAAGTAGCAGACTTACCAGAGCCCTTTTTCCCCTGGGAAGTGAAAGACTTAAGCCTCCTACGACTAATTAAGCCCAGCTGCATTCTGCCTTAAAAGGACTACTGAGCACTCAGCAGGTGGGGTTCAGTCTGGACTGAGAGCCAGCTCTGCACGCTGAAGCAAACCCACATACTTTTGGAGCAGAAAAACTTACAGGCCTGTATATAAGACCTGCTTTATTTTGCATTAGTTTATGGTAGTGAGGAAACTGCTATTTCTGTTTAGTTAGTGCTTCAAGGAAGCTAGGCTTTGTTTTGTATTAGTTTTGTTTGTACCTGCTGACCAAGTTTCCAGTAAAGCTCCTTAAAGCTATAATGCCTCCTGAGCTACTTCATTACAAAGACGGTCAACAGGGCAATGACCCCCGAAGTGGCAGCCAGTCTGTCACAATAGATATATATACATGTGTGTGTATATATATATATATATATATATATATATATATATATATATATATATATATATATATAGTCTCATTCATCTCTTTCCCACTCTGATTCTCTTCTATCTTCCTTTGTATGTCCTCAAGCTCTCCAGCTGTTTCTTATGTTCATATTGATTGGGTGTCTATGACCTTGCTTCCCTATCTGTCTCTCCTAAGCACTTTGTTTTTATTCTTTTCTTCGGTCTCTCTCTCTTCCCTTTTCTCTGCTCTTGCTCCCTTTGTCGCCTTACTTCTCCTGCCCAGTCTTACCTCCTTCCTATTTTTGTATCTTTCTTCATACTTCTTACTCTGGTTGTCCTAACATTACTTCTCCACTTCCTCCCTATTTTTCTCGCTGTCCTCTTCTCCATTACAAGCTATATTTTTCTTCCCATGATCTTCCTTTCTGTCCTAACCAGCTTTCTTCTCCCTTGGCTATCTATCTTCTCCCGTTCTCTATCTGTCTCATTCTTCCATTGAATTCCATGGTAATAGTTTACCCTCTTCTGCTATTCTCATCTTTCCTCTGCCTTGCTCTGATTGTCTCTCTCCTCCTTTCTTCTATCGCAATTACACGAGCCCGTAACGAAGCCCGTAAATGTTACTGATAACATTTACATTTTCAATTGGCTACATTTTGCTACTCGCAATCCAATTGCCAGTTTCAGGTTCAAAATCCCTGCGGTTGTCAAAAACGTAACTCCGTCCTATCTCCTCCTTTGATGTTTCAAGCCCGTAAATGTTACCAGTGCTAAAGACGCAAAATCTATATTTAATTGCAACAAGCTGGGAGTTGCCTTCAAACTCGTAAATGGCAAATGTATAAAAAAGTTATACAAGTACTAGATAGGACTCGCAAGTGGGTTAAACACATGTTCGTAGCACTGCAAAAGCAAATAAACACTCACTACTGTACTTAAAAATACTGGGAAAGTAATTAAAGACATTAGAATGAATTGCACAACAGTCTCAAGATATTAATTGAGTCCGATCACAAATCTTACTTCTAAATACTAATTAATTGTAACTCCATGTTCTACTGATGTCATGCTGGCAGCCTCATTAACTATTGGCTCTGTCTAAGTAGGATTGCGAGTGTTTAAGAGGTAATTTCCGGGGGTGGTTTAATTAGCCAATGAGCTGAGAGGAGTAGCTGTCAGTATCACGGCTGCCTTCAGAGCAGCTTTGTCTGTGCCAGTGAGAGGGAAACAGATACATTGCTATACCTACCTCTGATAGCCACAACTAATTATGAATTTTATGCTAATTTAGCATTGGTTTTCAGGGGCGTTCCTTCTCAAAATCAACTGACTGAAAACTAAACAAATTTTATTAATGTTTTTTTATGATTTTTTCATGCAATATCCATCTATCTATCTATCAATCTATAGAGAGAGAGAGATCGCAGAAAGAAGGAGAGGGCGGGAAAAGAGGGAGGGGAGGGAGAAAGGGAGGAATAGAGAAAGGGATGGGGGAGAGAGGGAGGTAGGGAGAGAGAAAGGGAGGGCAAAGAGAGAGAAAGTGAGGGGAGAGAGGGAAGGAGAGAAAGACGGAGAGAGACAGCGGGCACAGAGAGAAGAGAGGGCACAGACAATTAAACATAACATATATAACACCGTCATTTATGACGAGCAAGTTACTAGTATATATATATATATCTACTAGCTACTTGCCCGTAAAAATTATGGTAATAACATTTTAAGGCTGGGAATGCTTAGGCGCTCATTGCAAGCCTCTCCCTCCGTCTACTGCACGGGCTGCTGCTTTGCTCCTAATTGAAAGGTAGTTTAGGGGTCTCGCGATGAGTGTTACTGGCTTGGGTTAAGTGTTACTGGTTTGGGTTAAGTGTTACTTACTTGCGTTAAGTGTTACTGCCTTTGGCCTCGTTTTCGTCCTGTTACGTTTTTCCCCCGCCATTTTTTTTCTTGCTTAGGCGATTTTCGATCGTGAACAAAATGCCAAATATGCCTCAAATTAACTTATAACCTCACTCACAGGATCCCTGCCTCTCCCCCTGTGCTGTGTGTGAGTGTGGAAGTTCATTTGAGGCATATTTGACATTTTTTCACGATCAAAAATCGCATAAGCGAGAAAAAAATGGCGGGCGGAAAAACGTAACAGAACGAAAACGAGGCCAAAGGCTGTAACACTATTTGGGCTTTTTTACTGGTCTTCCCAGTTCTGTGGTTCAGCTATTAAATTCATAATTTATTGCAGCCCCGCAACTACGTGCCTCAGTTTGCGGGGCTCAGGATGAGCGCCTTTGGAGCTCATTGCAGCCTAAGTCTTACGGACCAAGCCATGCAATGAGCGCTTTTGAAGCTCATTGCAGCCAAGTCGCGATGAGCGCCTAATATATGTGATACACAGGTGGTAAAAGGCTCTACTTCTGTTCCATGTTTTGATCAGCCCCTGACTGTTATCTGGAAATATTGCAGGAAAGGATCTAAAAATGACCCTTTTCATCCCAATTTCCCCCTGAGATCTCGTGCATGCACATCTATAGCCTCTTCCAAGTGCTCGCCCTCCCATTTTCCAATTTCAAAACCAGGTGAGACCTATATGACTTTAATCTTTGCAGAATGCATATTTTAATGATAATTAGACAAATAAGCAGTTTGCAAATGTCGCATTTAAGTTTTAAATTAATTCAGTTAAAACCGATTCCGAGTCTTACCATTGTTCATTCTTAATTATCAGGATGTGAAGTTGATTCGTCTGTACTTAATACCAACACTGAATGTATATATGGTTAGACTCTCTTTTAGAATATATTGACACTTTATAAATAAGTTATGGTAATAATGCAAAATATGTGTTAGTCTTATTATATTTATTTTTACCATAAACTAAGTGGAAATGGTTTAGAGATACAGATAGATAGATACAGATAGATAGATAGATAGATAGATAGATAGATAGATACATAGATAGATAGATAGATAGATAGATAGATACATAGATAGATAGATAGATAGGTAGATAGATAGATAGATAGATAGATAGATAGATAGATAGAGATAGACTGACAGACAGATACTATGATAGATAGATAGATAGATAGATAGATAGATAGATAGATAGATAGATAGATAGATAGATAGAAGGACAGATACATAGACACATAGATACATAGATAGATACAGACAGACAGACAGATAGATAGATAGATAGATAGATAGATAGATAGATAGATAGATAGATAGATAGATAGATACTATGACAGATAGATAGACAGACAGACAGACAGACAGACAGACAGACAGACAGACAGATAGATAGATAGATAGATAGATAGATAGATAGAGATAGACTGACAGACAGATACTATGAAAGATAGATAGATAGATAGATAGATAGATAGATAGATAGATAGATAGATAGATAGGTAGATAGATAGATAGATAGATAGATAGATAGATAGATAGATAGATAGAAGGACAGATACATAGACACATAGATACATAGATAGATACAGACAGACAGACAGATAGATAGATAGATAGATAGATAGATACTATGACAGATAGACAGACAGACAGACAGACAGACAGACAGACAGATAGATAGATAGATAGATAGATAGATAGATAGATAGATAGATACTATGACAGATAGATAGATAGATAGATAGATAGATAGATAGATAGATAGATAGATAGATAGATAGATAGATAGATACTATGACAGATAGATAGATAGATAGATAGATAGATAGATAGATAGAAGGACAGATACATAGACACATAGATACATAGATAGATACAGACAGACAGACAGATAGATAGATAGATAGATAGATAGATAGATAGATAGATAGATAGATAGATAGATAGATAGATAGATACTATGACAGATAGACAGACAGACAGACAGACAGACAGACAGACAGATAGATAGATAGATAGATAGATAGATAGATAGATAGATAGATAGATAGCCATGCACCACCAAGATCATCCATTTTTACCATCTAGCTACTTAAAACACCATTTACACCAGCTTTACACTATGCAAATCATCGTACTAACTGATTGTTGTTGTTGTTCAGTCCTTCAATCATGTCCGACTCTCGGTGACCATATGGAGGCAGCACGCAACACACATCTGTCTGTGTTTCCGGTTGTGCTTATCCATAAGGTTTTTATGGCAAAGATACTGGAGTGGGTTATCAGTTTCTTCTCCGGTGGGCCACGATATGTCTGACCTCTCTGCTATGACCTGCCCATCTTGGGTGACCCTACATGTATAGCTCACAGCCTCCCTGGAAGCAGGTATACTCACATAATAGTATGCTCTTATACACAACGTGACGTTAGAATACAATTTGTTTTGTTTCTCAAAAAGGATTAAACACCAGAGAGGAATAGTGGATTCGGACAAGATCTCTATTCAGTTTGGTTGAAAACTACTACTCAGTATAGCAGACTGGGAAATAAAAGTAGATGGAAGACTAACACCCATTAGGGTAACCCTCCCACTTGGGCTACAGACACACTACGAGTCCAACGTGGAAGTGCCCATAAGAAAAGCAAAGTCAGCTATTTCAAATTATTTTATGTTTTTGGCTTATTATACACTTTACTTGAAGATTTTACAGAAAGTCAAAAAATAATCTCTGAACTCCAACAATTGGTCAGACGCTCTCGCGCCGCGCGCTGAAGCGCCTCCTCGCTTTATTGGTAAGTGCTCCTTGTTTTCTGCACCCTCGGGAGAATCAGCTAGAAACAAGTATTTCTGTCTGTTTGCTGGGCTACAACTGTAAATAATTAAATGAATGCAGAAATAAATCTTTAAATAATTTCTTGTTTTCATTCAGTGATATTACCAATAGAAGCGGCAGCGGCGCTCCCGGGATACGCCGGCTCTGATTGGCTTCCAGTAGGTCGGCTGGAGATGAAATCTGCAGCTTGTTACAGCTCACAGCGCTCAGTAACTTAGGGAGAGACACAGGGTAAAGCACATACAATGCTCAAAATGACAACTATATCTGTATATATATATATATAATACACTTGTGCTCACATTTAAATATCAAAAACAAGCTAAAAAATGTATTTCCTGCTCAGAATTCCCAGAAATACAGTTATTACACTGCTTCACTCTTGTAATCCAATACCATTTTAAACATGGCTTCCTTTAAGCATAATCCTGCTGTATTACACAGCTTCAAGCTAAGCTTAGGATGGCACAAGCCAGGAAATGCATATGTGTACATGTACTGTATATATATGTATATATATATACATGCATATATTTCTAAACATAAAAACAAGACCGTTACGTCATATTGACATTTTTTTTTATTATATAAACTAAACAACATATTTATTTTTCCTTTTCAAACAGTATAAAAATAATTACTCATTGTGGGAATTGAATATAGGGACATGTTCTATTCACACAAGTAATTATAAATCGCTTTGCAATGACTCGTTCAAAGATTCTACACCAGATTCTAATTAATATGCATTATGTACTGCGCGGTACAGAGCTCATTACTCATTCAGGCAGAGGCAACACAGTGAAATAGCCTGACGTCAATTGATCATAACTCAATGAATTCAGTTCCAATTTTCAAAATGAAAACACTTTTTCTACATGACTTTTCACCCACTATCTAATGGTGCACAGCACATATAGGGAACTTTTGTGGTCCCTTATAACATTTATATTAAAAAAAAATACAATTTAACTTAAGAATTACCTCAATTACCTTTTAAATGATTGTATGATGATTTCCCTTTCTGGATAGCTACCTTGTGGTGGTGAAGGGGCTTGTGTATCTCAATGAAGCTGTGAGCTATACCAGGTAGGGTCACCCAAGATGGGCAGGTCATAGCAGAGAGTCCACTGGAGAAGGAACTGGCACCCACTGCAGTATGTTTACCAAGAAAACCATATGGCAACTAGAAACACAGACAGATGTGCCTGGTGTGCTGTGTCCATATGGTCACCAAGAGTTGGACATGACTGAAGGACTGAACAACAACAACATGAAGATTTTTTTTCCACCAAGGATCTTAGGGTGACATCCAGAAGCAGTTCACCTTCCCCATCCCAGTATATCACTTGATACTTCTATTTATTCCTGAACATCATCACATCTCCAGTCAAAAAGACATCACCTGCGGCCAGACTTTATATTTTTGTTAACGTCGGTGGCAGGCTGTGGATTTATTGTAGGACTCCTCACTTTATTAAGCTGTCAGTGTTGGCTTGGAGGTGCAGCTCCGTGCGAAGTGCTAAATTTGATTTAAAGGTCAGGGGGAGAACTGTGGCACCTACAATCTGCCATCAAATTGTTTTTTAACACTAAATAGAGTTTACAAGGAGAGAAAATTGGAAGAGCTTCGCATAAGTCATCCCAATCACTGCATCTCGCCGCGCGCCTGGGAAGGTAACAGACATGTACATAATATTTCCAATAATATATGTATGACCTGTATACTTTCCCACTAATTGGCCCAGTAAGAGAGCAGGGTATTAAAGCAGCACCTGTCATGTGTATAGTATGCTCTTAGGAAGAGCTGGGTTGGGTTTTAATTATTGACATGTTAGTTAGAAATATGGGAGCAATGGAAAGTATTATGGATTTAGATAGTCAGGTCTGTGGAAAGTCAACAATATAATGAAATAGAAGAGTAAACCCCAGCATGATTACCTTCCCCTTAGGCTAAAGGCAAATGTGGAATTGCACGTAGATCAGAATAATGATAGGACCTTAGTGTTCTTGTATTATAAGAATTCATCATTATTCTGATTTAGTGACATGTAACTAATCACGTGAGATAAAGTCATTAGTAGAGTGGGAGGACTTTTTCATGTAAAATTAATCATCTTTTAAGCTCTGTTATCTAACGTTTTGTTGTGCAGTTGTTTCCGACTCTCTGTGACTTCATGGAAAGTTACACACCATGCACAATGTTATGTCCACGGTCAGGCTGATCCATTTGGTTTTCATGGCAGAGATACTGGACTGGGATGCCAGTTCCTTCTCCAGTGAGCCACAGCTCCTGGTATACCTAGGTGGTCTCCCATCCAAGTACTGACCAGGCCCAACACTACATGGCTTCAGGGTGGTGTGACCTCTTAGTACCCTCACTGGAATTTAACCCAGGTCACAGTGGTGAAAGCACTGAATCCTAACCACTGGACCCACTAGGGAACCCAGTTTCCATTTAGTCAGCTGTAATTATATATATATATATATATATATATATATATATATATATATATATATAAATAAATAAATAAATAAGTATTGCATTCAGTTTGCTTTAACTAGAACAGCCATTTTTTTTGTGCCTAAAAGAACTAGCTCTCTATTCAGTTCTGTTGAAATACTGCCACAGAATGTAAGATAAGAATAGTCTTTCATGGGCAGGTCTTAGCAGACAGCAGAGACAAATCGACTGGAGAAGGAACTGGTACCCCACTCTAGTATCTGCCATGAAAACCTTATGGACGAGCACAATCAGACACATGATGTGCCTGGCGTGCTACGGTCCATAGGGTTACGAAGAGTTGGACTTGACTGAATGACTGAACAACAACAACATTTACACAATAAATAAATGGCAGCATAATATTGTGCATTAATACTTTTCTGTTTATTCAATGTTTTACAAAAACTATTTAAAATATCAACGTTTTAGATCGCCTCCAGTTTTGGTTTTAATTTATTAATATCATTAAAACTATAATTGGACCGCAGAGAGAAGATTCATACTTAGAGCAATTTTATGAACCGTTAAGCTGCTTTGATTTTAGCCCTACTCACAACTCTATATATATATATATAGGTGACTGTGGGGTCATTAAAAAGGTCAACAAATAAACTAATTTGCTAATCCTCTTCCTTCACCTAATTAAAAGGACCACTGTACATGAAGAAAAATATATATGTTTGAAAACCTTGAGTCTTAACAGAATAAATGTCATAAAGCTTGTTTTTTTTTGTTTACAGTTAGAACAAAATAAGTTGGATGTCTGTGCTGTACCATGGAGGTATCCATGATACTTTGGTGGAAGTTGTGTGTGTGAGAAGGTTTTAACATTTCTGGAGAGCTGTCCTTCTTCTAGGCTTGCGAGGGGTAAAGAATGTAGCATGTTGAGACAATGCTGAGGAAAAGCATAGTAAAGGAATGTAAGCATGTCTGGGAAAAGCATAATACCATGCTGAAGATTGTAGTAATTTATTAGACAGATGAAGACAGTAGTGACCATGCCGACTTCAGGAACCAGGTCCAGTTAGCATCAGAATGTTCTGTATCCAACCACAGTCAGGATCTCAGAGCAGGAATTGGGTTACTGTCAGAAGGTCGGGGCTGGACGAAAACACTGTATTCCACTAAACAAACAGGTGATTGGGTGCTGTGACACACAGGGTATTCCAATAAACAGAAAAAAGGTTTAGGCTAGAAACAAAGGGGGCATTCCAATAAAAAGACAGAAGATTGGGCCTGGTGACAAACAGGGTAATCCAACAAAGAGGAAGAAGGTCAGGCTAGCAGCAAACAGGTTATTTCAACAAACAGGAAAAAAGTCAGGCAAGCAGCAAACAATGTATTCCAACAAACAGGAAGAAGGTCAGGCAAGCAGCAACCAAGGTATTCCAACAAACATAAAGAAGCTCAGGCTAGCAGCAAACAGTGTATTCCAACAAACAGGAATAAGGTCAGGCTAGCAGCAAACAATGTATTCAAACAAAGAGGAAGAAGCTCAGGCTAGCAGCAAACAATGTATTCAAACAAAGAGGAAGAAGCTCAGGCTAGCAGCAAACAATGTATTCCAACAAACAGGAATAAGGTCAGGCTAGCAGCAAACAGGGTATTGAAACAAATAGGAAGAAGGTCAGGCTAGCAGCAAACAAGGTATTCCAACAAACAGGAAGAAGGTCAAGCTTGCAGCAAACAGGGTATTTCAACAAAGAGGAAGAAGGTCAGGCTAACAGCAAACAAGGTATTCCAACAAATAGGAAGAAGGCCAGGTGAGCAGCAACCAAGGTATTCCAACAAACAGGAAGAAGGTCAAGCTAGCAGCAACAAGATATTCCGACAAACATAAAGAAGGTCAGGTGAGCAGCAACCAAGGTATTCCAACAAACATAAAGAAGCTCAGGCTAGCAGCAAACAGTGTATTCAAACAAAGAGGAAGAAGCTCAGGCTAGCAGCAAATAATGTATTCAAACAAAGAGGAAGAAGCTCAGGCTAGCAGCAAACAATGTATTCAAACAAAGAGGAAGAAGCTCAGGCTAGCAGCAAACAATGTATTCCAACAAACAGGAATAAGGTCAGGCTAACAGCAAACAGGGTATTGAAACAAATAGGAAGAAGGTCAGGCTAGCAGCAAACAAGGTATTCTAACAAACAGGAAGAAGGTCGAGTTTGCAGCAAACAGGGTATTTCAACAAAGAGGAAGAAGGTCAGGCTAACAGCAAACAAGGTATTCCAACAAATAGGAAGAAGATCAGGTGAGCAGCAACCAAGGTATTCCAACAAACAGGAAGAAGGTCAAGCTAGCAGCAACAAGATATTCCAACAAACATAAAGAAGGTCAGGTGAGCAGCAAACAGGGTATTCCAAAAAAGAGGAAGAAGCTAAGGCTAGCAGCAAATAATGTATTCAAACAAAGAGGAAGAAGGTCAGGCGAGCAGCAAACAGGATATTCCAATAAACAGGAAAAAGTTCAGGCGAGCAGCAAACAATGTATTCCAACAAACAGGAAGAAGGTCACGCTAGCAGCAAGGGTATTCCAACAAACAGGAAGAAGGTCAGGCTGGCAGCAAACAGAGTATTCCAACAAATAGGAAGAAGGTCAGGCGAGCAGCAAACAGGTTATTCCAGCAAACAGGAAAAAGGTCCGGCGAGCAGCAAACAAGGTATTCCAATAATCATAAATGTATAGCTGTACTCTCTTTATAGTTGTGCACTGTTCCCTTAGGATTTTGTCATTTGAGGCACCTTCTCTTGCCCTGATGGTTTTACACCAGCCATGTGGCACACCACTCAAGGCTGAAGCACAGTCCTTCAAGACATACAGAGATGCAACATTTATGTAGGCACAGAGCCCACATAGAGAATTTGTAAGGTATATGGATGGAACCGAACACTCACAATGGTAACCAAAAAGATCTAAAGTCTGAGCACCCACGTAACAAATAATAATATTAATAATATTAAAATAATAATATTGGCGGTACGTTCATATGTTGCTGTGCCATCAGTGATCTTCTCTAAATGCTCAAAATATTTTTAACCTTTTATACATTTAACAAAAGATTTAGTTTTTTTTTATCACAGATTATGACGACATTAAAGGAAGTTGGCTGCTTCAAAAATGATGAAAATAGTCCCACTGGTTAATTTAGTATTTTGAAATTGTGGAACTCCCTTACGTTTTACCCAGTTCTTATACTGCAACCCTCTGACTTATACTTAAAAGATTGTTCACCAAGCTGCAACCAGTTGTAGACCTCTAATATCTTCCCTTCTGAGGTGCAACCGGAGTGAGGCTCGTTGGCCAATGTTTTTCTGTGCCGCAACAGGCAGGACTCCAACCGTAATATGTCCCTTTGTGCCAAAACCCTTGATGACCCACTGAACCATTTTGTGCTGTTGTCCACTGTGTTGCACCTCACAATGGATTCACTGATCTAAATTTCCTATACCCATCCACTTCTCCACCAACAACAATAGCCAGGAAGACTGCCCTTCTGAACTAAGCTAGCCCATAAAAACACTATGCATATTACCTGAATCTACTGTGGGTTACCAAGCATAAAGTGACACGATAAAGGTTCAGGGTTTTTCCCTTTCATATAGTTTGGACTCTAGCGTAGTAAGTCCCTGCAGTAGGTAAACAGGAAAGGAGCTTTTTCAATCTCTCACCATCTGAAGGTCAATGCATAGATACCCGGAGTAGAGGGTCACATCGTTAGACTGCCAGACAGCTGGGTTATGACTGGTCATCGAGTGCTACTAGGGCCAGAGGCCAGAGTTGGTTCATCCCATTATTGGTCACCCAATGGCACCAATAATTCTTGGTTGTGCAAATGAAAGACCAACGTCATTGGGAACCAGAGAACTTCAAATCAGCTAGAGACTAAAGAAGCAAAGCTGAACATATCATGACATCTTAAAGGGATATGTAAGTGAGCAGGATTATGAATGCATCTGATAGAGGAGATCTAGTAGTGTATGAAAAATATCCCAACATAAACATGAATTAGCTTACCTTGAAATTGGCAAAATTTCCTATTTTTTTGGCATTTGCATTTGATCGTGGACGCCGCTAGAAAACCCCACCTGAATTAGCATAACATTCAAATTCAGAATCAGGATAATACATTGTATCGTTCTTTACCTCAGTGACTTCTGGCGTGTGCTCAGTACAAGAACTGCAACAGTTACTTCCTGTGCTCTGTACCAGAAAGGTCAAAATATGTACCCTGCTGTATTTCCTGAGTGTACCCGGCTTATGTATGCATCCTGTGGGTTTGACTATTGTGCAAATAGTTTTGTAAGTAAACACATATTTTCATACACTATTAATTCCTCTCTATCAGATGCATTCTCAATCCAGCTCACTTACATATCCCTTTAAGATTTGATTTCCGATAGAAGCTTGAAATCAAGAATATTTTAATTATAGTGTCCTGAGTCAGTGTTGGATGTACCTAAATGTCTTTGTAAGGTTCTTAAACTAATTGTAAAATACAAACCATTACCACAAGTCAAAAACATCCTGTTGTTGCCAAATAGGACTAGTTTTATACTCCTTGTGCACATCTCTCTAATGATTGCATGCAGAACAGACGTATTCTTTAATAAAATATACACTGAAATGGTTTCCTTAAATCTGTCACAGCTTTGTGTGATAATATATCAATTCCACATCCTTATCACTGCCGTGTTGGGACTTGAAATATATTACTGTCATTGGAATATCTGATTTTCCAAACAGAAAACAACTCACAAGAATTCATAGGAACAGAGAATTAGACAGGAGATATGAATCTCCGAGACAGCACAGATGGTAATTTCCAACCTATTGTAGACATCAGCCCACTTAAGTTTGGATTGTTTCTAACAGTCAGGGCACAACTGGGTATCTGTAATAAACCATTATGATATGAATTCCCATATTGGGTGGAATTTACTAAGCATCCTAAGTGGATGAGATGTGCATCCCTGTATTTACTATGGGGGGATACTTGAGATCACAGTCCTTCTCACCTCATCGCAACTACTTGAAATGCTTAGTGACATCCTCCAATTGTGTTAATGTCTACCACAAACTCTACTGCAATATGTATTTATGCAAGGTAAAGGCCTAAGGAGGCAAATATGAAGGGACAGCGGTGTATCAGCAAAGATGAAGCCTTTTCAGTCGATTCATAGGAAAAAAGACATAAGTAGAATATGAAAATGGGACTATCACTTTCAAAAAGTAGTGTAGTATTTAATTATATTTCCCCATTTAGGCTCTAGTTAAAAATGCATGACCTCTTATTCTCTCGTATTTCTCTTCTCTGAAATGTCCTTACATTCTTAAAAAAAAAGTGAAGTAAAATATTATATATTTAATGACTAACCAAGAGGGGTTACAGCAGGAGTTTTCAGGATCTTATAATCCCACCATCCAGTAAGGAATCATGAGATCCCAAAAGCTCACTCTGTACTCCATCTTAGTATCACATTATACTCCATGTTGTTTCCAATACCAATTCATTACCAATTCAGGGCCTCATTCAACTCGTAACTCGCAAAGTTAGTTTTTTTCAATTAAGGGAGCATTTTTCAGTTAAGTTACACATGTATTTAATTGCTTTCATTCGTATAATACATACACTGCCTTGCAAAAGTATTCACACACCCCCCCCCCCCCCCTTGGCTTTTTACCTATTTTGTTACATTACAGCCTTAAGTTCAATGATTTCTTAATCTGAATTTTATATGATGGATCAGAACACAATAGTCTAAGTTGGTGAAGTGAAATGAGAAAAATATATACATAAAACTATTTTTTTAGAAATAGAAAACAGAAAATTGGCATGTGCGTATGTATTCACCCCCTTTGTTATGAGGCCCATAAAAAGCTCTGGTGCAATCAATTACCTTCAGAAGTCACATAATTAGTGAAATGATGTCCACCTGTGTGCAATCTAAGTGTCACATGATCTGTCATTACATATACACACCATACACACCATTTTTGAAAGGCCTCAGAGGCTGCAACACCTAAGCAGGAGGCACCACTAACCAAACACTGCCATGAAGACCAAGGAAGTCTCCAAACAAGTAAGGGAGAATGTTGTTGAGAAGTACAAGTCAGGGATAGGTTATAAAAAAATATCCAAATCTTTGATGATCCCCAGGAGCACCATCAAATCTATAATAATCAAATGGAAAGAACACGGCACAACAGCAAACCTGTCGAGAGACGGCCGCCCACCAAAACTCACGGACCGGACAAGGAGGGCATTAATCAGAGAGGCAGCACAGAGACCTAAGGTAACCCTGGAGGAGCTGCAGAGATCCACAGCAGAGACTGGAGTATCTGTACATAGGACGACAATAAGCCGTACGCTCCATAGAGTTGGGCTTTATGGCAGAGTGGCCAGAAGAAAGCCATTACTTTCAGCAAAATAACAAAATGGCACATTTTGAGTTTGCGAAAAGGCATGTGGGAGACTCCAAAATGTATGGAGGAAGTTTCTCTCGTCTTATGAAACTAAAATTGAACTTTTGGGCCATCAAAGAAAACGCTATATCTGGCGCAAACCCAACACATCACATCACCCAAAGAACACCATCCCCACAGTGAAACATGGCGGTGGCAGTATCATGCCATCAGCAGCCGGGACTGGGAAACTGGTCAGAGTTGAGGGAAAGATGGATGGTGCTAAATACAGGGATATTCTTAAGCAAAACCTGTACCACTCTGTGCGTGATTTGAGGCTAGGACGGAGGTTCGCTTTCCAGCAGGACAATGACCCCAAACACACTGCTAAAGCAACACTTGAGTGGTTTAAGGGGAAACATGTAAATGTGTTGGAATGGCCTAGTCACAGCCCAGACCTCAATCCAATAGAAAATCTGTGGTCAGACTTAAAGATTGCTGTTCACAAGCACAAACCATCCAACCTGAAGGAGCTGGAGCAGTTTTGCAAGGAGGAATGGGCAAAAATCCCAGTGGTAAGATGTGGCAAGCTCATAGAGACTTATCCAAAGAGACTTGGAGCTGTGATTGCTGCAAAAGGTGGCTCTACAAAGTATTTACTTGAGGGGGTGAATAGTTATGCACATTGACTTTTTCCTATTTGTTGTTTCCTTCACAATAAAAAAAAAAACATCTTCAAAGTTGTGGCATGTTCTGTAAATTAAATGATGCAAATCCTCAAACAATCCATGTTAATTCCCTGTTTTGATGCAACAAAACACGGAAAATGCCAAGGGGGGTGAGTACTTTTGCAAGGCACTGTATCTTGCTTGAAAATTGTAAATCCATGTATTATTAGTAAAATGTGAAGAGTAGAATTACGTGACTACTTGTTAAATTCCAGCAAACCTACATTTTACTTAAAATTTTGATGAGACGCAGCCCTAGGAACCAATAGAAAACACGTAAGTCATGATTTTGTATATATAAGTAAAATGAGTAAGAATACGCACCCGCAATTTGTAAAGTTTACCCATAATAGATAATGCATTAGACCATCTGTTGCAGTCCATGTAGGTTTCTTGATATATATCTCTTGAGTGCTGGGTTCTATGTTACCCTGGATATTGTATAACGACACAAACATAATATTTAAAAAAATATTTCTAAATTGCACATTTGTGCCTATGGGACTATTAAGTATTAAGTTCTAATGCACTTGAATGTTTTTTGTTTGTTTGTTTGTTTTTTAGTGCTGTCCTGATTTTTAACTTCTCTTGCAGGTCTCAGAAAGGCATTTCTTTTAAATTATGAGTCATTAGAAATTTGTGAGTGCTAATTGAATAGCGATTTATTGTGAATCTTTGAAAAAGTAACTTGTAATAATATGGATGTCAGAAAATCAATGTGAATGCATGACGTAATTTGTGGGTCTGGCTTTTTCTAGGGCATTACGAGTAGATCACTCGCAGTCATGAAAAAAAGGGTCAATTGTATAGTTAGGTAAAGTTACTGACCACTTTTTAGTGGTTTAACTATCCAAAATGGGATATTATATGGTGCCCTTAGTTTCTTATGCAGAGATTCCCAACCTGTGACCCATGGAACTTAAGCAGTCCATGACCTCATTTACATCATCTGACAATTAATAGAATCACTCTGAGCATGTGCAAAGCAATTAATTACTAATGAAAACAAGCAGGTCTTGAAGGGAGGATTAGGAAGGCTGACTAACAAAAAATTTAAGTTCCAATACAATTTAACTGCAAGAAACTGTCTCTTTTAATATCATTCAATTGTACCTCTTAATGCCTATAGTTTTATATTTTATATAGGACTAGTAAATTGCCCGTCAAAAATTACGGTATGGTATATTATCTGCTTTATCTCTCCCTCTGCGCCATCTCCCTCTGTGCATCCTCCCCCTCCTTGTTCTCTCTTTCCTCTGCCCTCCTTCTACTCTCTTCCACCCTTCCCACCTTCTTCTCTCTCCCCTCTCTCTCCCCTGTGTCTCTCTCCCACTGCTCCCCCCCATGTGTCTCAACCACCCTTTCCCACTCCTGTCTCTCTCTCCCCACCCTTTGCCACTGCCCTCCATATGTCTCTTCCCCCCTTTCCCATCCGTCTCTCTTCCCCCTTTCCCTCCCCTGTCTCTCTTCCCCCTTTCCCTCCCCTGTGCCTCTCCCCCCTTCCCTCCCCTGTGTCCCTTTCCCAGTGTCTCTTCCCCCCCTTCCCTCCACTCCCCAGTGTCTTTTCCCCCTCCCCTCCCCAGTGTTTCTTTCCCACATTCCTCTCCCCTCCCCAGTGTCTCTCCCCCCTTCCCCTCCCCAGTGTCTCCCCCTTCCTCTTCCCTCCCCAGTGTCTTCCCCCCCCTCCACTCCCCAGTGCCTTTCCCTCCTCCCCTCCCCAGTGCCTTTCCCCCTCCTCTCCCCAGTGTTCCTTTCCCCTATTCCTCTCACCTACCTAGTGACTCTCCCCCCTTTCTCTCCCCTTCCCAATGTCTTGCCCCTCTTCTTCTCCCCTCCCCAGTGTCTCGCCACCCTTCCTCTCCCCTCCCCAGTGTCTCATCTCCCCTTCATCTCCCCTCCCCAGCGTCTCTCCCCCCTCCATCTCCCCAGCGTCTCTCCCCCCTCCTCTCTTCTCCCCAGTGTCTCTCCCCCCTCCTCTCCCCTTCCCCAGTGTCTCTCCCCCTCCTCTCCCCTTCCCCAGTGTGTCTTCCCCCTCCTCTCCCCTTCCCCAGTGTCTCTTCCCCCTCCTCTCCCCTTCCCCAGTGTCTCTTCCCCCTCCTATCCCCTCCCCAGTGTCTGCCCCCCTCCTCTCCCCTTCCCAAGTGTCTCTCCCCCTTTCTCTGCCTTTCTCTGCTCTACCCATTGTCTCTCCCCCTCCTCTCCCCTCCCCAGTGACTCTCCCCTCCCCAGTGCCTCTCCCCCTCCTTCTGCTCTACCCAGTGCCTCTCCCCCTCCTTCTGCTCTACCCAGTGTCTCTCCCCCCTCCCCTGTGTCTCTCACCCTTCCTCTGCCCTACCCAGATTCTCTCTCCCTCCTCACCGCTCCCCAGTGTCTCTCCCCTTCCTCTCCCCTCCACAGTGTCTCTCCCCCCTTCCTCTTCCCTCCCCAGTGTCTCTCCCCCCTTCATCTCCCCTCCTCAGTGTCTCCCCCTTCTTCTCCCCTCCCCAGTGTCTCCCCCTTCTCTCCTCCCCAGTGTCTCTCTCCCCTTCCCCTTCCCCCAGTGTCTCTCCCTCCTTCCTCTCCCCAGTGTATCCCCCCTCTCCCTCCTCCTAGTGTCTCCCCCCCTTCCTTTTCCCTCCCCAGTGTCTCCCCTCCCTTTCTCAGGTGCTTTCCCCCCCGTCTCTCTCCCCAATTCCCCTCCCCTCCTATTGATGAGCGCAGCTCGTGGCTGTCGCTGCAAGCTGCGCATGCGTGGCTCTGCCGTGCATTTGCTCATGCACTACGTGCACGCGGGCGCAGCCCTTTACGGACTTTAATTGTACACATGTATGCGTGCTCTCATGGAGCGTTACACACATACCACAATTATTATAGTTGATATGTTTGCTGTTACTTTGAGTGACAAATATACCTCTCAGCGTCACTAGAGTACCAATTCTGCAATTAACATGGAAAACGTTTTTTGCTCAGATGATATAGTAGCAGCCAGTTTAATGAATATAAAAGGGATGACTGTTTTTGCTTAATTACACAGTATCAACATTATACTCACAGATAAGTGAATCTGTGTTTAGTAATCATAGTGAGGAAAACGAAAATCTATTGAATTTTGTTTTCACTTCATTTGTCTTTGATAAATCAAAGCCTGGCATCTGTTTGAGTTTGGGCCAAAAACTGATTTTTTTCTTCTTTTATCTAAATTCACACCACTGCCTTTAAATTGTTTGTTTGGATTAATTATACAGCTGTTGAATACCACTTTTTTTTTTAATTACCAAAGTGGTCCTATATTTATTACATTTTAAAAAAAGGTGAAATGTTTTTTGTATGTTAAAAACATAAATACAGCCACTTATTTATTGCATTTTTTATACAATTATGCTGCAGTACTAGCTACAATTTTGTTTTCTGCTGATTAACTTTTTGAGGTATGATGCCACTTGGGATTCACAGGAGGCTTCCATTAACACAAGAGCAACATGGCAGCTAATGGACATATCATTAGTTTACAAGGATACACCCTGCTAAAAATTTAGAAGGTGGAATTAAAGCAGAAAAGGAGATATAACTTTGCAAAAAAAAAAAACTGCATATAAAAACATAAACATAAATGTTTTCTTAATATGTTTTGCTTTATAAAAACATTTTGGGTGTTATCAACTTAATTTATTGAAAAAAAATAACTATATAGAAAAACTGCTGTTGATAGAGAGCCCTCCAGGCAGGAGGACACACCAAGGTCATAGGCCAATCATAATAATATAATGGATTTAAGTGGATAATTAAAACAAGTTTATAATTCAGTATAGTATATTAGTGGTATATTTACCAAAAGTTTCAAAATAAAACTAGAAACTCTGGCATTTGTGATAATTGTTTAAATTGTGATTCTATGCAGAGATAACATCATGATGTACCGAGGTATTTGTGTAGGGGCAATAATTAAAAAGAGGGACCCCATAAAAAGAAGAACCCCTTGTGAGACTAAATGGGGAACAATGGGCAGTATCACCCACAAGATTGTGCTTTATGTAGGTGATATAACTCTGACATTGAAACCTCACTTCTTAATCTTCAAGAGATACTTACAAAATATGGTAGATTATAGAAAGAAAGAAAGAAAGAAAGAAAGAAGGAAAGAAAGAAAAAGAAAACCTTTTCCAGCACACACTGCTATATTATGTCTTGTTTGAAACAACCAAAGTCAAGGGGAGAAGATATACATTGCTAAAACCTAACTTTTATTATTAGTTTATATAAAACATATACATTGAAAATAAAAACATTCAAAAGTTAAAATTAAAAAAATAAGGTCTGGGGGAAAAGGTAAAAATAATTTCTTATTAGACTCGTAGTAACTGGGGGGGATGGGGGGGGGAATCCCCCCAGATCAAATGAATAGGGGACACAAAAAAATAGCAAAATTAAATTTAATAATGCATTACCAGATTTGACCACTAGATGGACTACAGAGCAGTATGTGTATATATATATATATATATATATATATATATATATATATATATATATATATATATATCATTTGCTTTATTGACATATGTGGGGCAGGGGCACTGAGAATTTAATCAAAGAAAAAAAAAATGTTTTTAAGGGGCACTTCAACAATAAGGGCCCCAGGTGCACTGACGGTAGATTTGCCACTGCTTCCTATCCTGCAAGTAGAGTTGAATTATCCCCCCCAGATATTTTTTGGCTCCTACCCTCACCATTATACTCCCTAATATAGCTAGATACAATAACTTATTAGATTCTTTAATCTGTTCAATATCAAGTAGGAATCACTCTAATGAAGCTAATGCGAAACGTGCGTTAGGCCGCTAAAGTCCCTTCCAGTGACCATTTACAGTTTTTGATGGGCGCCGACATTAGTATATACACAGTAAGACAGGCGCTAGAAATAAATCAAAGTTAATCTTTTTCAAAAAAGAATCCTGAGCAGGTTATTGAATAGAGAGATATCATGTCTATGGGACTGATTTAGAACAAAATGTAAAATATGGGACTCAAACTGAATACAGCATGACGTTATATGCTATATGATTAGGAAGTTATAAGGGCAATTATAAACTGTGTCAGCACAAATATGGGTTGAGTGTGGCGATATACAGACATTTTGTTTTGAAAGTTAAATACTTCAGCAGTCAGTTTATTTAGAATACTACATAGTATTTTCATATTGGCTATAACTGTACAGCAAGATATTAACAGTTTGGTGAGAAATTTGAGATTAGATACAAAGCTATTCAATAACCCTATTAGCTCTCAGTCTTACTTTCTGATAAATGATCATATGGTTGGGCCTGGTCAGTACTTGGATGGGAGATCACCTAGGAATACTAGGAGCTGTACGCTATGGCCCACTGGAGAAGGAACAGGCCACCCACTCCAGTACCTTTGCCATGAAAACCAAGTGGATCAGCATGACCATGGACATAAAGTTGTGCCTAGTGTGTTACAGCTCATGAGGTCATGGAGAGTCGGAAACGACTGAACAACGAAAAAAAAAATCTCCCAGAAATTAAAAAGTCTAAAGAAGCATTTTAAAGGACCCTAAAAAAGAATAATAAGGCATATACAAAAGAAACCTTTCCCTCCCCACCTGCCCTCCAAATACACTCACAACCTCCACCAACAATAATTCTGTGTTGGCTTTCACGGCACGTCATGTGACATGGGAGGCAGGAAACTGAATAGACTCATGTATAGTATATTTAGCTAATTATTAGTCTTTGGTGCTTAGCACCTAATAGTATCCAAACTAAATATTCAAGGGCAAAATTATATTTCATTTAGATCTGAAACAATAGTCTCCCTCCTCCCTCCCTCTGTTCTTTCTCTCTTTCTCCTAGTCTCTCCCCTCCCTCTCCTGGTATCCTTTTCTCTTTCTCCTAGTCTCTCCCCTCCCTCTCCTGGTATCCTTTTCTCTTTCTCCTAGTCTCTCCCATCCCTCCATTCTTTCTCTCTTTCTCCTAGTCTCTCTAATCCCTCCATTCTTTCTCTCTTTTTCCTAGTCTCTCCCCTCCCTCTCCCGGTATCCTTTTCTCTTTCTCCTAGTCTCTCCAATTCCTCCATTCTTTCTCTCTTTCTCCTAGTCTCTCCGCTCCCTCTGTTCTTTCTCTCCGTTTCCTTGTCTTCCCCTCCCTAGCTCCCTTTCTCTCTTTCTCCTAGTCTCTACAATCCCTCCATTCTTTCTCTCTTTCTCCTAGTCTCTTCCCTCCCTCTGTTCTTTCTCTCCCTTTCCTTGTCTTCCCCTCCCTCGCTCCTTTCCTCTCTTTCTCTTAGTATTCCCCTCCCTCTGTTCTTTCTCTCCCTTTCCTTGTCTTCCCCTCCCTCGCTCCTTTCCTCTCTTTCTCTTAGTATTCCCCTCCCTCTGTTCTTTCTTTCCCTTTCCTTGTCTTCCCCTCCCTCACTTCATTTCTCTCTTTCTCCTAGTCTCTCCCATCCCTCCATTCTTTCTCTCTTTCTCCTAGTCTCTCCCCTCTCTCTATTCTTTTTCTCTTTCTCCTAGTCTATCCCCTCTCTCTATTCTTTCTCTCTTTCTCCTAGTCTCTCCCATCCCTCCATTCTTTCTCTCTTTCTCCTAGTCTCTCCCCTCCCTTCATTCTTTCTCTCTTTCTCCTAGTCTCTCCCCTCTCTCTCTGTTCTTTCTCTCTTTCTCCTAGTCTCTCCAATCCCTCTGTTCTTTCTCTCCCTTTCCTTGTCTTCCCCTCCCACACTCCCTTTCTCTCTTTCTCCTAGTCTCTCCAATCCCTCCATTATTGCTCTCTTTCTCCTAGACTCTCCCCTCCCTCTGTTCTTTCTCTCCCTTTCCTTGTCTTCCCCTCCCTCGCTCCCTTTCTCTCTTTGCCCTGTGACTTCTCTCTGTTCTGTAATTAAGGTCCATTAAGCTCGATGCCAGGAGAAAATGAGGCGAGTGTTTACCACTTCAAAGTGTCCAAATAGCACACGTATTTTTATCAAAGAAGGCACTTTTCTCTCTGCAAACAACCTTAATCTAAAACTTCAAATGATATGATCAGTTTGTTGACTTGTACACTATATTATAAAAAATAAAATACATATTTTTTTTACATTTCAAAATTGGAAGCTCTGCCACATCACAAAGGATACACAAAATGAGGGGGATATTTGGGAAGCTCGGGGTCTCGAGAGACATCTATTGCTGCAAACATGCTGATGGCTAAGGGGTTAATATAGATTAAAGGCTGGAAGAAAAGTAAATGCGACACTGGATACATAACAGTACAGTAAGAACTTATTAATAAAGGAGTAGTGGTGCCTCTTCCAAAGAGCTTACACTCTAAAGGAGGTGCTTGTGCAAGTGATACAGAAATAATAGGGGAGATCAGTAACTAATAGCAGGTTGAAGTAGATGGTTGTGTGTCATGAAGAAGACAGCTTATATCTGGAAGTGGATTGGGTTGTAGGCACGGCCGGGGCTACCTTTTTGTAGCCCCTGGGCGGTGAAGTGGAGGAGGCCCTGTGAGTGCACGAGCAAGCAATGCACGCTCTTGTACACACACAGAGTACAGACATACACACACAGTTACAGACTCACAAACATGCACACATACATACATAGACTCACACATAGTTACAGACTCACACACACACATACTAACATAGACTCACACATAGACAGTTACAGACTCACACACACACATACATACATAGATAGACTCACACATAGACAGTTACAGACTCACAAACACATACATACATACATGGACTCACACATAGACAGTTACAGACTCACACACACACATACATACATAGATAGACTCACACATAGACAGTTACAGACTCACAAACACATACATACATACATGGACTCACACATAGACAGTTACAGACTCACAAACATACACACATACATACAGACTCATACATAGACGCAAAACACGTACACACACACATAGACTCACACATAGACAGTTACAGACACACATGCACACAGATTCATACATAGTTACAGACTCACACACACAGAGACTCACCCATACACAATTACAGACCCACACATACACAGTTACAGAATCACATACACATTTACAGACACACACATATACACAGACTCACACATACACTGTTACAGACACACAGACTGACACATACATAGGCTCACATATACACATACATAGACGTACATACATAGGCTCACACAAACATAGGCTCACACATACACAGACACACACACACACATAGGCTCACACATACACAGACTTACACATACTCACACATATATATCCTCAAATATACATAGGTTCACACATACATAGGCTCACACATACACATACATAGACTCACATACACAGACTCGCACATTCATAGGATCAAACATTCATAGGATCACACATGCACATACAAAGGATCACACATACACATACATAGGATCACACACACATAGGATCACACATACATAGGATCACACATACAAATACATAGGACCACACATGCACATACATAGGATCACACATAATCACACATACATATACATAGGATCACACATACATAGGATCACACATACATAAGATCCTACATACACATACATAGGATCACACGTACACATACATAGGATCACACATACCTATACACAGGATCACTCATATATAGGATCACATATACATAGGCTCACACATAAACATACATAGGATCACACATACACATACATAGGCTCACACATACATAAGATCCTACATACACATACATAGGATCACACATACACATACATAGGCTCACACATACATAAGATCCTACATACACATACATAGGATCACACATACACATACATAGGATCACACATACACATACATAGGATCACACATACTGTACATATACATAGGATCACTTATACATAAGATCACACATACATAGACTCACACATAAACATATATAGGATCAAACATACATAGGATTACACATACATAGGATTACACATAAATAGGCTCACACATAAACATACATAGGATCACACATACCTAGGATTACACATACATAGGCTCACACATACATAAGATCCTACATACACATATATAGGATCACACACACACATACATAGGATCACACATACATATACACAGGATCACTCATATATAGGATCACATATACATAGGCTCACACATAAACATACATAGGATTACACATACATATACATAGGATCACACATACATAAGATCCTACATACACATACATAGGATCACACATACACATACATAGGATCACACATACTGTACATATACATAGGATCACTTATACATAAGATCACACATACATAGACTCACACATAAACATATATAGGATCAAACATACATAGGATTACACATACATAGGATTACACATAAATAGGCTCACACATAAACATATATAGGATCACACATAGATATACATAGGATCACACATACCTAGGATTACACATACATAGGCTCACACATACATAAGATCCTACATACACATATATAGGATCACACACACACATACATAGGATCACACATACATATACACAGGATCACTCATATATAGGATCACATATACATAGGCTCACACATAAACATACATAGGATCACACATACATATACATAGGATCACACATACATATACATAGGATCACACATACATAGGCTCACACATACATAAGATCCTACATACACATACATAGGATCACACACACACATACATAGGATCACACATACTGTACACATACATAGGATCACACATACATATACACAGGATCACTCATATATAGGATCACATATACATAGGCTCACACATAAACATACATAGGATCACACATACATATACATAGGATCACACATACATATACATAGGATCACACATACATAGGCTCACACATACATAAGATCCTACATACACATACATAGGATCACACACACACATACATAGGATCACACATACTGTACATAGGATCACACATACATATACATAGGATCACACATACATAGGCTCACACATACATAAGATCCTACATACACATACATAGGATCACACACACACATACATAGGATCACACATACTGTACATATACATAGGATCACTTATACATAAGATCACACATACATAGACTCACACATAAACATATATAGGATCAAACATACATAGGATTACACATACATAGGATCACACATACATAGGATTACACATACATAGGATTACACATACATAGGATCACACATACATAGGATCACACATACATAGGATTACACATACATAGGATCACACATACATAGGATTACACATACATAGGATTACACATACATAGGATCACACATACACAGGATTACACATACATAGGATTACACATACATAGGATCACACATACATAGGCAAACATTTTTATTTAAATAGCCCAACAGATGACACACACAAAGGGACTTCCCTTGTTCAGCAGCTCCTCGTGGTCAGGGCTCTCCCACACTCTGGTCCCCACACACTCTGTCTTTATGCACAGGTGCCCTAATGGACCTCCTCCAGGAAGAAGGACAGGGGAGCCGAGGTAGGGCTAGGGATAGAGATCGGGCTCATTTTTTTTCTTAAAATGTTTAGTTTTTTTCATTAAAATGAGGAGCCCCTCACTGAGAAGTGCCTGTAGGCACCTGCCTAAGTCGCCTAATGATAGATCCGGCCATGGTTGTAAGTGAAGGACTTCTTTGAATAGATGAATTTGTAAGGAATACTTACAGCTATGAAACCCAGGGCAAGTCTTACAGAGCAAGGTAGAAATCCCCAAAGAGTAGAAGGTTTGGGGTAAAACCTTTTCAAGTTTTTCACATTATCTCTAAATTTTCTAGTGTCCAGATTCAAATCATGAGCACATTAAACATAAAAACTTCAATTCATTTAGCAGATGTCCAAAGAGATAGTTGAGTCAAATGGGGGTGAAAAAAAAACTGTATGCAATCATAATGCAACGTCACATGGATAGAAGGTATTTTAATAAGAAAGACCATAATAAGACGAGATATGGATTTTTTTGTCATGCATTAGTTACTGCAACCAAGTTCATTTAAGGCGCTAAATCACATTTATTTGTTGTTTGCAGATTTTGAGCCAGATGAAATAATCTAACTCCCTACAGGAGCAAAAGAGCCAACGTGCTGGTAAACAGAACAGTGAATTGCAGACACTTTCTCCTGCAGAGACGGCTGAGTGTCGGCTTTTATTTTCAACAACAACACAACGTGTGTACAGAGGCGGCAAAGGAACCTGCCGGGAATAAGGCTTCAAGAAACAGGGAGCGGGGAAAGTTCTCTGCTCTTCATTTTGCACTGTGCTCGGTGGGAACAATGAGACTCAGACCTCAATTTTCTTATCCACCTAATAGGATTGGGGTTTTTAAGGTTCACAGCGAAGCAATCAATGCTTTGAGATTTACGGTAAATATTTTGTCAAATCTGAATTTTATAAAATAAAGTTGAATTTGGCGGATTTTTTTTGGCTGATTTTTACATGTCTGACAGTGGCGGAGGGCCCCAAGGGCTCCCCTCCTCTTGCCAAACAGCTTTTAAGCAAAGCACCGGGTTGGATTTTACACAAACCAAGAATCACTCATATACAGGCCTGTTTCAAGCTTTTGGCTATCATCAGTATGAGGTAGATTCTGGTTTGTGCAATAGATTTTGTAGGATTGGGTATTCCACAACAATCATTTAGTGTATGGTGAGCACAGAGTGAGAAAAGCTCTCCACCGTACAAAGTACAGAAAACAAATAATACATTAATAAGCCTATTTGCATGTCTAAAAGGCGGGGACATGCAAATTAGAATACAATGTACCTCACCCGTTTAATCCAAAAATAGCAACTTTATACATTGCTCCCTTAAAGCATATGCCCGCTGTATTAAACAGTTTTTAAGCAAAGCATCGGGTTGGATTTTACACAAACCAAGAATCACTCATATACAGGCCTGTTTCAAGCTTTTGGCTATCATCAGTATGAGGTAGATTTTGGTTTGTGCAATAGATTTTGTAGGATTGGGTATTCCACAACAATCATTTAGTATATGGTGAGCACAAGAGTGAGAAAAGCTCTCCACCGTACAAAGTACAGAAAACAAATAATACATTAATAAGCCTATTTGCATGTCTAAAAGGCGGGGACATGCAAATTAGAATACAATGTACCTCACCCGTTTAATCCAAAAATAGCAACTTTATACATTGCTCCCTTAAAGCATATGCCCGCTGTATTAAACAGTTTTTAAGCAAAGCATCGGGTTGGATTTTACACAAACCAAGAATCACTCATATACAGGCCTGTTTCAAGCTTTTGGCTATCATCAGTATGAGGTAGATTCTGGTGTGTGCAATAGATTTTGTAGGATTGGGTATTCCACAACAATCATTTAGTGTATGGTGAGCTCAAGAGTGAGAAAAGCTCTCCACCGTACAAAGTACAGAAAACGAATAATACATTAATAAGCCCATTTGAATGTCTAAAAGGCGGGGACATGCAAATGAGAATACAATGTACCTCACCCTTTTAATCCAAAAATAGCAACTTTATACATTGCTCCCTTAAAGCATATGCCCGCTGTATTAAACAGCTTTTAGGCAAAGCATCGGGTTGGATTTTACACAAACCAAGAATCACTCATATACAGGCCTGTTTCAAGCTTTTGGCTATCATCAGTATGAGGTAGATTCTGGTGTGTGCAATAGATTTTTTAGGATTGGGTATTCCACAACAATCATTTAGTATATGGTGAGCACAAGAGTGAGAAAAGCTCTCCACCGTACAAAGTACAGAAAACAAATAATACATTAATAAGCCTATTTGCATGTCAAAAAAGGCGGGGACATGCAAATGAGAATACAATGTACCTCACCCTTTTAATCCAAAAATAGCAACTTTATACATTGCTCCCTTAAAGCATATGCCCGCTGTATTAAACAGCTTTTAAGCAAAGCACCGGGTTGGATTTTACACAAACCAAGAATCACTCATATACAGGCCTGTTTCAAGCTTTTGGCTATCATCAGTATGAGGTAGATTCTGGTGTGTGCAATAGATTTTGTAGGATTGGGTATTCCACAACAATCATTTAGTGTATGGTGAGCACAAGAGTGAGAAAAGCTCTCCACCGTACAAAGTACAGAAAACGAATAATATATTAATAAGGCCATTTGAATGTCTAAAAGGCGGGGACATGCAAATGAGAATACAATGTACCTCACCCTTTTAATCCAAAAATAGCAACTTTATACATTGCTCCCTTAAAGCATATGCCCGCTGTATTAAACAGCTTTTAAGCAAAGCATCGGGTTGGATTTTACACAAACCAAGAATCACTCATATACAGGCCTGTTTCAAGCTTTTGGCTATCATCGGTATGAGGTAGATTCTGGTGTGTGCAATAGATTTTGTAGGATTGGGTATTCCACAACACCTGTTACAGGCGCCTCAAAATGAAGCAAGTAAGCTAATTTGCAATTCAATTGGTGTCTTTTTGGGGTCCGCAAACGAGCTACGGGTAACAGGCTTGAAATCCCTTTTTATTACAACAGTAACTTACGCCCCACCTAAGCCTTTGATCTTTCCTGTCCGCAAGAGTTATGATCTCTAAAATAGCAAATCGCTATTCAATTGCTACAATTCCACAAGCACGCAAATGTTTTCACACCCGTAAACGGCAAATGTGGGATAAAATCCTGCAGTACCAGATAGTACTCGCAAAGGGGTTAAAGAGTTTCCTGGGCTACTTTCAAAGCCTTATTAGATAGCCAGTTTGTCTTCTTGGTTTGCTTTATTTTGGTGATATTCTGTTGCTGTTTCTTGAGTAATGTTGCAAACTTTGGTCCAAATGTCTTCAATCATTCTAGCTTACATGTCTAGTCCCTTAAATCTATTATTTACCTCAACTGCATATTCACAGGGGATATTATTTTTTTTGAATATGCTTGGTCTGATGATTTTCCTTCTTTTCTTCTGTTAAATTCTGAACTTTGCAATAAGAAGCTCATGGTCTTGTTTTTGCCGACTGTATAGTGTTCTTCCATCTTTGACTACAAAGTTTATAGTCAATCTGATCTCTATGTTGTCCATGTGTAGAGTCGTCTTGAAAGAGGGTGTTTGCTACGACTGGAGAATTATCTTGACAGAATTCTACTAATCTCTGACTTGCTTCATTTTGTACTCTACGGCCAAACTTGCTAGTTACTACAGTAATCTTTTGGTTCCCTACTTTAGAATTCCAATCTCTCATGATGAGAGTAACATATTTCCTTGGTGTTATATCTATGACGATCCTTCTGGATAATTACCTTGTCGTAGTGAAGGACCTTGTGTATTTCAATGTAGCTATGAGCTATACCATGTAGTGTCACCCAAGATAAGCGGGTCATAGCAAAGAAGTCAGACAAATTGCAGTCTACTGGAGAAGGAATTAGCAACCCACTCCATAAATTTGCTAAGATAGCTTTATGGACAAGCACAACCAGAGATATAACAATATGGCACTGGAAGATGAGCCCCTCAGGTCAGAAGGTGCCTACCACATTACTGAGATAGAATAGAGGGCAAGTACAAGTAACACCAGATCTAATGAAGTGGTTGGGTCAAACCCGAAAGGACACCCAGCTGCGGATGTGTCTGAAGGGAAAAGAAAAGTCTGCTGCTGCAAAGACCAATTCAGAATAGGAGCCTTGAATGTTAGATCTATGAACCAAGTGGATGTGGTAAACATGAGATGACAAGGTTAAACATCGATTTGCTGAGAATTGGTGAAGTCAAATGTACTGGAATGGGACCATTCACATCAGACAACCACCAGATCTTCTACTGTGGTCAAGAATCCCGCAGAGGAAATGGAGTAGCCATCCTAGTCAATTAAAGGGTGGCCAAAGCCGTGCTCGGTTACATCCCAATAAATTAAAGAATGATTTCAATTCAAATTTACGGCAAGCCATTTAATATCAGTGGGATCCAAGTCTATGCTCCAACCATGGATGCTGAAGAGGCTGAAGTTGTCGAGTGCAATGAAGATATTCAACATGTCATATATATATATATATATATATATATATATATATATATTTCTAATTCATAGAGGACAGCAGGCTGCACAAATATATATATATATGTTTGTGTTTTTATGTATGTATATACTCTATTATGTGAGACTGCAACCTGTTGTCCTCTATGACTTTTCTGTCCTAGGCCTGGGCTTCGTTGACCAAAGCAGAAATACACCATTGATTCCTTATCCCTTTACACTAATTAAATATATAAACATTTGGATAAAAATGCTTCAGAGATCAACAAACACTATAAAGGGAAACTATTTGATAAATAATGCTAATGTGTACCCAGTTAATACTAAGAATTATTCATACTCTTAATTATTGTGTGCAAAGCTTTGCAACCCTCAATGGTTTCTTCCTTGCGTGTACACATCTGGCGTTTTACAAGTCCCTGCGCATTAAGCAAACATGCAAATTTACGGATCCCTTTGCCAAGAACCAGAGAACGTTCGTTGGACAAAGTCGTTCTAATGCAATAATTAAAACCCTGCAACCTAATTAAAAAATATGTTCATTGAGACGTGGGACTCTTGCCAAATAACCATTTGAGCCGCATTACTTTAGCTCAAACAGCTGCTGGAGAGCGCTTAAAATAAAGCATTGAGAGTATCGACTGGATCTGAAATAATTGTCCGTTTTTATAGTCAGTCGATCGATATTTCAACTGATAAATCAATATCGCGCTGAGAGAATGAACATCGCTGTAGACTTTTGAGGTCAGCTGAAAGTAATAATGATAAAATCAATTTGGGAATTATTTTGGTAAACAATCCTATTGCCTTGTCAGTAATCTCATTAATGCATGTGATGGATCTTTGACAAAAAATTTTTTTTCAGTAAAACAATAAAAAAATCAATGTATAGTTTTATACCAGTCAACGTAAAGAATTTATCAAAGTTTTTTTTTTCCGATCGAGATGTTTCATCTTTCTGTCGGGATGAATGAGACGTTCTCATTGATTCGCAAGACAGGTTTTTGGCGCTGTGTATAATGGAATAAAAAAATGCCAGCCAGTCCTATTTTATATTTCATATAGCACCGTCTCTGTTCGTATAAAGATTGCTGAAATGTCAAAAAGAAGAACTTTCGGTTTAATGTTGGGGTAGAATATAATTGTTTTGGGTCATGGAAGCCACCAAAACTGCTATTGACCAAGAAAATCACGAAAGGAAATTGTTTACATTTTTTAAATGTTATAAAAATGGAGAGATTGTCATTTTTATTTATTGTACGGTTCTTGGAACCCATCGCCACCGCCATACACACAAAATAATAATAAGACTTAGGCTTTGCTACACTGGTTATATTTTAGTCTTGTTTGTTTAGTTCTTTATCATGCAGAGAAAAAGTAATTATCTCAGATATAAGATGTTTTGGGTTTAAATCCCAGTTCCCAAGTTTAATTATTAAGTGGAGCGCTCTACAGTAATTTGAGCTGCTATTGGAGTTTGTTTTACCTGCCTGGTATTTTTTTTTTTTTTTTTAAATAACATGCAATTGATAAATTACTTGTTATTACATGTAGTTTAAGGTTATCCAATATTTGGACCTGCTGACGTGTCACTTTAAGATTATAATTTCTTGACTAGTATATGCAAATATTCTTTACTGTGGGCAGCCAGGACTGTTTAAGCGTCTTACAGCCCTATTAAATTAGCTCAATGTTGAAAACCGTAGCCCGTAACGTAGCCCTTAAGATGTATGGCTATTAAATTGGCCCTGTAAAGCAACCCGCCGACGACTTGCGGGGTCTGTTAAGCCCGTAACTGTTACGTTTCCAATCATGTTATTAAATTGCAACTAATTCACAGACGTTCAAGCCCGTAACCCACAAATGGAGCCAAGAAGCCAACTGGCACCAGAGAGGACCCGCAAGAGGGGTAATGTCCAATCCATAGCACTATAAATGCAAATATACACACGCTCAATATTGCATTTTTTCTGGAATGTGGGTCCGATCGTAACTCGTAATTGAAGCCCGTAAGACTTTGAAATCCAACTTCCATTTTTAATGTAATGATGACGATCTCATTTGCCATTGGCTCCGTCTAAACCCGTAACTATAAGTTTAACTAATTGATCGTGTTCACGGACGCACATCCAACATTCGGAAAAATGGTTTACGTGTTTGCGTCTCAAGCCCGACACTTGGCATGTTCTAATTTAGTAGCTATGTAACGCAGCCACATTTCAAGCCCGCAGCCCTTGCAGGCTTGCCAATGCCAATACAGCTTCTAATTTAATAGGGCTGTTAGACTCCTATTAACAAAAACAATACTGAGAACGAGCAACACCTAAGTAGATTTGTGCTAAAGGTCTGGTCACCTACTCCGAGAGCAGCGTCTATTAGCCACTTGGTGTATTGGAGTTTAGTTCCCATGTAAGTCCTCCCGAAGAGACCAGGAGGTTGTGATCTACCATTTTTAATTTGTACACCAAGGTGAACCAAGAGGAGGTCTCCTGGTGATAATTTTGTTGAATGTTTTTGAGACGTTTATGGCTTTCTAATAAATGGTGGGATTCCGAGATTTGTTTCTACCTAGGCCCACAAGGCCCAGGCCTAGGCCAGCACATGTTCAGAGGGCAGCAGGCTGGCTGAAGATGCAATACCGTACACTGATATATGTTTCTATATGCAGAGAGATGTCTATAATGTCATATTTCTGAATGTAACCAAACCTATGATTTGAGATACAGAAACAGGAAAGGAGGAGCTGCAGGTGGGGTGAGGGTGCGGCATAAAACCTAAATACCCCTTTGGTGTCATTTTAAAACCCTACACAATAGTGAGTATTTGCACAAGAACTTTTTGGTATCTTTGAATACTTTTCCGTTGAAGCAGATGCGCGGATCCATGAATTCCAGGTTATTCTATCATGTAATTAACAGATAAACCAAATTGTTTTTTATAATCATTAAGAAATTTAAGGCATTTGCTCAGTGATTTGTTTTATAATAGAAGCTATGACTGAAATATGTCTAATTTACCACCTAATTTAAATAGGAATCATGCAGTGAATATCAAATATAACATTAAGTATATTTACAACTTTTCAATAAATGTCCTCTGGAATAACTATAACATGTTGTTGTTGTTTAGTCATTCTACAGTGGACCGTGATTTATCTGACCTCTCTGCTATGACCTTCCCATCTTGGGTGACCCTACATGGTATAGTTCACAGCTTCCATGGCGTACACAAGCCCCTTCACCATGACAAGTTAGAGATCTAGGAAGGGGACTATACCATAATATGTAATAAATTAGAGTCTGTATTTTTTTTATATTCTAAAAATATGTCAATAAAATATGTGGTCATAAAAAATGGCCACAGTCGTAGTTTAAAGTAAAATTGAATACTGTAGTTGAAGTGACACTATTTTTTTCTCTACAGTCAAACATTCCTGAGAAATACAGCATTCTTTTTGCAACTAATGTGCGGCTCAGTATGCTAATTCATGGTTCAGACTACTGGATAAGTGTGTGGGAGGGGCTATAACTGAAGGAAAACATTGGGGGGCATCGTTTTGGCCACCACAGGGGCACATAAGCCGATTGTGATTCTAATTAACACATCAAAGCAACTAATTAGTATTCAGATTGTATTGAAATTGTAGAAAACACTGCCCAAATAATATAATATAATATTACAAAAAATGGCTAATACAATGCAAACCCATAACCTAAAAAAAAATAGATGTTGGGTGAGAGAGTCTCTTTAAAAATTAAATTCCATATTAATTTATTTTAAAGGTCGTAAGATTATTACATTAATGCCAGACTTGGGTGGTCCTGTAAAACTGGGATATAACTAGAGATAAAAAGTTTGAGGTAAACTGTGGAAGGTCTTTGCAGATCCGTAGCCTGGACTGACATCTAGATTGTATGTTGTATATCGTTTTTATAGAAAAATCAGTCTCATTTGTCGCACTTTATAATTTGCTTAAATTATTTTTCTGATTTTAGTTTGTTTTCTTCTGCACAACATTCTTCCTGACCTAAGACGGCACCGGCCAAGACGTTTACTTTTCTTGGTGAATTATTATTCACATCAATCACATTAAATTCATAAATATAAAAAAATAAAATCAAGTTCATTCATTGTTTACAATACACCTAAGTATTAAGTACGTGTTCATACGACCACGCCGGCCAATTGGTTTCTATACAGAATATTCTCTACATTCAAAGTCACCTTCCACTTCAGGAAGCGAATCAATAGAAACCAAAATGACAGCCTCCACTTCCGAATGATTGCAAAAAAAAGGTAATATGTTTCCATATTATTTCTTTATCACATTCTAAAAGCATGTTGCCTATTTTTTAAGTATATTTTTTAAAAATAATTTTAAATATATGACTAAAAAGGTTTAATCAAAATATTTTAAATATTTAATAAATTATATTAAAATATATATAAGCATACATATATTTATAAATATACGTACATATATATATATATATATATATATATATATATATACACATACATATATATATATATATATATATATATATATATATATATATATATATACACATACATATATATATATATATATATATATATATATATATATATACACATACATATATATATAAATATATATATATATATATATATATATATATACACATACATATATATATATATATATATATATATATATATATAAAAAAATATGATTTTATTAATAATCTCTGTTTTCACAGAGGAGGTGTAAAGAGACACAGGAGGGAGGGGTGGGAAAGAGACACAGGGGAGGGAGAGGAGGGGAGAAAGAGACACAAGGGAGGGAGAGGAGGAGAGGAAGAGACACAGGGGAGTGAGATGAGGGGGAAGATACACAGGGGAGGGAAATTGGGGGAAAAGACATGAGGAAGGGGGGAACAGACACAGAGGAGGGGGTACAGGGGGAAAGGGAGACAGGGCATATATATATATATATATATATATATATATATATATACACATACATATATATATATATATATATATATATATATATATATATAAATATATATATATATATATATATATAAATATGATTTTATTAATAATCTCTGTTTTCACAGAGGAGGTGTAAAGAGACACAGGAGGGAGGGGTGGGGAAGAGACACAGGGGAGGGAGTGGAGGGGAGAAAGAGACACAAGGGAGGGAGAGGAGGAGAGGAAGAGACACAGGGGAGTGAGATGAGGGGGAAGATACACAGGGGAGGGAAATGGGGGGAAAAGACATGAGGAAGGGGGGAACAGACACAGAGGAGGGGGGACAGGGGGAAAGGGAGACAGGGCATATATATATATATATATATATATATATATATACACATACATATATATATATATATATATATATATATATATATATATAAATATATATATATATATATAAATATGATTTTATTAATAATCTCTGTTTTCATTACAAAATTATGACATTTCAACATTATATATATCAACATAGAGGTGGAGCCAACGCTGATGCCGCCGGTGCAAGGCACTGAAGCCCCTGGCCTCTGAGGGGACCCCACGGACCTCCAGAAGCCCCTATGGACCTCCCACGGGTCCCCTACGGGTCCTCTGTGGACCCCCCTGGCCTCCCTATCGCCCACTCTGGCCCCCACAGCCCCATATGGCCCCCATGACCTCAAGTGGGTCCCCCGTGGCCCCTGCGGCTCCTTATGGTACCCTGCGGTCCTTTGTGTTCCCCCTCAGCCTCCTGTGGCCCCTTGTGGACCTCTGAGTGCTGTAATCTGCGGGAGTGAATGATTTGAATTAGTGTAGCCTCTTTACTTCATTCCCCTAAATCAGAGCACCAGATTAGCGCGGGGCTCTAGGTCTGTTTGATATTGTCGCGCTAACATGTTGTGCGTATTAGACACAGGACACGTGTTTTATGATAGTACAAGCTTCGTGCTGCTGTAACTTTGTGCGTGTATATAATACAGATGTGCGCATGTATGATCTTGATGCACCATCTTTAGTCTGAAAACTTTCATTCCTACCTTTATTTTACATAATGGCTATTATGGATTTTTCTAAGCGTGCAGACGGCTGGGATCCTCTTACACAAGAGTATCGCGCTGCTGAATAGATCTCGCCAACGCCACACATACCTGGGCGCACACAGACGACTATTAATTCCATACTTAGCTTCAGTAAAGCCTTGACCGATATCAGCGACGTGACTCAATGGCATTCACATCCAAAACAAAGGGATGTGAGAAATACACATTTATTACAGCTTTTGCATGGCTTGTCTGGCTTAGAAAAGGTCAAAAACGTTAATTATGAGCGAAATTTAAATAATATTATTTACTAGAGCAAAATATATAACATTTTTAATCTATACATTTTTATTTTCTTTCATATTCACCAGGAATAAGTATGCATTAGGTATGGCTTGTTTGTGCATTTTACTAGGAAATAAAAAATATATATATTTTATATTATATATATATATATATATATATATATATATAGACGCGGTCCCAGGTTACAGACAAGATAGGTTCCTGAGAGAGTCTTTAGGTCGGATTTGTATGTAACTCAGATCCCTGATGAATAATACTAATGACAATACTATACTGGCTCATATTTGGTAATGATAATACAGTGTAATAATAATAATAATAATAATAATAACCGTACACTGTAAGAATACAGTAAGTTGTGCTCTTCCTTTTAATTAAAACAAACAGAACATAAACACAAACTCAGACAAAGTGGATTGTATGTTACCTGGGGACCTTATGTATATGTGTGTATACATACATTCACATATTATAATTGTCAAACTACGATTCGTCATCACGCTTGCGACAAATCGCAGTTTGAGCGCAGTGTGAGCCGCACATTGCGCATGAGTGGCGCATAAGGTGAGGGAAGAGACACAGAGGGGGGGGGGGATAGACACAGAGGGGGGGGGAGACACAGAGGGAGAGGGGTGGAAAGAGGCACAGAGGGAGAGGGGGGAAGAGACACAGAGGGAGAGGGGGGAAGAGACACAGGGAGGCAAGAGACACAGGGGGGGAGAAACACAGAGAGAGGGGGAGACACAGAGGGAGAGGGGGAGAAAGACACAGAGGGAGAGGGGGAGAAAGAGACACAGGGGAGGAGGAAAGAGACGCATGGGAGGGTTAGGGGGGGAAAGAGACACAGGGGAGAGGGAAAGAGACGCATGGGAGGGAGAGGGGGGGAAAGAGACACAGGGGAGAGGGGGCAAAGAGAAAAAGGGGGAAAGGGGGAAAGAGACCCGCGGGGAGAGGGGGGAAAGAGACACGCGGGAGAGGGGGAAAGAGACATGGGGGGAAAGAGACACGGGGGAGACGGGGGAAATAGACACAGGGGAAAGAGACACGGGGAGTGGGGGGAGAGACAGTGGGGGGGAAAAGAGGCACAGGGGGGAAAGAGACACAGGGGAGGTGTAAAGAGACACAGGAGGGAGGGGTGGGGAAGAGACACAGGGGAGGGAGAGGAGGGGAGAAAGAGACACAAGGGAGGGAGAGGAGTAGGGGAAGAGACACAGGGGAGTGAGACGAGGGGGAAGATACACAGGGGAGGGAAATGGGGGGAAGAGACATGAGGAAGGGGGGAACAAACACAGAGGGGGGGGGCAGGGCAGAAGAAGGGCAGGGGGGGAAAGACAGGATGGAGAGGGGCGGAAAGAGATAAAGGAGGGAAAGAGACACAGGGGAGGGGGTTAGAGACACAGGAGGGAGGTTAAAAACACAGGGGGGAGATACAAAGGAGAGAGAGGAGGGGATGGTGAAAGGAGACACAAGGGGGAAGAGGAGGGGAAGGAGACACAAGGGAGGGAGAGGAGGGAAAGAGATAAAGGAGGGAAAGAGACACAGGGGAGGGGGTTAGAGACACGGGAGGGAGGTTAAAAACACAGGGGGGGAGATACAAGGGAGGGAGAGGAGGGGGGGGAAAGGAGACACAAGGGGGGAGAGGAGGGGGAAGGAGACACAAGGGAGGGAGAGGAGGGGGTAAATGAGACACAAGGGAGGAAGTAGACAGGGGGAGAGAAAGGAGGACAGTAAAGTAGTCGGTGGAAAAGGTGGGGGGAAGGCCTTCGGCGCTCCTTGCGAGGCCCGTGATGAGCACCAAATGCGCTCATTGCGAGTCCCGTGATGAGCGCCAAAGGCGCTCATTGCGAGGCCAGTAAAGTAGAGGGGGAGAGGCTCCCATTGTGTGGCAAACAGCATTGCCAGGCTTCACTTTTTATTGCCGTCATTTTTGATTGGCAAGTCGCTAGTATATATATATATATATATATATATATATATATATATATATAAGCTGAATGTATATACAAATTTGAAAATGGCTATGGATTTGTGGGCACATTTGCATGCCCCAACCCAGAATGCATTGTAATAACTGATTTTCTCGGAATTCTGAGCTGGAAGGAGTTTTTTTTTACCCTTATTTTAGACATTCAAATGTGAACACAGATATACTATATATTGACTATATATATATATATATTGTGACCGTTTGCCCCCTAGAGGATGGTGCCAAGTGAAGAGTAAAGAGTTCTTGACAGGAGTGACGGAGATAACTCCTGAAGAACTACTAATTGGTGCAGGTGCAGTTTCTCTTTAAAGCCTGGGAAGCAGACATGGAAAAGGGTGGCTGATTAGGCTCTGGCCTAAGTTGTGTACTGCTGCTGCTAGCAGTCAGAGCAAGCCACAAGAGATGAGCTTGCTGGATGATCCTGTGTGGATCTACCGTTTGAACTTTGGAAAACAAACCTGGAGGAGATTACCTTGTTTTACTGTGGCTGCCAGTTTTGGATGACAGAAAGAAGTGTGTGCTGTTGTGAAGTCGCTGGACTAACAGAGCAGTCGGAAAGAGTAACTCCACAGCCAGGAGGTGAAGCTACAAAGGCACCAAGTAAGTCATTGACAGACTGAGGAGGATTCCTGGGCAGAGTAGCCTAAAAAGAGACGAGGTGTCTAAGCGAGTGTGGAGCGGTCAGAGGCACCAAATGAAGGTACCAGAATTATTATACCCCAGGGAAGAGGCTGAGTGCTTGTCCTGTTAAATTGCAGTGTTCCTATTGCAATATCAAAGGGTCCCTGGGGTGAAGCATATGGGAGAGAAGGGCGGGCCCTATGCTTCATCCACGGTTACTTAAGTGAAGACGTGGAAAGGCCACAGGCTGGCACTATATACGAGACTATTCGTAACCTGGCCACAAGGTGGCACTACACCACATATACAAGACTACGGATACTGTAAGAGCCTATCTATATCCTGGCCACAAGCTGGCGCTATAAGAGACTGTTTGTATCCTGGCCACAAGGTGGCACTACAAGAGGCTGTGTGTTTTCTTTATGAATTATAATTTCTCCAGAGCAGAGAAGCTGCACGGGGGGTAGTCAGGGTGTTCCTGCACGTTTAGTAAGAAACGTATATGTAGATTTTTATTTTCATTATTTCTAATCCTTGTTTATGAGCCTTATTAATAAACAAGTCTTCTGCATCCAAAAATCTGTATTGCTGAACCTTTTGTGGCAAAGACTTCTTGTGGTAAACGGCCATCCTTGTCACAATATATATCTATACATACATAAATATATATATATATATATATATATATATATATATATATATATACATAATCTCTTATATTTGTCAAGTCCAATATTCTTTATTTTTTTTCTACAAGACAAAGCTCTGAAATTGCTCTAAAATCCAATATTTATCATGTAACATTTGTAATTATCCAACTGCCTCCTCAAGAACACATGAATGCCGCATATAGAGGTTCCACTATATAAAGTGTGTTCAGCTTAGATTTCCAATGGTGAAGGCTCAGTTATGCGGAGCGGTGTTGTATATAACTAAAATTAAATTACAAGCTGTTTATTAATGTTTTATAAACGTAATCCACTAACTGGCCAGGGCTTTGGAGTTGCTGCCTGTCTATAAAAGTCAGTGAGTGAGGAGATTAAAGAAATAAAGAAAACGTAACCAGCACATAACTAGTCACTTGTTGCAGTATTATAAACTATAGCTCTGTATATGTAAGCTTGCAATGTTTTATCAAAAAAGTAAACATAGTACCAGAAATGTGACTTTTAAAACTGCATTGTTTTGTAGGCGGTGGGTGTCAAACTATAAATGACATGACAGATTGTGTCCTCCCACACCCCTTCTCTCACTGATAGATAAGATAATCACACCCACTCAGGGTCCAATCTAGCAGGACGTGCTGCTAATGCTATTAGTCAGTTACATATTTCATATATAAAACATTTTCGTGCTTTACCAAAATATGGAAAAGTATTGGGTAGTGTCAATATGGCGGCCAAGGAGCTGGTGCACAAACGGGAACGCGCCGCTCGACTATAATACCAACAGCTCCCAACTAAAATATAAAAACATCAGCAAAGCAACACGAAAAAAAGGCTACTTATTAATAATTCAACATATATTGTACCTCCGCTACCACTTATACCAAGACTGATTATTCCCGGTGATAGTGTTCATTGATGTTGGAAGATTTGTCGTGATCTGCATTCCTTCCCTTTTTTCGCACTGTATCACGCAAGAGATTATCTTGAGGGTGCAGAGTTAGCTCGGTGATTAATAGCAAACATCTCTACGGACAGAGCAATTTTTCAGTTTTAATCTCAGGCTGTGTCCTAAATACGTCTTTGGCGACTGGCGATAACGTATCAACTGACACTTTTTTTATGTTTATTTAGTAAAACGAAATGGTATCTAATCTATATTATTTCATATGTCCCATTGGTAGTTTTTTTGCTTGTATCATAATACAACAAAATAAATTTATGTTCTACATAATGTTTGCACGTGATACTTAATTATTAGCGACAACACTTGGTAATCAGAAGCGCTTCTCTGTCAGAGTCTCCAGAATAAAATGTAAGATTATGACCTTAACCTATAACGCCCTCGGCAAAAATGCACCCGCTTATATCTCTGCTCTCATCTCTAAGTACACCCACAAACGTCCTCTTCGTTCTGCTAACGACCTTCTTCTTTCTTCCTCTCTTATCACCTCCTCTCACTCCCGTCTTCAGGACTTTTCTCGTGCTGCCCCTATTCTTTGGAACTCCTTGCCTCGCTCCATTAGACTATCTCACTGCCTCAAGTCGTTCAAACACTCACTAAAAACTTAAAGAAGCTTATCACCTTAAGCCTTGATGTACAGATCACATCTATTATCCTTCCCCACCATACCCTTTAGATTGTAAGTCTGCGAGTTTTCAATCTTCGTATGTGCTTTAGTGAAAGCTCTGGGTATATTTGATTTTAAGCTCAAAGACAGGGCCCTCCATTCTCTTCTCTTCATTGTGTTAACATTGTTTTGACTTCAACTTACCCCGGTATAGCGCTACGGAATATATTGGCGAATTACAAATAAAGGAAATAATAATTATAATAATCAGAAAGAAGTCATTTATATTTTTCATCATTATATACAATTATTATTTTCTGTAGGCATCCACTGTGTCTGCTTCTTGCAGATTCTGTCTCAGCAAGTTGTGTTCTTGCAAAGTAATGAGTTTCCATTAGACTTTGTGAATGCACAGGCAGTTGTAGATGCCTTATTCCCATCTATCTGTATAGTGGGAATGTGAGAAAAAAAAATTACAGTTTTTACAATAGAACTAATGGAAATGTGATTAGTTTACAATGATACACTCTTTAAAAAAAGAGAGAGTAAGAAAGCATCAGGACAACACTGGTCATTTATATACTAAAAACACTTATTTTTATTCCATTTTGTTACATGAAACATCAGTGATTTTAAATGTTCTAACCCTAATTTAATTATATCCACAAATAAAACATACAAGAGTCTTACAGTCCCTAACATCCCACCTTCTGCTACTAATTCTACACACTTAGAAAATGTTTTATCAGTTTGCCAATACCCTCATCCAGTGCTATGATTACTATCCTTACATCCATGATATGAATGTGTTCCCCATCCAAGATTGTGCCACACCTAAGGAAGAGGGTCTGGGATATGGTAAGAAGAGGGATATTTCTTCTGTAGCTGTAAGTCCTTCTGTGAAGATTAGCTCTCAGCCCAAGAAGGTAGAATTGATCCTGTCCATTGCTCTGACACACATGGCTCTGGCAGTCTCAGTTAGGTGCAAGTGTATTGGAACTTGAATAGCACTTCTATTGGTATGCAAATGCTACTCAATGCAAGTGTCTGAGTAGCTCTTACATTCATCAGTTAGTACTAGTGGGTATCTTATTATTGCACCATTCACTCATTATTTCCTGTATCCATACATAGAAGTATGCATCACATTCGTGTTTGCACTCCATTTTAAGCTTAGCATATTTTCTAAGCTGTCTTTCTGTGACAGAGATTAGCACGGGGGGGGGTGTCTTCACCATTTCTTGTCATCAGTCCTAACAGCCAGCCCTGTGTAAACATGTATGTAAATTTAACCTAACCAGCTAAGGAAGCCACTGCAGATAACTTTATTTGATACATGGGTGCTCTCCAAGCTTGTATAAAGAAACTTGACTATATCATAGTTTCATTCCTTGGTTGAGTATTGGTTATGGAAGATGCACTGAAATTCATATAGTAATTGCCAGTTTCAGCACTACTGCTGCTTCGCTATGCCCAATATCACTCCACTGCACTCTTTTTCACTCTTATTTAGTCTACCATAACTATACGTAAAGGTCCATGTCCTCCGCATTTCTCGGTCAGTCACTCCACTGGTTTCACATAGCTTCCAGAATAACATTTGAAATCATGACTTGAGAACTACTAGATCCGGATTTATGTCTATTTGTTGGATTACCATGTTTGCCCCCATCCCCAATCTTCTGCCAGACCAGCCTTGGTTTTTCCCATAGCCCCTAAACCTATATTTGATGCAGACAACTCTACTGCTATCCACACCCGGACCCTACTGTAACAGATATGGTTTATTATCTAACTCTTCCCCATGCCCCCCACCCTATTTGGTCACACATTAACACAACACACCCTGTCCAACTCTTATATTAACATCTATAAAAAAAATGTAAATACATATTTTGAGTTTAAAACATTTTTTGGAAATGTTAATTTTCTGCAATAAAACTACATTAAAAGTCTTTGAAATATTAAACAAGCCCTCATTATTATGTATACTCTGCTTTTGCTAGATATGTGAATTTTTATGCACGAGAGCAACATAAAAACAAATACACTCACAGCCCATAGCTAAATGTACCTTGTACAACACCTGACAATACAAAAGTTCTGAATATTTTATAAAAATTGTTTGTTTATGTTAAAAAGACAGAATAAGCAGCCATGCCAATGCCACAAAGGAGCGTTGTTTTATCAGTTTGGTTTGGCACGTGACTTGGTAAAATTAAGAATGTTTAGCATTTTATCTTTTGACTGTAAGTTCTGTACACATTGCATTATTAACAGATCTGAGTGCTAACATCTGCTTAATATATTCTGGAATATGTCCAAGGCGAGTGCTTTGTAAAAGGCTTTAAAAACTCTTGGCTCCCATAATCGAGGCTCGTGTAGGGATGATCATGTTTGTATAAGCTAAATTAATGGAAATGTTATTATCTTGGTTGCAGTCGGTTTGTGCTGGTGCAAATAACCCTTTGAACAGGATTATATAGCTGTGGGTGTAAGGAGAAACAAATTGGATGGCTGTGAAGATATCTCCCATTCACTTAAATTCCCCTCCCTATAACATGTACAATGATCACTGAGGTCATGCTCTGTGCATGGCACACAGATCCCAGAATGCACTTGTAACCATGACTGGGACACCATAGGATCCAGTTTAGAGCAAGTAGGGTTAATTGTACTGCAGCTCAATCAGTCATGGCATCTGTACGCAAGAGGGATTTAGAAGACCAACATTCAGAAGGAGGTGGTGGGTATTTTCTTGATTGTGAACCTGGACTGCTCAGTGGGAGAGAAAGTGTTGTCAACCTGGATGAATGAACTCTGGAGAGAGAAGTTTTGCTGTATTATTATCTTTATTTATATCGCGCCAACATATTCCGTAGCGCTGACAGATTGCTGCACTTGTGTTTGGGGTAAAGCTGAGACAAACAACCTGGAGACTCTTTGTAAAGAAAAGGTACCATTTCAAGAGATGGTTTAATTTTAACCCTGGGAGAAGTCTGTTGTGTGTAAGTAATATAGCACCAAAAAATGGAGTCAAGGGTCCCTGGGGTGGGGCATTTGGAGAGAAGGGTGGCCAGTGCCCCACGCATCTGCTTGTGAGGAAATATACTTAATGCGGTCTGAGGAAAAATAAAGTATTGTTAATGGTGGAATAACCGAGAGGATGATGCAAGGCCATGGGTGGAGCTATTGCTGGTGCAAGCATTGCAATGCACCTGTTCCAAGCTCTAGGGAGGGGCAGTGCAAAGAGAAAATTAATTATTACTTTATAATGGTCAAGTGCTTTCAGTGTGGATAAATGGGACATATGGCAGCTCAATGTTCAAATCGGGATGAGCCAATGCAGTGCAATCTAGGGGTGACTGCAGTTCACTGTGATTAATCTAGTCGGCATGGCTAGGATAAGATTAACAGACCAGGGGACACCATATATTTCAAAGTTGATGCAAACAGTTAGTCAGAAGCTTAAGCACTTCAATATATCACCCTCATTCTGATGGACTGGTGGAAAGGTTAAACAGAACATTGAAAGGAATGATACAAATAAGTGGTCAACAAAGATGGAAAACTGGTACTTATTCTGCCCTACTATTTGCAATATGAGAGGTACCTCGGGCCTCTACCTGATTTCCCCCACACAATACCACATACCTGAGGCAAAGAAGGAGTTAATAAGGACAGAGGTCAAATCAATGCTTGACTTCCGGGTTATCAAAGTGTTTGGCAGTGAAGGGTGTAGGCCAGTTGTTCTAATCCCTAAACCGGATTGGATAACTCCCATGTTGAGTGATTTCTGAAAGCTGAATGAAGTGTCCCATTTCAATGCATATCCAATTCCAAGAGTAAATGAATTGACAGACGGGCTGGGAAGTGCAAGGTTTATGTCTCCATTAGATCTAAACAAGGCATATTGGCAGGTTCCTCTGAGTCAGCAAGAGGAAAAAACTGCCTTCTGTTCTACTGATGGCCGGTTCCAATTTAATGTTTTGCCATTTGGCCTACATCGAGCCCCGGCAACATTACAAAGCCTTAAGGGTAGGATCCTACGGCCACACTCTGAATATGCAACTGCTTATTTGGATGACATTGTGATTCACACCACAAACTGGGACTCATGCTTAAATAAAGTTGAAAAGGTTTTGAATACCCTGAGAAGAGGAGGTCTGATGACTAAACCAGCCAAGTGTGCACTTGGATTGGCAGAAACTAAATATTTGGTATACACAGAAGGAAGAGAACTGGTCAAACCTCAGTTGAAATTGAAGCAATACCAACTAGGCCAAGGTCTTTGAGGAAGAGACAGGTGCAAGCATTTCTTGGTATAGTTGGGTAGTATCGCAAATGTATAAACAGTTTTACCACAATAACAGCCTCCTTAATGGATCTAACCAAGCAAAGGCACCCAAACACGGTGTAATGGACTCACCAAGCTGAAATGACGTTTGAATAGCTAACGCTGGTGCTGTGTTAGGAACCAATATTAACAGCTCAAGATTTCCAGAAACTCTTTATATTACAAACACTTGCTTCTGAGGTTGGATTTGGAGCTGTACTATCACAAGAGGCAGAGGGAGAAGAGCGCCCAGTGATGTACCCAGCAAGGAACTGGTACCAAGATAACAAAGGTATTCAGCTTTCGAGTGGGAGTATCTGTTGGTAACATTTGCCACAGATGCTTTAACGTATTATCTACTGGGGAAGAAATACAAGTTATTCACAAATTATGTCCACTTAAAGTAGGGAAAAGAAACTAGATGACTACTTACATTACATCAATGGAACATCAAGCTGGAAAGAAGCACACTAATGCTGATGCCCTATCCAGGGTCCATTGCTTCTTGGCTCAAGCCACTCAGACCCAAGGTGTTGTACTGAGGGTAGGGGTTGTGTGACAAAGTGAAGCAAGGAATTTAATGGAGGCTGAGACTGAGCAGAAGTGTATATCCAGTTTAGAGCATAAAGAGTTAATTGAGCTTCTGATCAGTCATTACACCTGGACTCAATCAGGATTTAAGAGGCCGACTTCCAAAATGAGATGGTGGGCGTTCTCCTGATTGTAAACGTGAATTGCTCAGAGGGAGACAAAGTGGTTTTAACCTTCTAGAAGCACTGACTCTGTAGATAAAACAAAAAAAAAAAATAGCTGCACCTGCCTTGGAGAAAGGCTGAGACAACAACCTGGAGATAAGGCACCATTTCAAGAGATGGTTTAATGTTACCCCTGGGAGAAGTCAGTTGTGTTTAAAGAATAGAGCACTCACCAACAAAGGGTGTAAAGACATAAAAAGTATTATCGAAAGAGGACGGAGTAAAGAGAACGGTGAAATCAACTTTATATTTTGGGACTTTGTATTACAAAAGATAAAACGACATATGTGCCTGGACTCTATGCTGTTTCTGTCTATGTAGACCACTATATATGTCTGTGTACGGAAAAGTCTTAAGGTTTTTTTTGGAGGGAAGTTGCTTGAAGGGATGCCAATTTATGCTCCTGCCAGCATCATTGTATCTGGTATTAGGTGACTAACAAATAATACACAAAATTCAAACTTCTCAGGCACTGATCTGGGGCCATATTGCCCAAACTAAGGGTAAAGGGGGTTATAGGTTATAATGTCCAGGTTGGGAGGGGGCATTTATAGTATTATGGGACACTACAATCCTTGATATAGCTGTAAACTAAAAACATGCTAGATAGATAGATAGATAGATAGATACATAGATAGGTAGAGACATAAATAGATATAGACATACAGAGATAGATAGATAGATAGATAGATAGATACATAGATAGGTAGAGACATAAATAGATACATAGATAGAGACATAAATAGATACATAGATAGAGACATAAATAGAAATAGACATACAGAGATAGATAGATAGATAGATAGATAGATAGATAGATAGATAGATAGATAGATAGATAGATAGAGACATAGATAGATACTAGTAGTAAGTTCTGATCAACAGAGATTTTAATTTGTAAATGTCTATAATGAAAACCATGTCATAAATGGCTAAATACATATGTTAAATAGCATGCAATAGCAAAAACAGTCTGCTTAAAGGGCCTCATCACAGTAAAGACCTACTAAAACATGTTGAAATATGTGCATTTTTCACTGAGAAATCATGTAAATAAAATTTGTGTTTACATGTGTCACTGACTGCCCACATCCAGTCCCACAGCTACAGCTCTGTGTAGTGAGCAAGAAGAAAAAACAAATCCATCTGTGCAGAGCATGTAATGCTGGAATCACCTAAACAGGTCAGTTATGGGTAAACTGGTCAGTGCAGTCCTAAGTCCAGGGAAAAACTGCTATCAGTCACTGTTTTCACCGTGCAACCTGTCTCTCTGTTTTGACTCATGCAACAACCAATAGGCAGGATACACTTTGTATTTTAACAGACTTTAAACTTTAGATTTGTAGCCATTATTAGTGTAGTTAAACAAAATAATTATCATTGTGCTCTTTCTTATCATGAAGAACACTTACAGTGATGTAAAGGACCCTTTGAGAGGTGTAGCAATGTACCCCCATTCCTGTTCTCCCCGATATCACTCCTCATCATGAAATAATCTCTCATGAACCAGATGATGTCTCCTACCTTTGTGCAGCAAAACATGGATAATGTATTTTTGGAGCTCCTGCCTCTTCCAAGCTAGTTCCGGAGTAGAGGACCTTTGCTGGTTCTTTCTGTGGGAGTCAGGTTCTTTGTAGAGGTAGCTCTCAGCAGTCCTCCAGAACAGGGGGAAATTACACTCATATAATACATTTCTCAGGGATTGCGGTAAATGTTATTGAAACAAGAGGTGCAGAGGGTGGTATACTGTAATATCCAGGTTAGAGGGGGAACTGCTCCCTTGCTTGCCCTCCCCTGCAAAGGGTGGGAATACCACAGCTGCATACAAAGGGCAACCTGGACTCTCGATGGTGTGACCATAACACTTGAGAGGAGGTCATGGTTGTGACCATAACACTTGAGAGGAGGTCATGGTTGTGAACAGAACACTTGCGAGGAGGTCATGGTTTAGGTCACAAATGTAGCAGCATGTACACCTGTCCTAGAGGTCCAGCCCATGGGCCAGAGGGTATTTTGGGACTTGCCTCTCATTTGAACATAGTACCATATTCCCCAGGTGGACATGTCCAAGTTGGATCTTGTGTGATGTTTGTGAGCCAGTAAACATAATGGTTTCCTCACATCAGGATCCACGCTGTAGTTGTGCTTCTGAGTGGAGAACACATGCGGTTCTGTTATGGTTTGGGTTCCTGTTTCATGACCTATAATGTTTATTACAAATCTTAAAGGGAGCATCTGAGTTTCTTTGGTTAAGCTCCAGTTCCTGGGCGCTTCTTTCCCCCATATAATAACGTCAGGAGATGTGTTGCTTTTCTTCCATTGCAACATCATTTTCTTCCTCCTATCCAAAAGTATAAAAAATGACTATTAATATAATTTATTTATAAAGCACCAATATTTTCCATCATACTATCGCTGGGGTAAAGGTGAATGCTGAAGACAACCAACACAAGGCAATACATACTTACATATACACATTTTGAGCTTACAAAATAAGTGGGTGCTAGAGACACAAGGGAGGATATAACTCGATGGTGGTCTGGTCATGTGGCCAGGTTCATGGAAAGGAGCCCCTTACTGTGTCTTATAAGAGAGTAAATGCAATGGATGTTTGGGAGCATAGAAGCAAGTAATCAAACTGTGTTATAGCTTATGAAGCGTAGGTGACAGAAGGAGATAAATAATACCAGCAAAGGGGATGCACAGGAGAAATAATGTAGGGTGGATGGAGAGAGAGGTCATGGGTAAGACTTATGGAGCCTTTTGAGTAGAGTACGAGACCAGGTTGTAAATGATCAAACACTTCCTCATCATCTCACATCTATCTGATCACTTACCGTATCCGCCACAAAACATTATTACATCCAATTCACTATTACTACAATCCTCTCATATAATAATAGCACCCCCCGTCTCCACAAACATTTTATTTTACCTTTGGCTCTTTCACATCATGAAGAGCACTGACAGTGAGGTAAATGTCCCTTTAAGTTAAACTTTTAGATCAATAGATCATCACATTTAATTGATCAAGTACTTGTTATCACTAATATAGTTTCTAAAGTGTGTGTAACTCTATAGAAACTATTTGTATGGATTTCCATAGAAGCTGCAGTGCACCACGCGGTGCAAGCCGGGACAGAGGGGGAGAAAGGGGCAGAGAGGGGGAAAGGGGGAAAGAGACACAGGGGAGGGAGGAGGGGGGAAAGAGACACAGGGGAAAGGGGAAATAGACAGAGGGGAGGGAGGAGGGGGAAAGAGACACAAGGGAGGGAGGAGGGGGAAAGAGACACAAGGGAGGGAGGAGGGGGAAAGAGACACAGGAGAGGGAGGAGGGGGGAAAGAGACACAGGGGAAAGGGGAAGGAGACAGAGGGGGAAAGGGACAGAGGGGATGGAGGAGGGGGAAGAGACAGAGTGGAAAGGGGAAAGAGACAGAGGGGAGGGAGGAGGGGGAAAGAGACAGAGGGGAGGGAGGAGGGGGGAAAGAGACACAGGGGAAAGGGGAAAGAGACAGAGGGGAGGGAGGAGGGGGAAAGAGACACAAGGGAGGGAGGAGGGGGAAAGAGACACAGGAGAGGGAGGAGGGAGGAAAGAGACACAGGGGAAAGGGGAAGGAGACAGAGGGGGAAAGGGACAGAGGGGATGGAGGAGGGGGAAGAGACAGAGTGGAAAGGGGAAAGAGACAGAGGGGAGGGAGGAGGGGGAAAGAGACACAGGGGAGGGAGGAGGGGGGAAAGAGACACAGGGGAAAGGGGAAGGAGACAGAGGGGGAAAGGGACACAGGGGAGGGAGGAGGGGGGGAAGAGACAGAGGGGGAAATGGACACAGGAGAGGGATGATGGGGGAATAGAGAGAGGGGAAAGGGGGAAAGAGACAGAGGGGAGGAAGGAGGGGGAAAAGAGACAGAAGAGGAAAGGGACACAGGGGAAAGGGAGAAAGAGACAAAGGGGGAAAGAGACAGAGGGTGGAAGGGGGAAAGAGACAGAGGGGAAAGAGACACAGGGGAGGGAGAGGGAGGAGACACACAGGGGAGGGAGATGGGGCAAAGAGACACAGGGAAGGGAGAGGGGAAAAGAGACACAGGGAAGGGAGAGGGGGGAAGAGACATAGGGGAGGGCGGAGGGCGGGATGAGACAGAGGGGGAAATAGGGATAGTGACACAGGGGCAAAGGGGGAAAGAGACACAGGAGAGGGAAGAGCGGGGAAGAGACAGAGGGGGAAATGGACACAGGGGAGGGAGGATGGGGAAAGAAACAGAATGGCTATGGGGAAAGAGACACAATGGATAGGGGAAAAGAGACACAGGGGAGGGAGATGGGGCAAAGAGACACAGGGAAGGGAGAGGGGGAAAGAGACACAGGGGAAGGAGAGGGGGGAAAGAGACACAGGGGAGGGAGAGGGGGAAGAGACACAGGGAAGGGAGGGGGGAAAGAGAACAGTGGAGGGAGGGGGGAGAGACACTGGGGAGGGAGGGGGGGGGGAGAGACACTGGGGAGGGAGGGGGGGGGAGAGACACTGGGGAGGGGAGGGAAGAGACACATGTAATATTATACCATAATTTATGACGGGTAAACAACTAGTAAGTTATAGTTTGCACCTTATCTGGAACCTTTACTGTGACCCTTTTAACAAACTTTTTAAAATGATTGATATTTTACCAAACAGACCGTGAACACTATTAAATAAGCTTTGGTTTCTACAACACGAGGAGTCCTCAGCACGCTCAGGTTCATCTAATTGGAAAATAATATCGTTTCAAGTCAAGTTAAATATTAATGGTACTAAATTTACACATCTTCACAGGAAGTCTGATAAACTGCTTAATAGTGAATAATATGCGCCTGAGTCTATAATTAAAACAGGAGAGAAAATACATTTCCATAATATTAGCTGCTTTGTGTAATATTCAGGTAGCAGCAGACAAGGATTGATGGGCAACTGGAAGAATATTCATTTGTTAGATCCAGTTTATGATCGTTGCCCAACATGTATAATATCAGCCTATGGAATCAGGTAAAGGTCGGCCATATAATTACAATATGCCGAATGTATTTACAATGGAAAATAAAATCACATTGCTTGGAATATATTAAATTTATTTGCAATCATGCTGCTGGTGCATCTACCATGTTATTTCCTCCTGATCAACTTCCCTAGGTGGGATTGCACAGGAAGTTTCTAATTGCACAGTGGGAATGTGGGAACTATAGATGGCAGAGCTTTCTGTGACGGTAACGGATAGTTTATTAGAACATACTGTAGCTCTTGATTAATTAAAGCACATAATTAGCTGATAATATAAAATGAATGGCAGCTGTACAGAATAATTTGGTATAAAAAGCCCAAAAATGTAAAGTCTAAACACATTTTGCTGTTTATATGGTTCAGCTATTCAAAATATTCTATAAAAGTGACTGCAGGGGTCCTTTAAATGACCACTGTAGTCAAATTGTTTTCTACATAGTTATTTGAATAAATAATTGACAGGACTAGAGAATGGAGGGCCCTGGTACAAAAACAATTTAGACCCCCAAGCTGGGGTTGTAAAAAAGTTTTTGCTCTGGGCCCCCCAGTACTAACTAACTAAAGGCCCGTCCCCAAGACCCCTGCCCATAACAGCATCCCTCCCCAAGATCCCCTTCCATAGCTGTTACTCTTCCCATAGCTGCTCTTTCTGAAACCCACGCGCTTTGTATGTGCAGCTTCCTCAGGGTCCAATCAGCAACTAAGTACAATTGTATACAGTGCTTTACATGAACATTTTAACTTTCTACTTATCCCTTTTTTAGTGACATTTTCCTACAAGTTTATATAAAATATATATTAATATATTTGTTGTTGTTGTTCAGTCATGTTCACCCAGCATGCCAAGCACATTTTGCTATGACCTGCCCATCTTGGTATAGCTCACAGCTTCACTGAAGTCCACAAGCCCCTTCACCACGACAGGGTAGAGATCCAGAAGAGGAATAGAATATGATTAAAGCCTAATTCCTAATCGCTACCATGTCATGGTGATGGGGCTTGTGTACCTCAGTGAAGCTGTGAGCAATACCATGTAGGGTAACCCAAAATGGGCAGGTCATAGTAGAGTAGAGTAGTCAGAGAAATTGTGGTCCACTGGAGAAGGTACTGCCACCCCGACTCCAGTATCTTTGCCAAGAAAACGTTATGGGTAAGCTCAACCAGACACAAGACGTGCCTGGCATTTTGCGGATCATAGGGTCATGGATAGTCAGACTTGACTGAACAACTAAACATCTAGCTCATGTTGTTAGGGCACTTCAATGGTCCTTTAGTTTCTTTCTCTTGTCTCTAGACCCTTTTTTTTTATTGAAGACATATTTGGGAAATAACAAGCTATGAAACAACAGGTGTACAGAGGAAACATAAAAACGTATAGAGTTATAAAAGGTTGTTAAGTAATGCTAAGTTTTACTTTTATATTCTTTTTCTTTTTTTTTTTTTCTCAAATAAAGGCTTCCTAACCTGTCTATATGTTTCTTGTTTTCATTGTACCTCTTTTTTTCCCCAAATTGTTGATATTTACTTATTAGTTATATTATTAACTTGAACGTAACAAGGGAGAACCAATAATGCGGAAAGAAAGAAAAAAATAAAACGGGGGGAAAAGGGGAAATCAAGTCTGGCAAACTTATCATCCATTCCTTCTATGTGAATCGGTCTAGATTTTTGGCGGCCCCTGTAGCCTCTGCTCCCCACCACCAACCATAGTCTGTGCCTGCTAAGTTGGGATGCTATGGGGGGCGTTAAGCCAGGGCGTCCATATCTTGAGAAAAAGGGGAAAAGTATCCTACAGGATATGAGACAGCTTTTCATTATTTTGAGGACGATTTCTCTTAAGTTTATCATGGGCTTTTTCCAGTTTATAGCCACCTGGTGTTTGGCGGCCAAGGCAAAATATTGGAAGAGTTTATTTTGATTTGTGTTTAGATTGGCTGCATGGATACCTAGGAGGCATGTCCCCCTTGTGGGAAGGATCTAAAAATGTTTATTAATTGAGTCTATTTACCCCACAAATCCTGTGCTTTGGGACATGCCCACCATATATGATTAAAGTCCCCTAGAGAGTGAAAGCCTCTAAATCATTTTCGTTAACTGGGGGTTAGGTTTGCGCATTCTCGAAGGTGCGTAATAAATTTGGTGGAAGACTTTGATTGATACGTTGAGTAGGACGTAGGTGAGAGATCCCCTAGATAGGTTGGGACAGGCCTCTCTACACGTTTGTATCTATGTCCTTTTTTTCCATTTTGTCATAAAACTGGGTTTTTGACATTTTGGGGGTTGTTAAAAATGGAGTACAGACCTCTTCCATCTTTTAACTCTTCTGTGGCTATATATTCAACGATTGGTTCAATGTTGGTTTTACTCTTTATTCTTTTTCCCTCTGAGTTGGCAAATAATCTGCAAATCGCATCACCTTCATTTTCCCTGATAGTTCGGAGCACACTGTGCCAATTTTCCATAATTTGAAAAACTTTATTATGATTGACCTGTTTATAAGTCATCTTCCAAGCTCTCTCCGTGACTGAATGAATAGAGTACATTGCGTTATTGATATTCAATATTACAGTACAGATGTAGAGTTAGCAGGATGCTCATATTGAGCTTATTTGCTATAATTATTTAAAAAAAAAACTGCAAAATGTTCTTTGTATTATATATTGTATTTTTTTGTGGACGGAATATTTATTAGAACTGTACATTTTTATTATTGAACTGATATATTCAGCTAGGGATTATTATCCACTGTGGATAAAACAAGTTTGAGCCTCTTCCGACTCTCGATTTTTTTTTAGTTTGTCCAAAAGAGAACATTTTATGTATTACTAAAGTGTTTTTCTTCCCCTTGGGAAATTAATTGTATTAATTAAAGAAAGTTAACACTAAAACAACAGACAGGCTGCTAAAAACAATGAGTTTGATCGCTCTTTATCTTGCCAGTGAGCTAAGAGGAAGAGTAAACAAGGACTCATGGAGATGCTGTTAATTATGTATTCTTATCTGATTTGCATTAAAACCAATTGCAGCAGAAGCACAATGTGTTGCAGATCCAATATCCAGAAGGCTCACTGTCCGTCTGGTCCATGTAATATATCAGGACTTTTGTCGAAGATCAAGTGTAATACCTGCCTGGTGGGGGGGGCTAGTCTATGTCTCCCCCAGGAAAACACTTGGTCCTCTGGCCAGAAGGTCACATTACATTAATTCCCATGAGCCTCCCCCATCTAAAGCTAATTACTGCAATCAAGGTCCTTTTGGATCGTGGGGGAACCACAATTTTTGCCCAGCCCCCAGCCTTTGGGTTGGGGGAGCACATCAGCTTAAGCACTTATGCTGAAAACGGGCAGGTGAGAGACATCTCCCTAAGGTACAAAGGGCCTGGGAGGTTAGTGGCAGTGGCATCCCAGGTTGAAAGCACAGAACTTTTTGGCGCCGCACTGGCACTCGTTTTTTATTTTATTTTTTGATTGTGGGCATCTTTTTTTTTGCAAACACCACCACTGCACGCTGTAGAGCCTGGGTGGGTCCTATGGCCTTCAAGCCCAGGCCGCCTTTGGGTTGAATTGTCCAAGGGCTCGGCCAGAAGACACAGATGAAGAGTTTCTCTCCTGTTGGGGAGAGACCAAAGTGTCCTCTAAAGCTTTTGCCCTTGTAACCTAGTGGTCTGGGCTTTGGAGAGGACACCAAAGGGGCCTCTACACCCTCAAGGCGGGCGGCCTGAAGATTTCCTGGCCTTACAACTAAAGATTGGCATGAGCAAAAATTTGTCACAAAGATGACAAGTTCAGTACGCCCTAGCAATCTTCAATATCAGTACAGAGGAGGAAATAATCCCACCCTGACAGCAATTAATGGATTATTTCTACTCCCTAGATCATTTACTTCTCAAAAGTATTTTGTAATATTTAACATTTTAACTTTTTGGACTACAGTGGCCCTTAAAGGGCCATTTATCTCACTATAAGTGCGCTTCATGCTGTGAAATGCTAAAATAATCTATTGTTTTTTTTTTTTTCTAATTACACAAATAACACCTAAGAAACTATAGTCTTAGGTCTGTTTACAAACACACTCCTGACTGTTCCATGATTAACAACATCTGCCGACATTGAGCAGTGAGGCTCTGTGTGAACACAAAGATTTATAGTTTTCACTGAACTTCAGGAATGCAGCAGGACAAGTTAACCCCTCTCTGTCATTTTAGTAGATTCCAGCAGTAATTTCCCTGTGAAGGGTTAACACTCTGCTCGTTTGTGTTCTTTGCAAGGAGCAGTTGCTGTGAGTGTGTCTGGGGGCATGTCAGAGTCTCCAAGTAAATAGAGATTTCCTTTATAAATATCTCTGTGAAAAAGAACATATATAAAAAATTCAAAAAAGTATTTCAACATGTTTTTAGGAGATCTTTGATTCAATGTGGTCCAAACTGTGCTGAATTAAGTGGCCCTTTAAATGGCTACTATAGTTTTCATACAATAGGGTTGCATTTGTTTATGTAATAACTTAAAAATTGCTTTTGATAGTTAGAGTTTGCACCTTCAGTAGATTGGATTCTCGTCACCACCTATAAGGTGTATAATGGGTGGGAGAGGATCTGCCCTGGAGGCTGTACTGAGTCTTAATATGCATCCTTCCACTGAAGGTAAATCTAGACCCATCATAATTTTATTTATAACAGCCCCCTGGGCAGATCCCCTCCCACCTTCTGGACACCTAAAAAGAGGTATGGAGAAGCTAGTCCCTGTAATACTAAATACCAAGAATACATTTAGATATACGGAGATAATTTTCTTTAAATACAGATTTTTATTACTAAATCAGCAACAAATAAACAAATGAAACCCTATTATATGAAAATTACAATATCCCTTTAAAGGGACACAAAAAAGATCCCGATATCAGAATCATTGAAACTGACATTTTTAAAAGAAGAACATTAGGGCATAGTTATTAAACGGGGTAAAATGTGAGGTTAAGGGGACATGGAAGGTGTATATGAGATATTCAGGTAAAAAAGAACTGCCATACAGAAATAGTATTAAGTAAATAGGATGCCTTTCTAGTTGAAATGATAACACCAAATCCAGGTAATGGAAATGGAAGGTTCCTGGCTGGTGCTATGCATATAATATCCCAGTGTATCTATTTACCTTTATATACTTTATTTTATTACAAAGTGCTTATAGGCTCTGTTTTTACTGCCTATAATCTTGCAAATAGTTCCTCCTGATTTGTCCGCTTTGCAGCTCACGCACGTCTAAATACAAGGGCTGTTGTGTCTTCTAACAACCAATTAGTGGCAACATTCTGCAACATGCTGCTTAGAGTGGTCACTTATGGGCTAATTTTAAACACTGAACTTCACTGGATATTTATTCCGGAGCTGCATTAGCTGCAGAGGGCAAACCCAAATAGGTACAAATTGTATGATTTTGGGCAGAAAAAAACAGTATGTTTCAATTTATCATGTTTAAAACAATGGATGAAAGAGCATCTTGTTTTCCCACCATTTTTAGGCTGAAGCTCATCTCGACTTTTATCAACTACGGGCCCAATTCAATTGGCCAGATTGTAATGTTACACATACTTAAAGTTGTCAGTAAAGTTGCCACATATTCTATTAGCCGCCCACTACTCACAAGCCAAAGACTACTGACAAGCCAAAGACCCAACTTAGGCCTAGCTTCTTCATTGGCTTTTGGACATCTCAAGCAACATCTCAAACGAGTGCAACATCCTGAAAGTTACACAAAATCCATATTCTATTAGAAGTTTACGTACGGCTCGCAAACTAAGTCAGACCCACAACTAGAAAAAGTATCCAATTTTTGATAAAAATATTACGACTAGTAAATAGGACTCGCAAAGGGTTTTCCAGCCAGTTCTGATAGATGTAGCAATTGGTGTAGGAACGGGGGGGGGGGTATGTTTTATGTATGTATAAATTAGCTATACACAAGGAGCTGTATTCTGCCCCCCCCCCCCCGCCCCCCCCAAAACAAAATAATATTCTGGCGCCTACACCCCAGGCTGAAGCAGCAATTAAACACACACTACTGTACTTTAAAAGCATGGAAAGACATTAGCATTTATTACAGAACACTCTAAAAAAAAAAAAAATGCAATTAAAAATATATATTTTGAACTGTTATTTATGTGTAATATCGATCCCTGTACTTAAGGGGTCAATACATATCATGAAGCCCACATGGACTAAACAAGATGGCCTAATGCATTATTTAGAGTGCTAGCCCGATGGGCAAACATTACTTATTGACTCTCATTAATACTTAGTCTCCAATCGCAGGTTGCGTCTATATTCTATTATGTACTGATATCCTGATGACGTTCTCATTTTCCAAGACATACATTATGGGTTTGGTTAAATATTGAGAGCTCATATAATCACACCCCCTGAAATCTTACTTATGAAGGCATGGTTTACATGTGGAGGTGGAGAGACTTAAGTTGCAGGTTAGAGATAATAGAATATGTCTAGAAGTTTAGGGAAAAAAAGCACCCACAGGCAAATTTACAATTAGTAATTAGTAATTTATAGGCTTCTAATAGAATAGGGCTCTATGATAGGAAGTGCAGCAGACACCCCAATGCTTTTATATGTCATTATCTGCAATCCAACATTGAATGTCCACCATAGCGTTTCATATGACCTTGTCTTGTGTGTTGGGTGAGATGCTAGAGGTGTAAAGAATGGAAGAGGAAAGTGCTTTATCCCAAAGCACCCTACAAGACTGGAAACTCGCTACTTACAATCTAAAGCGAATTAAAGGGCAGAGAACTGGGGAAGAGTAACAAATATGGAATAGCAATGGTCAGGAAGAAAGTGAAAGATAGAAAGAGTTTTATTTTAGAGGGAGAGGGGAGGGATCTGAGGTGAAAGACTAGTATGTTGGCTGACCCCTAGTGTTGAGATGATATATCTGCAAGTAGGAAGTCAGGTGTTTTCCATGGCTCTATAAATTTAATCTGAGTTGGGGTGGGCGGGTGAGGGGAGGGAGGGAGGTCAATATTCTGAGAATCTCACAGATGTAGCAGGCCTCAAAGCAGATTGAATGTGCACTGAAAGAAATAGAGAATGGTTTGGTGGATATACAGTACAGGAAGATAGGGGAGTTAGAGATGGTCACAGATTTCATATTTTAATAATTTAACAGAAACTTTAACATTGAAATATACAGGTATATGACATGGGCATCTGTTTAGGAGCCTACCGCCGAATGAAATCCATCACTGATCTCGCCAGTACATCTTGTGTTGATGAAATCTTTGTATGGTTTACCCAAATATTGGCTTACAGTACCTTAGAGATCCTGCTAACCAATGGTTGCGTAAGAGTTATAGTAAAACACTCATTCTATATAAATATAAATTTCATATTTTTAAACTTTTTAGTCTACACTACATCATAGCACAGCTTGTAGCCAAACAAGAAAAAAATTACCAGGAGCGAGACAGATTAAAAAGAACTTGATTTCTGTTCTCGGAGCTTTATTGGGTAAAATCTATCAGAAGTTATTTCCCTTGGTTTCTTTCTTGCTTTATAACCAGTGATTGATGCAGGAAATTATACTAGCACATTTAATAGATTTTAATCTATAATACATTTCTAAATCAAAATGCATCAAGAGATGCATTTCATAAGGTTCAGCTTCTGATAATCTATTATAGACTTTTCCCATGCCAGCAATGATGCTGTCAGTCTACGTTTAGCGTTTGATTCTCAGAAACATTTAGAAACATTGTATTCCGATGACAGCTTTATAGCGCAGTAATTTCACTTTGTGTATAACCTTGAACACAGTGTGTTCAGGACTTGCAAGGAACGTGTCTTCCTAGTTTAGCTTAAGCTGCTGTTATGTACTGCTCCTCAACATTTATTTAAATATATAGTCCGACTAACCTCGGCGATGCGCTAAATGGCTCAAAACTGTGTGTGTGATCATTTCAAAAGATGAAATTTACAAGAACGCATTTTTGTAACATTTTACAGTATAAGAAGGATGAGGTACTCGATTCCTTCAGAGAATCGGTCTACACTGCTCCATGCTTTTGTAACTACTCACCATGGCTATTGTAATGAACTATTCCTAAGACTTCAAGATACACAATTGTAGATGCTGAGAGGGGAGGAAGGCGGGTGACAGATGAGATCCGTTCCTGTCACATAACACCTGTCCGTCATTATGTACACTAGCTGCCTATCAAATAATGAATGGCATGCTGACTTACAAAGTACCAGGGTGCCAGCTATCTAAAGGAATCCTTGGTTTCCTACACTACTACTTCGATCAGCAACTACACAGTTAAATTACCAAAAGTTTACTTAGACCCTTTGGTGCTAGAGCTTTCACTTGCGCAGCTCCAGTTCTATGGGGCCTTTGTCTCATAATATTTTGAGAGCCCCATCATTGGATATCTTCAAAAAGAAGCTCAAGATATACCTATCTACCTAAACCTTTGGGTAATTCAGTATGTTCGGAAGAATTGTGAAATATATGTGTAGATTAAAGTATAGAGTAAAGCACTCTATCAACTGTTGTTGTTCTTGTTATTATTACTATATAAAATAGAAGATCCCATCCGCTCCAGGGAAGACAGTCAACATGTATGGGTGTAGTAGATCTGCAAGGATAGACAGATAACCCAATCAGTTGAGAGTGCCTTCCAGGGGTATGAGTGGACCCAGACAATGCCAAGAAGACATTCCCCAGACCATAACGCTGCCGCCACCAGCTTCCAACATTGGTTGCAGAGTGTTTGTTCTCTGAGGTTTCGCGACTGACACACCAACGTCCGTCTAGTCAATGGAGCAGAAAACATGACTCATCAGAGAAGGCAACCCTATCAGAAAAAGTCCAATTTTGGTACGGTTGTGCAAATTGAAGCCGTTTCAGATGATGAACTCTCGTCATCATGGGTGACCACCCCCTTTCAAAAGATAAATAGCACATTTTACCCATGACAGCAACAGTTGATATGTTTGCAGAATGTCAACATGTCACTGTATATATACCCACCGAGCCAGCTCAAGACATGTGCTGTGTATCATTGGCTACACGCTGTTGGTCTTCTCATTTCCAGGTTGGTCTCTCTCTTTCCGGCCATTCCTCAAAAAAATTTCCCTTTGCCGTGGATAGCAAGGTATGAATCTTTGAGTGCATTAAATGCAAACACAGCACGTGCAGTGACCTCATTCTGGTTCAATGGATCATTTAGCATAGGTCCTAGTGCTGGAGCCAGCACCACATGGAAAAATAGGAAGCTCAAGGCTTGCAACTATTACAACAGATGGAGATTTACTGAGATTGTATTAATTGTTGGTCAGATTCGGAAATGATGATGTGCACATTACTGCTCCTTTTCTCTTTCCTTCACATTATACAGCAGCCAGAAGGAATTATGAGTATTGTCACATGACTGACCCCCCATCTTTGGTTAGCATATTACTTGGTAGCCAGCAGGGGAAGAGTAAGGATGTGGTCATGTGCACATTACAGCCCCCTCCACTGACTACCAATTAATAAAACACTCCTAAAAAAAACACTCTTTATAAAATAAATTCATGCTAAAATCATTGGTATATGTTAAATATAATTGAGAACTATATTTAAGAGTCAAACCTCATCTAATAGTAGGCTTTATTAACCATTAAACAAAATAGAATATGAATTTTCATAAAATTAGCTTGAAAGGCGACTTTCCAGACAGTCAGAAATACTGAACTCACCAGACACACAACTGGATGGGATCCATGTATCAAGCTTCAAAGATTCCACAGAATACAATATTGTGTAACCTGAAACGTGGTGACTACATCCAGACTGCCAGATATACAAACTTTACCCGGACAGAAATTGCTAGGTGGGTTCATGTAATAACTTCTATGGAGACTAGTTTCAAGTACCCAATCCAAGCAAGAATAAGATTTTTCAGAAAATGGCTCACAACAGGGACTTCCCAGAAATCCACAAATACCAATTTCAACAGATATAGGAGACTATATGGGATTCATATAATAAGCAAAACAATAGAAACATAATTCATATAAAGTACTCTAGTATGCCCTATAATAATAGCTAAAACAAGCTACATTTCAAACAGAACTTATATAATAGCCAGTCAAAGAAAAGGAATTCTAAAATAAGGAGATTCATTTTTCCTTATAAATAACTGCAAGCTGAAAATTCTGTGGATATATTTCATAAACACATTTCCATAAGTAATCTGTAGGGTTATTCCCCACTGAGGTATAAAATCTATATAGGTCTAATTTCCTTTTATGATAACCATGGGGTGTAGATATACAATTGCCCAACCCCTAATTATGCAAATAACATTCAGCTGTGCGGCACAGCACGTCAGCCAGAAACGTATAAAAGAAAGAGCAATAACTACTACCATTACAAAGTTTAAACATCATAAATCAAGTATACTTATGCATGTTTAGCATTTTAACAGCCATCATTTTTATAGTTCAGTGGCCCTTTAAGTGAGATCTAAAAGGTATATGCAATTTGAGATTTATGTAGTTTAAGACCCTGAAAGAAAATAAGTATACATAATTCAAAGGAAAATATTTTATAATTATTTATCCTTAATAGCATTATAGAACTCAATTCAAATGTGTACTGTGAATAAATCTGGTTTAAATTGAGTCTAAGATATGGCTACAGTGAAACTTTAACTACACCACTCATTATAATATCAGACAAATTAATACTGAGTCTCACTTGGTTTGATCAATTAAAAACAAGTAATATTGTGAGACTTTGTCTCTTTTGAGCCGTTATGGTTAATTATGAAAATGAGAGCAACATATCCATTAATAGGGCACACCTCAAATTGCCTGACCTCTCAGAATTAAATTAAAACTTAACCTTTAATGCAAGTGATGGCTAAAATAATTATGACAATAAAATATTGGTAAGAAAAGGATCTGAAAATCGGAAGACATAGAATTAGTAATTGCCAAATTGGAGATGGTTAATCCCACTAATGGACCAATAAATAGTCAGAGAAAATAAAAAAGTGATAATTCATTAGTGCAGTGATTTATAAAAAAATAAGTGATGTGATTTATTTATATACAAAAATAAAGTGTCTTCAGCCTATTAAATTTGAGGACCGTAAGTCCAACAAAGACTACAGGCTTGAAATTTGGCCCAGTTACGGGCTTGAGACGCAAATTGTAGCTGGTTCGTAGAACGTTGGGTTTGTGGCCTTGCGGACGATCAATTAGTGTAGACCGTAGTTACGGGTTTAGACAGAGCCAATGGAAAAAGAGATTGTTAGCGTTACATCACTGAAAAAGAGGAGGTTTGATTTCAAAGTCCTACGGGCTACAATTACAGTTTGCAATCAGACCCACCTTCCACAATATTGCAATATTAATAAAGCTGTAAGTATGATATTCTATTACAGGCGAAATACATTATATGTATTAACACATTGATTGCCGTGATCAATATAACACGGAATATAAACATGAAAGAAAAAAAATTTCTAAGACCTAAAATCACTTTCCCTTTTACTAAAAGTACAGTAGAGTATTTTTATTTGCATTTACAGGCCTAGGTATTTGGGCTCCATTTGAGTATTACGGGCCAGCTCGCCGGTATCTTTGTCGCAATTTAATAGCATGATTGGAATTCTAGCGGTTACGGGCTTGACAGATCAAAGGATTTGCAGGTGGCGAAGTTCCAAGTTCATATCCGTAGGTATTTTTCAGCCGTCCTGCGGCTTACCCCGCATGTCGTCTGCGGGTACGTTTACTGGGCTAATTTAATAGCCCTACTTTCAAAGTTACGGGCTAATGAGGCTGTTAGTGCTTTAAGCTGTTATATATTGGCAATAGTTGGAATATCATAAAAAGTTTATAATGTGCTTTGGAATATAAATTATTATTGTTCAACTGTTTATTAGTCAGAACCACATAAAGTGCCTTTGTGTTTAGATCTGGCTGCTATAAGTGCTTATAATAGTTGAAAGCTCTCAAACAATTAGAATGTATCATTAAATACAAATTATTTTCAACCCATGTTCAGCAGCATATATTAAAGTGACTAAGTGCTTTGAGCTCATTTATATTTGTCCCTTTTTTAATAAGCCACTACTATTACAAAAATAAAATAAAAATCCTTGACACTTGCATTACTATTATTCATATGTACAAGCTAAAGTGACTTAGAGCTTTGAGCCGATATTGATTTTCTCCTTCAACATCTAAGGGTTACAAAATACAGCCTCACTCAACACTTTTTTGATGTCTATATCAATGTACAAGGAATCTGTCTTAAACAATTACAATACTTGATGGGAACATATATTTACTTTGATATGTCCCTCAATAGAACCAGTATAACATTTAGCATTTAACAGTTTTCTTTATTTATAAAAATGGTAACCCGTAAACTGAACTGTGTATTAAAAGCACTTTTTTTCCAAGTGCAATTAATAATCAAACATTCTGCTGTATCATCTTGTCTTTTGGTCCTCCATTCTATTATTCGCCATTGAATTTTAACTTTAAATTGCTTTCTATTTTTAATAATTTATGCTAGCCTGGCAGAGTCTCAACACTAAGCTCTAGGTCCTAGATGGGCACTGATTTACCAACACGTAATAACATCATCAGTTGGTGCTACACTCTAACCCGACGTACGTTTCTCTTATTTCTCCTATTTCTTAGTGGTCAGATCCTGTGTTGTTGTAACAAATTGTATTTTGCATTTTAAATAAAAATATTTAGAAAAAAAAACAACTTTATTTCTCTGTGCAGTTTTATGATTACTCAACTAAAAATATACAAATTCACATCAAACTTTTTATTGGTACAATGTATATGTTTTATTATGTATATTAATAAATTTAATCTATATATTATGTTCATGTTCTTATTCTATGAGCCGTTTTTAGTACATGAATTCATATATAGTTGAGTTCAGCTGGTTAGATTTTTTTATTAATCTCCTACTGGTAAATATTTTAGTTTTAGCTGGATAAATATATTTATTAACACACTATTGATAAGTATTTTATGATATATATTGTAGCAAACCAATTGATGCAAAATATGACCTTTGGAAGATATATCACTTAGATGGATAATTCTTGACTCACATGATGGGATTATATACATGAGTTATACAATAATAAATTATGAAAGATATATTCGTAAATATTGCCTCATATTAAATTGTAATTAATTTATTGGTATCCACAATTTTAGTGTATATAGAAGATAATAAAAGTGCTTAAAGTGCATTAATTCACTACACTTTGGACCACATCACAATATTTGAAATAGGTGCATTTTTCACTGAGATATCAACTAAATTAAATCTGAGTTTACATGAATCACTGGCATGCCCGCAGCCAGACACACAGCTCTGTTTAGCGAGCAAAAGAAAAACAGGTTAACCCTCACCACATCTATCTGTGCAGAGCATGGCATGGTGGAATCACCTAAACAGGTCAGTTATAGGTTAACTTTTCACTTCATTCATCAAGGGAGAAACTACTATAAATCACAGTCGTCACTGATTCTGTTTTTACTCCTGCAACAGCCAGTGGTATGTAAACAAACCTAGAACTTTAGATTTTTTTTTTTTTAGCTGTTATTAGTGTAATTAAAAATAATAGATCATTTTAACATTCAATCTTGTGCTCTTTCACACCATGAAGAGCACTTAAAGTGATGTAAATGCATCTCATTGAAGACAACTTTTTCCTCCCTCCACCCTAAATAGAGATGTGCATCCATCGATGCACAAGCTGTGCCCATCCCTGTACCCTGTGCCCATCCCTGTACCCTGTGCCCATCACTGTTGGTAGAATCTTCGTAAACATATGAAATAGCTATGAGTTAGCACAAATGCCAGTATCTCTACATTTTTTATTGGAGACCTCTCTTTTGTAAGAAATACCTCACTGCATGAAGATCTCATTTATGTTGAATGTTTTTGACATCTAAGGATACCAATAATGTATCTTCACTTACCGTAATTCAATTCCATTTAGCTTTAACAAGACATTTTTGTATCCTTTACAAAGGATGAAAAGGATACCACAAATTCTTTCAAACATAATCCACATGTTTGCTGGAGTTTTCAGTGACATTATTTATTCCCAAAACAATTGGTTTTCCAGGAGATTTAACTGGATTTTTGTGAAATTTGGGGATAATGTAAAATGTCACTATTTCTGGTACCTAGGTACTAAAAAATTTATATTTATAGTTCTTGTATAAAGTCATCACCTGGATCATTTAATAGCTCTTTATACCAGTACTTATCATTCAGGCTTTTTTTTATCTCCTTTATATATTCAGGAGATAAAAATGACGGCATAACGTCTTCAAGCCTTGCAATGCTGCGAGCCTCGCTGTGCACGGCTTCTCTCTCTCCTTCCCTTGTTCTGTGTCCTCTCCCTCCCTTTTCTCTCCTCTCTCCTCTATGCGAGCCTTGCAATAAGCACCTTCAGCACCCATTGCAGCTCGTAATGAGCGCCCTTGGCACCCACTGCGGGACTCCCGTCACAACTGATGGGATAATATAAAAATGTTCTCTCCCGCCACTCCCTCCCTGTATCTCTTTCCCTCCTCCCTCCCCTGTGTCTCATCCCACCTTTTCCATCCCCTATGTCTCTTTCCCACCTCTCCCTCCCATGTGTCTCTTTGCCCCGCTCTCCCTCCCCTGTGTCTCTTTCCCCTCTCTCCCACTCATGTCTCTTTGCCCCCTCTCCCCCTGTGTCTCTTCCCCCCTCTCCCTCCCGTGTCTCTTTCCTCATCTCCTTCCTGTGTCTCTTTCCTCATCTCCCTCCCATGTGTCTCTTTCCCATCTCTCCCTGACTTGTGTCTCTTTCCCCCCTCTCCCACCCGTGTCTCTTTCCCCCCTCTACCTCCCATGTCTCTTCCCCCCTCTCATCATTTCTCACCCACGTATCTCTTTCCCCCCCACTCCCTCCCCTGTGTCTCTTTCCCCTCTCTCCCGCTCATATATCTTTGCCCCCCTCTCCCCCTGTGTCTCTTTCACCCTCTCCCCGGCCCCTGTGTCTTCCCCCCCTCTCCCTCTCCTGTGTCTCTTTCACCTTATCCATCCCCTGTGTCTCTTTCCCACCTCTCCCTGACCTGTGTATCTTTGCCCCGCTCTCCCTTATGGGTGTCTCTTCCCCCCCTCTACTACCCTTGTGTCTCTTTCCCCCCCTCTCCCCATTTCTCACACATGTGTCTCTTTCCCCCTCTCATGTCTCTTTGCCCCTCCTCTCCCTCTGTCTCATTTGCCGTTTATGGGTGTGAAAACATTTGCGGGCTTGGGGAAATTGATTTGTGGGCCAGGTTGTTAGTTACGGGTTTAACTCTTTTTTTCAAGCATGTGACTCGGAAGCCGTTTGTAGCCCGCAAAAAGAGGCCAACTGATTAGCAAATTCCACCCTCACTTACGGGCTCCCCGCTTCTCCCCCTGCGGCCATTGCAGCCCTCGCCTGTCCCCCCCCCCTCTACCTTGCCAAATATCACACTAACTGGAAAGAGTGCTAATTGTGTATATATATATATATATATATATCACATATTATAATTGTCCAACTACGATTCGTCGTCACGCTGTTTGCGTAGTGCGTACGACTTAGCGATGAGCGCCACAGGCGCTCATTGCCCGGCGAGCCGTTAAACCGTAGCACTTAGGCAATGGGTGCCGCAGGCGCTCATTAAATCGTAGCACTTAGGCAATGAGGCAATGAGCGCCGCAGGCGCTCATTGCTGGCGAGCCTCGCATAGCGAGGCAAGCCGTTAAACACGTCACACGCACGACCTAGAAAAAAAAAACACCTCGGAACCAACCTTAACGTAACAAACACCCACACGCACTAAGAATACGACTATAACGGCCGACCCGCGCGCAACTAAAAACAGTGAAAACACACCAAATACTCACACAAACTACATAAAAAGCTTACCCATAGCAAGGGGGGGCACCCAGGACCCTTTTGAAAGTTAAGTTACACCTCCATTTAAGTCCAAATTCCCGAGTTCAGACACACGAAAATCCCCTAAGCGAGAGAAAAAATGGCCGTCGTAAAAAAAACGAAAACGAGGCTCACAGCCCAGCCACGTACAAATTACCCAAGAAGGGATCCGAGATAAGCTCGGAAACCCGCATTAACCCCAGGGGATCTGAGATAAGCTCTGAACCCTGCATTAACCCCACATTACCATCGCAGGGGGGGGCCCCGATTGCACGAGATCGGGGACCACCGCTGCAATCAAAATTCAAAATTCCTGCGTTACAGGTCCTTAAAGGATTGTAAAGGTCCTTAAAGGACCCGTTGTAAAAGAAAAAATATATACACTGTCACCCTGTCAATCATGGGGGTCAATACAGACCCCCATAAACCCCTCATTAACCCTGTCACTCATGGGGGTCAATATAGACCCTCCATAAGCCCTTCATTAACCGTGTCACTTATGGGCGTCAATATAGACCCCCATAAGCCCTTCATTAACCCTGTCACTAATGGGGGTCAATAGAGACCCCCATAAACCCCTCATTAACCCTGTCACTAATGGGGGTCAATAGAGACCCCCATAAACCCCTCATTAACCCTGTCACTCATGGGGGTCAATATTGACCCCCATAAGCCCTTCATTAACCCTGTCACTCATGGGGGTCAATAGAGACCCCAATAAGCCCTTCATTAAACCTGTCACTCATGGGGGTCAATACAGACCCCCATAAGCCTCTATTTAACCCCATCAGTCCCATAAGGGTATATTAATACCATTAAGGGCCTGTTACAACACTACATTAACCACATAAGTGCCATGATGGTCCTCAAGGACCATCATGACACTAAGTATAAACACTATACTGCCCTATACCCCCCCCAATAAAACATTAAATATGAACTAAACACCCTCTACACTAACCTATTAACACCTACACTACCTACCCCCTATTAACCCCCACCACTCTAATTACAGAAAATAAAAAAGCTTAAAGTCACACAAAAAAATCTACCTTACATGAAATAAAAAACCTAACTCACAAAAAAAAATAAACTACATTACAGAAAATAAAAAAAGGATCATTACTGAAAAAAAAAAAAAAAAAAAAAAACTTACAACCCCCCCCCCCCCCTGGGAAGATCTGAGAAGTCAAGATCACTACCAGTTGGAGCCTCTGTGCATTCTGATTGGTTGCACTGACAATAGCCAATCACAATGGAATACACCTTCACGTACGGATTGGTGAAGGATTTGCGCATTCTCATTGGCTACTGTTAATATCAATCAATATTATAGCCAATGGGAAGGCACAGATTTCTTCACCAATCAGTACGTGGGGGTATATTCCATTGTGATTGGCTGATGGCAATAAAGCCTTAGGATTTGTTCAAATAAAGATTGACAGGTGTGTTATCCAATCAGCGTTGTATTTTGTGGTGTATGCTTTTTTCATTGGTTCACAATTGGGGTCTTCTCATTGGCTGAATTTGATAGACAGCCTTTTCAGCCAATCAGAAGCCGCCATTGCCAATTTTATTCTGGAACACTCCATAGGAAGGTCATTAGCGTCGGAGACATCCGCCAGTGCTGATGTGTGCCGCTTTTTTATTTTTTATTTTTAATGCGCGGATGCTTCCGGAGAAGAACACCAGGAGGCCGGAGACATCGCGGAAAGGTAAGTATAATGTAGATTGTGTTTATTTCACTTTGGTTTATGTTTACTAATGTAATGTTTTTTATTACAGGAGCAGAGCCGCAGAGGCAAACATGGAGGACGTGACATGCTGGAACGGGACATGCTGGAAAGGTGAGTATAATATTTAGAATATTTAGAATGTTTAGTTATTTCATGTAAACATGTTGTATTAATTTTTTTCATCTTTTTTACCGTAGGCTGCTGATCTGAAGAAACATCTCAAAGGTAAGTGGTCTTAATTATTTTATTGTAGCTTAGAATTAGGGTAGCTATATATATATAGATAGCATGTATTGTATATTAGATAGATAGATAGATAGGGGGATGTATTATTAGATAGTATTGTATATTAGATAGTGGGATGTATATTACATTATATAGTGGCATGTATATTAGATAGTGGCATGTATATTACATAGTGGCATGTATATTAGATAGGGGTGTATTGTATTTAATTGTATTGCATTGTATTTAATTGTATTGTAGTTAATTGCATTTTATTTAATTGTATTGTATTTTAGTTCATTGTATTGTATTTTATTTAATTGTATTGGATTGTATGTATTATATGTATGTATTATATGTATTTCATTTTCAGGTGTGTAATTTTTTTTAAAAAAATTGTAGTGAGGGGGGGTTGTAATGTATTTTTTTATTTTCTGTAATGTTCCTTTTTTATTTTTTGTGACTTAGGTTTTTTTTTTGTTCTGTAATGTACATTTTTTATTTTTGGTGATTTTAGTTTTTCTTATTTTATGTAATGTAGATTTCTGCTTTTTGATGAATTTAGGTACTTGAGGCACACAGTACACTCACATTGTGTGACAAACAGCATTTCAACACTTTCTTTTATTGACCGTCATTTTTTGACGGGCAAGTCGCTAGTATATATATATATATATATATATATATATATACGCTAAAAAGTAAGGATTTTTTTTTTGTTTTGTATAATTTTCCGCAACACAAATCTTGAGCATGTAGCTAGCTCTGTGAGGCTTATGTTGGAGTTACTGGGCCTTAAATTTAATGAGGCTGCAAGTCAGACAGATTTAATATTGTTAATTAATCTAGTTTTCCTCATTCTTTTCTGAGATTTGAACAGGTTTGGGCTTTTTTTTAACCCCTCCAAGTTTTATCCTTCCAAAAAATTTTGTTTAGATCTTTTTTCTTTACAAATTACATCTCCAAAATTGTCTTTCTGATCAAGATCCGATGATTCAGATGTTGAAATACCATCAAACGGTTCATGTTGTAGTTTTTATTCTTTTTGTCTTTTGAGGATGTTTCCTGTTTGAAAATCATTTAAGTCCCTTAAATATGTTTTATGTTTCTATCCATCAGGGCGTTTTTATATTTTTCCCAATCTTGTTGTTGTTTGATTTCCAAGTCTCCAAAACCAGTTTTTTTTTCGGTTTCCTTCTCAATGGTATTTTTTTTAATAATACATTTTTATCTTGTAATTGTATCTGTTCACAATCAGGAACCTCAGTTCATTAAAACATTTTAATAATAAAAAATCAAATTTTTTGATGAATTAATCAGGTAAATTCTGAATTGTAGGAAAAAGATTAATTGTTAAATCTCGAGGGACTAAATTGTTTGATATATAATTCTCTTGACTGGTTATCTCCCACCAAATTTGGTGCTGCTTTTTGAAAATCTTATTAAATTTAGAAAATTAATATCAGGTGTTTTCTATTTTTGTGCGTTTGAATCATTTATAAATACAGATTCTACATCATTGATTCAAGATTCTGGGTTCCATTGTTGTGATAAAAAGCCTGCCATTATTTCTTGTTAGAAATGCTTAGATTTTTAAATCAGTTGATGTTTTTTACATTTTTAATTCTTTACCGAGAAACATTACTGAAAGAGCTAAGTTCATGCATGTTAGTAGTTATAATAATGAAGGCGGTAATGGCTCAAGGTACCAAAAATGTTAAAGAGAATGAAGGTTGCTCCCAGGGATAAAAGTCAATAATCATGAAAAAGAAGAGCAAAAGACCCCTTTATAGGGTAACCTCAAAGTCTGATTTCTCAAAAAGAGAATAAAGTTAAAACTCAATCTTTAACTCAAATAATGACTAAAATAATTAGGAATACTAACCAAATAAAACAATGATGAAAATTGGAGGATATAGAATTAGTAATTTCCAAGCTGGAGACGGTTAATCCCACTAATGAACCAAAAAATACTCAGAGAAAATAAATGAGTGATAATTTATTAGGGCAATGATTTACAAAATATATATATAAGTGATATGATAGTTATAAGGTTATCATAATAGGAATTTAGCCCTGCACTCAATGGGGAATAACCCTACTGATTACGTATGGGAAATTCTTTATAAAATACATAATATATTGTTGTTCTCAGTTATACCAGCTGCATTTTCACTGTCAGCTTGAAGTCATTTATAAAGATACATTAATCTCATTATTTTAGGATTTATTTTATTTGACTGAGTATTCTTAAAGTATTCATTTAAATGTAGCCCCTTTTAGCTATTATTATAAGTTGTACTATATCCTTCTGGATCGCTACCTTGCTGTGGTGAAGGGGGTTGGGTATCTTAATGAGGCTGTGAGCTATACCATGTAGGGTCAGGTCATAGCAGAGAGGTCAGACAAATCACAGCCAAGTGGAGAAGGAACTGGCAAGACACTCCAGTACCTTTGACAAGAAAACCTTATGGATAGGCACAACTAGAGACATGATAATTGGGCCTGGTGTGCCGCGGTCCACAGTTTCATGGAGCGTCGGCACTACTGAACAACAAAACAAACAAAAATACTAGAGTGCTTGTATGTGAATTATGTTTATTTTGCTTTACTAATTATATGAATCCCATCTAGCCATGTGCATCTGATGGATTTTGTATTTTTGGCTGTCTGGGAAGTAGCCACCCTGGTTTATTGTACAAAATAATGTATTCTGGCCCAGAACAGTTTCCTGTAACGTGTTTCTATGGAACTTTTGAAGCCTATTAAAATAATCCCACCTAGTAATGTGTGTCCGGTGAATTTTGTATTTTTAGCCCTCTGGTTGATAAAGCATACTATCAGATTTTGACTCATACATTTTGTTATCAATTATATTTACAATGATTTTATCAGGAATGAAGGGCGTTCCGGACTTTTCCAACCCATTCCGGATGTTATTTCGTTTTTTACTATTGAATGGTTTTTGATTCTTAAATATTGTCCTTAAGAGTATTTAACACAAAAAAGTGATATTTGCATCACTTTTTTTTTATTATAAAGGGCTTGTTCCAATCATTTCCGGCTCTTACATGTCCCATAAGGACACCATGGATCAGAACCATGGCCACCATTGGATTAATGCGTCACCCTATGGTGTTGATGGGAGGATAGAATAAAATAAAAACTATCTTAGTTCCCAAGGAGGGGCAATCAGATCATTTGTAACGTGAAATAATTATCTGGTAATAGATTATTTTTCTGCTTTACCTTTTTTTTATATTTTATACACGTAGAACATAATGCAATAAAAATAGAAAACTTAATTTATGCTGATAAAAATACAATATAATATTAACATATGAACATTAACTTCATTATATCTTCCCTTTGACAGGCAATATTTAAACTACATTTGCAACAATTTTTACTAAAGATCGTGTTGTATTTATCACATTTAAATCACAGGGTTTGACTCCTGAAATCCTCCTGAGCGCTCAGTCAGAAAACGCTCGCATTGTTTATCTCTGACAAGCAGGTTATTATTTCTTACCGGTGCGGGTTACACTTAAGTGCAGTGGTTACCCCAGAGAGACAGGTTTAGACGTATTTTACCTGCTATTAGTAGAAACTGGGAAAGCAACTCAAATGTTGTTAAAAGAAATACGATACGGATATATAAACATTACACAACAGTATAAGTATCACAGGGCAGGTCGGGCACCGATTATCCGGATTATTGATTCTGCTCGTCCGACAAATCAGGTTAATCGGGTAAAGCCACCCGGTCCCTCACTCCCTTACCCATATGTGTTTTCGTAGCTACACCAGGGCAAGAGGAGAGGCATGAGGCTGTGCGAGGCTGCACTGGGATTCGAACCGGCCACTGACGGTCAGCATATGCAGCCAGGTCAGTGCGGGAGGGAGGCTGCCGGATTAAAGGAGGTTTCGGAACTAATTCCGGAAAATCCGCACCTTATTTGTACATCAATTTACATAAATCCTAAAATATATAATAAAATAAATAGGAAATAACATCGCTCACATTAACCTCTTCTGTTCCCTGGTGGTCCAGTGGTTAGGATTTGGTGCTTTCACCTCTGCAACCTGGGTCCGCCTTTTTTTCTAAAGTGAGTCAGTTCTAAGAAATTCCACTCATTTATATGATATTGAATGGCTCCTACACATTAAAAAGCTGCTTTGATGTGCTAATTAGGATTACAGTCTGTTTGTCTGTCTCTGTAATGGCTAAAATAAAGACCACCAATGTTATCTGGCCGTTTTCAAGTACTCGGAGCAGCAAAAAAGCCAGTTTTAATGGTCTTTACAATTAAATCAACTTCCAATTGCGATGACAATTCCCCTTTAATTTCACGAAGACCACTAAAGAGCTACAGATGACTTCTTTGACACTGCTAATAGCTGTGGTCACTCAGTGACCTGCCTGACCACTGTGGGTGTGATTGTGTAAAGATACCTTGCTAGTTTTAGGGTGTCTTGTAAGGATCGTGTACAGTACTTGCTATGGTACCTTCTGATAAAGAACTCTACAAGAAACACCAAAAGTTACATTTTTTTAATTTTCTTTTTGTATATGTTTTTATGATAATCCCATTTCTTATCCCAAACGGTGATCCCTTACATATTAATTTAGTAAATTGCAAAAATATGAACACCCTACAAATGAAGAAATAACTAACATACTTACACTAAAATAGTTTCCCCTGAATAAGACACGGCCGTGCTTAATATTATTCTATACATAGAAAGTAAACCTTTCTCCTGGTTTGCCCAAATTATGCCAGTTTTGGGTTAGACATAAATTTAACAGCAAACCCCTCATTCAGTCGGACTCTGATTGCAGTTTGCAATACTCTGTAAATTTATTTTGGAAAATATACAGGAAATGCTGCGGCTGTGAGTAATTCAATTTGAAGATCGATAGTGATGAATTATTCATGGTTATATGGCAGTGCTGCATTCTTATCGTTTTGCACCATTAAATGAATGCAACAGGTACGCAATAACTGGCGTATATCAATAGCTTAACACCACCATGTTGTCTTGTGTCCATCTCGGCACTTTCTATGGTAATTTAAGTATAATATAAATGATGTTGACTTTCTGTTATTGCAGAGGCCGGTTGTTGTCAGCAAATGACCTACTAGTAACCTGCATTGTAAAGAGTTAAAGGGCCACTGCAGTAGAATTGTTTTCAACTTAATACCAAGCAGGCAAACTAAGTAAGTATAGTTTCAAGGCAAATAATTAAAAAATATATATTTTAAAGAATATATAAAACAGCATATGGAAGGAGCATTGTATACCTCCCAAAGTAAACAGGTGGAGAACCAAATCTTAAGGTTAAAAAAGACAATTAAGTCAGATTAAAAAGGTTAAATATGTTGTTAGATGATGGTGGTTGCAGAATATGAACAAATGGGGTCCAGGCAGGGCCGGATCTACCTTTTTGGAGCCCCTAGGCAGTAAAGTGGAGGAGCCCCTGCGAGTGAGTATGCAAGGTATGCACGGACCTATGTTTGCCTTTTCTGTACATGTAAGCTCCTTTTCCTGTTGTAGCTGTCTAGTTCTAGGTGGTTACCCCCTAGTAGCCAGTCTATGAACTGCAACATTTAATTTTTTTTTAAGCCGGAACCATTTTTTTTAAGAAATGGCGCCCCTCACAGAGAAGCGCCCCTGGGCGTCTGCCTAGTTGGCCTAATGGGTAATCCAGCCATAGTTCCAGGTCTGGTTGGCAGCAGATTGTTTGAGAGCTAATCCAAAATGTCTGAATTTGTCAATTTGTCAGGTTTGAGGTCGAGGCAGGTGGCAATCTGAGAAGTCAAGATCACAATCGGTGAGTCATGGAAGGAAGCAGATAGGAGAGCGGGCAGGTTCACAAAAAAGAAATCCAATAAAAATCCAAGATCTGAGAAGTCAAGATCACTACCAGTAGGTCGCCGCAAGAAGCAGATACGAGAGTGGACAGATTTGCAAAGCATGGTCACCCAAAAGAACACCAATAAAAAAATCCAAGATTTGAGAAGTCAAGATCAAAATCAGTGGATCGCGGCAGGAAGCAAATAAGAGAGTGGGCAGAGTCACATTGCTTGGTCACACACAAGGACTCCCATAAAATCTCCAAGATCTAAGAAGTCAAGATCACAACCAGTAGGCTGCTGCAAGAAGCAGATACGAGAGTGGGCAGAGTCACAAAGCATGGTCACCCAAAGGAACTCCAATAAAAAAATCAGTGGGTCGCGGCAGGAAGCAAAAAAAGAGAAAGGGCAGGTTCACAAGATTTTGTCACACAAAAGATAAAATCTCCAAGTACAGTAAATAAAGAAACACGCAGGACTAGGTCCCTTGAATAGACAATGAGTATTGGTCATATAGGGAGAGAATTCTAAATGAGACTTATTTCCTATTTCAGGTTTCATGTTGGCGGAGGCAGAGGGAGCAAAGAGTAACGAGCAAGCTATAAATGTAATAATAACTTGACAATGTATTGAGAAGTTATTTCTACTGATCTGCATATTTAAAAGATGTGAAAGCAGGACACGGGACATTTAATAGAAGTTCCAGGGTAAAACATTTTAGAACTTGTGACTTTTATTAAATAGCAATCCGCTATTTATAACATATTAAAATAAGACAACCCTATTTTTTAGACCATGATGGTGTATAGAATGTTCCATTCTGTCTGTATTTGGTCTTTAATAGCTTGCACAACAAATGGATGGGTGCGGGAGGTGGAAGAGGATTTATTATATATTTGCACTTGTAATATTTAACATCTTCCCTGTGCATGCTCAGAAGAAATTCCAAACCATGCACCTCCATGCTACATGTGAAGAGCAGCTGAGACTGCAGTGATTGCGTGTGAAACTACACCAGAACATATGCCACATGTAAAAAAAATAACTCTGCCACTAATTTATTGCTTTTATATGCAGTTATGCTGCATTTTAGTGTCCAGTGATCTACTTCCTTAAGTGGGAGGTGATTTTTGAATACACATGAAATTTGTATGTGCATAATGGAAATGTGACATATACAATTGCCATTGTTCTCATTATGTTGAAAGTCAAAGCTTATTGCATTAGACAGAGACAGAAGTTGCAAGGCAGGCAATGAAGAGAAACCACCAATGAAGAGCACAATCAATGAAGAGCACAATTAAGAAAGTCCTTAATAGACCATTTCATTCTACGCAATTTAGACCACATTCACTGCAAAGATTTCCTAAAAGCATGATGAAATACTTTTTGAATTTTTTACTGCGATATAAAAAACAAATCTATATTTCTATGTGTGAAGACCACCCACAGACTCTTCCAGCTCAAAGGCAAGGGGGCTCAATCCTTCTTCATTACTTCAACCAATCCGGTTGTGACGGTTTTGTCCCATTCAAGTCTATGGGAAGTCTTTTCACTGACAGTGAGTGCCTGCCCAGGAGACCTGTGACATCACAGATTGGGGCTGTTCCAACGAGCTGCTTCTGACTTTAAAGTGAGACCCCCGTCAGTTTTAGTATGTAATGCCTGGAATAAACTTCTAATAAACTTTTGTACTTTCTCAAAATACAGTAAAACACTGATTATCCGGCACTCAACTAACTGGGACTCTCAAGCAACCGGCACCGGCATCAATTCCCCATGTTCCAAAAACTCCTGCTAAACCTGCATAACCGGCACTATCCGGCAGTTCGAGACTGCAAAAAAAATGGTAGCTTTTTTTCTAATTGTTTCTTGTGTCCTTTTTAAAAGGCATTTTGGGGGGTTTAAGGGTCGTTTAGACCCTTAAAATCGGGGACTCACAATTAACCAGAAACTACAGTTATCCGGCAATAGGGAGTCCCCATGGGTGCCGGATAACCAGAAGATTACTGTATGTCATGAAACTTTTTTTTTCTTCAGGAAATGCATGGGAATATAGGGCACTTTTGTGGTCCATTGAGTCCTTGCTCCCAACCAGAGACACTCCCTTGTTGACCTACTTAGGGGTGGAGATAAGTAGCTTGGCTGAGTGCTAGAATTTTTTTTTTTTCAGATATACTATATTACTGGATAAATTCAAATAAAATAAATTAGGTTGTTGCATCAGGGCAGTGGTCCTTTATTTGTATTTATTTATATTATAGCTTATTTTTTGGGTATTTCAGTCTCCTCCAGCTTTCTTTCTTGTTAATTGTTTCCATACCCCTTAACATAAGTTAAGTTTCTTTTGTTGGAAGACATTGAGCATAATATTAATGCTCTTTTCCCCTCCTTTGTGTCTCGGGAGTCGCAGCGAGGCTGTTACATTTGTGATGCATTACCTAATTCAAATCTGCACGCGCTAACAAATTGGATTCTGCATGACCATAACTTGCACTCTGAAATCAATACATTATTTGTACGAGCCGGGGCTCCTGAAGAAGACGAATACCTGTGATGCATTGCCCACTTCACACAGATTTATTGCTATTTATTTAACATGCAAACAAAGTGGAGCATCTGGAAAACTTTGCAGTAGGTCCAAGTGGGGAAGACTTAAGCTTAGAAATGATTATTTCCATCCTATTATGAACCACTGCGAGTTTAGAAGGAAAATATCCAGCAAGAACTATATAAATATATATAATAAGAATGAAGGAAAAAAAATATTTGCAATAATATGTATTAAATATATAAAATATTATTGTTCCTTTATTCTCTATACACTCGGATATCCAAATAAGATGACTTGAATAAATGCGGTATATAAAAATATAAATAATAAGAAGTACGAAAAATCATAATTTTTAAATATTTATGCCACAACTGGAGGAGAGCATTTTAACTTATGATTGCTTGTTTTCAACAAGTATAATAAAGAGTACTGAGTATGGTATCCAATGGCCACAAGTCCATACGCCGGCAACACTAACTGTAATAATGCTAAAGGTGTCCGAGTATAATTAGGCTAAGGTGTGATGGGGGGTGGGGGGTTTACTTTTCTGCAGGAGCAGGCATTGAATATTACTTGCAACAAACTGCTTTTGAGCATGTATGGGAGAAGGGGTAGGAGTCAAATACTAATATAAAGCCACTTCTCATCTCTAGCAGCAAATAAATTACCATCCACTCTTGTAATAAATGAAGAGCCCCCCAGGTTACTGCCAGTAGTAGTGGGGGGCCCTACACTGTTACGAGTCCAGGTACTTCAGCCCCGCAGGAGCTTTGTCTCTGTCTCCAAGTGATGCATCTCACAAGGACACCCCTCAGCTGAGAGTTCAAAGGGCTGAATGCAGACACAGTGGAAATCTCTATATACAAATTATATATTAAATTTTTCTCAAAAACTGCTTATATGCTCCTTGTCACGACCCACTCCCTGGCTGGGTCTGTTGACCGGATTTGGGTTACTCTGGACCTTGGAGTAGCTTTGATTACAGGAACATCATGTCTCAGCCCTTGGTTTAGACTGAGCAATATTGACAGTAAGTCTGACGAATCTTACTGCAAGCATATGTCCCCGGGTAAATAATACATCTACACACCACGTCTTGATGAAAATTATGAAACGTTTTATTTTGGAACAACATATTTAAAACATTTCACACACACAGTGGAGGGAGTGGATCAACCTTTCCCCTTTCTCTGGCCAATAGGGTAACCTCCAGAGCAACCTAATTACCTCTGTCCAATGTAACAGAGGTAGGCTATGGTACCCACCAGACCCCTCCCATGGGCCAACCCCAGGCGTGGCTATTAAGCTCATTCTAACCCAGACTCTCCCATTGGAAACTTCCTGTTTGAGCTCCTAGGCCCCCCATTGTTATCTAGGTGCCTGGCTGTCTGGCAAATCTCTTTGTTCTGCTATCTCCTTTGTTTACACTAAGGACCATATGGCCAACTCCTGACTGAGAGTTTATACAATGGGGAATGGTTAACTAAATACAATCACTCCATAGTACTATATGCAAGCTTATACTGTAATTAACTATTACAACCCAAACCATATTTCCCCATTCCCACATGGTGTCATGGTGGGGCAAGTTTTCCACGTCAATCCATTTTATGCAGTAATGCTGACTTTATTAAATGGTGACAGTGAAACCCCCTATTCATACCATTCACAAGCAGTGACTTTGTGAGCCCAAAACTTTTGTTCTTCCACATGGCAACAGCATGTGGAAGATAACCCAGCCCCAGATGGCCACTGCTGCCAGTCACAAAATGGCCCCAGCATAGTTCACACCAAATCCAATATGGCCCCTGGGTGATTCATGACACTCCTCACTTACCAACTATAAATGGACATTCTTCAAATAAGAATATTATAGGCAATCAGAACTATTAACATTATTTCTGACCATTGTAAAGAAATCACTTTCACTTCCTCAAGTCCTGAACATACTCAACTTTAGTTCCTTCTCATCCAATGTAACTTTAATGAATTTAGTCTTAAAATGGCAATGCAGCTCTGTCTACATCTCTAATCCCGTTTAAGTCATGTATTTGAGTTGCTAAAAAAACATAAAATATGACACTTTAACAATAGCTGTTATTTTTTAGTTAACTAGCAGCGATAAAGTCACTCCATTGAGAAAATATAGCTAGTTTTATTTACAGATCCTGACTAATTACACTGTATATTTAGAAACGGTATCAGTAAAAGAAACACAGCTAGTAAAGTGATTATTTTTATTTATACCAGAAATACAACTCAGTGTTTAACAGACTATGACAGATCATATTTTAGAAAGGTGGAAAGTGGAAAGGTCCAAATTGGGCCCAATTAGCCATTTTCCCTCCCCGGTGTCATGTGACTCGTTAGTGTTACAAGGTTTCAGGCGTGAATGGGGAGCAGGTATGTTAAATTTGGTGTTATCGCTCACACACTCTCTCATACTGGTTACTGGAAGATCAACATGGCACCTCATGACAAAGAACTCCCTGAGGATCTGAAAAAAATAATTGCTGCTTTACATCAAGATGGCCTAGGCTATAAGACGGTTGCCAAGACCCTGAAACTGAGTCACAGCATGGTGGGCAAGACCATACAACGGTTTCACAGGACAGGTTCCACTCAGAACAGGCCTCGCCATGGTCGACCAAAGAAGTTGAGTGCACGTGCTCAGCGTCATATCTGGAGGTTGTCTTTGGGAAATAGACGTATGAGTGCTGCCAGCATTGCTGCAGAGGTTGAAGGTGTGGGGAGTCAGCCTGTCAGTGCTCAGACCATACGCTGCAAACTTGCGGTTGTCCCAGAAGGAAGCCTCTTCTAAAGATGATGCACAAGAAAGCCTGAAAACTGTTTGCTGAAGACAAGCAAACTAAGGACATGGATTACTGGAACCATGTCCTGTTGTCCGAAGAGACCAAGATAAAATTATTTGCCTACAGTCAAGCATGGTGGTATGAGTATCATGGTCTGGGCCTGCATGAGTGCTGCTGGCACTGGGGAGCTACAGTTCATTGAGGAAACCATGAATGCCAACATGTGACATACTGTGACATACTGAAGCAGAGCATGATCCCCTCCCTTCAGAGACTGGGCCGCAGGGCAGTATTCCAACATAATAAAGACCCCAAACACACCTCCAAGACGACCACTGCCTTGCTAAAGAAGCTGAAGGTAAAGATGATAGACTAGCCAAGCATGTCTCTAGACCTAAATTCTATTGAGCATCTGTGGGGCATCCTCAAACAGAAGGTGGGGAAGGGCAAGGTCTCTAACATTCACCAGTGATGTCATCATGTAGTAGTGAAAGAGGACTCCAGTGGCAACCTGTGAAGCTCTGGTGAACTCCATGCACATGAGGATTGAGGCAGTGCTGGAAAATAATGGCGGCCACACAAAATATTGACACTTTGGCCCAAGTTGGACATTTCCACTTAGGATTGTACTCACTTTGGTGCCAACGGTTTAGACATTAATGGCTGTGTGTTGAGTTATTTTGAGGGGCAGCAAATTTACACTGTTATACAGGCTGTACACTTACTAATATACATTGTGACAGAGTGTAATTTCTTCACATGAAAAGATATCATAAAATATTTACAAAAATGTGAGGGGAGTACTCACTTTTGTGAGATACTGTATATATATATATATATATATATATATCACATATATAGTTGTCATAACTGCGGGTTGTCAGAAGTTGTTGCTAACGCTGCATCCCTCGCAAAGCAAGGGCCCTTACCAGCAACTGCGGACCTCACAACATTTACGGACTTACGACACACAAATACGAGACGCAGGACTTAGAAAAAAAAACATTATGACCTCGCAAAATTACGACTTTAACGGAAGACCTGTGCGACCCTTAAAACATTCAAAACACAATAAATACACACAACAAACACATAAAAAGCTTACCCACAGCAAGAGGTGGCACCCAGGACCTCTGCAAGTGAAGTTACACCTCAATTTAAGTCCAAATTGAAGAGTTTAGACATCCAAAAATCACCTAAGCGAGAGAAAAAACTAAAACGAGTTTACAGGACCCTAAACAAGCAAAACACCACTAAACACATACAGATTTTCCGAAAAAGCCGGACAAGATCGAAGAACAAGGACGCTAAATCACCAACAGCCGCGTACCACACATTAGGCGCCATTTTACAACACTAGCTTACATAATGCGGAAGTACACAGCTACCCTAACAGAGTTATATATTTACACTACACACTGCACACATTGCTGACACTTACACAGCAGCTCCACAGCAGTGAAAACACACATTGTATGCAGCAGCAACATGAAAACAGATTGTCAGCTCTTCAGCATAATGCTTCCGGCATTTATTACTTGAAAATAGGTAAAGTATATTCCTTTATAAATGTATTATTTAGTTCATTACCATACACCAAACAGCATTAGCTCACTTACAATTTGATTCCCGTCATTTTTTGACGGGCAATATTATAGTGTATATATATATATATATATATATATATATATATATATAATCTGTGCCCAAAATATATATATATATATATATATATATATATATATATCAGATTAAAGGACCCCTGTATTTATCTCTACGGCCGATTCAGGTAAGGCAATGCACCCCAGCCCATACACTCTCTGCCCCTAGGCCCTCCTAAACTACAGAGATAAGATAAAATACCCTTATTTTTTCGTCTATAAGACAACCCCATGTATACGACGACCCCTAGTTTTGGAGACAAAAAATCAGAAATAAATAAATATGCAGATGTGTATTTTATAAGCTTTTATTGTGTTACACGTATATTTAAGGGCACTTTCTGCCATGATTTTCACTGATTTCCATTCCAACTCAATATCCTTGTGATCACATCACTTATTACTCAGTCGCGATATGTAATTGCATGTTTCCGGTTTAACACGGGGATCACAAAGATATTGAGCTGGAATGGAAATCAGTGAAAATCATGACAGAAAGAGCCCTTAATCATATGTGTAACCCAATAAAAACCTATAAAATACATATTTCTATGCACACAATCACCACACAAATGCCACACACAAGTTGTACAGCTCATTCACGATGTGTACGTTTAACACAGGGATCACACTGTGATGCTGCATCTGGCAACTAGATGGCACTGTTTTAAGGCAGGAGAAAATACACATGTATTGGAATCCCTGTGTTAAACTGGAAAAATGCAATTGCACATCGTGAGTAATAAGTGATATGATCACAAGGATATTGAGCTGGAATGGAAATCAATGAAAATCATTACAGAAAGTGCCCTGTAATATATGTGTAAAACAATAAAAACTTATAACATACACATTTATATGCACACTTGCAGTGTAATGCAATCTAATTGGAACAAGCATTTCTAATATGTGTGTCTTTTCTCCTGCCTTAAATCTAGTGACCAGATGCAGCATTACAGTACCAGACCAGGGTATCTGAATGCAGCATTCCGTGTATAAGATGACCCCCTAATTTAGACTTTAAAAAATTGGTAACAAATACAGTCTTATACACGGAAAAATATGGTAATGTTATATATAGATATTCCCAGAATGCAGTGTAATAACTTTTTCTCGGAACTCTGAGCTGAAAGCAGTTTTTTTAACTTGCTTTAGATGTTCAATTGTGAACACAGATGTACTTTTTATTTACTGTACTACTGTGCGGTGGAGGGCTTCTATGGCTCTTTTGCCCACCATATTATAAATGATTGTTGTGGTGACCTACTCATAAGGTCCACAACACAGGCTGAGATCCCGCTCCATGCTGATGATAGCCAGTAAGCTTGAAACAGCTGTACATGGATTGGATACTCGGCCTGTGTTTAATCCTGCTCAAGTTTCCCAGAAATACAACTGTTGCACTGCATTCTGGGAAACTGGGTGGGGACATGCAAATGAGACAGCAATGCACTCTCACTCTTAATGCAAAACGCATTGTATACGTGTCTCCTTTCAGGCATTTCTTGTAGCCTATTTACATACACCTGATTTTTTTCTGCTCGTAATAAAGGGCTACTTAATACAGCAAGATTTGGACCACATCACACTAATGATCTTCTAAAAAAATGTGAAAAACTTTTGGGGATTTTTGAAATGTGTGTTTTTCACTGAGAAATCAAATCAAATAAAATCGGTGTTTACCCATGTAATAGATGGCCCACATGATGTTACATTACTGCAACAAATCAGGTTGCAGGGGTGTGTGTCTCATTTAAGTAAATAGTAAGACTGCTTACATTTCCAGGTTAAAGGTAACAGACCTTGTAATTTTTGTAATTTCTTATGGCAGAACATTCAGGTTTCTTCTCTCTTGCCTCTCTGGAATATGACCAATACAGACCAGTGCTCTGCTCCAGTGCTGTCTGTGTAGAGATCCAAATATTTTTTTTTCCTTCAACAAATCTATCTGTGCAGGCATGGAATGCTGGACTCAACTAAAGAGGAAAGCTATGGGTTAACCGGTCAGTGCAGTGTAACCTGAGTCCACAGAACGTTGTGCCTATCAATTATAGCCTTCCCCATATAGGCTTATACACCCCGCACGCTACCATCAGCAATCTGTTATCACTCGTGTAACAGGGAGTGGGCAGGATACACTTTATGATGTTTTATCTGTTATTAGTGTAATTAAAAGACTAGATCATTTTAACATACAATCTTGTACTCTCTCAGACCTTTCACAGTGAGATAAATGACCCTTTAAATTTATTTAAATGTAAGTCTATCCTGATGTTCAATTATCCCAAGCTTTTTTAAGTAGATATAATGGGCATGCTAGATACATTTTTTTAGCTTTAACTTCCATCATATCCATCTTTCTGTGTCTGTAATATAAAGGAAACTTTATATTGAAGCTCCATGGATAAGTGGGCATATTGATATCCTGCAATTTTGTATTAAAAGTGTGCTTTTTATTATTTTACTCAATCACTTAATAATAATAATATATTTCTACTGACTTTAACACACCTTATAATGATACGCCAAGGATATCTATTGACAAAAGTCTTGCAAGTTAAATACTCTATAATTTATTTTTCTGTGTATTAATTACCCACCGTGAATAAATACTGATGATTTTTTTGAGAGGGTGTGTTTGTTGCTCGCTCACAGTATTAGAGTATAGGTTTGGCGCGGTGTAGCTTATGTTTCCGTGAGAGCGGTAATTAACATGCGTGTGAACCATGACTCGGAGTGGCACAAGCAGTTATTTACTCAGAGGGCATCGTTTTAATGAGATTGTAGCCACTAATCCAATAAGTCAGGTTTCTGCTCCGATGTATTTTTCTCGCCCCCCTCTCTCCCTCAATCACCTTTAGCGCAGTCAGTGTATTAGCACATAAATAAATAGATTAAATTATAATCACTTCCCAGATGTATATTATATCTATGAAATTAATAAAGAGAAAATAAACACAACCTTATATTTTTAACTTGAATGTGCAATTATTCTATGCTACAATGCAATTTTCTTTTTCCAGAAGATTGTTCTTGCTATTTTCTCAGGATGGAGTGTCCTTGTCAACAAATGAATGCTCTACTAACTCCATGAAAGTGGGTTAAGGTACTATGTGGGATAGTCATTAGGGGACATGGGAGTCTATGATGACCCCCATGGAGGACAATGTTATGGCACTTGGGGATCCATAAGGGCCCCATAAAGCATAGGGACCTCATGAAAAATAGGGACTTTTGAGAGTCTATTGGGACCCTCATGGGGGAGTTACTTAGGGATAGATATGTAGGAAGGGGGGTGATGGTCCACCCTAACCTACGCAGGATCTTAGGGACTTGGATGCTCTATGTAGGTCGGGGGTATATATGAGTTATTAAGCCCCAACCCCACTTTGGGGTTTAGACGGGGTCCCACGGGATTAGTAGTGCTTGAAGATGTGGGGAATAAGTGGAAGTGATCCCTTTCGATAAGAGGGGGTTAATTCATATATAAATGGAAAGAGGCATTGAAGTGGGAGGAAGTTATGGTTAGTGGTTAGTATTAGTGGGTTGCATAACTATGGAGAGTACTGGGCTTCATACTCAACGTCCTGTATTGCCCGCCAGGCCAAGGGGAACAATTGATGCTATTGAGTATTTGTCACATTCAGGTATGTTTTGTGTGTGATAAGTTTCAGTTTCGAGGTTTCCCCTGTGCATTTTATTTCTGGGTATAGCGGTGCATGATGCAGGGAAACAGACTGGAAATCTTTCCAGCAGATCAGGAGTTAAATGGACAGTGTTGCTCAAAATCTATCATGCATTTACAAAAGAATGGGGTAGATTCACCAAAACTGCAATGGCAATTTAATACACATTTTTGCCTTTAGAGAACCACAGTTTCAGTGAAGCTTAGTGAATCAGGGGCAAAAAAAATATTGTATGTGAAAATGAGTGATCTGCAGTCTAGAAAATTGTGATGTGAAGGGACTGTACAGTTTCTGTGAAGGTTAGTGAATCTGGGCCAGTATGTTTAAACAAGCCAGTTACAGGCAAGATGGTCTGTTATATTGTTGTGTTTGTTCAACTTCATTGGTCTCGCTTTCAGGCTCTAGAGTCGTGCTGTTCTCCAACCGACATCAATAGGCCAGAATTTGAGGATTTCCCTGTTGTGATAATCATTAGCTCAGTTGATTGACTGAAACAAAAAGATCCACAAAACCTGACCTGTTGAGTTCCTTTAAGGAGAAAGATTGAAACCCACTGCTGTAGACCCCTATGGTCCTATCACAGAGGGGGTTCTCTAAGGGACTGCAATACATCATGTCCCATCAAAATCAAGGCATGATAATAATGTGCTATATATAAAATACTGGGCCTGATCACCCTCACAATATTCACTAACGTATTCCTCTGTTCTCTGCCCACTTTGATGCAGCAAAATCCAACATTGAAGCCAAAAACCTTGCAAATGCATTTTATCATAATTATATCATCTGTTATTTACCACCAGATCCCCAACGTACGTTATCAGCTTATTTATTACTGAACTAGTAACTTGCCCATTAAAATTGACGGCATACTAATTGATGTGTCTCACCCCCCCTTCCATGTCTCTATTTGCCCCCTCTCTCCCTCCCTTGTGTCTCTTTCACCCCCTCTCCCTCCCCTGTGTCTCTTCCCCCTCTCTCTCCCCTGTGTCTCTTCCCCCCTCTCCCTCCCCTGTGTCTCTTCCCCCCTCTCCCTCCCCTGTGTCTCTTCCTACCCTCTCCCTCCCCTGTGTCTCTTCCTACCCTCTCCCTCCCCTGTGTCTCTTCCTACCCTCTCCCTCCCCTGTGTCTCTTCCTACCCTCTCCCTCCCCTGTGTCTCTTTCTCCCCCCTCTCCCTCCACTGTGTCTCTTTCTCCCCCCTCTCCCTCCACTATGTCTCTTTCTCCCCCCTCTCCCTCCACTATGTCTCTTTCCCCCTCACCCTCCCCTGTGTCTCTTCCCCCCCTCACCCTCCCCTGTGTCTCTTCCCCCCCCCTCACCCTCCCCTGTGTCTCTTTCCCCCTCGCCCTCTTCTGTGTCTCCCCTTCTCCCTCCTGTATCTCTTCCCCCTGTCCTGTCTCTCTCCCACTCTCTCCTCCCATGTCCCCCCCCCCATCGTCACTCCTCCCTTGGCTAGCGTGGTGCATTGCACATGCTCGGGCAGTACGGCGCATTACGCATGCGTATCACATAGTGTGTAACCACCCACTGACGATGCGCCTGCGCGGCGGTAGCATCACACGCTATGACAACTATTATATGTGATTACTTCATTATATGCTGCACAATTCCCATTTTAATATAAGGCACATTGATAAAATATATATGGCTTCTATAAATCAGGAATCAGGCGGCGTATTATAAACATAACACAATAATAAGAAACAACATGTTTATAACTTTTGTTGTATATCTTACAGGAAGTAACTAAAATAATTGAGGTGGATGAGTAATTACAAAGTAAAAGAGGTCAACTGAAATAAGGCGAGTTAGACTGTGATCTAGCACAACCATTTTTAGTTAATCTCCCCCTTAGGAAAAGGGCCATTTAAATCAGCACAAGTTGGAGCACATCACAGTAAAGATCTTCTAAAAGCATTTTGTATTTTTATTTTTTTTAAAGACATGTATTTTTCAATGAGAAATAAATAAAATCTGTGTTTACATGTGTAATAGCCTGCCCACTTGCTTTTGCATTACTGCAGCCAATCAGGTTGCAAGGGTGTGTGCCCCATTCTTGTCAATGGTAAGACTGCTTACATTTCCAGTTTGAAGGGAAAAGAACTTGTAATTTCTTATGGCAGAAAATTCAGGTTTCTTGCCAGTCTGGAACTTAAACAATGAAGAGCAGCTCAAGGGGTGTTATTGCTCTGCTCCGGTGCTGTCCATGTCAAGAACAAAATAAATAAACATTAACCCTTAATAAATCTATCTAGTCAGCGCATGGAATGCTGGACTCACCTAAACAGGTCAGTTATGGGTTAACTGGTCAGTGCAGTGTTAGCGGAGTCCAATCAATCACTGCCTTCCCCACACCACGTGCGTAACTCGACTATTTGTTATTGCTCATGCAACAGCCAATAGGCAGGATACTCTTTGTAGGTAAACAGAGACTTAAACTTTAGATTTTTAAAGTTATTAGTGCAATTAAAAAAATAGATAATTTTAACATACAACTTTGTGCTTTTTCACATAATGAAGAACATTTTCAGTGAAGTGGACCTTTAATAAAGCAGTATTTACTGCTAAATGTAACCAAAACATATTAGATCATATATAAAAAAAGATCAGATTTGGATAACTGCCTTGGCATTTCACATATTCCAAGTTATTTCTACATTTTATTCCTCAGGGGGTGGACATATAGGTGGTGCAGGGCCTTTGCCTCTAGCGGGGCCCTGTGCCGCCTGCACTAATTTAACAATGAGTTATTTGGACCTTGCAGGAGCTTCAGAGAGGATAAGAGAGAGAACGAAAGTCGCAAGAAAAGCAGTTGAAATGTACAGATGGAACAAATTGTTTTTATTTCAATGCATTGTTCCTTTATAGTCCTTGCAGGACCTGCAGAGCTCAGTGACTGGTAGAGAATGCATGCACAGCCCCATTACCTGCTGCTGTTGAGAATTTAATGTAACTAAGTTGTGCACCTAATGGGTACAGGCAGTGCAGAGCAGAGCATCGAGTGGCATGCTGCATCAGAGCAGAGCACCTAGTGGCAGGCTGCATCAGAGCAGAGCAGAGCACCTAGTGGCATGCTGGATCAGAGCAGAGAAAAGCACCTAGTGGCATGCTGGATCAGAGCAGAGCACCTAGTGGCATGCTGGATCAGAGCAGAGCACCTAGTGGCATGCTGCATCAGAGCAGAGCACCTAGTGGCATGCTGGATCAGAGCAGAGCACCTAGTGCCATGCCGAATCAGAGCAGAGCATCTAGTGGCATGTTGGATCAGAGCAGAGCTCCTAGTGCCATGCTGGAGCAGAGCAGAGCAGAGCACCTAGTGGCATGCTGGATCAGAGCAGAGCACCTAGTGCCATGCTGGAGCAGAGCAGAGCACCTAGTGGCATGCTGGAGCAGAGCAGAGCACCTAATGGCATGCTGCATCAGAGCAGATCACCTAGTGGCATGCTGCATCAGAGCAGATCACCTAGTGGCATGTTGGATCAGAGCACCTAGTGGCATGCTGAGTCAGAGCAGAGCACCTTGTGCTATGCAGGATCAGAGCAGAGCACCTAGTGGCATGCTGCATCAGAGCAGGGCACCTAGTGGCATGCTGGATCAGAGCAGAGCATCTAGTGCCATGCTGGATCAGAGCAGAGCACCTAGTGCCATGCTGGAGCAGAGCAGAACAGAGCACCTAGTGCCATGCTGGATCAGAGCAGAGCACCTAGTGGCATGCTGGATCAGAGCAGAGCACCTAGTGCCATGCCGAATCAGAGCAGAGCATCTAGTGGCATGTTGGATCAGAGCAGAGCTCCTAGTGCCATGCTGGAGCAGAGCAGAGCAGAGCACATAGTGGCATGCTGGATCAGAGCAGAGCACCTAGTGCCATGCTGGAGCAGAGCAGAGCACCTAGTGGCATGCTGGAGCAGAGCAGAGCACCTAATGGCATGCTGCATCAGAGCAGATCACCTAGTGGCATGCTGCATCAGAGCAGATCACCTAGTGGCATGCTGGATCAGAGCACCTAGTGGCATGCTGAGTCAGAGCAGAGCACCTTGTGCTATGCAGGATCAGAGCAGAGCACCTAGTGGCATGCTGCATCAGAGCAGGGCACCTTGTGGCATGCTGGATCAGAGCAGAGCATCTAGTGCCATGCTGGATCAGAGCAGAGCACCTAGTGCCATGCTGGAGCAGAGCAGAACAGAGCACCTAGTGGCATGTTGGAGCAGAGCAGAGCACCTAATGGCATGCTGCATCAGAACAGATTACCTAGTGGCATGCTGCATCAGAACAGATTACCTAGTGGCATGCTGGATCAGAGCAGAGCACCTAGTGGCATGCTGGATGAGAGCAGAGCACCTAGTGGCATGCTGGATGAGAGCAGAGCACCTAGTGCCATGCTGAATCAGAGAAGAGCAGCCTAAGAAGTGTGTGAAATCTGCTGAAAAAGGTCCTGTTGGTGAGCTGCTGTTAGCAGCAAAGAGCAAGCTACAGAGAGAAGCTTGCTGACTGTTCCTGTTTGGATCTATAATCTGATGTGTGATTTGGATTGAGAGACTGAAGTCTGTTCTAGAAAGCTGTTTGCAGTTAGAAGACTGCTTTTCCAGAGTTTGCTTGCAGAGAAAGCTATTTGCAGTTAGAAGATTGCTTTTCCAGAGTTTGCTCGCAGAGAAAGCGGTTTTCAGTTAAAAGACTGCTTTTCCAGAGATTGCTTGCAGAGAAAGCAGTTTGCAGTTAGACTGCTTTTCCATAGATTGCTCGCAGAGAAAGAGGTTTGCAGTTAGAAACCTGCTTTTCCAGAGATTGCTCGCAGAGAAAGCTGTTTGCAGTTGGAAGACTGCTTTTCCAGAGATTGCTCGCAGAGAAAGCTGTTTGCAGTTAGACTGCTTTTCCATAGATTGCTTGCAGAGAAAGAGGTTTGCCGTTAGAAACCTGCTTTTCCAGAGATTGCTTGCAGAGAAAGCTGTTTGCAGTTGGAAGACTGTTTTTCCAGAGATTGCTCCCTGAGAAAGCTGTTTGCAGTTAGAAGACTGCTTTTCCAGTGATAGCTCGCAGAGGAAGCTGTTTTCCAGAGGCTGTGAGTAAAGGATTACATTTTCCTTACAAGAGTCTGTGTAAAGTAACCCCAGGGAGAAGGCAGTAGTGTAAATGTGAATTGGACAAGGTTTTTCAAAAGACTGTTTAAGGGTCCTTGGAGGTTGGAGCATTTCAGAGAGATGGGCGGGCCGAATGCTCCCCTTTCTACTGATGAAGATATTTACAAGAGAACTGTGTGATTAATTATACCTTTGGCTGATGTAATAAAATATATATATATATGTAATTAGTACATTTGAATGTCTAAAACAAGTTAAAAAACTTGTTTCATGCCCAGAATTCCGAGAAATACAGTTATTACACTGCATTCTGGGGACCTTGGCAGGGACATGCAAATGTGTCCACAAAGACTTACCTCTTGCAATCCATAACCATATGAAACATGGCTTCCCTTAAGCATATGCCCACTGTATCAAACAGTGCACCAGGGCCCTCCACTCTCTAGCTCCACCACTGCTTCAGATCACAGGTATTTGCTGGAGCCCAGTATATTAAGCTTGTCTGAATAAGGAAATCATTCCCACTAATAGAATGTGCTTATCATTTAGCACTAGCAATAGCATTTGCATAAGATATTAAAAAACAAAAAGGACAACCCCAAACTGATTATAAGCTGTCCAGTCAGGCCAGGGATTTTATTCCATGTTGCTCATACATTGATAGAAACAAATATGCTGATAAAAAATAAAATAAAAAGTTGACAAGAACAGGAAAAATACACATTTACATTGCCGTCCCTGGATCCCTTTCCATATTGGACCCATAAACCAGAACCATACTTATTGTCAGCTCTGCTTGTGATAGATAAAGGTTATTTAAGAAATAAAAACACTGTGCATGTAATGGGGTAAGGGTCTAAAGTGGGTATGAAGAGAGCTGAGTGGTGGTCCCATAATGATAATGTCTTATTTTGCTGAATGAGAAATCTGCTTTTTCAGTCAGTGGGTGGGGGTCTGAGCCCAGGCACTGAGTGGGAGCACCCCCTCTATCTATCTATCTATCTATCTATCTAGCAATGGAGTCTGAGCCCTAGGAGCTAATCAGCAATTATTAATGATATGAATATTTGTGGATGGATCAGAAAGGCGTATCGGGAACCTCTGCTGCGTCACTTACGAATGATCAATGCCTAATTAATACATCTGCCCCCTGTTGTTAGAGAGTTACCACTGCTTCTCTATATTGGAGAATATATTTTCCTTGGTATAGCAGATCTGGTCCCTGTATATAACAGAGCGGATGTTTAATAGACTCTTACAAGCCGTATTCACTCGTCACTCTCGAAGCTCCAGGCGAGGTTCCCTTTAAACAATTATATCCCTCTGCAGATGACTTGTTATCGGATCACAACAGGATTTTTATTGGAATCATAAACAACATCATCAAATCTTCTCTCTTATATTACTCCAATATTTTGATCCTGGAAGTACCCTGCAGGACATCTGGGCTTTTAAGTGCAGACACTGGAAAGTCTTTTGACTTTATGGGTCTTAGCTAAGCTTTTTCCTAATTAAATACTTTTACATTAGGCAAAACTTGCAAGTGCAGCAAAACAAGGGCCTATAAACTAGAGAGATATCCCAGCCTGCTCAGCGCCGATTGGTTAAGTGGAGGGTAAAGAGGTTAAATATCATAAGAAATAATTAATAACATTATGCAGAGTTTATTACAGTTACATGTAACAATTTCACCAACTGCAACTAACTATCTATCTACCTGTATCTATCTATCTATCCATATATCTATATCTAATTATCTACCTATCTGTATCTATCTACCCATCCATCCATCCATCTTGCTTGAACTGTCAATCTAATATTTCTATCCAAAAGTGCCTATTTATATATTTATCTAACAATATGTCTAATATTATCCATATTTTGTCTATCTATCTACAGATGTGCTGAATTTCATCCTTCATTTTTACCACCGGTATTTCAAACTGATAACCATCTCTATTTAACTGAGTAGAATGGAAGCCGGAATGTAACTCTGTAATATGATGAAGGATATATAAAGAAAACAACTTTAAAAACATAACAATGCTAAATGTAATACAAATAACGTACGTTAAAAACCAAAACAACCATGGATGTGACTAGGATCAAGGAACAAATGGAGTTCACCAAGACTAAATACATTTGTAACTCAAGATTCTCCCGTTAACCAGTCAATCTATTTTGAGTGAAAGTCTAAAATGATTAAAGTGAGGTGTATGTGCAACAATAAAGTGACCAAATATGTTGAATTATTGAGCAAATTGCAAAATGCAAGTTCAGAATAAAGTGACGAAGTAGTTGGTATTAGAACAACCTGTATTATAATTAGACAATTGCAGAAATATATCACACAATTCTGAATAAAGTGACTTTATAAATATAATACAGATTGTTCTAATGCCAATTATATATATATATATATATATATATATATATATATATATATATATATATAGTAACCGTTTGCCCCCTAGAGGATGAGTAAAGTAGTGTAAAGAGTTCTTGACTGGAGTGACAGAGTTAAACTTCTAAAGAACTCCTAATTGCTGCAGGTGCAACTTCACTTTAAAGCCTGGAAAGCAGACATGGGGGAGAGGCTGATTAGGCTCTGGCCTGAGTGCTGTGAGGAGTCTGTGTGGAGCTGCAGTCTGTGAGAACCTGTGATGTGAGACAGTCAGGAAGACTGGATCCTGGGAGCTGAGCTGCAATAAGCTCTGAAGTGAGACAGTCAGGAGGACTGCTTATAATACAGATTAAAGTACAGAGAGACACTAGCAAGCAAGTTGGATTGCCTGGAGAATACAGCCAGCAGCCTAAGAAGAGACACTGAGTGTTTCTGTGTGACCTGAGAGGAGAACGAGACAGAGATCCTGAACAGGACCTACCAGGACTTACAGAGCAGCACAGGAAGTTGCCAGTAAGAGGAACAGTCTGTGTAACTGCAACAACACTTAACTGAGAGACTGTTTGCTTTAAAAGTGGAGGACCTACAAAGGATCCATTGCAGCTGACAGAAAGAGACTGAACTTAGAAGGTACCACCCCTCTATGTGAACAGTTATTGTTTTACCTGCAGACCAAAAAGCAGTCTCAGGGCCAGCCAGGGTGTTCCTAAAAAATAGCAAGCCCTTTTCGGTAGATGTTTCTTTTATGCTGAAGTTAAGCTATTGTTTATTTTTGAAAGCCTTTATTAAAACAAAGCTAATAGTATATCGGACTCTGTGGTTTATGGGGCACTCACAGGAGCAACCAGTAGCCAAAGGCCGGCAATGTCACAATATATATATATATATATATATATATATATATATATATATATATATATATATATATATATATACACATACATATATCGTACATTTTTGTTCACATTTGAATGTCTAAAACAAGTAAAAAAAAAACTTGTTTCCTGATCAGAATTTCGAGTAATACAGTTATTACACTGCACTCTGGGAACCTGGGTAGGGACATGCAAATGTGCCCCCAAACGCTTCACTCTTGCAAGTCATACCTATTTTAAACATGGCTTCCTTTAAGCATAAGCCTGCGGTATTGCACAGCTTCTTTTGCAAAGCTCAGGATGTATTATACAAATAACTAAATATATACAAACTAGGGAATTGCCGTCAAAAATGACAACAATAAAATTTGAAACCTAGCAATGCTGTTTGCCACATAATGCAAGGTTTTGCGTCCTCTGAGCACCTTTGGCGCTCATTGGGAGCATCTCCTCCCATCTCCTTTACAGGCATTGGCAATCTGCAAGTTTTGTGCTTGGGAATGCCATGTGTCTCTTTCCACCATCTCCCCCGTGTCCCGTCCCCGTGTGTTTCTCCTCTGTGTGTCTGCTGACTGTTTGCATGTCGCGCGGTGACTGGCGTTGTTCATGTAAGTGTTACTGGCTTCGTCTTTTAAGTCCCGATCGAAAATCACATAAGCGAGAAAAGAAATGGCGCCCGAAAAAAATGGAAAAGGATGAAAACGAGGCTGAAGGCAGTAAAAACCAGCCCAAAGGAAGTAACACTTAACCCAAGCCAGTAACACTTAACCCAAGCCAGTAACACTCAACCCAGAGCAGTAACACTAATCGCGCTCATTGCAAGCCTCTCGATGAGCGCCGAAGCTGATTATTGCAAAGCAGGAAAGTTGAATTACACGAAGGGAAAGGCACGCAATGAGCGCGGGGCTCGCGATAAGCGCTGAAGGTGCTCAGAGGGGAAAAATCAGCATTGCCAGGTTTACCATTTTATTCCCGTCATTTTTGACGGGCAGTTTCCTAGTATTTACAGTGAGGGAAAAAGGTATTTGATCGCCTGCTGATTTTAAAACTTTGTCCACTGACAAAGAAATGATCAGTCTATAATTTTAATGGTAGGTGTATTTTAACAGTGTGAGACAGAATAACAAAAAAAACCCAAGGAAAACGCATGTCAAAAAAGTTATAAATTGATTTGAAGGTCAATGAGGGAAATAAGTATTTGACCCCTTTGACTTAGTCCTTGGTGGCAAAACCCTTGTTGGCAATCACAGAGGTCAGAAGTTTCTTGTAGTTGGCCACCAGGTTTGCACACATCTCAGGAGGGATTTTGTCCCAGTCCTCTTTGTAGATCCTCTCCAAGTAATTAAGGTTTCGAGGCTGATGTTTGGCAACTCGAACCTTCAGCTTCCTCTATGGGATTAAGGCCTGGAGACTGGCTAGGCCACTCCAGGACCTTAATGTGCTTCTTCTTGAGCCACTCCTTTGTTGCCTTGGCTGTGTGTTTTGGGTCATTGTCGTGATGGAATACCTATCCACGACCCATTTTCAATGCCCTGGCTGAGGGAAGGAGGTTCTCATCCAAGACTTGACGGTACATGGCCCTGTCCATCGTCTCTTTGATACGGTGCAGCTGTCCTGTCCCCCTAGCAGAAAAACACCCTCAAAGCATAGTGTTTCCACCTCCATTTTTGACAGTGGGGATGGTGTTTTGGGGGTCATAGGCTGCATTCCTCCTCCAAACACAGCGAGTTGAGTTGATGCCAAAGAGCTCGATTTTGGTCTCATCTGACCACAACATTTTCACCCAGTTCATTCAGATGTTCATTGGCAAACTTCAGACGGGCATGTTCATGTGCGATCTTGAGCAGGGGGAGCTTGTGGGCGCTATAGGATTTCAGTCCTTCACGGCGTAGAGTGTTACAAATTGTTTTCTTGGTGACTATGGTCCCATCTGCCTTGAAGTCATTAACAAGATCATCCTGTGTAGTTCTGGGCTGATTCCTCACTGTTGTCATGATCATTGAAACTCCACAGGGGACCCATGGGAGGACCGCCCCTCAGAGATCAGGGGCCTTGGTGTCGTGCACCGTTTGCACGGGCAGTAGCTCCGCCTATGATTACTGAGGTATGTAAATGGGTCCTAAACTCAGGGTCCTAAACTTGCAGGAGTCAAGCAAGAGGTGGTTGTGAAGTCCTTCAAGAAATATGGAATCAGCAATGCCATGGATGGATCTGAGGATGATCTCCTGTACATAGACAGAAGACAGCAGTGATGCAGTAGAGGCTAAAGAAAGTGATATGTCTGCAACTAATGGTGATGAAGAAAGTGATATGTCTGCAACTAATAGTGATGAAGAAAGTAATATGTTTGCAACTAATAGTGATGAAGAAATTGATATGCCAGGAACTGAGAGTGAAGTATAATTTTTTAGTATGTATCTTAAAAATATTTCTTAATTACTAAATATAATTTGAATATTTAAAAAAAATATATAAAATGTGTTCTGTTTTATGTTTAAAATATATTGATTTTCTTAATTTTGGGTTTGAGACGACCCGTCTTATACACAGAAAAATACTGTATATGTACATTTGTGGGCACATTTGCATGTCCCAGCTCACCTTCCCAGAATGCAGTGTAATAATTGTTTTTTGCAAAATTCTGAGCTGGAAGCAGGTTTTAACTTGTTTTAGACATTCAAATGTGAACACAGATGTACTTTTTATTTACTATATATATATATATATTTTTTTTTTTTATATATATATATACCCTCCTATTTAGTACTTGTTGCTTATCTCACCCTATCCCTGTGAGCATGTGCGACCATACTGCCAATGTTTTTGTTGCAGTATTTTTCAAATAGCTAAATAACAAGCTCCCAGACAAACAATATGAGTCATGCAGTGATGCATGTTGAGGACGTCAGGCAGTAAATACTTAACGTTTAAAACATTTCTGTTTACCTATGGTTTTATTGTTTAATTTATAAACACACATTTCTTGAAGAAAGTGATGGACTAGACGCTAACATCCACTTACCTGGCCCTACAAGTGCTGTATAATTACACTCAGACTTTCTGCAGCACATTTCACATTCTCCTAGTCCTAGCAGACTATTATAATTTGCGTTTCTGACTTGAGGATTTAATATGACTCACCACTAGACATGATTTACCTGACAAACCTACAACAAATCGCCTTCCCTTCACCCTAAGTGCACGATTATTGTTCCTAGCCTGTCACGCGTGATTAGGCGCCGCCATTAGACTAAGAGCGGCTGTTATATGTAAAGTCTACCAATCACACGTGCAAAATAATAATCTATTAGTTCCAATATTCCACACCAAGGAGATTCCATTAGCACCAATTATCGGGTAATTGCCCGCGGTACGTCAGGTATCCTGTTGTGGACATATTGTAAGGAATGTCTGGCTCAGGGAGCACTCACTGACCTCGCACAATTGCTTTCATGTAGAATTAATAGAACATAAATATCATAATGAGTGCGGCAAAGGTTAAAAAAAAAGTGTAACCCACATACAAACTGCTTTTCAAGCAAAGGCGGTCTTAATTCTGTTGCAAAGCTGAATTTTCCGAACTTTAATAGCACTTCGCTCTAATATATTATAATAACTGGGCAGGAAACAAGGTTTGTAACTCAAATGTGAACACATTTACTGTACGGTGGAGGCTTCTGTCGCTCTTTTGCCCACCATATATTAATTGTTGTGGTGAACAACCTCCTTAAAAAATACACTACCCAACACAAAGAATACACTACACAATACACTACGCAAGCTAAGGCAGGGGTAGTAACCTTGAAACACTATACATGGGTAGGATTCCTGGCTTGTGAATAATCCATCCTGGGCTTTGCTTAAAGCTGTGTAACACAGCAGGCATATGCTTAAACGGGAAGCCATGTTTAAAATGGTAATGGATTACAAGAGAAAAGCCTTTGTGGGCATATTTGCATGCCCCTGCCCAGGTTCCCAGAATGCCGTGCAATAACTGTATTTCTCAGAAAAGAAGGAAACAAGCTCAACTTGTGTTCACATTTGAATATCTAAAACAACAGTACTGTTTTATTTACATGCACACACTGATGAGATACATTAAGATCGAAACAGTACTGTCTGTAGATAGGTTCCCCGGCTTGTGCATAGTCCGTCCTATGTTATGCTTATGGTTGGTAATACAGTGAGCCTATGCTTAAAATGAGCCATGTATAAAGTGTCTTGGGATTTAAGAGTGAGATGCGTAATGTTATATATATATATATATATATATATATATATATATATATATATATATATATAGAAATGTGTATAGAAATGAGTATAGAAACTTGCATTTTGGACTCTGAATCTTCATACTAGTCACGATTTATCATTCATTCTGATCAAAACTAAAAAGCCGCCACTGTCAGGGTTTGTCTTCCATGATGTATGAGAGGTGCAGATTCTGAGCTTTGTTTTGCAGTAAAATTATAAAAGTACTGGCAAAGGTTACCGTCAGGAATAGACGGGAGCACCAAGGGGCGCTGATTCTATCCACTCTGGGAATACAGGATAAATTTATTTTTAATGCAATTTTCTGAGCTGCTTACAAGTCCGCTCGCCATAGCGCAGTTTTATTTTGTGATGTATTACAGAGAGCAGATTTTTAGAAGACAATTTTCTAGTTGTTACCGTGGATTGGCATAAAGCTAAATAAGTAGACTCTTTTATAATATAAAATAGCATAGTCACATACAGGCTTCTTACTGATTTTCAATTTCATCTTAAAGTATATATTGTAGAGAAAGGATGCCAGTGTGCAGGAAACAGGTGGTGGACACGAGAACGGACACTGAGGAAAGGGCCCGAAGGCATAAATTTCAAGATCAAAGACAGGGCCCTCCATTCTTTGCAATCACATATATAGTTGAGCCCGCTGCAACTGCAACCCTCCCAAAGCGAGGGCCGCAGTTGCTGGCAAGGAGCGCCAAAGGCACTCCTTGAGCTGGTGGAGATGAGCGCCGTAGGCCATACGACTTAGGCAGGGAGCGCCGAAGGCCATAGGCGCTCATCCCTACGACCCCACATGACTTAGGCACTGAGTGCCGAGGGTGCTCACTACGCTGGTGGAGATGAGTACCATTGGTGCTCATCCCTACGACACGCGGAACTACACATCAACAAAAATCTCAATTATACCATTCACAATGTGAGACCCGTAGCAGTTTGAAAAAAAACACGTGGAAAAGTTATGGCCCGTAACACTTGCAGAAAGGAAAGCGGCACTTACCCCCCAAAAAATACGACCTGCGGCACTTAGAAAAAAACAATACGAAATCAAAATATACGAATTTAACGCCACCAAAATTTAAAAAAATACAAAACAAGCACCACTCGCAGCACGGGGTACAGCCACAACGTCTAGGAATAAGGTTGCACGACAATTTAACCACAATTTGCAGAGTTTATACACACGAAAATCGCCTAAGCAAGAAAAAAAATGGCGGACGAAAAAAACGAAAACAAGGCTACACGACCCCTAAACACGCAAAACTCCGCCAAGCACATAAGACTTTTACACAGGCATGTACAAGGTATAGAAGACACTATTAGGGACAACGGAAAATGCTCCACAACCGCGTAACGCATAGACAATCACCTTCATTTTACACTAACTTACAACTAATAACATTACCATTACAAAATGGACAATTTTGGACCTAAACAAACTGTTTCCCCTCGTGCACGCAGCCTATTTACACTACACACATTGCCGACGCTTACACCTGAGCTCAGCAACAGTGCAAACCTACATTGTATGCTGCAGGAACAAAACAGATTGTTAGCTCTTCAGGATATTGATTGCTGGATATATTAATTACAAATTGGTAAACTATATTCTTATATTAATTTATTATTTCATGAGTTCATTAATTAGCATTAAAAAAAATATATATAAAAAAAAAAAAGAAAGGAGAGGATCACAATGAGCCACAAAGGCGTTCAGCATGGGTCTCACAATGAGCGGCGAGGGTGCTCAGTGGAGCGTGGGGCTCGCAATGAGCGCCAAAGCCAATCAGCGTGCCCCTTGCAATGACTGACAAAGGTGCTCAGACCACCAAAACTACACGAGCGGAGAGCCAAGCAAAGAGCACCGAAGGCACTCATTGCGAGCCAGGTGATGAGCTCCAAAGGCGCTCAGCGTGGGGCTCACAATCAGCGCACTGGGTGCTCAGAGAACCAAAAGTTGAGCAGTGGAGAGAACCGCAATGAGCGCCAAAGGCGTTCAGCACGGGGCTCACAATGAGCGCAGAGAGTGCTCAGAGGAGCAAAGGTACACAAGGGGAGAGGCTCGCAATGAGCGTCAAAGGCGATCAGAGTGGCCCTTGCAATGAGCGCCAAAGGTGCTCACACCATCAAAATTACACGAGCGGAGAGGATCGCAATGAGCGCCAAAGGCGCTCAGCGTGGGGCTCACAATGAGCGCAGAGGGTGCTCAGAGGAGCAAAAGTACACCAGGGGAGAGGTTTGCAATGAGCGCTGAAGACAAAAGGGAGGGAGAGGGGTGGAAGGAGACACAAGGGAGGGAGAGGGGGGGAAGGAGACACAAGGGAGGGAGAGGGGGGAAAGAGACACAGGGCAGGGAGGAGGGGGAAGAGACACAGGAGGAAGAGGGGGGATAAGACACATGGAAAGGAGAGGGGGGAAATGAGACACAAGGGAGGGAGGGGGGGACAATGAAACACAAGGGAGGGAGAGGAAGGGGGAAATGAGACACAAAGGAGGGAGAATAGTTTGGAAAGCATACACAAGGGAGGGAGAGGAGGGGGAAATTAGACACAAGGGAGGGAGAGGAAATGAGACACAAAGGAGGGAGAGGAAGGGGAAAGCATAAACAAGGGAGGGAGAGGAGGGGGAAATGAGACACAAGGGAGGAAGTAGACAGGGAGAGAGACCTGCAATGAGCGCTCATTGCGAGCCATGCGATGAGGGCCAAGGTGCTCACATTGGGTGGCAAACAGCAATGCCAGGCTTACAATTTTATTCCTGTCATGTTTGACGGGGTAGTAGCTAGTGTGTTAATATTGTTTTGCCCTGAACTTAACCCTTGGATAGCCCTACGGAATATGTTGGCGCATTACACATCTGAAGAGATCTTTGGTCCCAGGAAAATAAAATCTGTCACTGCCTCCACTTCTTCCCCATTTATTTGCCAGGAACTGAGACTGCCGTTTCGCATGATCTATATATTTTAAACATTGAGCAGTAGGTCAGCTTTTGCACTCTTCTTTGACACTCATCAATAGGGTTAGTCCCTGCTCAATATCACCCATCAAAGTAGTACCATCCGCATATCTGATATTTCTTACTGCAATATTGATTTAAGTTTTGGATTCATCCAGTCCGGCCTTACGCATGATGTACTCTTCATAAAAGTTTAATAAATAAGGTGACAATACGCAATCTTGTCACTCACATTTTCTGATCTTGAACCATTCTATGTCCACATACTGATTCTTCAGGAAGCGAATAAGATGATCTGATACTCCCATCTCTTTAAGAATTTGCCACATTTTGTTGTGATCCACGCAGTCAAAGGCTTTAGAATAGTCTATAAAGCAGAAGTAAATGTTTTTCTGGAACTCTTTTACTTTCTTTATTATCCATTGGACATTGGCAATTTGATCTTTTCCTTAGCTTGCACGTCTGAATGTTCATGGTCCACATACTGTTGGAGCCAAGCATGTAGGATCTTAAGCATTACCTTGATGGCATGTGAAATGAGTGCAATTGTTGGATAATTAAAGAACTGTTTGGTACTGCCTTTTTGGGGGATTAGAATGTAGATTGATCATTTCCAGTCTTTCGCCCATTGTACAAATTTTTATATACACAATCGTACAGTGATAATTTAAGGGACTGGGACAAAAGGGGTCTGATTGAGTACATTGGGCTAGAAGAAACTAGAGAGACTAAATAGAGCTGGATTGGTGGGTTGGTCAAGAAGGCCCACCCTAAACCAATCAGACTAGTAGAGTCTAAATTGGGCTAAGGTAGATAGGGGTAGCTATGGCCATCACATATAATAATTGTCAAACTATAAATCTTTGTCACGCAAATCGAGGGACGCAGTTTGGTCCGCAAATGCGGACCCTCGCGAAGTGAGGGCCGCATTTGCAGAGGTGGAGGCTCCCACGTCGGCTGCAATGAGCCGAAGGCTCATTGCAGGCCGCAAATGCAGACCCTCGCGAAACAGAGGTGGAGGCTCTACGGCGCATCACGCGGTTACCAACACCCACACAAGCGGCACTTTAACAAAATAGATCTAACACGCAATCATTATATATGGACTTAGAAAAAAAAAACATTATGACCTTCGCAAAAAAAACCTTAACGCCAGAACCATGCGCCTGAAAACATTAAAAACAAAATAAATACACACAAAAAAGACATAAAAAGCTTACCCACAGCAGGGGGGGGGGGGGCACCCAGGACCTCTGCAAGTGAAGTAAGTTACACCTCAATTTACGGTAAGTTACACCTCAATTTACGGTAAGTCCAAATTCAAGAGTTTACACGCACGAAAATCCCCTAAGTGAGAGAAAAAATGGCTACAGGACCCTTAAGGGGCAAAATACCAACAAGCACATACGGCTTTTCAAAAAAGCCGTACAAGGTACAACATACACTTTTAGCAAGGACGCTAAATCATCCACACCCGTGTAGCACATACACATTCGCCGCCATTTTACAACACTACCTTACACACTGTGGAAGTACACAGCTACCCTAACGGCTTACCCTCGCGCACGCAGCCTATTTACACTACACACTGCACACATTGCTGACACTTACACCTCAGCTCCACAACAGTGAAAACACACATTGTATGCTGCAGGAACATCAAAAAAGATGGTCAGCTCTTCAGTACAATGCTTCCTGCATATATTACTTCCAAATAGGTAAACTATATTAATGTATTAATTATTTCATTAGCATACAAAAAAAACATATACACAAAAAAAAAACAAGACTCTTGCAATAAACACAAAAGCCAATCACTGCGCACCTCACAACGAGCACCAACGCTGCTCATAGCACACAAAGCCTTGCAATAAGCGCAAAAAGCAGATCAGCTCCGACCAACCAATAACAGCAAAAGCGCCTATTAGAAAAAAAAATACAACAACCAACAGCAATGAGCGCCGAAGGATCTCAGACCACCCAAAAAATGTATGCCTGCGGCAAACATTACCTGCCTTACAATTTTATTGCTCCATCATTTTTGACAGGCAAGTCATATTATATACACATATCAGAATACATGATTACTCACTAATCTGATCCTATCAGCTAGTTTATTTAATAATCACCTGAGATCCCTGATTTATTTATATTCTATCCTCCACCCCAAGACACAAGGAGGTGGGGGGGTGGAATGCTTCCCAGACATTTTTTCTTTCATATGCATCCTTCCTTTCCATACTGTAGATAAGAGATTTGGTATTTTATAGCCCCATGCCCACTTCCAATCTATTGTTTTACCTTTTTAACCCCTTCCCTGACTCAGTCAACAGAGATATTGTGATACATTTTATGGTTTTCATAAGTTCTGCCAAAATGTCTGGGAACCTTATCCCTGAGTGTGAAGCTTGTTTTTAATTTAGATCTTTACTTTTAATATTGGTATATAAAACTTGATACATAGCCTTGATGGTAATGTAGTCCGGCCGCACTGCAATGCAGTATAGCAAAGATTTCATTAATGATACTAACCCGGATTAGTGAAAACTGAAGTTTTCAGTGGTACAGTATAAATTTGCATATACACGTTATGATAGCAGAGAGAAAACAATTATTGTTTTTCCAATGTTCATTTTTCTTTAAGATTTGAGCAGCTTAGATTTAGAGGAAATGAGAATGAACATTGATTAAACAGGGTGTGATAGAGTCTTACAAGGCATTTATACGAGCCACAGACTCTGTAAAGCTCTGCTCCCTGAGGAGGACTGAAAGCTTTAACTTCCTACTCAGTTGATTAGCAGAACCTGGGCAGAACTGATTTAAGACTGCTCCTGGAGTTTGGGAGGGGCTGCTTATGGACTGGATGTTTGCAGTTTGTCTGAGCTGGAGAATGACACACATAGTGAGACAGCAGCATGGAGCCTATGATCACTTGCAGCAGAGTGGAAATTGGGTTTGTTTTTTGCTCCTTCCAGGTTTAGCTTAATCAGAACTGGTTAATGAGGATACCGTTTTTCAGTTAAGGTAGTGCTTATGTGGAAGCAAGGCCTCTTTGATTTGCTTTGGTTTGTTATTTATTGTATTGCTGGCTAAATATAAGTACAATTTGGAAAAGTATATACTTACCCATTGTATTGTGTTCCTCCATCAAACCTAGAGAATGCTGGTAACTTGTCACAGGGGTTAAAAAAATATTATGAAGGTGACAGAGCTATTTTTCTACTAAATAAAGGGACTTGATTTATATAAAGAAAAGCGGACCATTGCCTAGGGAGAATCACTCACAGGGATGCATGTCTAACTAAATACATTTAGTTAAAACACCTAAATAAAACAAAATATTATGTTTAATGTGATGATTGGAGCAAATTATTGAAGATGGAGGGCAGAGCCTAAGATCTGTGCCTCTGTTGTTGTTTAATCGCTCAGTTGAGTTTGGCTCTCCATGACCCTATGGACCACAGCACACCAGGCGCATCTTGTGTCCAGTTGTGCCAATCCATATGGTTTTCTTGGCAAAGATACTGTAGTGGTTTGACAGTTCCTTCTCCAGTAGACTATTTTGTCTGACCCGCTCATCTTGGATGACCCTATATAGCAGTGCTTTCCAAACTGGTCCTCAAGGCACTCCAGATAGGTCAGGTATTCAATGTAATATTGTGAACACAGGTGAGGCAATTAGGATTCAACTGGAGCCTCTAACTTACTCACCTGTGTTCACACAGTTAAATCGAAAATCTGGCCTGTTTGGGGTGCCTTGAGGATTGGATTGGAAACCACTGCTATATAGTATAGCTCACATCTTCATTGAAGTACACAAGCCCCTTCACCACGACAAGGCACCAACAATAAACCTCATCTCGATTGACAGGTACCTTTAAAATGTTGATCCAATTCCAGTTCTCCAGCAGTATTCTGAAGTGGTAGAATATTTGTTTTATCAACACTTGACTTTTCATTGCAACATCTTTTGTGTCAAGTTGGAGCCACAAGTGTGGGTATCCTCTGAAGACTTTGATGTTGTCATTTTATCTAGAGAAACAACACCATCTGGAGAGATGGGAACTACAGAAAAGGTGAAGATTCCTTGAGACGTTAAGTACCAACATCTGCTTTGGATTATGATTTGGGAACAGCTGTTGTTTGTACTCTAGGGTGTAAAGCTAAACAAAAACATCGACCTATAACCAGCTGTGAAGTGTCAGTCGGAGTTTGCTTCTCACCTTTACAGCAAAAATGTAATATTTTCATCTAAAGAAAAATACAAACTAAAACAATACTAGTGGGTAACTATTTAGGATGAATTCACATTATCATAAAAATGATATTATTGCATGCTAAAGAGAGATAAAACAATCTACTTTACAAATAAGTGGAATCATACTGTCCATTTTTGAAATTAAAGACTGAAAACGTGCTTCCAAGATGTAGCCAAACGCACCATCCAACAAGGCACGCTAGTAGTCAATCCCCCGAGACCAACATTATATAGATGGAATGGAGCTCTTGAGGCACTATGGTCCATAGACCACTGCTTGGGAGCCTTTGCTCAAGAGGGTAGGTGGTTGGGCTATTTTGGTATCACTGGAAGGTCAGCTGCAGACTTGAGACTTTTTAATACTGTGGAAAAAGTTTTAAAAAATTATCTTGAGTCAAAACTTAACAGGAACTTCATTGTTTCAGGGTTTTTTTTTGGAAGAGACGGCTCGATCAATACAAGTTACATTTGGGGCAAACTGTGGCTTCCCAAGTGAGGGAAGAGATGGCTCAACCAATAGAAGCTGAATTTGGGCCAATCTGGGCCTCCCAAGAGAGGGTGAAGAAACGGCTCAATCAACACAAGCTGAATTTGGGGCAAACTGGGGCCTCCCAAGTGAGGGGGAAAGATGGCTCAATCAATACAAGCTGAATCTGGGGCAATCTGGGGCCTCGCAAGAGAGGGAAGAGACGGCTCAATCAATACAAGCTGAATTTGGGACAAACTGGGGTCTCCCAAGAGAGAGGAAATGCAGATTCAAGCCCCAAGACAGCTCACGCTCAAATTAACCAAGTATCTAGCATTAGTTTCTCTCTACAGGATTTGGTGTCTGTTGACTTAGAATCGGCAATTAGCCAATACGTAAGTACTTGGAATTGGTGCCAGATATATATATATATATATATAGATAACCACAATGTCCTTTTCAGTGGCATTATCTAGGTGCCATTTCCATGTCGCAAGCAAAGCCTCAGACGATCTATGGATGGGAATAAAAATCGTAGAGGAAGTATACGTAAACAGCCATCGGCATTTGGCGTTTTTAATGGTTTAGATGGAAGTTAATCTGAGCAGAAAATGGAACCCCTGGAGCATTGTCACAAAATATAAAATGTTACGCGGCCAATTATATCGAATGTTTCTAACTTCTACAAAGTAATAGCAGAGCAGAGTGACTATTATTATAAATATACATGACTTTAACCCTTGCTTCACTGGACGCAATAGCTCTACATGCCCTTAGAGCAGAGGATGCTTCAACAATATTTCTTCTCACAACCTCTGAAGGCCAGTTCCCTGTCTCTGTTAAACCAACAATACGCTTGGAAATAACCTGAATTAATGTAACTCGCTGACCTTTACCAGCTGTCAGACTGCAATATTGTTAGACGTCCTGATCTCCACTGGATCCGTGAAAGGGGTCGCGGCAGAAACATCTTAATGAATTGACACTACGGATTCCGTCATTGAATTGTTGGAGCTTGTAATCTGATTTTGTTACAGGCGGATGCAGTAAAAGGGAATGTTTAATTTTATTATAAAATGCTCTTTTGTTGTGTTATGGACCCTTTCACTGCCTGGTCCCACTGCATCAGGACTATACGTGTTAATATGGATGGATGGATGGATGGATAGATAGATAGCATTGAAACTTCATAAATAGATGATGAAGTATGTGTAATTATGCACTATATTTACCAATAAGCAAAGGGAAAAATAGCCTTTATTTTGCAATATTTATATTTAAAACTGCATCTGTGACAGTTTTCCCATCTGCCTGACAAGTAGACATGAGATGTCCTAATAGGTGTTTGTATAAGCAACACAGCAACGCATTTTGTGTCAAGTCATTATCATGATTTACATCCAGTAATAATGGCGCTACTGCATTAAGGAGACGGTAACATATGTTTCTATTCACCCCCAATTAGATCTGGTACATTGAGTGAATATTGAATTTCACGATAATCAACCACAGATGTTAACCAACCTGCTGTAAATGTGTACCAAAAAAACTATTTGACCCTTGACCTTGGTTTCTATTCAGATCAGTATCATAATAATACCTAAATTCCCATCTGTATTAAACGTTATGGAGTCTGCTGTGGGGTTGTTCCATAAATCAACTTTTTTGATAATCTTCTACCTTTCCAATTTTGTAAATCAAGATCAATATATGATCTCTTGTTCTAGTATGCATGCCTCTCTATCCATCACTCACTCTTCTTGCTCAGCTTCTACCACAGTCTATCTGTCTATCTATCGTATCTATATATCTTATCTATATATCATATCTATTTATCATATCTATCTATCTATCATCATACACACATATACTCACTCTCTCTTTCCTCCATCCTATTTCCTTCTGGGCTATATTCACTAAAATGACATCCTTCATACAAGTGAGATGAGGCCTCAACAATTGTTTCCTTTTGAAGCCAATGAGATTTAACCATGTAGACAAAATAAGTGCATATTATACAGGCCACCATTTTGTATGGACCTTACTATTGTCCTATTGATATGATTTTCTCTCATCCAGTTTAAATAATCATATCATACCGTTTCTTATATAATAAATACTTTATGTACCTTTTTTTTTTTTTTTTTTTATTCACTTGGGAGTTAGAGTATTCCAGATCACACTAGCTCACACTGTCTCTTCAATCACTTGTACTTCAGGGGGCAGAATAATTCCTTTATAGGGACATGTATCAATACTGTCCTATATCATCAAACAGAGCACTGTAAGGGCAAGACAATATATTTTTTTAAAACCTGTTTCATAAAAACATTTTTAAACTTCAAACAGATCTAACTAACAGGTGTGAAGAGCTTCCTTCACTCTGTAGGTGCTGATAGTACCCCAAATTAAACTGAAATAGCAATACACTCAGTCACTGTCGTCTTTTGGAATGTAATCCCTAGGGGGGGAATGTATACTTGCAGTGAAGAGAATATATAAGTATTTATGGGGACAAGTTATCAGGTGCTGAATGGACCATATATTGCAAGCTATGGATTTATGAGGGATAGGTCATGTCAAACAAACCTAATTAGTTTCTATGAGGAGGTTAGTAGGAACTTGGATCAAAGAAACTCGGTGGGTAAAGTATTTTTGGATTTTGCAAAGGCTTTTGATACAGTGCCACATGGAAGACTATTGTACAAAGTAAGGGATACAGGAATTGCAGTAAATATCTGCTCATGGATTGAGAACTGGCTGAAAGACAGGAAGCAAAGGGTTGCTTTAAATGGAACATACTCAGATTGGACTAATGTGGTAAGTGGGGTTCCTCAGGGGTAAGTATTAGGTCCTCTCCTTTATAACATATCTATTAACGACTTAGAAGTAGGACAGGAAAGTAGTGTCTCCATTTTTGCTGATGAGAATAAGTTGGGCGAAAGGAGGTAGTGACAGCGGATTCAATAGTTTTCAATAGTTTTGTTTAAAAAAGGATTGTATATATATTTGAATAAAAAGGTCATTCAGGTTTATCCTGGATAATTAGAGAGGGAGTATTGATCCAGGGAGCAGTCCGATCACCAGTATATGGGGTCAGGAAGGAATTTGTTTTCCCCTTTTGAGACAATTGGCAATGTTTCACGGGGACATTTTCGGTTTCCTTCCTCTGGATCAATTAATAATTACCGTAATCCGCATATTGCAGATAAGAGGAGATCTAATAAGGTTAAACTTGAGGGACTAAAGTATTTTTTTCAACCTTAATTACTATATAACTATGTAATCATTTAGATGCAGCTCTCCGCACACTAATTTAGGTGAATTTTTTAATTTATGGTCCCTTCAAGACCTGATAGATTGTCCCCATAAACTCAATCCATCCAGGGTTCAGTTTGACTCACAATTACCAAAGAGTTTCAAATGAAAATGTATTCCATCTTTTGTACTTGATTTTGGCTGCTCTACATGATGGTGCGGAGCAGTATCTATGAGTTTAGAACCCCTATCAGATACTAATTCTCTGATACTTCATGCTGACACCGAGTTAATTATGTACTTATTAGCTCTAGCGATCATCCCTTAGACTCAGACCCTTTTTACCATTTCATACGGTAGGATTACAATCCATTCTAAAAGTACAGAGGAATAATTGCTTTTTGTCAAGGTCTATAAAACACGGTGTAAATGCTGTTAATCAGATATATGGAAGATTAAACATTTCATCTTCAGTTCACATTTAGAATAAAATACTTTAGTAAAATAAGTTGCATTGCACTGAAATACTGCATTTGTGTCCGATAAAATAGGCTTATCATTTTAACATTAAAATGTAATGGGGGCATTTCTGTGGTTTGAGCCCATGACTGTAAGGAACACATAATAATGACTTTGCATTTTCATCTTCATCTGGAAAAAAGTGAGAAAAAAAGTTAAATTATCTTTTTTTTTTTTTTTAAATAACTGAGGACAACTTTGAACACAACTACAGCCCCCATTATAAAAGGGTGTGCACCCCCATTATACAGGATGTTGTAAGCTGTTCGTTTCAATAATTTTTCTTAATAATCGTCTATTTGTATTTCTCTTGGTTTTTGTCAGTTTCGCATAAAGATGCAACATTCGTGGTTTATCTTGATTTGTGGCTCTAAATCACAAAAACACACAATAAAGGTGTGTAGACTTTTTATGTCCACTGTATCTGAATGTGTTGCTGTGTATAATGACATAAGGCAAAATGTATATTATATATTTCTCTGAACATAATTATAACTATTAATTATTTATTTATTCATGAAAAAAGAATTCAAGAAAATAATAAACATGTATTTAAAAAAATGATTGTAAAATAAAGTATTATTATTATTATTATTATTAACTTTTTTTTGTTTGTAACTCGCCAACATATTCTGTAACGCTGTAGAGGGGATAGTAACAAGGAAAGTAAATTATTAACAAACTGCAGAAAATTGAGGACCCTGTTCTGAGCTTAAAATCTTTGCAGAAAGTGTTTTTTTTTTTCAAAGCACCCTACACGATTGGAAACTATCTACTTACAATCTAAAGGGAATGGAGGAGGCAGAGACCTGGGGAAGAGTAACAGATAAGGAATAGCAATGGTAAGGAAGTAAGTGAAAGTCTGCTTAGGTAGGAAGGAGTGCAAAGTAGAAAGGTTTTTCATTACTGGGAGAGGGAAGGGATCTGATAGAAAGTAATTTGAGGTGAAAATAATCTGCAAATGGGAAGGTCAGGTGATTTCCATGCTTCTACAAATTTAATCTGAATAAGGCTGGGTCAGTGAGGGGCAGGGAGGGAAGGAATTGCTCTCAGAATCTCTAAATTATCCCAGAGCAGGGGAGGCATGTTGTCTGATTTCAAATGGTTCAAAAAGAAGAATGGAACATGGTGCGAGTGACAGAGATAGATGGAGGGAGAGATAGAGAATGGAGATAGAGGAATGTGAGATAGAAAGAGGAAGCTATCTAGAGACAATATGGACTTAGGACATGTGAGCAGGATAAGATGTTAGCAAATTATGCAAGCTATAAAATGGAGGAAGGGTGGTAGTAGGGTGGGTAAAGCCAATGTAGGTACAGAAAACATTTGTAAGGGATTGACATATTGCTGGAAATCAATTATTTATCCCCAAAAATAATAACAGGCATACAGTATAGTAGTAATAATAATGATGTTGGCTCTTTAGATGGGACAAATTCCATAATTATGTGCATACATTCCAGGTGTGTAGCTTGCTCTTAGAATCAATGAATGTCATGGAACAGTGTTGTTGCCTCCAAAAATGGCTGATCAACCCAAACCTTGCAACAATCCCTCTTTTCTAAGACTCCCAAAGATCTGTCTTGTGAAGGAATGGCCCACAGTTATGGCACTGACCATGTCCCACTTTTTCTAGATCTTTTTAGAATAATTTAATTAAAACACAACTAATTGTCCAGTATTGTTTACATCTGTTAATCATGCACAGTTTTAGACAGTCTGAATTATATTTGTACATAATCATTCTGGTTCTGGGTGGGACCTGACTACCACACATTATGTAAACATGGGCTCAGCATGGGATCAATATATGTTTACCAGTAAATACAGATGGGCCAGTACTTGTTACATATATATAGAATGCACAAAGGGCAATAAAGCAGTAGTAGTCAGGAGACTGTTTACTTTCCCTCACAATTAGGCCAGATTTTTCATTAGGACAACTAGGCAGCAGCCTAGGGGCACTTCCCTGTGAAGAGCACCTCATTTCACACTTCAAAATGTTCCTTGGCATAAAAAAGGAAATACTGCAAACATGCCACTTATGGTCGAACACCTGGAAGCAGAGAGTTACAAGAGGGAGGAAACTGCTGTGCCTAGGGGCGCCAGAGATGTAAATCCGGCCATGTCTGCTGGGTGTCACTTTTCTTAGAGGCAGTGCATATGGATTTCTTCCTACAGACATGCACAGGTGGACACCCAAGCAAACAATTTGGCTAAAGAGTTACCTTAATGCCTCAGCATTTGCAGATCAGGGTGGGATCAATCAGGAATTTTAAAATTGCAATTCAACAATCACCAAGCTATCCAATAGTGAGGCCTAACAACCTAATAGAAATTAACATTTTGTCGGAGTCAAACTCTGTTACGGAGCAGAAAATGTGGCCCAGAAAAGTCTGGCCTAAAAAATCCAGGATGGTATTAAACTAATCTCAGATATGTCTGAACTTCTTTGCCTGTCCATATAACTCTGCTCTTATCCACTACCCATTATTTGAAGGAATACTTTGATACATTGACCACATATCTTCCCTATACATTGAAAAGTTGTTTATCTTGCAGTAGATTACAACATATTGGAGAATCATGTAAGCTACCAGAGGACAGAGGCCTCAAGGGGCCCTCAGACATTTCCCATGTGGCCCCAAGCCTGTTTAAAAGAGTAGTAAAGCATGTCCGTGTTCCCCAATACAGAGTACATGTTATCGCTCCTTCCAAACACATATCCTCATTATCTATACCACTTACCAACTAATTCATCTCTACCTCTTCCCCATACTCTATTTAAAGGGTCATCGTCCAACAAAAACAATATAAATATTTGAAAAATGAGTAGAACCACCTTCCAATATAGAAATGAAAACAACCTTTGGAAAATGAATTAAAACTTAACTTTTATTCAGCTAATTTATTCAAGAAGTTACTGCTGTACAGGGAATTGTTAATAATTGTCATTATTATTTATCTATTTATAAATAGAGAGGAGGACGGTGCATATTACACACATATAGACATATTATATACACATATTATAACATTTATTTCAAAAAAATGATGCAAAATGAAGTATATTACCCAAACATTTTGGCATCTGACAAGTGTTATGATCCCTGCTGAGAGAAATAATTTACAAGCAGGAAAACAAATAGTTTTTTTTTATTTTTGGTAGTGAATAAAACCATCGCATCCTCCCAGCAGGTCCTTATACATTATAATTTATAGCCGTGGGACAGAATGTTCTGGGCAGATCTGTGTAATTTCCACAGTGTTTACCTATGATGATAAAACCATCTCGGATAACACTGTCTGTAATCAATACGCCCTATAAAGAAATTGAACCATAAAACGCAATCACCGGCCCTGTCATTCTGATTCTAATTCCTCACAATGAGTCAACGGCTTTGACAAAATAAGCAAATATTAATCAATGCCGGGTCTTATTGTAGTATTTTAGGATCGGTCCCTGCTTGGACCACGGCATACTGATGACAGTGACATGTTAAAGGGGTCAGTGTAATAATGCAGTGTCTGGTCTAAAGGAGAAAGATTGGCCGTTCCTGTTATCTCCCCACCAGTGATGCAGCAGTCAGCAGGTGGAGCGAAAGTTTTTAAAGACTGTTTATGAATATGGTATTGCATCTTATCTTTATTGCATCAGTGGGGGGAGGAATAAGGAAGGGGAATTTGTTTGATAATTGGATCTGATCACAATCAACACTACCTCCCTACCCAAGCATATGTCTAAAAGCAGAAAGTTTGCAACAAAAATTGCAAGAGCTCTTTTTTTATATATGCATCCCTTGCTAAATTATCGTGGATGCCTCCAGTGACACAAGCTTTATGTAATTTTGACTGCCAAATTATAGATTCTGATGGTGGAAAAGATGGATAGCACACAAAAAGGGGACGGCAGAGGTGGAGATGGATAGATGGGATAATTGTAGCAATGAACATGAGCTTGAAGTTTCTTAGAGGGGCAGTGGCTGAAAGATGTCCCTGGCGTGCTGCGGTTCATAGGGTCATGGAGTGTCTGCAATGACCCTATCACCCATAAGGTTAAGGGAAACTAAACAAAAAGAGTCAGAAGTGCTCATCTTAGAACAAACAACTTCTATAGGTCTGGTCACCTACTCAGAGAGCATCCTATTTTAGGTCACTTGAGACCAGACTGATATATCAGTCTGGTCTCAAGTGACCTAAAATATGCTGCTCTCTGAGTAGGTGACCAGACCTATATAGCAAACCTACTAAGGTATTGTTCAATCTCAGATGAGCACCTCTACTCTTTCTGTTAAGATTTTCTCACCTTTTTGGTGATAGAGGGCTCACCGTGCCTCAGGAAGTACATCTGCACCTCACTGATGAAGCCAACGAGAAGCCGAAACACGTTTGGGGCTTGCTGTTTCTGCGGTTCAGGGTATTTATATTATACTACAGTATATTTCTCCCTGTGAAGGGCACAAGTGAGCTAAAAGAGGCTGCTCTCTGAGTAGGTGACCAGACCTATAGGACAAACCTACTTCAGGTATTTTCCGTTCTCAGATTGAGCACCTCTAATGTTGTTGTTGTGTATGCAAATGACCTTTAGGGGTTGTTCTCACTCTAAGGGTGATAGGGGGAACCAGACATGGACCCCTTGCTCACTGTGCCTTAGGGAGTAAGGCTGCACCTCACTGACGAGGCCCACAACGGCAGAAATGCATCCGAGGTTTGCGGTTTCTCCTGTTCTTGGTAGAATTGCTTGGTATTTCTGGGCTGGACCACTCTAGAGAGTGGGACCAGACTGATTTACTACAGGATATTTCTCCCTGTGAAGGACGCAAGTGAGCTAAAAGAGGTTGTTTACAGAATGGGTTATTATGGCCATAGAACTAAACTATTATAGGAACTATAGGAACATTACAATGTGACAAAGGCCATCTGATAGTGACCATGAAATGGCAGATGAGCTAAATAGGTTCTTTTCGTCGGTATACACAAGGGAGGTACCAGTGGTTGGGACACCGCAACATAATGGGGTTACACTACCATCACTAAATAATTGGTTAACACAGGAAGTAATCCAAAAGAGGTTGGAAAAAATAAATGTTAATAAAGCCCAAGGTCCTGATGGAATACATCCAAGGGTACTGATGGAGCTGGGGTCTGTAATAGCCAAACCATTATATCTAATTTTTCAAGATTCACTCACTACAGGGTCTCTACCGGATGACTGGAGAAAATCAGAGGTGATACCTATATTTAAGAAGGGATCAAGAGCAAATCCGGGGAATTATAGACCAGTGAGTCTCACATCTGTAGTTGGGAAGCTTTTAGGAAGGGGTTAATAAGGCACAGAATATAAGAATATGTCTATTTGAACAAGATCATAGGTAGCAGTCAGCACGGATTTATGAAGGATAGGTCGTGTCAGACCAATCTAATTAGTTTCTTTGAGGAGGTTAGTAGGAACTTGGATCAGGGCAACTCAGTGGATGTAGTCTTTTTGTATTTTTTAAAGGCATTTGATACAGTGCCACATGGAAGACTAGTGAGCAAACTAAGAGATACAGGAATTGCAGTAAATATCTGCTCATGGGTTGAGAGCTGGCTAAAAGACAGGAAGCAAAGGGTTCTTGTAAATGGAACATACTCCGATTGGACTAATGTGGTAAGTGGGGTTCCTCAGGGTTCAGTATTAGGTCCTCTCCTTTTTAACATATTTATTAATGACTTAGAGGTAGGATTGGAGTGTGGTGTCTCCATTTTCGCTGATGACACGGAGTTGTGCAAGGTAATTAAATCAGATAGTGATGTGCTTTCCCTCCAAAGGGATTTACATAAAATTGAGGAATGGGCATCTAAATGGCAGATAAGATTTAATACGAATAAATGTAAAGTTGTGCATCTGGGAAGGAAAAATAGCCATGCAATTTATAATCTTAATGGAGCAAATCTAGGGGTATCAAATATTGAAAGGGATTTGGGAGTACTAGTGGAAAACCACCTAGGTAACAGCGCTCAAAGCCAAGCAGCAGCTGCAAAGGCAAGTAAAATATTAGCATGTATTAAGAAGGGTATAGAAGCCAGGGAAGAAGATATAATTCTGCCACTATACAAATCCCTAGTACGCCCTCATTTGGAATATGGAGTACAATTTTGGGCACCACTTCATAAAAAGGACATTTTAGAGCTGGAAAAAGTACAGAGAAGGGCAACAAAACTAATAAGGGGAATGGAGGGGCTAAGTTATGAAGAAAGACTAACCAAATTAAACTTATTTTCGCTAGAAAAAAGGCGTCTAAGAGGAGATATGATTACCTTATTTAAATACATCCAGGGTCAATATAAGGCTTTGTCAAGTGAACTTTTTGTAGCAAGAGATTTTCCACTTACAAGGGGACATCCTTTGAGGTTAGAGGAAAAAAGATTTCACCTTAAACAAAGAAAAGGGTTCTTCACAGTTAGGGTGGTTAAACTGTGGAATTCTCTACCAAAGGAGGTGGCGATAGCGAATTCGATAGACAACTTCAAAAAGGGGTTAGATATATTTTTGAATAAAGAGGGCATGCAAGGCTATCCTAGATAACTAGCGAAGGAATATTGATCCAGGGAGAAATTTGATCGCCAGTTTCTGGGGTCAGGAAGGAATTTTGCTTTTTTCCCCCTTATGAGGCAATTGGCAAAGTTTCAATGTTTTTTGTTTTTTTTTCTGTTTGCCTTCCTCTGGATCAAATAACAATTAATAATAAATAGTCCACATATTAAAAAGATCAATAGAGATCTAAAAAGGTTGAACTTGATGGACTAACTCTTTATTCATCCTCCAATACTATACTATTAATAATTAATCAATAATTTAATTAATAACTAATCCGCATATTGCAGATCAGAGGAGATCTTAACAGGTTAAACTTGATGGACTGAAAGTCTTTTTTTAACCTTAATTACTATGTAACTATGTTACTATTAAGGTTGGTTTGTTCTCTGATGAGCACCTCTGACCTCTGTTTTGTTAACACAAATTACCCTTAGGGGTTAGTCTCCCTAAGAGTGATAGGGGACTCCAGACGTGGACCCCTTGCTCACTGTGCCTTTGGGACTATAGCTGCACCTCACTGACAAGGCCCATAGAAGCCAAAACGTGACTGGTTTTGCTGTTTCTCATGTTCAGAGTAGAATTGCCTGGTATTTTGGGGCTGGATCACTACTAAAGGATATTTCTCCCTGTGAAGGGCACAAGTGGCTAAAAGAGGTTGCTCTCTGAGTAGGTAACCAGATAGAACAAACAATACCTAAGTAGGTTTGCCGTATCAGATGAGTAGCTCTGACCCTTTATGTTTAGTCCTTGATAGGCCAAAAATGTACTAACGCCAGTAACACATTTAAGGACTCAGCTCTTGCTAGGCCCAAAGGATATCAATGGCAGTAGCATGTATAATGGCTCAGTCCGTGTCAGCCCCAATGTGTACCAATGGCAGTAGCATGTATAATGGCTCAGTCTGTGCCAGGCCCAACGTGTACCAATGGCAGTAGCATGTATAATGGCTCAGTCTGTGCCAGGCCCAACGTGTACCAATGGCAGTAGCATGTATAATGGATCAATCTGTGCCAGGCCAAAGGATATCAATGGCAGTAGCATGTATAATGGCTCAGTCCGTGTCAGCCCCAATGTGTACCAATGGCAGTAGCATGTATAATGGCTCAGTCTGTGCCAGGCCCAACGTGTACCAATGGCAGTAGCATGTATAATGGCTCAGTCTGTGCCAGGCCCAACGTGTACCAATGGCAGTAGCATGTATAATGGATCAATCTGTGCCAGGCCAAAGGATACCAATGGCAGTGGCATGTATAATGGCTCAGTCCGTGCCAGGCTAAAGGATACCAATGGCAGTGGCATGTATAATGGCTCAGTCCGTGCCAAGCCCAAAGTGTACCAATGGCAGTAGCATGTATAATGGCTCAGTCCATGCCAGGCCCAAAGTGTACCAATGGCAGTAGCATGTATAATGGCTCAGTCCATGCCAGGCCCAAAGTGTACCAATGGCAGTAGCATGTATAATGGCTCAGTCTGTGCCAGGCCCAACGTGTACCAATGACAGTAGCATGTATAATGGCTCAGTCCGTGCCAGGCCCAAAGTGTATCAATGGCAGTAGCATGTATAATGGCTCAGTCTGTGCCAGGCCCAACGTGTACCAATCGCAGTAGCATGTATAATGGCTCAGTCTGTGCCAGGCCCAACGTGTACCAATGGCAGTAGCATGTATAATGGCTTAATCCGTGCTAGGCCCAAAGTGTACCAATGGCAGTAGCATGTATAATGGCTCAGTCCGTGCCAGGCCCAAAAGTGGAAATTAGTTTTTTTAGTTAATAAGGGTATTTTGGTATAAACTTGTTACAATTGCAAATAAAGTACAACACATTTTATAATTTACCAATGAAAGTCAAAATCTGTCACACTGTATTTGTAAAATGGGCCACGTTAACGTGCCAAATAGCACCGACTACAATACAGATAATGGCATCTACAGAAACACTGCAAATTAATTCACAGCAAAATAACACAAAACCTAAAATTAGTATGTAATATTAAAATGAATATTGTAAAGGGAAAAACAACAGGACAATGAAGTGGACTTTTTTTTTTTTTTTTACTTCTCATTCATTGTTCTCTCGCTTCCTTACATCATCCTTCTTTCTTTCTGTATCAGCAGTAGTGGAAACTATAACTACCCATCAAACAGGAAACTGATTCTGTCTAAAAACCCATAAAAGGACCACTGTAGTACGGGAAAAACTTAACATGACTGTTATTTATGTTACAAATTAACAACATTAGCAGTTATGAGCATAAAAGCATTTTAGAGGAAATCTTACATTTATTTTTGCTCGGCTCTTCTATCTTGGACTGATGGTCTTCCGGTAGCCAGAAGGGTTTATCATAATGAGGATTGCTCTTCTGTTTTTTTTTTTTTATTGTAAATTGGGCTATTCAGCCAGTTTTCAACAAAACTGAACAGAGATCTGCATAATGAGTTCCTCCTATTCCTCTCAGATGTCTTATTCATTGGGACCAAAGCAAAATGGAACACTCACTGTAAAGTAATAGTATATAAAAGTTAAATCTGAGAAGGCTGTGTTTAGTTATTTATTTTTCTGCTTTTTAAAGATATTTTCTCAATTAGTAAGTTTGGTTATTCATAGGCTGTATAAAAAAAACTCCGACCACAGTGCTCACATTGCAGTGTAGAAATGTTAGCTCCATGTAAGGTCAGCTGATGACCATTTCCTATCACTGCTGGTCTGCTAGTCCAAAGATTGAATGTAATATAATAGCAGGCTTGATAAAACATTTGGTATTTTATAGATGTGTTTTTTAAATATATCAGAAATAGGAAAGTATATAGGAGAATCATCTGTGTAATAGTGCTCAATGTCAGGCAGCAGCTGCAAAAGCAAGTTGAATGTTAGCAAGTGTTTAGCGGGGAATAGAAGAAAGGTAAGCAAATAGCAGGGGCAGAGGAACTAGGATGGATCCCTTTGGTTGCTTTATGATACCTGGGTCTCACAAGATAATATTGAAACATCTTACAAGATCTTGTGAGATTTGGGTATCAGAACTATCTGACCAGCTAAAAGGAGAGGAGGTTAGGGTTAAATACAGTGAGGGAAAAAAGTATTTGATCCCCTGTGCTGATTTTGAACGTTTGGCCACTGACAATGAAATGATCAGTCTATAATTTTAATGGTTGGTGCATTTTAACAGTGAGAGAAAGAATAACAAAAAAAAAAAAACGGTAAAAAAATTGATTTGCAGGTCAATGAGTGAAATAAGTATTTGGTCCCCTATCAATCAGCTGAGCTAAGATTAGGAGCACTCTTTTAAATAGAGTGCTCCTAATCTCAGTTCGTTACCTGTATAAAAGACCCCTGTCCACAAAAGCAATCAATCAGATTCCAAACTCTCCACCATGGCTAAGACCAAACAGCTGTCCAAGGATGTCAGGGACACAATTGTAGACCTACACAAGCCTGAATGGGCTACAAGACCATCACCAAGCAGCTTGGTGAGAAGGTGACAACAGTTGGTGCGATTATTTGCAAATGTAAGAAACACAAAATAACCTGCAGTCTCCCTCGGTCTGGTGCTCCATGCAAGATCTCACCTCATGGAGTTTCAATGATCATGAGGACGGTGAGGAATCAGCCCAGAACTACACGGGAGGATCTTGATATTGATCTCGAGGCAGCTGGGACCATAGTCACCAAGAAAACAATTGGTAACACTCTACGCTGTGAAGGCCTGAAATCCTGCAGTGCCCGTAAGGTCCCCCTACTCAAGAAAGCACATGTACAGGCTCGTCTGAAGCTTGCCAATGAACATCTGAATGATTCAGAGGAGAACTGTGTAAAAGTGTTGTGGTCAGATGAGACCAAAATCGAACTCTTTGGTATCAACTCAACTCGCCGTGTTTGGAGGAGGAGGAATGCTGTCTATGACCCAAAAAACACCATGCCCACCGTCAAACATGGAGGTGGAAACATTATGCTTTGGGGGTGTTATTCTGCTAAGGAGACAGGACAGCTGCACTGCATCAAAGGGATGATGGACGGGGCCATGGACCGTCAAATCTTGGATGAGAACCTCCTTCCCTCAGCCAGGGCATTGAAAATGGGTCGTGGATGGGTATTCCAGCATGACAATGACCCAAAACACACAGCCAAGACAACAAAGGAGTGGCTCAAGAAGAAGCACATTAAGGTCCTAGAGTGGCCTAGCCAGTGTCCAGACCTTAATCCCATAAAGCACTTTCTGCTAAGATTCTAAGCTCAAAACAGAGCCCTTCCACTTTTGATTTTGTTAAACTTGTATTTCCCTTGTTCTTATCCCTTGTACAGCGCTACGGAATATGTTGGCGCGGTACAAATACAAGATAATAATAAATAATAATAATAATAGAAAATCTTTGGAAGGAGCTGAAGGTTCGAGTTGCCAAACATCAGCCTCAAAACCTTAATGACTTGGAGAGGATCTACAAAGAGTGAGTGGGACAAAATCCCTCCTGAGATGTGTGCAAACCTGGTGGCCAACTACAAGAAACATCTGACCTCTGTGATTGTGCCACCAAGTACTAAGTTGAAGGGGTCAAACACTTATTTCACTCAATGACCAGCAAATCAATTTATAACGTTTTTCTTGTTTGTTTTTTTTTGTGTTTTTTGTTATTCTGTGTCTCACTGTTAAAATACCCCTACCATTAAAATTATAGACTGATCATTTCTTTGTCAGTGGACAAACGTTCAAAATACTTTTTCCCCTCACTGTATATATATATATATATATATATAAATATATATATATTGTATCTATCTATATATATATGATTTGACTGTCCATTGTCTCCCCAAAGATTTTTTCTGGTTCCTACCACCTTGGCAAACAGAATAGGTAGGAAATAGATTAGTGAATGATCCAAATGCCAATACAGGAATACCCGTTTAGCGTGGTATATGTGTTTCTGCATGCAGGAGCACTATATGAAGGTGGCACGTCTTTCACGCACTGGAGAACAGCGCGCCGTCATCAGGGCGCCGAGAACTGCGCACTGATGACGCTCTGCGCTCCAGCCTGCATCCCATCTGCCCCATCTCATATTTACTGGATCTGCTGGCTGGAGGCTGCCAAGGCTAAGGTAAGGGCCTGACAGTGTGCCATGTGGGACTGGCATGTGTCACTAGGAGCATATTGTATGTAATGTCACTGTGTGCATGCGTCACTAGGAGCATGTTACATTACATACAATATGCTCCTAGTGACACATGCACACAATGACAGTGACATTACATACAATATGCTCCTAGTGACACATGCCAGTCCCACATGGCACACTGTCAGCCCCTTACCTTAGCCTTGGTAGCCTTCAACTTGAAGGCATATGTAATTTTTTTTTTACTTTTGCTAATCTAATACCAGACACACACATATTACATTAAGTAATTGTATACACATTAAAAAAATGTGTTTTCCACAACCCCAGAGGTGCTTATATAGGCACCCATATTAACCAATAGAAAAGCTGCATTCATGTATGTTATTTAACCCTATCCTATACTATAATGTGATAATTATTCTGCGATACGTCTTTGATTTTTGAATAATTCATTAATAACGTGACCCAATAGTAGGCTTTCTGGTAATTTGCGTTTTATTTTTTTAAACATAGTTATTTGTTATATTATTTTAATATATGTTTTAATATAAATGGTATATTTCCTCTATGTTAATTTGTAAAGATATTTAATAAGGTTGAAGTGTCCTTTCTCTTTTTTTTTTCTTTATATACATAATTACACTCTGTAACTTCCAGATATTCAAATCATAAAGATATTAGAAGTTAAAAACTTGATATAGGAGGAGTATTCAACCTAATTTATTAATTAACCCTATACTAACCTTAAAGCCAACAGCAGCGCAGCGCATAGATTGAGAGCAGCATATACTGAATCCCCAGACATTGCTACAATGTTGAAGCTGACTCTGATTGGCCACAATAAATTAGGAATTTTATGCTAATTTAGCTTTGATTTTCAGGGGTATTCCTTCTCAAAATCAACTGCCAGAAATGAGCAGACTCTACGGTAAGATTCTAAGTGTTAATTTTAGGGGGGGGGGGGGGGGGGGGGTAAATGTTTGCATACACTACTAATTCTCATCTATCAGATGCGCTCATAATCCATACCTTTAAGAACTTTTTCTTCTTTCTATACTGACGAACATGGCCTTGTTATTTTAACACAAAAGAGGAATTAATATGCAAATGATATTCATGTCAAAAGTAAAAGTCACTCACCAAGTACGATAATAGTTCAAGAATAAAAACACCACACATACATCGTGTGAGTGCCGCTAATTGATCTGACAGCTCCACAGAAGGAAGTGTGCGAGTGAGTTAATTTTCTCAATCAGTAATCAGGAGAGCGCTTTTGCTGTAAATCATCAAATGGGCCCGATCTTAGATGTTTAAAAAAAAAAATGACATTAAATCCAGCTCTCGGAGGAACAACACGTAATATTTAATAGTCTCCTCATTCAGTACCAGGTGTGTCATCTACGCGTTTCAAAGACTGAAGTTGTTTAACAATGAATAATACAACAGGCTTTTATTAGTCTAAACCTGTGAATAAAGGATGCTGCTTCGACAAATGCATTTTAAGGGATACAACTTTTGCGAGTTTCCAAGCAAAAAGTAAATCTGATGGCAGAAAGTCGAAGTTTGTAATAAAACAACATTTCTGTATAAGATATGAGCATAAAACCATTTTAGAGAACATTTTATTAACTGGTGATTAATTATAGATTGTAGAATGTTCGTGGAGGGAGGGGTGGCAGAAAAGAGAGAGGGGAGGGTTGTTTTATCAGTAGAGCTTTTAACATTTGATACCTCTCCCTTTCCCCTCTAGATCGTTACTTTGTCATGGTGAAGGGGCTTGTGTATTTTAATGAAGCTATGTGCTATCCCAAGATGGGCAGGTCATAGCAAATAAGCCAGACAAATCGCCGTCTACTGGAGAAGGAATTAGCAACCCACTCCAGTATCTTTGTTAAGATAACTTTATGGACAAGCACAACCAGAGATATAACAATATGGCACTGGAAGATGAGCTCCTTGGGTCAAAATGTGCCTACCACATTATGGAAAGGTTAGGCAAATTGTGGTTCACTAGAGAAGGAATTGGCAACCCACTCCAGTATCTTTGCTAAGATAACTTTATGGACAAGCACAACCAGAGATATAACAATATGGCACTGGAAGATGAGCCCCTTGGGTCAAAATGTGCCTACCAGATTATGGAAAGGTTAGGCAAATTGTGGTTCACTAGAGAAGGAATTGGCAACCCACTCCAGTATCTTTGCTAAGATAACTTTATGGACAAGCACAACCAGAGATATAACAATATGGCACTGGAAGATGATCTCCTTGGGTCAAAATGTGCCTACCACATTATGGAAAGGTTAGGCAAATTGTGGTTCACTAGAGAAGGAATTGGCAACCCACTCCAGTATCTTTGCTAAGATAACTTTATGGACAAGCACAACCAGAGATATAACAATATGGCACTGGGAGATGAGCTCCTTGGGTCAGAAGGTGCCTACGACATTATGGGAAGGTTAGGCAAATTGGGGTCCACTAGAGAAGGAATTGGCAACCCACTCCAGTATCTTTGCCAAGAAATCCTTATGGATGAGCACAACCAGATACAAGATGTGCCTGGCGTGATGCGAACCATAGGATCACAGAGAATCGGACATGACTAAATGACTAAACAACAACCTATCCCTGCATGTTCAGAAGCAGGAAATCATAAGAATAACTCCAAGTTATTAGTAGTCCAGCAGAAAAGTAAACACCCACCTCATACATGCAACCTTCACCAAATAATAATGGATGCCTCCAAGGATCAACGTAGACATCAACAATCATTTCTTTGTAATTAAATCCAAGCTTCAAAGCTTGGACAGAATTACTGAAAGGTTTAAATACATTATGAGAAAAGTCCTAGTAGAATTACGGTAATTGGGAAGATCTAGATCGCACGTCAAGTGTGATGCAAACGCGCAATGGTAAATAATATAATCTTTCAAAATTAATTTAATATTGATATTGTTATTATAGAGGTTAGCACCTAATTAAGTGCATAATTAAAATAACTAGTTCTTCTTTTAGGGCGTTACAGTGGTCCTTTGCTCTACGGAAGGCTCAATCCTTCTTCGATCACTGCGGATGACGGAGGTAACTTGTCCGTCTTTTGTTACTATGTCCCCATATTTCTCATTCAGCTAAATCGAGATCAGCAGTATTTTCATGCCTTAACGTACACGTTTCTGGAAGTTATTTGAAAACTCAGCAGTACACCTAAGGCTAATTCCCTTTAGTGTGTTTTAGTGAAAACAATAGGAATGTACAGAAAAGAAAATGTGCTTACGCCCCAGTCCCTATAATCCATGCAGATTCAGCACTTATATCTAATTCCTCATCTGAGTGTCATTTTTCTACTTCCCTTTGTATCAAAAGCTCCCATGACTAATGCCAGGAACCTGACTAACGCGTTTCTCACATTTAAAACCAAGAAAAACAACTGTAAAGTAGCAAAATAATACTTGGAAATGTATTGAAAGCACGGATGGTGTCTATATCATCAATGTTATCTTCGCCTCTCTCACGCCAGATATTTATACGTGAACATACACAGGGACAGAGTCAGAATGGAGGCCGAGCAACATTGATGGGTAGAGCCATTTTGCTGCCTCCCTGTTTTTATTCTGACCTGAGCCTTGTTGGGTATTTGGAAAAAAAACTTACTGTTACCTCCACCCTGGGCTAGGTGATGTATCTGGAGATACCTATTCCATGTTCTCGTGAGTCAATTGGTAGTGCAGATGTACTGCTTGTGGCCTTATATCAATTTAGCAATTAAATAACTCACATATTCCAATGCTAAACACCTAGTTATATACAAACAAATGGGATAAGTGGAAAATATACTATTAGTCAAAAATAATTAATTTGCAATTTACAAGAGGCACTAAAAATAAATAAAAAAACTCAAGAACTATCAAATTATAGCCTTTTCCAACCATCCAAAAATATTATCCATTCAATGATTAATTAGTCAGATGAGAGGACAGGTAAGGATTTTGAAAACCTATGAGCCACAATTGAGTTCCTCCTTACTGGAAGGCTCAATTATGTTGAAACAGTAAAATCTGGCTATAATCCCTATGCATAACATGTGATAAATATTTTTCTGGATGGTTGGAAATGGTTATTATTTTGTAGCTGTTCAGTTGTTTTTAGTGCAATGTTGTTTGTAAATTGAAAATATATATTTTTTGATCAATAGTATGTTTTTCACTTACTCCATCTGTTGTTAGGCTATGGGCCACTGCCAGATGTTGGTGCTTCAATTTACTATGGTGCTCTATTCTGACCATTCAGCTTTGGACTCGTGCCTTGTTCTGGCCACTCTACCTTCTGACATCCAACCCTTCACCTTGTCTTAGTTTCTCGTATTTTCTCTGTCTTGTTCCTGGACCTTGTCCGCTACCTCTCTGGCCCATTTGTATGGGTGCCATAAGTCCCTATCCTACCACTGGGCTCCATTCTAGTAACAACTCTAGAGAATTAACATTTGTTATATTGTGTTTTGCAAACTCTGACCAAATACATGCTACAAACTGGGGCAAATCACATATCTTGAGAAAACTAGTGTAAAAAATAGAATTCAGCTATAGTAAATTTAAGAAAATTCAACTGGTTCGTTTAAAATCCAAAAATAGCCCTAAAATGTATGCATTTTACATCATTACTCTTATTCATAAACTCTGTTCTGTTCTCATAGGCCCTGGACAAAACAAAACCTTTTCTACAGTCATCAATGCTTATCTCTTCTATCATATAGAATTGTATAGGTGCTAGGGATAATATTCTTTGTGTATTCCTCTATATCATTACTACACCCCAATAATGTCTAAATCCACATTTCCCTACGTGTCTCAGCCAGGGAACTCATCAAGATTAGCGGTGTCTGGTGTTATTGACCTCAATGGTTAGATCCAGGCCATATTTCATAATATCTCTGTGTCAGCACATGTAAGTGAAAAAAAACACACTGTGGTGGGCCCTATTCTATTTGTAAATTTATACACACTTAAAATTACTCACAATATTGCCACATATTCTATTAGCTACTTGCAATCTGATTATGAGTTCCCCGCCCACAATCACTACGGGTCAACAAAAGATGCAAAACTGGCCTTAGAACTCCATTGGTTTTAGCACAGCTCTAAATAATTAAGTTACACAAAATATTTTATTAGACCCGTAGCTCTAGATCGCAAATAAAGTCTGACCCGCAACTGAAATACATATCAAGTTTCTGTCAAAAAGTACTAAATAGGACACACAAGGGCTTTTTCAAACATGTATTAGAGCTGTAACAGCAATTAAGCACACAATACTGTACTATAAAAGCATGAGAAGGCAAAGAAAGACATTAGAAATAATTGCAGAATAGTCTCAAACCCACAAATACGCAATTCAAAAATATTATTTTTAGTAATATTGATCCCAGGACTCAAGGGGTTTATACAAATAATGAAACCCACATGGACTAAAACAGATGATCTAATGCATGTTATAAAGTGCTAGATAGCTTGATTGCAAGCCCGATCGGCAAATATTACTTACTGGCTCTCATTAACTTGTAGCCTCCAATTGCAGATTACATGTAACGTGCATGTTTACAGATGTCATGATGACAGTCTCATTTACTATTGGCTGTGTCTAAGAAGTATGTTCCGGGCTTGCTTAAATATTGTCAGATCATATGACAACGCCCCCTGAAATCCCACTGAAAAAGGCAGGGTTTATGTGTTTAGGCTTAAGTAAATTGTGAGCTGGAGTCAATAGAATACATCTAAACATTTAGAGAAAAAAAAAACACCAACAGCTAGAATTACATATTAGAGTCATTTGCAGGCTTCTAATAGAATAGGGCTCTGAGTCACTGATGGATTGACTTGCCTTGATTTATATTGGTTGACCCTGGTAATTATCAAACCAAATGGCTCCCTTAGAACTGTCAACCCAACTATGGGACGTCATTCTGGTAACCATCTATGCTTCTTTAAGACATATACTCAATCTCCAAGAACCCAAATCCTTAAAATCAAATTAGTCTCCAAGATACCTGTTGAATAAGGCTGTTCTAGATGAAATCAAAGGACTCAAAATTGGCTCCTATAGAGCTGTCGACCCAACTAATGGATACCATAATGACCATCCAAAAATCAAATATCCTGCATTAGAATTATATAGCCACTCTCCGAGATCTCTTCAAAGAACCTAAATCCCTAAAATCTAATGGAACCCTAGAGTTCCACTGAACAGAGTTTGGTCAAATTTATTCACAAATAATAAAGCACTGAAATATGTCTATTTCAATCCTTATAGATTTGCTTCTTTCAGCAACAGATTTCTAATATAGCCTACGGGCAGATACGTAGCTTTCTAATTTATCATTTTTTTTCACTTTTTTTGATAATTTAAGTGATATGCTTTTTTTATCTGGTCACGATGCTTACGCATTATGTTTTAGTGTAACATTCGGCAGATGTTTAAACCCATGTATTTGACAGTTCCTTTTTATTTTTATCGGCTTCCTTGCAATTATGCCGAGCTCTCAGAGGGCGCGTTCTGATAGATGATGCTTCAAGAAAATACACAGAATTTTTGTAATTCTCAGCATCTTTTTTGCATAATAATGAGACTGGGAAGGGATGAGGTTAAGGTAAAATATAACTACGCAAGGTCTGTCTCCAACCTGCTCAGTAGGAGCCAGAAGCCCATAACAATTATAGTGTTTGTAGCAATTAAAATGAAAGATAGTAATTACAATGATTCCGTCAGAATTACCTGCCCTCTGTAGCATATGTTCTCTAAATTAGTTTGGCAAAAGTAGATCCCAACAATCTCGAGTATGTATTAGACAAAATTTGATTAACAGTTAAAGGGCTATGATGAGATTGTCTCGTAGATTGTTTGTTTTGTTGAGTGCCAATGGCCAACATTTAGTATAATTAATGTTTAAACTAATTGATGAAAATTAGATAAATTATAGTAAGTGGTGAATTATATTGTCCTAGAAGATCATAAAGGACCACATTAGACCTATTTATATAAAATATTATTTTTTTAAAGAACTTTACTTGAGAGTTTGTAAAATGTTTAAAAACGTAAGAGAGATACAGATTTAGCTGCCATTTTGGATTCTGCTGATCTCCTTATAGAGGTGGGTGGAGACTTTGGATGCAGAGAAATTTGCATCAGCTGCAACAAAAAATGTGGCAATCCTTAGCGATATCAGTATTACGAATGGAAATCTTATTAGATTTAAATGAAACACCCTGCTGAGAATGTGCAGGAAATAATGAAGATATTAAAGGCTGTATTTTCTATTATTAAATTATGTAACAATAAAGGATATGAGTGACTTGGTTGATAGAAATACCATTGTCATAAACATATTCAGATCATCTTCCTGGACCAAAATAATAAAACCGTTGTGAAAAGAACTATAACCACAAACGGACAAAGAAATACAGGCCAAAGTGTGTATCCTAGTCCACAACTGGGTGCTGGATTTTAATATCACAATACAGTGTTTTTATATAGGAAATTACAATGAAACCAAAGTTAATTTTTTACAGGTTGTCAGTAAATGTCATGTTTAAACAACATTTATATTTAGTCCTAGAACTTGTTAAAGGAATACTGTAACTTTCTCATTGCAATCTCCTCTATTTATGATGTACACTTCATAACCACAAACAGACAAAGACATACAGGCCAAAGTGTGTATCCTAGTCCACAACTGGGTGCTGGATTTTAATATCACAATACAGTGTTTTTATACAGAAAATTACCATGAAACCAACATTAATATATTACAGGTTGTCAGTAAATGTCATGTTTAAACAACACATATATTTAGTCCTAGAACTTGTTAAAGTAATACTGTAACTTTGTTATTACAATCTCCTGTATTTATGATGTATACTTGATAATGAAACATAATTTTGGTGAGAGATGAGAACTGGAAGGCATATCTTCCTTTGAATAAATAAAGTAATATCACTGATAAATATAAATATATTAAACAAAACAGGCCACACATTTTATCCAGATGCACTCCACTGGTCACCATCTTGTATTTGTTCAAGGGCCAGTGTAATCACTTTTCAATTACGGTAAATCTATTTTTCAGTTCACCATTAGTTAACATTACAAATACTTGTGCAAACAGCAGCAAATAAAGACTTTAGGAAGAAAATATAATTTAAAAACACAGATTATCTCAATAATAGCAATTGCTCTACCCTGCCTCCACTTCTCTCTGAAAGACAAACACAATGTAACATAGATTGCACTATTTATGCAGGCAGGGGTGTAGGGGCCAGAATAATTCGGGGAGGGGGGGGGGGTGGTACAGCTTAATGAATACACAGGCCGTAAAATAGCTTAAATATACATACATACATACAAACAGAGTAAAATCTGGGGGGGATGTCCCCCCAGTTCCTACACCCATGTACGCAGGCCAGATAACTTGGAGCGTCACAAACACGTGGTGTCACAAGCACAAACTTGATTTGTTTACTCATATACAGAGTCTTGTGATTTTTCCAAATGTCCACGGCTTGCATAGCTGCTAAAGTTGTTAGATTGTTACATACTACACAAAAAAAATTGTTCGATAGTGATGAACCCCTACTAAAAGTGCCCAAATAGCTGGGACGCCAAAATCAGCCATATGAAGAGGCCCGGTAGCACAGCCAATCAATATGGTGACTGTAGGACCAGCAGTGGTAAGACTCTTGAGACATGGAGTATAACTAACATGATGTTAGAGGTAGGAGGACATATACCCTGACTATACTCTCCGAGTGGTATATAAACATGGAATACTAAATACTGCTGGACGACAAGGTATTACTATATGAGTGGTCAATGAATTCATTCACCAAGCTGTGCTAGATTATAATGTGATTAACGACGAGCATATGCACATTACTATGGATTATTTGATGCCCCTGTACTGCACATAAATGCCGTAACACTGTAATTAATGGGCATGTAATTAATGTACAGGATGAATATATGATGGGTTTAGTAGGGTGTCTTATTGAATTACTAGGATAAACTAAAACCTCTTATCCCTTTCTGGATCGCTACCTTGTCGTGGTAAAGGGTCTTGCCTAACTCAATGAAGCTGTGTAGGGTCACCCAAGATGGGCAAATCTTAGCAGAGCGGTCAGACAAATTGGGATCCACTGGAGAAAGAGCTGCCAACCCACTCCAGTATCTTTGACAACAAAACATTATGGGTAAGCAGAATCAGACACAAGATGTTCCTGGTGTGCTGCGGTCCATAGGGTCACCACGGAGAGTTGGACATTACTATATATATATATATATCTTATGTCTGTAATAGGATGAATTTATCCATTTAAATGTTAATATGTACTTTCCTTAAGTTGTGGGTTGTCCATTATATTATAAAAAATGTTTATATATTTATGTATATATGTATGCATGTATATGTATGTATGTATAAATATATATATATATATATATATATATTTTTTTTTTTTTTATTTTTAAATTTTTTTTTAATTTTTTTTTTTTTTTTTTTTTGCTGGATGTTATATGTTGTCTGCAGACACAATTTAATCCTGGTTTATTACATCAAGATTCTTTTCTAGAATTTGAAGAATATTTATTCATCTATTTATGTCTGTGCACCACTGTATATTATTTTCTTAGAAATACTTATTAGGTTTGATTAAAATCCTTGGAGCATTTCCACTGTATACGATAAATATTATTATAACCTGGAAAAAAATCCTCTATCATTGCATCATTTTCTCTATAAGTCCAATATAAAGGCCCCATTATTAGACGAGCTCAGAACAATCCATGTCTAATCGTTAAATCCCTTACAAAAGGACAGATGCAATTTGGTTCTGTTGGAATGGAATATATTAGCTAAACATAATTGTATGCAAAATAAATATATGATTCCACATCAAATTAGCATTCAGTAACGAGTATTAGAGATATCACGTTATCCTATTATAATGTAATCAACCATAGGCTTTACTAACAGATTTTGGACACAATCTCAAATTCATCTGAAGAATTTAATGGATTTGTTTAAAGGCTTTTAGATTAAGGTGGCAAAAGTTACATTCCAGTAAACAAATTCATTTCATATTTTAAAGTATTCATAAGCGTGAAAAACTATGTTGATAGATTTTAGTAATGACCTAAACCGAGATGGCTAAATTGGCAAATATGTGCATACTAATTGTAAGATTGGTGCTAGGATTCAATAAAGAACCAATGTAGTTCAAGAAAACTGTACATTTGTGAAGTATGTACCATAGTAGAACATTATAGAGAAAAAAATAAATAAATACATTAAATAATGTTTAATTATAAAGGATTCCACCTTGTCTAGTTTTAACATTTCCTGACAGCTCGAAGCTGAAGTTGCATCTTTTGCACTTATGAAGAATGGATGACAGTGAATACACAACTTCCTCCATACAGCAGTATATACATAATGGTAACCCAACTCCTGCAATACAAACACTGCCTATCTGATAGTAACACAACTCCTAAGGATCCCATAAGAATGGATAGTTTCTACAAAAGCTGCTTGGCCACAATCTCCCAGGCCTATCCTGTTATGTGCACGCACAGGAAGCACGCCACCGAAGGCCTCTTGTAGCTGTCTCTAAGTGGCCGGTAAGTAGTTAGGGTGTTTCGGGTTAGGTTTAGAGGGTTAGGGGGTTAGGCCCGGTAAGTAGTGTAGGGGGTTAGGGGCTTAGGGTTAGGAAGTTACTTTTAGGGGTTAGGGTTAGGAGGTTAGGGTTAGGGCCAGCAAGGGGTGTAGGGGGTTAGGCTTATGGTTTCTAAGTGATATAGGGGTTTAGGGCTGGCAAGGGGTGTAGGTTGTTAGGGTTAGGGGCTTAGGGTTATGATTAGTAAGTTCGGTTTAGGGTTAGGGCCGTTAACTGGTGTAGGGGGTTAGGGTTAGGGCCGGCAAGGGGTGTACGGAGTTAGGGTTAGGGAGTACATCAGAACGCGGGACACGAGCGTGCCCAGCACCAGGAGGCTTCTTGTGCCGTGCGTGCACATAACAGGATAGATCCAATCTCTCTTATTATCATTAGACAATTCCTGGCAGCACTAAACATTTTCTGAATCCAGACCCAGACTGAGATCAGATCACAAGTTTATACAAATATTTATATTTTTGCAAATCAACTCACTGATGGAAATTAATGTTAATTCCCTGCAATTCCATTTTTGTTTTCTTCCCAATCGCCTGTGCCTAACTTGATTAGCCCGAGCTGATATTGCTGTATAGAGATATCTTCCATCCAGGATCTCTTCCAGTATAAATGGCTCTGAATCTATTTCCAATCCCTTTCAGCTGTACAGATGCAGCCACGTTATTGTACTTTGTACCAACTCTGATTTCAGATTTTGCTGCTTAATTGTTTTTTGTCTAAAATTATATTTTTTCATCTTTTCCATTGAGATACGACAATGTCCCCAAAATGAATTATGTCATCAAATCAGCTGTAGCATAAAACATTTTCTTGGACTGTTAGTCTGCCTATAGCTTGAGGGGGGGGTTATCCTACTGGGACTATCTGCAATTCACTTCTACTGTCAAGTTGCTATTTAAAGTGTCAGTATAGCTCAGTGTATATAGATGTCTCTCTTCATCATGAAAAAATGGGATGATAGAGGACGAGGGGAGAGAATCGAGAGGAGAGAATCTTGGGCAGAGAAGGTGGAATGGAGTATGTCTGGAGATATAGGGAGTTGTTGTGTCTTGATGGTTGTTCTGTAAATACAGATAATGATTGTGAATAGTATCCTTGGGGAAATGTGGTGTCAATTTAGGGATGGGCAAAGGGGGTGGCAGATGATGAGTATTGGGTGAGGACGATGAGTCTGGTTGAAGCGTTTAGGATGGACTGGTGGTGGTTTAGTTGAAGGCCACTTAGGATGGAGGTGCAATAGTCAAGGTGGGACATTTTGAGCGCTTGGGTAAGTGTCTTAGTACTGTCTTTTGTGAGGTAGGGGTGGATTTTGGAGGTGGTGACGGCAGGCATGGTGGATGAAGGAGTGGTAAGTGACCAAAAATGATTTTGCCTTATCTACAGTAAGACATTTTTCGGGTATAGACACTACCAGCGTCTTATGGTGCTCAAAGACCCAACACAGAAATCTAAAAGGAATATATACAGATAAGACCTTTCAAACATTCTGTTGCAAGATCACCACCATAAATAGCCACTTTACACTGAATAGAAGAATAATTCCCTCCTTATGCAGATATGACTCCAAGATGGAGTTCCACCATTTGCATTTTTCTCCACAAACACGTGCAATTTTTCCCAAACTACAGTAATCCTTTAATATCAACAGTTATTTGTTTTTTTACTGACTTCCAAGTAAATTTTGGAGCTGGTGCGCAGCCCCCTCTCACGGCCCATCCTCATACGCCTGATTACCCCGGCCAATCGTTTTCCAGGGGCCAAAATCCGATTCATGAAATATTTACGTTGTCACATTGTCAGAAAGCTTTTATGATTTTCTGTGCTTTCCTCGTTCCGTCAATAACCTGAAAAAAAACTGGACAAATCAATGGGACTATTTGTAACGCGCCGGAGCTTTTCTGCACAGGATTTTATCTTTGTGGAATTAAATAAGCATGCCCTAAACACACTTAATGCTATCTCTGCAAGCTGTGCGCGACTTCAATTAATTGTTTACATTAAACTAAATTGCAAATGGAAATATACCCTCGCATTCAGAATATACGCTCATCCTCCGCTGTGTAAATCTAATAATCTGACAAAGCACAGACGCATCTAAATGATTATTTTCCGAGTAAATGTAACATTGTGTCAGTGTAATAAATTATAATTTATTACAACTATAATGAAAAATAGAGTTTCAACCCCCTGCTACATTAAAAAGACCAAAGGTCCCAAATATGGCATCATTTAAAGTAATTATATCATCAGAGCACTGAAAACTAGTGGAAAAAAATATGAATTTTGAAAATATAGATATATTTCACTATTTATGAGGTTTAGTCTACTCTGGCTTTTCTGTAGTCTGCAATAAATATTAAACACACATTACTGCAACAAAAAACTATATGGTTATGCCTTCTGGTCATTTAGCCATTTAAGGCTTACTAATTTACTAATTACCGTACTTCTTCCTGCACCTCTATACCGGAAATCACAGCCGCATCTCAAGTCAGATATCTTGTTGTCACATTGGACTCAGACCTCTTCTTCATCCGCCACTAACTCCTGCCATCTCCAAAATTCATCATCAAAGACGCTACTAAGACATTTATTCAAGATTTCAAAATATCCCACCTTCACTACTGCAACTGCATCCTAATTGGTCTTCCACTAGACCACCTATCCCCACTCCAGTCCATCCTGATTGCTTCCACTAGACCACCTATCCCCATTCTAGTCCATCCTGATTGCTTCCACTAGACCACCTATCCCCATTCTAGTCCATCCTAATTGGTCTTCCACTAGACCACCTATCACCACTCTAGTCCATACTGATTGCTTCCACTAGACCACCTATCACCACTCTAGTCCATCCTGATTGCTTCCACTAGACCACCTATCCCCATTCCAGTCCATCCTGATTGCTTCCACTAGACCACCTATCACCACTCTAGTCCATCCTGATTGCTTCCACTAGACCACCTATCCCCACTCCAGTCCATCCTGATTGCTTCCACTAGACCACATATCCCCATTCCAGTCCATCCTGATTGCTTCCACTAGACCACCTATCCCCATTCCAGTCCATCCTGATTGCTTCCACTAGACCACCTATCCCCACTCCAGTCCATCCTGATTGCTTCCACTAGACCACCTATCCCCATTCCAGTCCATCCTGATTACTTCCACTAGACCACCTATCCCCATTCCAGTCCATCCTGATTTCTTCCACTAGACCACCTATCCCCACTCCAGTCCATCCTAATTGCTTCCACTAGACCACCTATCCCCATTCTAGTCCATCCTGATTGCTTCCACTAGACCACCTATCCCCACTCCAGTCCATCCTGATTGCTTCCACTAGACCACCTATCCCCACTCCAGTCCATCCTGATTGCTTCCACTAGACCACCTATCCCCACTCCAGTCCATCCTGATTGCTTCCACTAGACCACCTATCCCCACTCCAGTCCATCCTGATTGCTTCCACTAGACCACCTATCCCCACTCCAGTCCATCCTGATTGCTTCCACTAGACCACCTATCCCCATTCCAGTCCATCCTGATTGCTTCCACTAGACCACCTATACCCACTCCAGTCCATCCTGATTGCTTCCAACAGACTCATCCTCCTCACCCAAAGCTCATCGCCTGCCACCCCCTCTGCCGTCCCTACACTGGCTCGCCATTTCTTCAAGAATAATATTCATACTCCCAAGCCTCATTTACAAAGCCCTCAACAACCCTGCACCTCCCAAAATATCAACTCTTATCCACAGATACACTCAAAGCCCCCTCTCCACTATGCCCAGGATTTGCTCCTCTCATCCTCTATCATTACCTCCTCACATGCTCACCTGCAGGACTTCTCTCTTGATAATTGAATGTAAGGTTACCTGTACCGGTTTGCAGACCTCTCCCTCATCACTAAATCATCTAGCAGTCCCTTTACTTCATGTCTCCATCCTCTATCACCTCTTAGATTGTAAGCTCTCCTGACAACAGGGCCCCTCACTTCCACATGTTACTGTTATCTACAAATGTGGTGTGTTGTCTAATCTACCTCTATATAAATGTCTATCAATGTTTGTTGTACTCCTAGTGCATTTGGTGGCACTCTAAAACAACAACATATTATTATTATTATTATTATTATTATTAATAAGTGAAACCACTTTGAATATAATATTGCAGTACACTTTTAACCATTGATGATGCTCATATTCTGGTCTGTTAAATGCATGCTTTATTTAACTGGGGTTCTTCAGAGGAGTACAATTTAAATTTAAAGGCCACAATGGTTTTTTAAAGTGGCAAGTTCCACCTAAAATTAAATTCTGTTTGTATTACAGATCCTTTTTTAGAAAATGATCTCTCTATATAAAAAGTTATGGAACTTGTCTAGCTTCCTAGTTTCTCGTCCATGGTAAATGTTACCTTATATTTTAAAAGAGGTTCCAGCAGAGCATTTTGTAATTGTGCAATTAAATAAAGATGGCTTGAACACACAATATTATCTATGTACAGTGTGTGCGACTTTTACATTAACCTAGTATTCCACCTCCTGAGGACTCTGTGTGTGGACCAAGAAGCCCCGATCAGAACCGAACATGGGACAACAGAATGAAAGTAGGGCGACAAGGTTGTATATTGTTACCTTATTTATTCACCTTATACTTGGAGTACATCATGCGTAAGGCCGGGCTGGAGGAATCCAAAGCCAGAAACAATAATCCTGGAAGAAATATCAACAAACTCAGATACGCCGTTGATACTACTCTGATGGCTGAAAGTGAGGAGGAACTAAAGGACTTATTGATGAGAGTGAAAGAAGAGAATGCAAAAGCTGGCCTGGTGCTCAATGTTTACAACTACAATTTTTCTGTATATACGATTTCAATTGTCATTTTTTTGATTTATATGTTGAGTATTTTAAATGAATTTCTAATAAATGTTAAGTTTTATTCATGTTAAATTTGTTGGGTCTATCCACTCCTTTCTATGATTACAATTAATTGATCTATACCAATGGTAGTCAACCTGGTCCCTACCGCCCACTAGTGGGCAATTCAAGCTTTCATGGTGGGCAGCACCATGCTTGGCTGGTTAGAGAGCTGGTGAGTGAGCCTACGGACAGCAGTCAGGACTGGGTCACTATATGAAGTACAGAGCGATACATAGCTAGGGTCATGTGATTTATGTAACCAGAAATTACAAACAGTAGGGTAAATAGAGTCACTGTGGCGCCGCTGGGCGGTAAGGAAATATTACCATTAAAAGAGGGCTGTAGGTATTAAAAGGTTAAAGACCCCTGATCTATACCATTTGGGGGCTTTGGCTAGTTTTATACGAGTGTAATTTTTCTCTTATTCTAAGAAATTCACCACTGCCAACATGGCGCCTGTAAGTGATAACCAATACACAGATCTGTCTCTGGTGTTTGAGTCTCCCGTCCCTCTGTGCGTTTATTTGGATTGTGTATAATCCCGCGATGCTCCGCTGAGATTAATCCAGCAGCTACGCACAAATATTATACACCTCCTAATATGCACAGAGGGGTTAGTGTAAAGCTGGATCAGGACTCAGATGTACAACATTACTTCAAAGATTTTAGTTTCAATTCACAAAAACCACAAGAGATTCACCACTTCACTGCAAGACACAGGGTGCCCCATTCATTAAGGACTCCCTGCAATTAGCATCCTCCAGACGGCTAATTGGGCGGCTGGCAAATTGCTCTGCACATTCACGCTGTATTTATTCTGTGAGTAACAATAGTTTTCTATCTGAATCAGCATATTATCTTGATTTATTTTGGAAATATTATTTTTTGTTGGCTTGTTGGTCCCTGTAGTATTTCGATTTCTGGTAACAACATTGGGAAGAAGGGGTGAGAGGGGGTGGCCATGTTTGGCTTAAGGGGATTGGGGTATGGCCCACCCAAGCCTATATGGGATAGTAGGGACTAGGTGGAGCCTACGTAGGTACACTTGATCCACCGCCACAAAAGAGGGTGGGTGGAGGGAGCCCCTAATACATCCTGGTTACAAAGAGGGTGCAGTGGTCCCCTGTTTATTATTTTTAAATATGCACACCCAATGGCAAAACAGTGTGCTAGGTGGAAGGAAATTATGTGTGCACTGGCCCTTTAAAGGAGTTAACCCTTTTTCAATCGCATGATCATGGTATTGGATGTGTCGGCTTTACATTTGTGGATCATATTTTAATTTTAAATTATTTATGCTTGAGATATTTCACATTCTAGGATTGAAGGATGACCAGCAGCTTCTCTGCCGGTTTATTTCCAGGTTTTATCGCAGTGAATTTGGTGACTGAAAACCTACCCTGTGTTTTAATGTTGGACAGCCCTGTGTTAGTCGTTCAGTCACGTCTGGCTCTCCGTGACCATATGGACCGCAGCGCGCCAGGTACATCTGTCAACCACTGCCTCTATGACCTTCATCAAGCTCATGCTTCAATAACCACATCTATCCATCCCTGCCACCCCGTCTTAGTGTGCCTTCAACCAGGCTCAGAGTGTTCTCAAGGAAATTCGGTTTCACATGATGTGGAAAAAAAATATTTGAGCTTTAGCCTCATGATCAAACCTTCCAGTGAGCAGTTTGGCTTCATTTCCTGGAGTACTGACGGATTGGATCTTCTTGCAGTCAAAGAGTTTTTGCCAACACTAACAAGCCCCAAATATGACCAAATACATCCAGATTGCACTGGCTTGCAACATTCACAAGGAAAATATCCTGAGTAAATTGCATGATGACCTGAGATACTTCATCGCAGGTCATCACAGCTCATCCCAACACATCTCAGGTACTCACTATCCTTTAGTAAATCCCCCCCACTGTATGATTATCTTATTTGATAGTCTTAGATTACAACTTAAATTACAGTCTGCGGGAGTCTGGTTTACACCACACAATTTATTAAGATTAAAGGAACATTTCCAAGGGTCCTATAAAGTCCATAAATTGTAAGCTCCCTATTTCATATTTTTCCATTTTAAATTAATATCTAAATGAGGAACAAACTGACATTTTTAGTTGCAGAAAGAAGAGTTCATACCTTTGCAGAGTGATTTTTGGTGTGTTCAGAACCTGTTAGTCAAAAATGACAGCAATGAAATTTGAAGCCTCGCAATGCTGTTTGCCACAGAATGCGATGTTCTCCCCACTCTAACTTGCAGGACTCGCGATGAGCGCCTTTGGCGCTCATTGCGAGCCTCTCCCCCCCTCTACTTTACAGGCCTCATGATGAGAGCTTTGCCACTCATTACCGGCGTCGGCCAACCCTCAACTTTCAGGCCTCGCGATGAGCGCCAAAGGCGCTCACTGCGAGCCTCTCCCCACTCTCTCCCTGTTTTTTTTCCCCTTATGTCCCTCCCTTGTGCCTCTTTCCACCCTCTCCCTCCGCTGTTTCTTTCTCCCCCTTTCCTTCCTCTGTGCTTCTGTTTGCATTTGCAGGTTTGGGAAATTGTTCATTTTCCCCTTAGCCCAAAATGTGTTTCCGATTTACGGGTTTGAAATAAAGTTACATCTTTTTCCTCGCTTAGCCAGCTCTCATTGCGCATGTGCGAGCCCGTAACTTTTAACATTGAGTGAAGACAACTCACAATTATAGTTGATACTTATAAAATATGAAGCAAATTCAAAAAATAAATCCCATCACTAGTTTTCAGGGTTCTGCTGGATGAAATAGAGTCTGCCTATTACGTTCTGTCTAGTCCCATGAATGTTACATCTGTCCTAAACTTCAGCATCAAGTGGACAGAACAGCTTTGAAGTCTGATGATGTTATCTCTCCTGTGAAGTCCTAGGAAATTCTGTTCTGTTTTTTAAAGATCCAGAATATCATGAATAATAGCAATGTTTTGACAACATGAAGATAACTTGTTTATTTTGTTTTGAGCTGAAAAGTGACCGCTATGTCGCCTTGTTTAAGAATCGCTGAAGTTTCAAACAGAATTGATTCAATTTGATCAGTATCCCAGTCTATAAAACATTATACCTAAAATCTATTTTTAAAATAAATGCAGATAACTCTGCCTACTAATGATTTAATCCTTTCCTTTTCCACTACGGGCGCAGCCATCTTGTAACTAACCAGCCCTGCATATCATATTGCTAATGCCGCAGTTGCAAATTAATCAGCACAGTGTTTAGTAGATGATGCGCCATTTTCATATATATTACACACCATATTTACTCAATTCTAATGCACACCTTTTTCATAGAAAATGGGGGTCCCAAGTTTGGGGTGCGCATTAGATTCGATGGCACACTAGTTTTGATGGCGCACTAGATTCATTAGCAAAAAGGAAAGTATAGGACATACCGCGACACCACCATCTCTCGCTTCCCGGCTCTCTAGAATGGGTGACCACCAGAGGAAGTGGCACCCAGAAAGCACCAGCACAGTGGCACACAGAGCCTGGCACCCAGAAAACCCCAGCACAGTGGCACACAGAGCCTGGCACCCAGAGAGCCCCAGCACAGTGGCACACAGAGCCTGGCACCCAGAGAGCCCCAGCACATTGGCACTCAGAGCCTGGCACCCAGAGAGACCCAGCACAGTGGCACCCAGAGAGACCCAGCACAGTGGCACACAGAGCCTGGCACTCAGAAAGCCCCAGCACAGTGGCACACAGAGCCTGGCACCCAGAAAGCCCCAGCACAGTGGCACACAGAGCCTGGCACCCAGAGAGCCCCAGCACAGTGGCACACAGAGCCTGACACACAGAGAGCCCCAGCACAGTGGCACACATAGCCTGGCACCCAGAGAGCCCAGGCACATTGGCACACAGAGCCTGGCACCCAGAGAGCCCAAGCACAGTGGCACACAGAGCCTGGCACCCAGAGACCCCCAGCACAGTGGCACACAGAGCCTGACACACAGAGAGCCCCAGCAGAGTGGCATGCAGAGCCTTGCACCCAGAGAGCCCCAGCACATTGGCACACAGAGCCTGACACCCAGAGAGCCCCAGCACATTGGCACACAGAGCCTGGCACCCAGAGAGCCGCAGCACAGTGGCACACAGAGCCTGTCACCCAGAAAGCCCCAGCACAGTTTCACACAGAGCCTGGCACTCAGAAAGCCCCAGCACAGTGGCTCACAGAGCCTGGCACCCAGAGAGGCCCAGCACAGAGTTACACAGAACCTGGCACCCAGAGAGTCCCAGCACAGTTGTATACAGAGCCTGGCACCCAGAGAACCCCAGCACAGTGGCACACAAAGCCTGGCACCCAGAGAACACCAGCACAGTGGCACACAGGGCCTGGCACCCAGAGAGCTCCAGCACAGTGGCATGCAGAGCCTGGCACCCAGAGAGCCCCAGTAGAGTGGCTCACAGAGCCTGGCACCCAGAGAGGCCCAGCACAGCGTTACACAGAACCTGGCACCTAGAGAGCCCCAGTACAGTGACATACAGAGCCTGGCACCCAGAGAGCCCAAGCACCGTTGTATACAGAGCCTGGCACCCAGAGAACCCCAGCACAGTGGCACACAGAGCCTGGCACCCAGAGAGCCCTAGCACAGTGGCATGCAGAGCCTGGCACCCAATGAGCCCCAGTAGAGTGGCTCACAGAGCCTGGCACCCAGAGAGGCCCAGCACAGCGTTACACAGAACCTGGCACCTAGAGAGCCCCAGTACAGTGGCATGCAGAGCCTGGCACCCAGAGAGCCCCAGCACAGTGACACACAGAGCCTGGCACCCAGAGAGCCCCAGCACAGTGGCACACAGAGCCTGGCACCCAGACAGCCCCAGCACAGTGACACACAGAGCCTGGCACCCAGAGAGCCCCAGCACAGTGTCACACAGAGCCTGGCACTCAGAGAGCCCCAGCACAGTGACACACAGAGCCTGGCACCCAGAGAGCCCCAGCACAGTGACATACAGAGCCTGGCACCCAGAGAGCACCAGCACATTGGCACTCAGAGCCTGGCACCCAGAGAGCCCCAGCACAGTGGCACACAGAGCCTGGCACCCAGAGAGCCCCAGCACAGTGGCACACAGAGCCTGGCACTCAGAAAGCCCCAGCACAGTGGCACACAGAGCCTGGCACACAGAAAGCCACAGCACAATGGCACACAGAGCCTGGCACCCAGAGAGCCCCAGCACAGTGGCACACAGAGCCTGGCACCCAGAAAGCCCCAGCACAGTGGCACACAGAGCCTGGCACCTAGAGAGCCCCAGCACAGTGGCACACAGAGCCTGGCACACAGAGAGCCCCAGCACAGTGGCACACAGAGCCTGGCACCTAGAGAGCCCCAGCACAGTGGCACACAGAGCCTGGCACCCAGAAAGCCCCAGCACAGTGGCACACAGAGCCTGGCACCTAGAGAGCCCCAGCACAGTGGCACACAGAGCCTGGCACACAGAGAGCCCCAGCACAGTGGCACACAGAGCCTGGCACACAGAGAGCCCCAGCACAGTGGCACACCGATCCTGGCACCTAGAGAGCCCCAGCACATTGGCACACAGAGCCTGGCACCCAGAGAGCCCAAGCACAGTGGCACACAGGGCCTGGCACCTAGAGAGCCCCAGCATAAGTTGGTAACATACCATAGGTTGGTAACATAAACTCACTATTCGGTACTTCCTGTACAAATGCGCATTACATTCGCCACCAAAAAACGTTACTAATGGGTACCAAACTTGGGGTGCGCATTTGATTCAATATGGTATATATATATATATATATATATATATATATATATATATATATATATATATATATATATATATATATATATTTTATAGAGTTGTTAAAGTCACATCCTCAGCTTGAATCTGTATTATCCGCCCCCCCCCCCACCTCCTTCGTGCAACGTCAGCCTCAAACACATTTGCTCTCGTTAATATTGATGCTGCAGGTACTCTTGATTACTCAGCCCAGGAAGGAGAGTTATCATTACAGGATACAGAAAGTCACATCCCATCAATGTGCTGCTCGTATCGAATGATTGAAACCTAATTAAATCACATTTTGTGAACAGAGCGTCTCTTGCACCGACATTCAAGTAAACACAGGCGCCTCACGTCGATGGCCCATCTCACCCCGAACTGGAAAACATATGTAACTAAATAACTGCAGTATTATAGCTAATTGGTTGTTTAAACAGCAGGATGCATCCAATAAAACGTAAGCGGATTAGAGCCCTTTAATCAGCAAATAACAGAGGTCTGACAATTCAAGTTTGCCAAGCCACTTTTCTTATGTTCTAATTACATTTCATTAAAACGTTTAATTAAATAAGAGTGGTTTATTAATTCGGTGGATTCCAGGTGAGCTGTTTTGTTAGATTATCCTCTCAATCTGCCTAAGAAGCTTCGTATCCGTGGAATTCCTGAATTCTCACAGTGTAGTTGTCCTGACTGCTGCTCAACGCTAAAAAGACGAAGATCGTGGCAAACGGCAATCTCACTTCCTGGCAAATCTCTGCAGATGGTGACTGTAGTCGTGAAATGAAAAGACGTTTGCTTCTGGGGAGGAAAGATATGGCAAGCAAGGACAAGCTAGTGAAAAGTAAATATATTAAACTATCAACAAAGGTCCTCATAGTTCGAACTATGGTATTCCCAGTAGTAACATCCAGATGGGAGAGCTGGACCATAAAGAAGGCTGAGCGCTGTAGAATTGAGGCCTTTGAATTGTGGTGTTGGAGAAGACTGCAAGGAGATCCAAAAAATCAGTACTTCAGGAAATCAAGACAAACTGTTCACTAGAAGGTATGATCAGGAGGCTGAAGCTCAAATATTTGGGCCAAATGATGAGACGGCAGGATTCCCTAGAAAAGACTCTGAAGCTGGAAAATATTGAAGGCACAGGAAGAAGGGGACGACAGAGGCGGAGATGGATAGATGAGGCCTCTGAAGCAATGAACATGAACTTGATGGAGCTCAGAGGGGCAGTGACTGAGAGATGCACCTGGCGTGATGCATCCCATTGAGTCTTTGTAAGTCGGACAAAACTTAACGTCTAAACAACAGCAAAGTTGTCCTGACAGCTTCCATTGGGAGGTTATTCCATATATCTACTACTATTTTTGTACAGTAGTTTATGTAAAAGTGCTGGAGCTGCATACAATGAGGGAGATTCCCCAGGCCAGCACATGGATCCTAATGGAGTGCACTGCATCCTAAACATGTGTCATAATCCTTCATAGTATTCACTAAGCTCAGTTTCTGAGTAACCACCCAGTATATCATGATCAGGGTATTTTATGGGTATTTTAGGGTGTGTTGAATGTAAAACAACAGGAATGATCACCATCCTATTATTCACTAAAGCAGGGGGGGGGGGGGCTTTTTCTACATGATTTCTATTTTATTAGAAGTTATAAAGATGAAATACACATGGATATTTACAATCTTGTATTACAAGTTTTCCTAAAGAAGCCCTATACCAGGTGAAACGCGTAGTGATATTAGTACAGTGATTGCTATCATCTCTACTTGGTAACACCAACACAAACATCATTGCATTGTAATACCAGCTTATCTGGAAGCACAGCATGAACCAAGAGTTGCAGCTACCAATTACCAACTGGTTTAACTAAAGGACTACTTGTGGACTGTGGTAACGTTACAAAAGATTGTCTGGAACTTACTGTACAATGAAAAACAATATATATGCCTCTGAGAGTATTAAAAAACATGGAAAAAACCCTAAAGCGAGCTATTAATGTGAAAAACTACATTTTGATGCACCTGGAGGAATCCATGATTCTTTAGAAGTTCTGTGTGTGAGGGGGTATTTATATTTATCACAAGCAGTGCTTGCAAACATTGATGTAAGTAGCCTGCATATGAGTCTTTGAGGGGGAAGGATAGGGGTGCGATTTTCACACAAAGCATTTATCTAACAAATTCTCCTGACCCCTTCCTTTTCCCTCCTCCAAACCCCTCCCTCCACTGGTAGATAAAAAATAGACTACTTGGACAAAATGTTTTTAGAAAACAAATACCTTTACATTTTTATGTTTCGTAAGCAAGGTTCCATTCTGTCTTCTGAACTGATTTTGCTAGTTACTTTCTCAGGACATGTGTTCTTGTAAAATAAGAGTTTTCCAATAATCATATCAAAAGCACTGGCAATGTTAGGTGTCACTTTCCCAGCCTCCACCCCAGAATACCAGAAACAAAAATGGTAGATTCCACTGCAGCATAAATGCAGGTACAAATTATGTATTCTTACATTATAGGTTTTTTTTGTGCCTTTTTCAAGTGAAATTCTTCATAATAGTATATTTTAAACATATGACCAAAGTGAACCAGCCTTTACAGGTAGGTAGAATGGGCAGGGTAGATGAGATTATTGGTTTAATGGGCCATCTCAATAATTTTTCAATTACCTGGAGTACTTTTTTAATAGACCGATGAAATATATATTTGTACTAGGGGAGAACAAAGTAATGAATTCCTGCAGATTCTATGTTGTTATATTATTGCGCTGTGCGCGGGTCCTGTCTCCGCTCATTCAGGTGTCTCGGTATTTGCTTGTTTATAATTTCCTTTTGCGCGTTTCATGCTGTGTTTATGCAGTGCAGTAATTGGCCAGGGAGGATATAGCAATATATCACTTGCTGTATTTATCACAATTTACATATAAGGTGTAAAATCCTGAAAAAAAGTCATGTTTGTAGAGAATAACTAATTATAGTAAGAAAGATTTGACAGCAGATAATATCCATCTACTCTGACTATTTTATCTACCAAAATGCTTGGCTTAATTAATCCTCAGGATGGCCTTATGATTGTCTTAGACATGCTTGAATTCCTTTAATGTGTTTTTCCATACCATGTCCACTTATCTACTGACCTTCCTATATAGTAGTACTATGCACCCCTCACTGTAACCCCTCATTACACAAGCTACAAGTCCTATTTAGTCATTTAGCATAAAAATAACATTTATTGATTTTAAAAAAAGCCTCTCTCTCTCCCTTCCTCTCCAGCTCCCTTTCTGCATCAGTCTCACTCTCTCTGCCTTACTCCAACTCTCTCTGCCTGCCTCCCTCCCTCTCCCTTTCTGCCTATTATATCACTCGGTCTGCCTTACTCCAACTCTCCATGCCTTCCTCCCTCTCCCTTCCTCTCCCCCTCCCTTTCTGCCTCGCTCTCACTGCCGTACTCCAACTCTCTATGCCTTCTTCCCTCTCCCTTCCTCTCCCCCTCCCTTTCTGCCTCCCTCCCTCTCACTCTCTCTGCCGTACTCCAACTCTCTCTGCCCCATCTCTCTCCCTTCCCCCCCTTTCTGCCCCCCTCCAACTCGCTCTCCCTTCCTCTCCCCTCCCTTTCTGCCTCCCTCCCACTCTCTGCCTCCCTCCCTCTCTTTTTCCCTCCCATTCTGCCTCCCTCTCACTCTCTCTGCCTCCCTCCCTCTTCCTTCCTCTCCCCCTCCCTTCCTCTCTCCCTCCCTTTCTGCCTCCCTCTCTCTCTTTGCCTGCCTCCCACTCACTCTGCCTCCCTTTAACTCACTCTGCCTCTCTCCCACTCGCTCTCTCCCTTCTTCTCCCCCTCCCTTTATTCCTCCCTCCCACTCTTTCTGCCTCCCTCCCTCTCCCTTCCCTCTCTCTGCCTTACTCCAACTCTCTCTCCCTTCTGCTCCCCTCCATTTCTGCCTCCCTCTCACTCTCTCTGCCGTACTCCAACTCTCTCTCCCTTCTGCTCCCCTCCATTTCTGCCTCCCTCTCACTCTCTCTGCCGTACTCCAACTCTCTCTGCCCCATCTCTCTCCCTTCCCCCCTCCCTCTCTCTCCCTCCCTTTCTGTTTCCCTCCCTCACTCTACATCTAGCCGCATCTCGTGCATTTGCAGTCCACCAGGATGCAGCCAATCAGCATGAAAGTAACGCCTGCGCAGAACGCATCTTGCAGGCGTTACTCACATCTGATCACTATTATAGTGGATTCCCTTGCCCCTTCCCATCTGGACACAGCATTACAGATATTATAATAATTCCCTTGCCCCTTCCCACAGTCATTGAAGATAATTGCCATTCCCATACCTCCCAGGTTTACCATATTTTTAAGAACAAAGAGGAAACGTCTGCCATCATAAGAACACAAATTTAACATAATAGTTGAAAAGGCTGCATCTCTTTATTTTAAATGTTATAAAACATTTTGAAGTTGAATACTATAAAATAATTGGAAGGTGGAATATTTAGGAGTATTGTGTGACAGTTCTACTATACTAAAGTGGTAGTAGATACGTATAACAGCCTTCCAGTAGAATTGCTAGGGACAAGCACAGATGGTGCCAAAAGTTCAAGAGCCAGCTCAAGAGTCAATCAAAGCCAAGCTAGAACAGTTCCATTTGTTCATTGTTCTTCAGCGGCACATGCTATAACTTTTACGCATACACTTTCATATAAGAGCAACTTGTGTTTATGTGAAATGTCCCCTTTAAGTTGATAAAATAGGCAGGCTACATGAGCCTTTTGGTTCAGATGTGTCCTAAAAAATCTACAGTAATATTTAAAATAATTAAATAAATGCAATATAGAAAAAAACCCACCAATTTAGTTGTGTTGGGTGTCTTTTCCTTTACTACATACCCATTTTATCTGCCTTTTCGGTCCTTTTAGACAGAGATACAGTATTTTTCCAGTGGATCTGTCGAGAAAAGCTCTCAGAACGGTTGTTTTAATAATAATCAATACAGATGAAAGTTGCATGATCATCTTACAAGAACAGTATCCAAAGTTATTATTTGGAGGCTTCAGACAGAAAATATTAAATGACATCGGCCCATTAAGGGAAAACGATTGCTTTAAATGGATAAAATGGTTACCGGGAGATCCAATCTCATTGTGCATTTGTTTCATGTATTGATTACTCTGGCAGTTTTGCTCTCTATTACGGCACTAAATGTAGGATACACAGCGATTTAGCTGCATTTACAGAAAACGAAGCAATCTAGACATTTCTTGTTCTATGTTTCAAACAAATGGCATTTTTACAGCAACCTCTGGGTAGTTAGAGAAAAACAGATAGTTAAATAAACACAGTCTGTCTTATACATTTACAATTAGATCAAGAGTTTCTACTATTATTTATCTCTTATTATCTATCTATATGTCATCCTGTATTATTATTGTTGTTGTTGTTGATAATAATAATTATTATATTGTTATGAGCCTTTATTCATAAAGGGCCTATATATAGTGCTATGTACAATGGGAAAATACATTATATACAGTTAGTATGTGACACACAAGGATAAAATAGCCGCATATCACTCCCCACTACACCCCTACCTTTATCCTTCACCCCATTCCCAAATTCCTCACCCCACCCACTCTATCTCTCTTTCCAATTTCTCACCCTGATTATTATTATTATAGTTTATTTATAACGCGCCGCCATATTCCCTAGCGCTGTACATACATTAAGTTCAGACAAAGATTAATACAAATTAACATATAGCAAAGCAAGGAGGGTCCTGTCTTTGAGCTAGGAGTCCAATATCCATGGTGAATTCCCAAAGTACTTAGGATAGAAACTCACAGACTTACCTTCTGTCTCTCACAATCTCTCCTCTCTCGATCACATTTCCTCCTCACTCTCCCTCAAAATCCCCCTACCTCCCTCCATGTTCCCCCTCTCTCTTATGACCCCCCTCTGACCCCCTAATCTCTCTCCCTATTTCACTCCTAATCCTCCCTCTGGTCCCCTGCTGTCTCCGCACTCCCATGACCCCTCTCATCTCACCCATGATTCCCTCTTATTCCACTTATTCTCTACCACTTTCTCCCAATACCCGCTCCCCTCCTTCCTGATCCCAGTTCCCTCCCCTAAACCACCCTCCCATATTTCTCCTCTTTCTTCCCTGTCCCCCACTCTTATGCCCCTCTGCCTGATCTTCCTTAATGCCCTCCCCTAGATCCCCCCTCTTATCTCCTTCCCCTCTGAACCCTTCACTCTTACCCCAATCCCATTGACCCTCCCTCCAATTCCCCCTCCCATAAATACCTCTCGTTACCCTTCATTCACTCCCCTTGATCCACTCACACCACAACCAATTAGCTTTTGGCATGAGGGGGGGATTGTGGCTAAAGGGAATGAGGGGCCCAGTGGTGAGAGGGGCAATCAAAGGGGGGATTGCAGTGGTAACTGGGGTAGTGGGATTAAAGGAAGAGGATAGGAACATGGTGGGGGTGGGATTTTTTTTTTTATTGAGAAAAAGGCTATAAACCAACGTAAAAAAAATAACTAAAATAAAAAAGGGGTTGGGGGTATTCCCCATACCCCTAACATCCCTGTGCATGCTGATCACTCCCAGTGCATCATGGGGGCGATCAGCATGCAATTTAAGCACATACAATGAACTTGCTTGGCCCTTGGAGTCTGTTTACATGCTTGGCGCTCTCCCATATGGCAGAAGACTGTCAGGGCACTCTAATATGGCCGATAAGCACTCTCTGCCTTTATTTTAGCAGAATGTATTTGCTTTGCTTAGAAACACAGAACAAACTTTTCTGTAAATTGGCGTTTTTTCTAGTGTGAAGTTTGCTCGGCGTGCGGCGCCGCCGCGATTCCAGGTCTAATTTGTGGCCCCTCTCACCTTAACACTATAACTAAGCTCTGTCTGTATCTGAAATGACACAACGTGCAGTTTCTGGAGTGCGCAGATGCCATTTGTCACCAGTAAACACCAGACAGTTATATCTTTCTTTGTAAGATTGCTGGTATCGATTGGGAAAAAATAATGACAGCGCAACACAGACGCCTGACAAACTGCGCGGAATACACCAATTAGCGCTCACGGTTTGATACGCCAACAAAAGAGAGATCAGAGCATAAACACGCGTCTCTTGGCGAGCTTCTTGCAAGGTTGCATTTTCTCAGTAAATTAACCACTGCATGGGTTGTAATGAGGCCTCATAAGGTGTTTTTTCTGCTAGTTATCGGGTTTCTGGGGACTTTGCACGCCCTAGATTTTATTAAATGGTCTGCGATGTATTTACTCGGTGTGGATATTTGAGATAATGCATGCCGGGCTCTTGTTAGTCGAGCAATAATCCGTATAATTTAGGGCTTAGGATGTGTTTTATACCATTAAGTTATGCATTGGGTGAATGATACAGCAGTTGCTAGTTTAAAAAAATGATTCAGTTTCCTGGCTCATGTAAATGAAGTAGTGTCTGGAGGGCAATGAGAGGTGTCTGTAAGGGGGGTGCAGGAGCCAGATTAGCAATGCAAAAACTGCTTCTGAGCAGCATATATACAGTATATATACACATATATATGGCACCCCGTGCTTCTCGCGCAGCTGATTAGGGCGTCGTCGTCACGACGGGGTGACATATACGTGCTCTGATGACGGCGCGCTAATCAGTTGCACGGAAAGTAGGTGCCACCCAAATATGTATGTATGTATATGGAAAGATTATTATTATCACAAGCGAATTGCCGTCAAAGAAGGACGGGCATCAAATTGTAAGGCAGGCAATGCCGTTTGCCACACAATTTGGCGCTCATCGCGAGCTCCGCACGCGCCTTTGGCGCTCATCGTGTGGCTGGCAATGAGCACCTTTGGCACTCATTGCGAGCCTTTCCTCTCGTCTACTGTACGAGCCGCTCATTGCAGGGTTCATTAACCTGCAAGTTTAGTGCTTGGGAATGCCATGTGTCTCTTTCCACCATCTCCCCCTGTCCCTTCCCTGTGTCTTTCTCCTCTGTGTATGCTGAATGTTTGCATGGCGCGCACTGACTGCCGTTTGTTTTTGTTGGTGTTACTGTCTTTGCCGTTGTGTATTTTCTAAGTCCTGCGTGCCTGACGTTGCTCAGCTTCGTTTTCATCCAGTTTCAGAAATGTTTACGTTTTTCGTCCGCCATTTTTTTCTGGCTTAGCCGATTTTCGAGTGACAAAACATGTCAAATAAGGCTCAAAATCGCTTGCAGCCTCACTCCCAGGCCTCCTGGCTCTCCCCCTGTGCTGTCTGTGAATGTGTTTTTATGTTTTTCAATTTCCGCAGGTCGGGTGTTAAATTCATATTTTTTCCCCGAGCTTGCATGTGTGACGGGGCCGCTGGCTGCAATGAGCGCCTACGGCACTCATTGCAGCCTAAGTGCTGTGCGGCTGATTAAGTGCTCTTTCCAGCCTATGTCCCGTGTGCTTCAATGCCTCAACTGCTCAGCTCGCTTTGTGAGGCTCGCAGGAGCGCCTTTGGCGCTCATTTCAGCGTAAGTCCTGCGTGCTTCAATGCCTCAGCTGCTCTCTTCCAGAGGCTTGCAGGGCAATGTGTGCCTAAGTCCCGCAAGCTCAGAAGGCTTCAATGCCTCAACAGCTCACCTCGCTTCGCGAAGCTCGGAAGCGTGACGACAATTCGCAGTTTGACAACACATGTGATTTGCTTTATTTGTGATGCGCCATCATATTCCGTAGCACTATCCAGGGTAAGTTAAACAATATTAACACATTGCAAAAGAATGGAAGGGCCTGTCTTAAAATCTTACATACACAGTGCTTCTCCTAAAGCACCAATAGGAATGAAAACTTGCAAACTTACAATGTATTTCTTTACAAGGACACACTGTTAATGATTGCTAATTACTCCGGGGGGGGGGGGGGGGGGGGTGTTCTTGCATTGTTTTTGTTTTCAGTCTAAAGCTTACAGACCTAAAGAATATGAACATGTGCCAATGCCAGTAAGTCAGCTAATAAGGGTCCATTACCCATTCAATACTATCTGTGAACAAACAGCATTATCCCTAAACCCTGGCCTGTCATTATGGGACCCGCTATATTCATGCACGAAGCTGAACACCTGGTGACCCCTCCCAGCACTTACAGGAAAATAACACTGACTGGATTATCAGATTTTGCACATATAAATTCCACTGGTTCTCCCACTATTGAATGTCACACTCCTATTGGTTCTCCTAGTAGTCCCTTTCCTATTGGTTCTTCTAGTGCTGTAAGGCACAATCCTACTGTTCTACTTAGTTTGCAAGTCTCTATCCTATTGGTTCTCAGAGTGTTGCAAGTCACACTCCTATTGGTTCTCAGAGTGTTGCAAGTCACACTCCTATTGGTTCTCAGAGAGTTGCAAGTCACACTCCTATTGGTTCTCAGAGTGTTGCAAGTCACACTCCTATTGGTCTACTTAGTGTTGCAAGTCTCTCCTATTGTTTCTCAGAGTGTTGCAAGTCACACCCCTATTGGTCTACTTAGTGTTGCAAGTCACTCTCCTATTGGTTCTCAGAGTGTTGCAAGTCACACTCCTATTGGTCTACTTAGTGTTGCAAGTCACACTCTTATTGGTTTTCTGAGTGTTGCAAGTCAAGCTCCTATTGGTTCTCTTCTGTGGCAAGACACTCTCCTATTGGTTCTCTTCTGTGGCAAGTCACTCTCCTATTGGTTCTCTGAGTATTGCAAGTCAAGGCCCCTATAGGTTACCCTAGTGTTGCAAGTCACTCTCCTATTGGTTCTCTTCTGTGGCAAGTCACTCTCCTATTGGTTCTCTTCTGTGGCAAGTCCCTCTCCTATTGGTTCTCTTCTGTGGCAAGTCACTCTCCTATTGGTTCTCAGAGTGTTGCAAGTCAAGCTCCTATTGGTTCTCTTCTGTGGCAAGTCACTCTCCTGTTGGCTCTCAAAATGCTGCAAGTCAAGCCCCTATAGGTTACCCTAGTGTTGCAAGTCACTCTCCTATTGGTTCTCTTCTGTGGCAAGTCACACTCCTATTGGTTCTCTTGTGTTGCAAGTCACTCTCCTGTTGGTTCTCCTAGTGTTGCAAGTCATTCTCCTATTGGTTCTCTTCTGTGGCAAGTCACTCTCCTGTTGGTTCTCCTAGTGTTGCAAGTCACTCTCCTATTGGTTCTCTTCTGTGGCAAGTCACTCTCCTGTTGGTTCTCCTAGTGTTGCAAGTCACTCTCCTATTGGTTCTCTTCTGTGGCAAGTCACTCTCCTATTGGTTCTCCTAGTGTTGCGTCACACTCCTATTAATTCACAATCCCCTACTTTGATGCTCTATTGCTTGTTCCCTCCCAGTGTTTGCCTGTTGAATCTGGCTCACTGGCTCTCATATACTTTGATAGCTATACTGTACCACCCAACCTATAGCACGGACCTTCTCTCCTCATGTACCTAATGCACAGTAACAAAACATTAGTACAATCCAGGTAGGACTTCGGCCTGTATCGTTATCTGGTTATCTTACAAAAACAGCTGAGAAATGTCAAGTAGAAATTGAACTGCAGCCATAATCTGTTCTTCCTCCCTGGAGATTATTATCTAACTAGCGAATTGCCCGTCAAAAAATGACGGCAATGAAATTGTAAGGTAGCTAATGCTGTTTAGTGTGTAATAATGAAATATATAATACAGTAATAAATGAATATACTTTACCTATTTGAAAGCATTGTGTGGAAGAGCTGTGAATGTGTTTTGATATTGCTGCAGCATTAGTGGTGTGGATCTGCTGTGTAAGCGTGCTGAATGTGTGCAGTGTAACACTGTGCGTGCGCGAGACCAAACCGTTAGCGTAGTCGTGTACTTCCGCATTGGCGCGAAATGGCGAGTAATGTGTGTTATACGTTTGTATCGGAATATCCGTAGTTGTTTTGTGGTGTTTCGCGAGTTTCTTGTGGTGTTTTGCGAGTTTAGAGTGCTGTAGCCTCGTTTTCGTTTTGTTCGGCGGCCATTTTTTCTCTCGCTTCGTTTTTTTTTTAGTGTTTAAAGTGTTTTATTTGAAGTAAAATCGAGGTGTAAGTTGTATTTTTGAGGTGCTGGGTGCTCCCTCTTGGTGTAGGTAAGTTTTTTATGTATGTGGTGTGTGTATGTATTGTGTTTGACATTTTCTAATGTTCGCGAGTTGCGTCCGAGTGTTGCGAGTCCGTAATGTGTGTGAACGTGTGTCGTATGTTGTTTGCGAGTGTCGTAATGTGTGTGTCGTACTGTTTGGGTTGCGACGTGAAGTTTGCGAGGGTCGCAGTTGCTGGCAAGGAGCGCCTTCGGCGCTCCATGCCAGCAACTGCGGCCCTCGCTTTGCGAGGTCCTCAGGTGCTGGCATGGAGCGCCTACGGCGCTCCATGCCAGCAACTGAGGCCCTCGCTTCGCGAGGGTCCTCAGTTGCTGGCATGGAGCGCCTTCGGCGCTCCATGCCAGCAACTGAGACCCTCGGGCAGTGCCCTCGCTTCGCGAGGGCACTGCCCGAGGGTCTCAGTTGCTGGCAAGGAGCGCCTTCGCGAGCCCGCAGCGTTAGCAACAACTCGTACGCTCACAACTATATATGTGATTTAAATCAAGCTAATGATGGAGGAGATCGTATTGAAATTTTTGCAGCATGAGAACGTAACCTTTGCTCATTTGTCGAGCTGATTCCCTCTCTGGCTGAGTGATTAACTCCATCGCATCGCCTATCCTACCATTATTTTTTACAAGTTGGAAAATGATTAAGTTGTCAGCAGTAAAGAGCTGAGAGCTTTCTACCTCCACGTAGAAAAAAATGCAGCGTTCAAATCATTAAAAGTAAGAAACTTAGAGAGAGAATCCTCATAACGTTCTCTCCTGATGACTGATGTTACAAATCAGAGATACCAGTGGGAGGAAAATAAGATGCCTACTAAAAAGTGAGAGCGGGAATGGGCCTATTAAAAAAAGGATTTCACAGACACTGTAGCGTGAACGAGTATACTGCGACCTATCCACTAAACGATTGCCTAAGGTCATGTACTAAAGTGACACCAATCAGGGATGTGTTTATGCACAAGGCATACGCCTAGGGGCGCCGTCACAAGCAAGAAATGAGGAGGCTAATTGTTTTCCATTAATGTAGTAATTGTCTCATTAATGTTATCCTCCTCAATGAAATTGACATATAAAACTTACAAGACCCTTACTTCTGAAAGCCCATACAGCCTCTGCAATCTTCCTGTTCACTCTAATGAGTGATGTCATTTTTTACATCTGTCACAATGCTGCACCCACAGTGTACTTTGTAATACCAGTGTTATGCCGCTGCAAAACAAAAGGTGACATGCTGTGTGTCTCAGCAGCATGAAACAGTAGTAACTGCGGTGTCCCCTCCATTCCAGATGTTTCTTTATGATATGTGACTATTCAACGACTCAGACCGGCTGCATTCTAATGGAGACAATGATACAGAATGTGAGAGACATAGGACAGGACACTATAACCTCAGTTTTTAAAATATGAGAAGATTAACATCTAGCTTAGTACGATGAAAAAAAGTTTGAGTGACCAGCTGAGTGCTTGACCATTCCATCTTATATTCCTGGAAATCCAACAGTCCCACAGCCTGTAACTATAACTAATTTATAGATCTTTGTATCCCTGTGTTATTTCAATATTTATCAATTGTGATAAATATACTTGTATATAATTATTTTCTAAATATAATGTGTAATAATACAGAAGCCACATGTATTCTGTTGCGGTGCTAATCAAGAGCAATTCCACCTGCCATGCCCAGGATGGCCCCCACCACTGAATTTTTGGGGAGACTATGGCCTGTGTGGGCCTGTTGGGGAAAATTATACAAATATCCTTACATTTTTAGCATATATATATATATATACAATTAGCACTCTTTCCAGTTAGTGTGATATTTGACTGGGATATAAGCATTAAACCAGTCATTTTCCATTATAAGATATTAGGTATGAAATAGTTAACTACATCTGACCCATGACTTAGCGATTTCATTTACAGATATTACACAGATTTTTATACATAAAATGTGGTCATTTCCTCAAGGTCTAATAGAGGTTATGTACTGTGCACAAGTGTATCATATAAAGAGATGTACGAACAGATATCACCAAAGTATTGTTAGATTCTTATTGGATTTTTATTTTTCATTGGTTGTTAGCGGGTCGCACCGTGCTGCAAGAATGGATTATAAAAGTGTGTGTGTGGATATATTTCCGTTCGTAGTCCGTTTTCCAGCTGGACCAGCAGCAGCCATGTTGGTAATGCTGTTGTTCCACATTTCTTCCTAATAATAAATTCTAATAATGATGAACCAGAGGACTTTGTTTTTCTTGGTGTCTGCCTCTGAGTGGGTGTGGGATGCGGGGTAAGTATTAGATATTTTCCACAACAGGCCCTTTGGGAAACCTTGGATCCTGAATCATGGGTATTCATAATCCCAGTCTGTGGACTTCCTAAGAAATATGACATGATGGTGCTATGTGTAATGTATGGTAGGCCTCGGTTATTAATGTTGCGGGTCACTAAATGATGTGTATTGTAGAGCAGTGTGTGTGTGGCATTATGGATGCAAAGGGGGTACACAGGCATGTTTGGTGTCCACATGCTACATTTTTCTCAGAGTTTAGTGAGGGGTATTGCCATGGTCTGTGGGCGGAGGGGTCATCAGCTGCGAGGTGCTTAGTCATAAGGGAATCCAGTACAATATGGGAAAAGGTCTCCATATTGCCATGTTCTTGACACAAATGTATCTAGCCTTGAGGCAACTCAGACGGTGTGGTGCCACAAGCACTTTGTTTACATACGGTTCAGGAAGACAATGGCTCTCTAATTACATTGCAATTATATTTATTTATATGCATAATTTACAATCGTACGAGTGGGGCATTTGCAGTGTCACTTTGTGGCGTTTAAGCATCCTTGGCATACATATAAGTCAACTCTGAGGTTTAAATAAGTTAAGCTTTGTTAGATAGATAGAATGGGCAGACAAGATGGCCCCTTTCTTTCTTATGTATTGTCAAATCTATGTCTATTTTTAACCATTAAAGGGACTCTTTAGGCAATTTTTTTTTTTTTTTTTTAAATGTTTTAATTGTGTTTATTTGTTTTATCTTCTCCAATGTAATGCGTCTAAGAAGTCCCCATAGTAACAGAGCCTCGCCTTCTGGATCCATGCCCTTTCTTCCAGTACTCTCTCATGAGAGATGTCATCTTGCAGACATGTGACCCAATGCCATGGAGGAGGAACTTCCCACTACCAGTATAATGTTGCTGCAACAAACAGAATGCCACTGACTGTTGATGAAGAGGTATGTGTGTGGGGCCCACTTTATAAGGGGGCCCCAATGCTGGCAGACATTTATATTATGTGTGGGGATGTCTGTCATCAAGGGAGGAAGGAAGAAAGCTCCTAGAGAAAGCCTATATGTGCAATTAAAGGCATGGCTGGATATGGAAGATGGAGACAATGGGTGTGCATTAGGTCCGGGTGGCTATTAAATTTGTACTGCTTTGGTTGTGGCTTCAACTGTGCAAGATGTCAACTCTCATAAGAAAGAACAGGAAGAAAGAGGCATGTATGAATCTGTTATCTGTGGCTTATTAGAAATAAATAAAGTGTAAACAGTATATCCCTTTCTGGTTTGCTACCTTGTTGTGGGTGGTGAAGGGGCCAGTGTACCTCAATGAAGCTGTGAGCTAGACCATGTAGAGTCACCCAAAATGGGCAGGTCAGACGAATCATGGTCAAGTGGAGATGGAACTGGTAACCCACTACAGTATCTTTGCCATGATGGATAAGCACAACCAGAAACACAGATAGATGTGCCTGGTATGCTGCGTTCATATGGTCACCGAGAGTCAGACACGACTGAAGCACAGAACAACAAAACAGTAGATGCCAATTACATTGATAAGGACACAATTAATTAACCTAGTTATTCAAAGCCAAAATGCCTAACGAGCCCTTTTCCCAGCAGTCCTAGCCGTCAGGATTATATTCAGTCTTTTCTCTGTCGGTGCAGATGTACGAGCTGCTCTCCGGATCGTTTCAATCACCGTGTAAGTTTGCGGCGCTAGTAATTTGTTAGGTTCCTAGCTCCGGGCGCGCTCTTCGCATCACCATACTAAATGCAATTTGTGCAGATGTTATAAAGCCAGCAGCACACAGTAGCTATTCATCTTTCCTCCCTTGGTGTCGCCCGTACCCGGCCTCCTATCCTCAGCCCTTCAGAATTAGGAGCCAGTAATAATGCCAGCAGATGTTCCTTGCGAGGCTGAATTATTCATTTCTGGGGTGTAATATTATCTGCCTCTGTTATGGACTCAATGAGACATTCCCGGTGGTTTACTGGGGGAAATAAAGACATTATTGGAACATTTCTAGAGATGGTATTTGGGTTGTTTTTTATATTACACTTAAAGGGACCACGTTACTTCTAAATCAAAATTTATTTTTAAAAGCATATATAAGTTTCCTGGATTATGAATGCATCAACAGTGTATGCAAACATTTTTTTGCATGAAAAAATCCCAAAATAAACATTAGGAAATTGACCCTAAAGCTTGCAAATGCCTTCAGTTTTTAGGCAATTGATTTTGAAAAAGGATCAAAGCTAAATTAGCATAAAGTTCATAATTCGTTCTGGCCAATCAGAGGCAGCTACAATATTGTTGCAATCTCTGGGGATTCAGTATCTGCAGCAAAGCATCATGGGATGTTTAGTATTTTGTTCCTAACACAAGAAGCAGCTCATGTAGTGCTGAACTGGATCGCTGCACTGTGCTGCTGCTGGCTAATAAGTGAGTATAGGATTTAAAAAATGTACTTGAATGCAGCGTTTCTATTGGATAGTACCAGATGCCTGTGTGAGTAGCTCTGGGGGTGTGGAAACCAATAAAAAAAATAAACATGTATGCGTATAGAATGGCTCAATGTAATGTGCGTGTCTGATATAAGAAGCATGTGTTAGATTAGAAAGAAGGTACACACAGGGAAACTTAGAAAGCTATCCTAAAAGAGAATAAAAAACTGGGTATACATTGAACTATCCATTTTTCTAAAATACCTGAGATATTTAAGATTGTTTGACTTGCATTATCTGAAAAGGAGAGGCTCACAGAGACTAATTAGCTGCTTTCATGTGATAATTAGTATCACCAACTGTATAAATGCACGCTGAGCTGCAAATTAGCATAGCGAGTTGCTCATTAGCATACAGGGCCACATAAATAATACTGGATATCACATGGATGATTTACTGCAGAGAAAATACGGCTAAGAATAATAATTTTCCACTCTCTTTAACATGAAATGCACTTTAGAGTGACATAGCAAAGGTCCAAGTTATTACAAATAAATATAATTACAACGGGTCCTATTTTGAAGGGAAATGTTAGATAATTAAGCTTGTTAATTGGGTATTTTGAGCAGAAGTTACATACAAATGCCCTCCCTCCTATATCTCACAATGGGAATGATAATCCAAAAGAACCTGCTGAGTTTATATAGATCAGAATAATGATAAGACTTTGAAACATAAATGTGTCTGTATCTATCCATCTGGGCGTGTTCTTGTGGTTTATCACCCTTTACTGTGCACCACTTAAAGGAGCACTGCCCAATAAATAGTTATATGCATTTGAAGTTTGAGTCTAAGTAGGAAAATGCAAAAGCTTAGTTTTTTTATTTAATTTGGTTGTCTACTGGCTATACACAGTGGCCATCTTTCAATCGAACTGAATAGAGAATGTATCTAAATCCTCACAGGCCTGTAAGCCTAATGGGATATATAACTCTTCACCTTCGCATGTCTTCGGCAGCACTGACAGCTGCAGTTACAGGAGCCATCCGGCAGATGGCGCAGTCAATTTTCGGGCGCCGTCATGTTTGATGTAAGGCAAATAACTATTCTCCCCTCCGACGTGGCACAACTCGACGCCGCTGAGTCGACAGCGAGGCCATCGCTATGTTCGGCACGGGCATTTACCCCCCCAGGGCCTCGGGCGTGCCCCTCATAACTCAAGGCCTCTTCTGTCGGCGCGCCTTATATGAAAATCTGCACCGCCATCTGTTGGTTGGCGGCGGGATTGCAGCTGTCAGATTTTGCAAATATGAAGAGGGAAAGGACAGCCTAATGTCATTAGAAGCATGTTTTAAAGCAGATAAGAGCCAAAAGGTCCATGTAGCCTTCCCATCGTATCTACCTTAAATATTTGCCTAATTACTCCACAACATAGCCTCACATTTATCTCAGGCATGCTTAACATACCTAACTATGTTTGACTTTACCACCTCCACTGGAAGACGCTTTTACATACCCACAACCTGTCAACTATTAGTAACTGCAAAAGTTAAATATAAACCAGAACTTTAAATAAAAACATTGTGCACATTTATCAAGTCAAGTTCTTCATAGGAGCATCCTGTGATATAGCATGACTTTAACCCTTTATAGTGTATTTCCATTTTAATGTTGGCTCTTGTAAAGAATCCCACTTCAGAAAGGACAAGACATTTATTTAAAAGAAAACTAAACAAAAAATGCATCTCTTTTGTACTATCTATTTTTTTGTAAATATGTTGCAGTGGGAGCTGCCATTTTTGTTTCTGCTGATCTGTTTTCAGAAGTAAAAACTGCAACTGTTAGAAAGGGAATGTGGCTCAGTGCTGTTAGCAAGACTAATGGAAATCTTGTTAATTTACATAAGTACACCTTAAGGAGAAAGCAGTTCCAAAAAGCAACCTAAACATGGCAGCTCCCGTTGCTGCATAATTGTATATAATATACAGTCAGGTCCATAAATATTGGGACATCGACATAATTCTAATCTTTTTGGCTCTATACACCATGTAACGGAACCCATCACTGTTTTACCCTGTTTTATGGTTATTTAATTCTTGGTTAAAATATGATCCTACTGTTATATTATATGTATGTTGGTTGATGCTCTGCAGGATATTAGCTCAGAATATTACAGACACCTAGCAGAATACATAATCCTATTAGGGTCTCCTAGAGGCAGGAGAGCCCTATTGTGTAAAGTGTTCACATTGTGAAAGATGGAACAAAGAGAAGCATTATCTTATCAATGTCTGTTATTGAATCAAAGTAGCCGGCTAGTCCCTGGGAGGTGTGACCCCACCTATTGTTCTCTCTATGTGTATTACCTGTGGCCAAAGAGATGTATAAATATTTCTGTAAAGGTAAATAAAGTCAGTATTCATTTGACTCCCAAATTGTGTGTCGTCCAATATGGGAGGTCGGGAATGGTGAGACTGTAGTGCCTCTTGGGTATTTTACTGTATACCAGCGGAGATATTGGACTGCGTGTTCCAGCTCCGTTACATTTGTTGGCAAGTGGCGGAATTGTTCCCACGGTCAGAAGGACAGCTACAGGAGACACCATTCCGTGGAGTACAAATTGAGGGCAACGCTAGTATCCGTACAGCACCCCTGGCTACCTCAGGATGGAACCGGCTAGTTTTCAGACAGCGTTCCATCATGAGGAGGAGGAGGCGGCCGCGGACTACAGGGATGCAGACAGAAAGGAACTCATGGTTACAGTACCTCTTATTACCCCACAGACTGAGTTTCAAAGAGAGCTCCAAAGCAGACTGGCCTTTTTCCCAGGTACGCTTCCCATAAAAACCTTGGAATGGTTAATGACAGATGTCCACAAATTCATAATGGAAAAGCAGCGGGCACGGGAGCGGTCCATCTTGGGAGCTGCTAACCCACCTCCCACCATTAACCCCCCCCAGCACTGCGTCCGGGTGGTGGGAACTACCAAACCCCTCCACGGTACATCAGGTGCCACACGTGTAACCAGCAGGGCCACATGCAAAGAGACTGTCCCAGAAACAGAAACCGATCCACGTGGAATACTCCAACTAATTCTCCCCCCCAGCGGCCGTGTGAACCCCAGGGAGCTGAAGGTGTCGTCCTTCCTCCCCAGCGGCAGTGTGTACCCCAGGGAGCTGAAGGTGTCGTCCTTCCTCCCCAGCAGCAGTGTGTACCCCAGGGGGCCGAAGGTGTCGTCCTTCCTCCCCAGCGGCAGTGTGTTCCCCAGGGAGCTGAAGGTGTCGTCCTTCCTCCCCAGCAGCAGTGTGTACCCCAGGGAACTGAAGGTGTCGTCCTTCCTCCCCAGCGGCAGTATGTACCCCAGGGAGCTGAAGGTGTCGTCCTTCCTCCCCAGCGGCAGTGTGTACCCCAGGGGGCCGAAGGTGTCGTCCTTCCCCCCCAGCGGCAGTGTGTACCCCAGGGAGCTGAAGGTGTCGTCCTTCCTCCCCAGCGGCAGTGTGTACCCCAGGGAGCTGAAGGTGTCGTCCTTCCTCCCCAGCGACAGTGTGTACCCCAGGGAGCAGAAGGTGCAGTCCTTTCTCACCAGCGGCAGTGTGTACCCCAGGGGGCCGAAGGTGTCGTCCTCCCCCCCCAGCGGCAGTGTGTACCCCAGGGAGCTGAAGGTGTCGTCCTTCCTCCCCAGCGGCAGTGTGTACCCCAGGGAGCAGAAGGTGCCGTCCTTTCTCCCCAGCGGCAGTGTGTACCCCAGGGAGCTGAAGGTGTCGTTCTTCCTCCCCAGCGGCAGTGTGTACCCCAGGGAGCTGAAGGTGTCGTCCTTCCTCCCCAGCGACAGTATGTACCCCAGGGAGCAGAAGGTGCCGTCCTTCCTCCCCAGCGGCAGTGTGAACCCCAGGGGGCAGAAGGTGTCGTCCTTCCCACCCAGCGGCAGTGTGAACCCCAGGGAGCTGAAGATGTCGCCCTCTCACCCCAGTGACAGCTTACCCTAACAAGGGGAGACACCAATCCCCCAGACGGCGCAGATGGGACCAGGGTCTCTGTGCCTGACCTACCGGGATGCTGGACAGCCTGTCCAGATCCCCAACTACTCTCACTGGGACAACCGGAGGAGGGGGTAAGTACAAATTCCCCTCCCCAGCTAACTCCTAATGTGGCTCCAGGGTTAACAGAGGAAATGTTAACCCCCACTGACCCCCACCTTTCCCTGGCTACTGAGCCGGAATATGTCCCAAGTACCCCAGCAGAAGAGCTGACAGTGGGGCAGAGTGCAGTCGGCCTCTGCCCTCCCCTTGTCCCTTGTACAGAGCAGGATGTCCTACAGGATATACCAGCGGAAGAGCTGGCGTCAGGGCAGAGTGCCGCTGGCCTCTGCCCCTCAAGTCCCCTCAGCGTGTTGCCCCATCACCCCAGCGAAATATCCAGGTGCCTGGTTAGACTTCCCCCCAAAGGGGAGATGTGTGACAAAGTGCCCTTCGCCACTTTGGCTTGGAGAGGACTGTTTGCCAGCCTCCTGCCCTGCGACTATGGCCCTGGGACATATTGCCCTTTGGAACCAGTGTTCGGCCATACCAGAGTGTATGTCACTCATTCTGGCCCTTTACATACAGGGGGGTCATTCTGTACTTGCCCTGTATGAACCATGATACCCCAGATAACTGTCCCATGAAGCCCATTCATATAATGAAAGACTATGGGAAAGACTGTAGCTACATGGCAATTGAACTGTGTGAAGAGGATCTGAGCGCTATTCGGTAGTTTTGTGCGCTCAGATCCCAGCTATCTGGGGATATGGGAAATGTGAGTAAATGTGAATTGCAGTAATGCTGATGGGTTGTCAAACTAGAGAATTGACCAACAAATACTTTTGTCCGGACATCCCCAGGCCGATCCGTTGGGATCAGACCGTGTATGCCGGCTTATGGTCACGGGGGAGGTGTGTAACGGAACCCATCACTGTTTTACCCTGTTTTATGGTTATTTAATTCTTGGTTAAAATATGATCCTACTGTTATATTATATGTATGTTGGTTGATGCTCTGCAGGATATTAGCTCAGAATATTACAGACACCTAGCAGAATACATAATCCTATTAGGGTCTCCTAGAGGCAGGAGAGCCCTATTGTGTAAAGTGTTCACATTGTGAAAGATGGAACAAAGAGAAGCATTATCTTATCAATGTCTGTTATTGAATCAAAGTAGCCGGCTAGTCCCTGGGAGGTGTGACCCCACCTATTGTTCTCTCTATGTGTATTACCTGTGGCCAAAGAGATGTATAAATATTTCTGTAAAGGTAAATAAAGTCAGTATTCATTTGACTCCCAAATTGTGTGTCGTCCAATATGGGAGGTCGGGAATGGTGAGACTGTAGTGCCTCTTGGGTATTTTACTGTATACCAGCGGAGATATTGGACTGCGTGTTCCAGCTCCATTACACACCACCACAACATATTTGAAATGAAATGAACAAGATGTGCTTTAACTGCAGACTTTCAGCTTTAATTTGAGGGTATTTACATCCAAATCAGGTGAACGGTGTAGGAATTACAACAGTTTATATACGTGCCTCCCACTTTTTAAGGGACCAAAAGTAATGGGACAGATTAACAGTCATAAAACAAACTTTCACTTTTTAATACTTGGTGGCAAATCCTTTGCAGTCAATTACAGCCTGAAGTCTGGAACGCATAGACATCACCAGACGCTGGGTTTCATCCCTGGTGATGCTCTGCCAAACCTCTATTGCAACTGTCTTCAGTTCCTGCTTGTTCTTGGGGCATTTTCCCTTTCCAGTTTTGTCTTCAGCAAGTGAAATGCATGCTCAATCGGATTCAGATCAGGTGATTGACTTGGCCATTGCATTACATTCCATTTTCTTTTTCATTCCATTACATTTTCTTTCCCTTAAAAAACTCTTTGTTTGCTTTTGCAGTATGCTTCGGGTCATTGTCCATCTGCTCTGTGAAGTCCAATGAGTTCTGAAGCATTTGGCTGAATATGAGCAGATAATATTGCCCGAAACACTTCAGAATTCATCCTGCTGCTTTTGTCAGCAGTCACATCATCAATAAATACAAGAGAACCAGTTCCATTGGCAACCATACATGCCCATGCCATGACACTACCAGCACCATGCTTCACTGATGAGGTGGTATGCTTTGGATCATGAGCAGTTCCTTTCCGTCTCCATACTCTTCTCTTCCCATCACTCTGGTACAAGTTGATCTTGGTCTCATCTGTCCATAGGATGTTGTTCCAGAACTGTGAAGGCTTTTTAGGTGTTGTTTGGAAAACTCTAATCTGGCCTTCCTGTTTTTGAGGCTCACCAATGGTTTACATCTTGTGGTGAACCCTCTGTATTTACTCTGGTGAAGTCTTCTCTTGATTGTTGACTTTGACACACATACACCTACCTCCTGGAGAGTGTTCTTGATCTGGCCAAGTGTTGTGAAGGGTGTTTTCTTCACCAGGGAAATAATTCTTAGGTCATCCACCACAGTTGTTTTCCGTGGTCTTCCGGGTCTTTTGGTGTTGCTGAGCTCACCGGTACGTTCTTTCTTTTTAAGTATGTTTCAAACAGTTGATTTGGCCACACCTAATGTTTTTGCTATCTCTCTGATGGGTTTGTTTTGTTTTTTCAGCCTAATGATGGCTTGCTTCACTGATAGTGACAGCTCTTTGGATCTCATATTGAGAGTTAACAGCAACAAATGCAAATAGCACACTTGAAATGAACACTGGAGCTTGTATCTGCTCTTTGTAAATGGGATAATGAGGGAATAACACACACCTGGCCATGGAACAACTGAGCAGCCAATTGTCCCATTACTTTTGGTCCCTTAAAAAGTGGGAGGCACATATACAAACTATTGTAATTCCTAAACCGTTCACCTGATTTGGATGTAAATACCCTCAAATTAAAGCTGAAAGTCTGCAGTTAAAGCACATCTTGTTCGTTTCATTTCAAATCCATTGTGGTGGTGTATAGAGCCAAAAAGGTTAGAATTGTGTCGATTTGTCCCAATATTTATGGACCTGACTGTATATGTGGGTATAACTTTGGGTGATGTGTTGGGTTTGATCCAGACATAGCGTTTTCTTTGTTGGCCATAAAGTTACATTTTAGTCTCATCAGACCAGAGCACCTTCCTCCATACATTTTGGTGTCTCCCACATGCCTTTTCGCAAACTCAAAAACGTGCCATTTTGTTTTTTTTGTTGAAAGTAATGGCTTTCTTCCGGCCACTCTGCCATAAAGCCCAACTCTATGGAGCGTACGACTTATTGTCGTCCTATGTACAGATACTCCAGCCTCTGCTGTGGATCTCTGCAGCTCCCCCAGGGTTACCTTAGGTCTCTGTGCTGCCTCTCTGATTAATGCCCTCCTTGCCCGGTCCATGAGTTTTGGTGGGCGGCCGTCTCTTGGCAGGTTTGCTGTTGGGCCATGTTCTTTCCATATGTTTATGATAAATTTGATGGTGCTCCTGGGGATCATCAAAGATTTGGATATTTTTTTATAACCTAACCCTGACAATTACTTTTCAACAACATTGTCCCTTACTTGTTTGGAGAGTTCCTTGGTCTACATGGCAGTGTTTGTTTAGTGGTGCCTCTTGCTTAGGTGTTGCAGCCTCTGGGGCCTTTCAAAAAAGGTCTGTATATGTAATGACAGATCATGGGACACTAAGATTGCACACAGGTGGACATCATTTCACTAATTATGTGACTTCTGAAGGTAATTGGTTGCACCAGAGCTTTTTATGGGCTTCATAACAAAGGGGGTGAATACATATGCACATGCCAATATTCTGTTTTCTATTTCTAAAAAATAGTTTTATGTATATATTTTTCTTATTTCACTTCACCAACTTAGACTATTGTGGTCTGATCCATCACATAAAATCCAGATTAACAAAACTTAAGGCTGTAATGTAACAAAATAGGTAAAAAGTCAGGGGGGTGAAAACTTTTGTAAGGCACTGTATATATATATATATATATATATATATATATATTTCTTTTTTTAACTTTCTATATCATATCACATCTCAAAGAGTTTGCTCTCAGAGTGGGTTATCATGTCCTCAGAACTGACCTATTAAGGTTAGTTTGTTCTCTGATTGAGCACCTCTAGTTTGTTTATGTATGGATCCAGGACGTGGACCCCTTGCTCACTGTGCCTTAGGGAGTTATGAACTACACCTCACTTACGAGGCCCCAAGAAGGCCGAAACGTACGTCTGGGTATGCTGTTTCTCCTGTTCAGGGTAGCATTGCCCGGGATTTTGGGGCTGGATCACTCTAGTGAGTGGGACCAGACTAATATACTACAGGACATTTCTCCCTGTAAAAGGGCACAAGTGGCTAAAAGAGGTTGCTCTCAGAGTGAGTTATCATGGCCATAGAATTAACCTATTACGGTCAGTTCGTTCTCTGATTGAGCACCAAAGATACAATATTTATGTTTATTTTTCACGAGGTAAGACCTTGAATGCAGAGAAAGATGTTTACTGCTATAAAGGAAATATGGCAGTTATTTTTTTTACGAAAGAGACAAATGAAATGCTAATTAGTTTACATGTACACGCTTCACAACAGCATACAAAAGTTAAAAATGCACAAGTCCTTTTATTTAATATATATATATATATATATATATATATATACACACACACAATCATGCATATACTTATTATACTTGTAAACTCATTAAAGGGCTATTTACCTCACTATAAGTGCTCTTCATGGTGTGAGAGAGCACAAGATTTTATGTTAAAATAATTTTTTGCTTTTTTTACATTAATAACAGCTAAAAATCTGCAGTCTTAGGTCTGTTTACAAACACACTCCTGACTGTTCATGGCTAACTACATCTGCCGACAACGGCCGGCAAGCTCCTGTGAACACAAGAATTATGTCTTCTCCCTGCTTTCAGGAATCAGCCATCAGTTAACCCACAAGTGACATATTTAGGAGTTTCCAGCAGTCATTTCCCTGCACAGATGAATATGTGAAGGGTTAACTCTTTCTGTGTGTGTGTATATGTATATATATATATATATATATATATATATATATATATATATATATAGAAGAATAATCAGAGTATTGTAGTATATAGTGATACCTTTTTTATTGGACAAACATATTCATAGGTTTCATGACGAGCTTTCGAGAGCGTTCCTCTCTTTGACGAGTCAGAGTCAATACTGATTATAGATTCACAAATGCAGCAAAAAATTCCAGGATTAACAAATAATGTTTTGATCAGCCAGCCGTGCAAGTGTGTGGGGGTGCAGACCAGAGTAAGTAAATTGGGGTCGTAAATAGTTTTACATTTAAGGAACCATAGGGCTGTAACCAAACTCAGGATGAAGGCAGAGAACAAAAAATAAAAAAATCAATAAACACACATATATATTTACAAGCATGAATGTTGGAGGTTTTAAGAAATTTTGATAATGAGATAAGAATTCAATGTCTACATTAAGTCCTGACTTATTACTGTTAAAGAACATAATCATTTTAATTTCAAATGTCTTTCTTTCCTTAGTGTTTTAAAAAAACAAAAACGTTGAGTATTTTGATTTTGAGATTTTTCATGGAGTGGTTATTCTGGGTGAAATGGTGTCCGACTGGATTACAGTAAATCTCCTCATTGTGCTTATTGATGGAATGTCTGTGTAGATTCATCCTCATATGTAATTTCTGGCTGGTTTCTCCAATGTAGCAGCCTCTCTCGCATGCAGTACATTGTATCATGTAGACTACATTGGATGACGTACAAGACTATGACCCTCTGATGTTATAGGTCTTCTGGTTGTGCGTGGCTGTGTCCTCTTTGCAGATGTGTTGACACAATTTACACCGATTTTTATTGCAAGGTTTTGTGCCATTTTCTATGTTAAGCTCTTCATTGGCCAATCTACTGTTCACCAAAGTTTGTCTGAGATTTGGTGGCTGCCTAAATGCAAGAATGGGGGGTTTGGGGAATATATGTTTTAATTCTGTGTCCTCAGTTAGCAGTGGTTGTAGATCCTTAAATATTTTGGGGATTCTTTCTAGATCCGGATGGTATGTGGTTACCAGAGGTGTACGTGAGGTCATTTCCTTAGTTTTGTATTGCAGCAGGTGTTCACGGGGTGTTTTAATGGCAGAGGTTACTTTCTGTGTTATGACATTAGGTTTATAGCCCTTTCTCCTGAAGGAGTCAGACAGAGTTTTTTAAATGTTTATCACGGTCCTCAGTGTTAGAACATATGCGGTGGTATCGGATGGCTTGACTATAGATAATCGCTTTTTTATTATGTGAGGGATGAAAGCTAGAGCTGTGGAGATAACTGCATCTGTCTGTAGGTTTCCTGTATACCAATGAGTTAAGTTTACCATTGGTGATAGATATGGTGGTGTCCAGAAAGTTCCCCTTAAATATACCGTAAATATAACCCTGATACCATTGCCAAAATACTAGAATATATCCTGACTCACAATTACTTCACCTTCAATGAACAGGTTTACCTGCAAATAATGGGGACCGCGCTCCCTGCCTAAGTCTTACGGGGTCATAGGGGTCGGCGCTCCTTACCTGGCTGAAACTGTGGCCCGCAGTTTAGAGACAAGAAGATACTTTAGCCATAAAATTTTATTTCTAACAAAAAATCTCTTTACAGTACAATTCCTGTTAGTATACATTTTCAGTGGGGTAATTTGAGCAAAGTTCATCCTATTAAGTAACAATTCCTTCTCATTTTGCCATTA
>CM050174.1:8689953-8752453 GCA_027410445.1 Discoglossus pictus
ATATGGTTCTGCAGTACAATGTGTGACTATGAGGGGCTTCCTCCCAGACCCCTACATATGGTTCTGCAGTACAATGTGTGTCTATGAGGGGCTTCCTTCCAGACCCCTACATATGGTTCTGCAGTACAATGTGTGTCTATGAGGGGCTTCCTTCCAGGCCCCTACATATGGTTCTGCAGTACATTGTGTGTCTATGAGGGGCTTCCTTCCAGACCCCTACATATGGTTCTGCAGTACAATGTGTGACTATGAGGGGCTTCCTTCCAGACCCCTACATATGGTTCTGCAGTACAATGTGTGACTATGAGGGGCTTCCTTCCAGACCCCTACATATGGTTCTGCAGTACATTGTGTGTCTATGAGGGGCTTCCTTCCAGACCTCTACATATGGTTCTGCAGTACAATGTGTGTCTATGAGGGGCTTCCTTCCAGGCCCCTACATATGGTTCTGCAGTACATTGTGTGACTATGAGGGGCTTCCTTCCACACCCCTACATATGGTTCTGTAGTACAATGTGTGTCTATGAGGGGCTTCCTTCCAGACCCCTACATATGGTTCTGCAGTACAATGTGTGTCTATGAGGGGCTTCCTTCCAGACCCCTACATATGGTTCTGCAGTACAATGTGTGTCTATGAGGGGCTTCCTTCCAGGCCCCTACATATGGTTCTACAGTACAATGTGTGACTATGAGGGGCTTCCTCCCAGACCCCTACATATGGTTCTGCAGTACAATGTGTGACTATGAGGGGCTTCCTTCCAGCCTCCTACATATGGTTCTGCAGTACAATGTGTGACTATGAGGGGCTTCCTTCCAGACCCCTACATATGGTTCTGCAGTACAATGTGTGTCTATGAGGGGCTTCCTTCCAGACCCCTACATATGGTTCTGCAGTACATTGTGTGTCTATGAGGGGCTTCCTTCCAGACCCCTACATATGGTTCTGCAGTACAATGTGTGACTATGAGGGGCTTCCTTCCAGCCTCCTACATATGGTTCTGCAGTACAATGTGTGACTATGAGGGGCTTCCTTCCAGACCCCTACATATGGTTCTGCAGTACAATGTGTGTCTATGAGGGGCTTCCTTCCAGACCCCTACATATGGTTCTGCAGTACATTGTGTGTCTATGAGGGGCTTCCTTCCAGACCCCTACATATGGTTCTGCAGTACAATGTGTGTCTATGAGGGGCTTCCTTCCAGGCCCCTACATATGGTTCTGCAGTACAATGTGTGTCTATGAGGGGCTTCCTTCCAGGCCCCTACATATAGTTCTACAGTACAATGTGTGACTATGAGGGGCTTCCTTCCAGACACCTACATATGGTTCTGCAGTACAATGTGTGACTATGAGGGGCTTCCTCCCACACCCCTACATATGGTTCTGCAGTACAATGTGTGTCTATGAGGGGCTTCCTTCCAGGCCCCTACATATGGTTCTGCAGTACAATGTGTGTCTATGAGGGGCTTCCTTCCACACCCCTACATATGGTTCTGCAGTACAATGTGTGTCTATGAGGGGCTTCCTTCCACACCCCTACATATGGTTCTGCAGTACAATGTGTGACTATGAGGGGCTTCCTTCCAGGCCCCTACATATGGTTCTACAGTACAATGTGTGTCTATGAGGGGCTTCCTTCCAGTCTCCTACATATGGTTCTGCAGTACAATGTGTGACTATGAGGGGCTTCCTTCCAGACCCCTACATATGGTTCTGCAGTACAATGTGTGACTATGAGGGGCTTCCTTCCAGACCCCTACATATGGTTCTGCAGTACAATGTGTGACTATGAGGGGCTTCCTTCCAGATCCCTACATATGGTTCTGCAGTACAATGTGTGTCTATGAGGGGCTTCCTTCCAGCCTCCTACATATGGTTCTGCAGTACAATGTGTGTCTATGAGGGGCTTCCTTCCACACCCCTACATATGGTTCTGCAGTACAATGTGTGCCTATGAGGGGCTTCCTTCCAGGCCCCTACATATGGTTCTGCAGTACAATGTGTGTCTATGAGGGGCTTCCTTCCAGACCCCTACATATGGCTCTGCAGTACAATGTGTGACTATGAGGGGCTTCCTTCCAGGCCCCTACATATGGTTCTGCAGTACAATGTGTGTCTATGAGGGGCTTCCTTCCACACCCCTACATATGGTTCTGCAGTACAATGTGTGTCTATGAGGGGCTTCCTTCCAGGCCCCTACATATGGTTCTGCAGTACAATGTGTGACTATGGGGGGCTTCCTTCCAGGCCCCTACATATGGTTCTGCAGTACAATGTGTGTCTATGAGGGGCTTCCTTCCACACCCCTACATATGGCTCTGCAGTACAATGTGTGTCTATGAGGGGCTTCCTTCCAGACCCCTACATATGGTTCTGCAGTACAATGTGTGTCTATGAGGGGCTTCCTTCCAGACCCCTACATATGGCTCTGCAGTACAATGTGTGTCTATGAGGGGCTTCCTTCCAGACCCCTACATATGGTTCTGCAGTACAATGTGTGTCTATGAGGGGCTTCCTTCCAGACCCCTACATATGGCTCTGCAGTACAATGTGTGACTATGAGGGGCTTCCTTCCAGGCCCCTACATATGGTTCTGCAGTACAATGTGTGTCTATGAGGGGCTTCCTTCCACACCCCTACATATGGCTCTGCAGTACAATGTGTGTCTATGAGGGGCTTCCTTCCAGACCCCTACATATGGTTCTGCAGTACAATGTGTGTCTATGAGGGGCTTCCTTCCAGACCCCTACATATGGTTCTGCAGTACAATGTGTGTCTATGAGGGGCTTCCTTCCAGACCCCTACATATGGTTCTGCAGTACATTGTGTGTCTATGAGGGGCTTCCTTCCAGACCCCTACATATGGTTCTGCAGTACAATGTGTGACTATGAGGGGCTTCCTTCCAGCCTCCTACATATGGTTCTGCAGTACAATGTGTGACTATGAGGGGCTTCCTTCCAGACCCCTACATATGGTTCTGCAGTACAATGTGTGTCTATGAGGGGCTTCCTTCCAGACCCCTACATATGGTTCTGCAGTACATTGTGTGTCTATGAGGGGCTTCCTTCCAGACCCCTACATATGGTTCTGCAGTACAATGTGTGTCTATGAGGGGCTTCCTTCCAGGCCCCTACATATGGTTCTGCAGTACAATGTGTGTCTATGAGGGGCTTCCTTCCAGGCCCCTACATATAGTTCTACAGTACAATGTGTGACTATGAGGGGCTTCCTTCCAGACACCTACATATGGTTCTGCAGTACAATGTGTGACTATGAGGGGCTTCCTCCCACACCCCTACATATGGTTCTGCAGTACAATGTGTGTCTATGAGGGGCTTCCTTCCAGGCCCCTACATATGGTTCTGCAGTACAATGTGTGTCTATGAGGGGCTTCCTTCCACACCCCTACATATGGTTCTGCAGTACAATGTGTGTCTATGAGGGGCTTCCTTCCACACCCCTACATATGGTTCTGCAGTACAATGTGTGACTATGAGGGGCTTCCTTCCAGGCCCCTACATATGGTTCTACAGTACAATGTGTGTCTATGAGGGGCTTCCTTCCAGTCTCCTACATATGGTTCTGCAGTACAATGTGTGACTATGAGGGGCTTCCTTCCAGACCCCTACATATGGTTCTGCAGTACAATGTGTGACTATGAGGGGCTTCCTTCCAGACCCCTACATATGGTTCTGCAGTACAATGTGTGACTATGAGGGGCTTCCTTCCAGATCCCTACATATGGTTCTGCAGTACAATGTGTGTCTATGAGGGGCTTCCTTCCAGCCTCCTACATATGGTTCTGCAGTACAATGTGTGCCTATGAGGGGCTTCCTTCCAGGCCCCTACATATGGTTCTGCAGTACAATGTGTGTCTATGTGGGGCTTCCTTCCAGACCCCTACATATGGCTCTGCAGTACAATGTGTGACTATGAGGGGCTTCCTTCCAGGCCCCTACATATGGTTCTGCAGTACAATGTGTGTCTATGAGGGGCTTCCTTCCACACCCCTACATATGGTTCTGCAGTACAATGTGTGTCTATGAGGGGCTTCCTTCCAGGCCCCTACATATGGTTCTGCAGTACAATGTGTGACTATGGGGGGCTTCCTTCCAGGCCCCTACATATGGTTCTGCAGTACAATGTGTGTCTATGAGGGGCTTCCTTCCACACCCCTACATATGGCTCTGCAGTACAATGTGTGTCTATGAGGGGCTTCCTTCCAGACCCCTACATATGGTTCTGCAGTACAATGTGTGTCTATGAGGGGCTTCCTTCCAGACCCCTACATATGGCTCTGCAGTACAATGTGTGTCTATGAGGGGCTTCCTTCCAGACCCCTACATATGGTTCTGCAGTACAATGTGTGTCTATGAGGGGCTTCCTTCCAGACCCCTACATATGGCTCTGCAGTACAATGTGTGACTATGAGGGGCTTCCTTCCAGGCCCCTACATATGGTTCTGCAGTACAATGTGTGTCTATGAGGGGCTTCCTTCCACACCCCTACATATGGCTCTGCAGTACAATGTGTGTCTATGAGGGGCTTCCTTCCAGACCCCTACATATGGTTCTGCAGTACAATGTGTGTCTATGAGGGGCTTCCTTCCAGAACCCTACATATGGTTCTGCAGTACAATGTGTGTCTATGAGGGGCTTCCTTCCACACCCCTACATATGGCTCTGCAGTACAATGTGTGTCTATGAGGGGCTTCCTTCCAGACCCCTACATATGGTTCTGCAGTACAATGTGTGTCTATGAGGGGCTTCCTTCCAGACCCCTACATATGGTTCTGCAGTACAATGTGTGTCTATGAGGGGCTTCCTTCCACACCCCTACATATGGTTCTGCAGTACAATGTGTGTCTATGAGGGGCTTCCTTCCAGACCCCTACATATGGTTCTGCAGTACATTGTGTGTCTATGAGGGGCTTCCTTCCAGACCCCTACATATGGTTCTGCAGTACAATGTATGTCTATGAGGGGCTTCCTTCCAGACCCCTACATATGGTTCTGCAGTACAATGTATGTCTATGAGGGGCTTCCTTCCAGACCCCTACATATGGTTCTGCAGTACAATGTATGTCTATGAGGGGCTTCCTTCCACACCCCTACATATGGTTCTGCAGTACAATGTGTGACTATGAGGGGCTTCCTTCCACACCCCTACATATGGTTCTGCAGTACAATGTGTGTCTATGAGGGGCTTCCTTCCAGGCCCCTACATATGGTTCTGCAGTACAATGTGTGTCTATGAGGGGCTTCCTTCCAGACCCCTACATATGGTTCTGAAGTACAATGTGTGTCTATGAGGGGCTTCCTTCCAGACCCCTACATATGGTTCTGCAGTACAATGTGTGTCTATGAGGGGCTTCCTTCCAGGCCCCTACATATGGTTCTGCAGTACAATGTGTGTCTATGAGGGGCTTCCTTCCAGGCCCCTACATATGGTTCTGCAGTACAATGTGTGTCTATGAGGGGCTTCCTTCCAGGCCCCTACATATGGTTCTGCAGTACAATGTGTGTCTATGAGGGGCTTCCTTCCAGGCCCCTACATATGGTTCTGCAGTACAATGTGTGTCTATGAGGGGCTTCCTTCCAGACCCCTACATATGGTTCTGCAGTACAATGTGTGTCTATGAGGGGCTTCCTTCCAGACCCCTACATATGGTTCTGTAGTACAATGTGTGTCTATGAGGGGCTTCCTTCCAGACCCCTACATATGGTTCTGACGTACAATGTATGTCTATGAGGGGCTTCCTTCCAGAACCCTACATATGGTTCTGCAGTACAATGTGTGTCTATGAGGGGCTTCCTTCCAGACCCCTACATATGGTTCTGCAGTACAATGTGTGTCTATGAGGGGCTTCCTTCCAGCCTCCAACATATGGTTCTGCAGTACAATGTGTGTCTATGAGGGGCTTCCTTCCAGACCCCTACATATGGTTCTGAAGTACAATGTGCGTCTATGAGGGGCTTCCTTCCAGACCCCTACATATGGTTCTGCAGTACAATGTGTGTCTATGAGGGGCTTCCTTCCAGACCCCTACATATGGTTCTGCAGTACAATGTGTGTCTATGAGGGGCTTCCTTCCAGACCCTACATATGGTTCTACAGTACAATGTATGTCTATGAGGGGCTTCCTTCCAGACCCCTACATATGGTTCTGCAGTACAATGTGTGTCTATGAGGGGCTTCCTTCCAGACCCCTACATATGGTTCTGCAGTACAATGTGTGTCTATGAGGGGCTTCCTTCCAGACCCTACATATGGTTCTACAGTACAATGTATGTCTATGAGGGGCTTCCTTCCAGACCCCTACATATGGTTCTGAAGTACAATGTGCGTCTATGAGGGGCTTCCTTCCAGACCCCTACATATGGTTCTGCAGTACAATGTGTGTCTATGAGGGGCTTCCTTCCAGACCCCTACATATGGTTCTACAGTACAATGTGTGTCAATGAGGGGCTTCCTTCCAGACCCCTACATATGGTTCTACAGTACAATGTGTGTCTATGAGGGGCTTCCTTCCAGGCCCCTACATATGGTTCTGCAGTACAATGTGTGACTATGAGGGGCTTCCTTCCAGACCCCTACATATGGTTCTGCAGTACAATGTGTGTCTATGAGGGGCTTCGTTCCAGCCTCCTACATATGGTTCTGCAGTACAATGTGTGTCTATGAGGGGCTTCCTTCCAGGCCCCTACATATGGTTCTGCAGTACAATGTGTGTCTATGAGGGGCTTCCTTCCAGACCCCTACATATGGTTCTGCAGTACAATGTGTGTCTATGAGGGGCTTCCTTCCAGGCCCCTACATATGGTTCTGCAGTACAATGTGTGTCTATGAGGGGCTTCCTTCCAGACCCCTACATATGGTTCTGCAGTACAATGTGTGTCTATGAGGGGCTTCCTTCCACACCCCTACATATGGTTCTGCAGTACAATGTGTGTCTATGAGGGGATTCCTTCCAGACCCCTACATATGGTTCTGCAGTACAATGTGTGTCTATGAGGGGCTTCCTTCCAGGCCCCTACATATGGTTCTGCAGTACAATGTGTGACTATGAGGGGCTTCCTTCCAGACCCCTACATATGGTTCTGCAGTACAATGTGTGTCTATGAGGGGCTTCCTTCCAGACCCCTTCATATGGTTCTGCAGTACAATGTGTGTCTATGAGGGGCTTCCTTCCACACCCCTACATATGGTTCTGCAGTACAATGTGTGACTATGAGGGGCTTCCTTCCAGCCTCCTACATATGGTTCTGCAGTACAATGTGTGTCTATGAGGGGCTTCCTTCCACACCCCTACATATGGTTCTGCAGTACAATGTGTGTCTATGAGGGGCTTCCTTCCAGACCCCTACATATGGTTCTGCAGTACAATGTGTGTCTATGAGGGGCTTCCTTCCACACCCCTACATATGGTTCTGCAGTACAATGTGTGTCTATGAGGGGCTTCCTTCCACACCCCTACATATGGTTCTGCAGTACAATGTGTGACTATGAGGAGCTTCCTTCCAGGCCCCTACATATGGTTCTGCAGTACAATGTGTGTCTATGAGGGGCTTCCTTCCAGACCCCTACATATGGTTCTGCAGTACAATGTGTGACTATGAGGGGCTTCCTTCCAGACCCCTACATATGGTTCTGCAGTACAATGTGTGTCTATGAGGGGCTTCCTTCCAGGCCCCTACATATGGTTCTGCAGTACAATGTGTGACTATGAGGGGCTTCCTTCCAGACCCCTACATATGGTTCTGCAGTACAATGTGTGTCTATGAGGGGCTTCCTTCCAGACCCCTACATATGGTTCTGCAGTACAATGTGTGTCTATGAGGGGCTTCCTTCCAGGCCCCTACATATGGTTCTGCAGTACAATGTGTGTCTATGAGGGGCTTCCTTCCAGGCCCCTACATATGGTTCTGCAGTACAATGTGTGACTATGAGGGGCTTCCTTCCAGACCCCTACATATTGTTCTGCAGTACAATGTGTGACTATGAGGGGCTTCCTTCCAGACCCCTACATATGGTTCTGCAGTACAATGTGTGTCTATGAGGGGCTCCCTTCCAGACCCCTACATATGGTTCTGCAGTACAATGTCTGTCTATGAGGGGCTTCCTTCCAGACCCCTACATAAGGTTCTGCAGTACAATGTGTGACTATGAGGGGCTTCCTTCCAGGCCCCTACATATGGTTCTGCAGTACATTGTGTGTCTATGAGGGGCTTCCTTCCAGGCCCCTACATATGGTTCTGCAGTACAATGTGTGTCTATGAGGGGCTTCCTTCCAGGCCCCTACATATGGTTCTGCAGTACAATGTGTGACTATGAGGGGCTTCCTTCCAGACCCCTACATATGGTTCTGCAGTACAATGTGTGTCTATGAGGGGCTTCCTTCCAGGCCCCTACATATGGTTCTGCAGTACATTGTGTGTCTATGAGGGGCTTCCTTCCAGGCCCCCTACATATGGTTCTGCAGTACAATGTGTGTCTATGAGGGGCTTCCTTCCAGGCCCCTACATATGGTTCTGCAGTACAATGTGTGACTATGAGGGGCTTCCTTCCACACCCCTACATATGGTTCTGCAGTACAATGTGTGACTATGAGGGGCTTCCTTCCAGACCCCTACATATGGTTCTGCAGTACAATATGTGACTATGAGGGGCTTCCTTCCACACCCCTACATATGGTTCTGCAGTACAATGTGTGTCTATGAGGGGCTTCCTTCCACACCCCTACATATGGTTCTGCAGTACAATATGTGACTATGAGGGGCTTCCTTCCAGACCCCTACATATGGTTCTGCAGTACAATATGTGACTATGAGGGGCTTCCTTCCAGACCCCTACATATGGTACTGCAGTACATAGTGTGACTATGAGGGGCTTCCTTCCAGACCCCTACATATGGTTCTGCAGTACAATGTGTGACTATGAGGGGCTTCCTTCCAGGCCCCTACATATGGTTCTGCAGTACAATGTGTGTCTATGAGGGGCTTCCTTCCAGCCTCCTACATATGGTTCTGCAGTACAATGTGTGTCTATGAGGGGCTTCCTTCCAGACCCCTACATATGGTTCTGCAGTACAATGTGTGACTATGAGGGGCTTCCTTCCAGACCCCTACATATGGTTCTGCAGTACATTGTGTGACTATGAGGGGCTTCCTTCCAGACCCCTACATATGGTTCTGCAGTACAATGTGTGTCTATGAGGGGCTTCCTTCCAGACCCCTACATATGGTTCTGCAGTACAATGTGTGTCTATGAGGGGCTTCCTCCCACACCCCTACATATGGTTCTGCAGTACAATGTGTGTCTATGAGGGGCTTCCTTCCAGACCCCTACATATGGTTCTGCAGTACAATGTGTGTCTATGAGGGGCTTCCTCCCACACCCCTACATATGGTTCTGCAGTACAATGTGTGTCTATGAGGGGCTTCCTTCCAGACCCCTACATATGGTTCTGCAGTACAATGTGTGTCTATGAGGGGCTTCCTTCCAGACCTCTACATATGGTTCTGCAGTACATTGTGTGACTATGAGGGGCTTCCTTCCAGACCCCTACATATGGTTCTGCAGTACAATGTGTGACTATGAGGGGCTTCCTTCCAGACCCCTACATATGGTTCTGCAGTACATTGTGTGACTATGAGGGGCTTCCTTCCAGACCCCTACATATGGTTCTGCAGTACAATGTGTGACTATGAGGGGCTTCCTTGCAGACCCCTACATATGGTTCTGCAGTACAATGTGTGACTATGAGGGGGTTCCTTCCACACCCCTACATATGGTTCTGCAGTACAATGTGTGTCTATGAGGGGCTTCCTTCCAGACCCCTACATATGGTTCTGCAGTACAATATGTGACTATGAGGGGCTTCCTTCCAGACCCCTACATATGGTTCTGCAGTACAATGTGTGTCTATGAGGGGCTTCCTTCCACACCCCTACATATGGTTCTGCAGTACAATGTGTGACTATGAGGGGCTTCCTTCCAGACCCCTAAATATGGTTCTGCAGTACAATGTGTGTCTATGAGGGGCTTCCTTCCACGCCCCTACATATGGTTCTGCAGTACAATGTGTGACTATGAGGGGCTTCCTTCCAGGCCCCTACATATGGTTCTGCAGTACAATGTGTGACTATGAGGGGCTTCCTTGCAGACCCCTACATATGGTTCTGCAGTACAATGTGTGACTATGAGGGGCTTCCTTCCAGACCCCTACATATGGTTCTGCAGTACAATGTGTGTCTATGAGGGGCTTCCTTCCAGACCCCTACATATGGTTCTGCAGTACAATGTGTGTCTATGAGGGGCTTCCTTCCAGGCCCCTACATATGGTTCTGCAGTACAATGTGTGTCTATGAGGGGCTTCCTTCCAGGCCCCTACATATGGTTCTGCAGTACAATGTGTGTCTATGAGGGGCTTCCTTCCAGGCCCCTACATATGGTTCTGCAGTACATTGTGTGACTATGAGGGGCTTCCTCCCAGACCCTACATATGGTTCTGCAGTACAATGTGTGTCTATGAGGGGCTTCCTTCCAGACCCCTACATATGGTTCTGCCGTACAATGTGTGTCTATGAGGGGCTTCCTTCCAGCCTCCTACATATGGTTCTGCAGTACAATGTGTGACTATGAGGGGCTTCCTTCCAGCCTCCTACATATGGTTCTGCAGTACAATGTGTGTCTATGAGGGGCTTCCTTCCACACCCCTACATATGGTTCTGCAGTACAATGTGTGTCTATGAGGGGCTTCCTTCCAGACCCCTACATATGGTTCTGCAGTACAATGTGTGTCTATGAGGGGCTTCCTTCCAGACCCCTACATATGGTTCTGCAGTACAATGTGTGTCTATGAGGGGCTTCCTTCCAGGCCCCTACATATGGTTCTGCAGTACAACGTGTGTCTATGAGGGGCTTCCTTCCAGACCCTACATATGGTTCTGCAGTACAATGTGTGTCTATGAGGGGCTTCCTTCCAGACCCCTACATATGGTTCTGCAGTACAATGTGTGTCTATGAGGGGCTTCCTTCCAGACCCCTACATATGGTTCTGCCGTACAATGTGTGTCTATGAGGGGCTTCCTTCCAGCCTCCTACATATGGTTCTGCAGTACAATGTGTGTCTATGAGGGGCTTCCTTCCACACCCCTACATATGGTTCTGCAGTACAATGTGTGTCTATGAGGGGCTTCCTTCCAGACCCCTACATATGGTTCTGCAGTACAATGTGTGTCTATGAGGGGCTTCCTTCCAGGCCCCTACATATGGTTCTGCAGTACAATGTGTGTCTATGAGGGGCTTCCTTCCAGGCCCCTACATATGGTTCTGCAGTACAATGTGTGACTATGAGGGGCTTCCTTCCACACCCCTACATATGGTTCTGCAGTACATTGTGTGTCTATGAGGGGCTTCCTTCCACACCCCTACATATGGTTCTGCAGTACAACGTGTGTCTATGAGGGGCTTCCTTCCAGACCCCTACATATGGTTCTACAGTACAACGTGTGTCTATGAGGGGCTTCCTTCCAGACCCCTACATATGGTTCTACAGTACAATGTGTGTCTATGAGGGGCTTCCTTCCACACCCCTACATATGGTTCTGCAGTACAATGTGTGTCTATGAGGGGCTTCCTTCCAGACCTCTACATATGGTTCTGCAGTACAATGTGTGTCTATGAGGGGCTTCCTTCCAGCCTCCTACATATGGTTCTGCAGTACAATGTGTGTCTATGAGGGGCTTCCTTCCAGACCCCTACATATGGTTCTGCAGTACAATGTGTGTCTATGAGGGGCTTCCTTCCAGACCCCTACATATGGTTCCGCAGTACATTGTGTGACTATGAGGGGCTTCCTTCCAGACCTCTACATATGGTTCTGCAGTACAATGTGTGTCTATGAGGGGCTTCCTTCCAGACCCCTACATATGGTTCTGCAGTACAATGTGTGTCTATGAGGGGCTTCCTTCCAGACCCCTACATATGGTTCTGCAGTACAATGTGTGTCTATGAGGGGCTTCCTTCCAGACCCCTACATATGGTTCTGCAGTACAATGTGTGCCTATGAGGGGCTTCCTTCCACGCCCCTACATATGGTTCTGCAGTACAATGTGTGACTATGAGGGGCTTCCTTGCAGACCCCTACATATGGTTCTGCAGTACAATGTGCGTCTATGAGGGGCTTCCTTCCAGACCCCTACATATGGTTCTGCAGTACAATGTGTGACTATGAGGGGCTTCCTTCCAGCCTCCTACATATGGTTCTGCAGTACAATGTGTGACTATGAGGGGCTTCCTCCCAGACCCCTACATATGGTTCTGCAGTACAATGTGTGTCTATGAGGGGCTTCCTTCCAGACCCCTACATATGGTTCTGCAGTACAATGTGTGTCTATGAGGGGCTTCCTTGCAGACCCCTACATATGGTTCTGCAGTACATTGTGTGACTATGAGGGGCTTCCTTCCAGACCCCTACATATGGTTCTGCAGTACAATGTGTGTCTATGAGGGGCTTCCTTCCAGACCCCTACATATGGTTCTGCAGTACAATGTGTGACTATGAGGGGCTTCCTTCCAGACCCCTACATATGGTTCTGCAGTACAATGTGTGTCTATGAGGGGCTTCCTTCCACACCCCTACATATGGTTCTGCAGTACAATGTGTGTCTATGAGGGGCTTCCTTGCAGACCCCTACATATGGTTCTGCAGTACAATGTGTGACTATGAGGGGCTTCCTTCCAGGCCCCTACATATGGTTCTGCAGTACAATGTGTGTCTATGAGGGGCTTCCTTCCAGGCCCCTACATATGGTTCTGCAGTACAATGTGTGTCTATGAGGGGCTTCCTTCCAGACCTCTACATATGGTTCTGCAGTACAATGTGTGTCTATGAGGGGCTTCCTTCCAGACCCCTACATATGGTTCTGCAGTACAATGTGTGACTATGAGGGGCTTCCTTCCACACCCCTACATATGGTTCTGCAGTACAATGTGTGACTATGAGGGACTTCCTTCCACACCCCTACATATGGATCCGCAGTACAATGTGTGTCTATGAGGGGCTTCCTTCCACACCCCTACATATGGTTCTGCAGTACAATGTGTGTCTATGAGGGGCTTCCTTCCAGACCCCTACATATGGTTCTGCAGTACAATGTGTGTCTATGAGGGGCTTCCTTCCAGGCCCCTACATATGGTTCTGCAGTACAATGTGTGACTATGAGGGGCTTCCTTCCACACCCCTACATATGGTTCTGCAGTACAATGTGTGTCTATGAGGGGCTTCCTTCCAGACCCCTACATATGGTTCTGCAGTACAATGTGTGTCTATGAGGGGCTTCCTTCCAGACCCCTACATATGGTTCTGCAGTACAATGTGTGTCTATGAGGGGCTTCCTTCCAGGCCCCTACATATGGTTCTGCAGTACAATGTGTGACTATGAGGGGCTTCCTTCCAGACCCCTACATATGGTTCTGCAGTACATTGTGTGTCTATGAGGGGCTTCCTTCCAGGCCCCTACATATGGTTCTGCAGTACAATGTGTGACTATGAGGGGCTTCCTTCCAGACCCCTACATATGGTTCTGCAGTACAATGTGTGTCTATGAGGGGCTTCCTTCCACACCCCTACATATGGTTCTGCAGTACAATGTGTGTCTATGAGGTGCTTCCTTCCAGGCCCCTACATATGGTTCTGCAGTACAATGTGTGACTATGAGGGGCTTCCTTCCAGACCCCTACATATGGTTCTGCAGTACAATGTGTGTCTATGAGGGGCTTCCTTCCACACCCCTACATATGGTTCTGCAGTACAATGTGTGTCTATGAGGGGCTTCCTTCCAGACCCCTACATATGGTTCTGCAGTACAATGTGTGTCTATGAGGGGCTTCCTTCCACACCCCTACATATGGTTCTGCAGTACAACGTGTGTCTATGAGGGGCTTCCTTCCAGGCCCCTACATATGGTTCTGCAGTACAATGTGTGTCTATGAGGGGCTTCCTTCCAGACCCCTACATATGGTTCTGCAGTACAATGTGTGTCTATGAGGGGCTTCCTTCCACGCCCCTACATATGGTTCTGCAGTACAACGTGTGTCTATGAGGGGCTTCCTTCCAGGCCCCTACATATGGTTCTGCAGTACAACGTGTGACTATGAGGGGCTTCCTTCCACACCCCTACATATGGTTCTGCAGTACAATGTGTGACTATGAGGGGCTTCCTTCCAGACCACTACATATGGTTCTGCAGTACAATGTGTGTCTATGAGGGGCTTCCTTCCAGGCCCCTACATATGGTTCTGCAGTACAATGTGTGACTATGAGGGGCTTCCTTCCAGGCCCCTACATATGGCTCTGCAGTACAATGTGTGACTATGAGGGGCTTCCTTCCACACCCCTACATATGGTTCTGCAGTACAATGTGTGACTATGAGGGGCTTCCTTCCAGACCCCTACATATGGTTCTGCAGTACAATGTGTGTCTATGAGGGGCTTCCTTCCACACCCCTACATATGGTTCTGCAGTACAATGTGTGTCTATGAGGGGCTTCCTTCCACACCCCTACATATGGTTCTGCAGTACAATGTGTGACTATGAGGGGCTTCCTTCCACACCCCTACATATGGTTCTGCAGTACATTGTGTGACTATGAGGGGCTTACTTCCACACCCCTACATATGGTTCTGCAGTACAATGTGTGACTATGAGGGGCTTCCTTCCAGACCGCTACATATGGTTCTGCAGTACAATGTGTGTCTATGAGGGGCTTCCTTCCAGCCTCCTACATATGGTTCTGCAGTACAATGTGTGACTATGAGGGGCTTCCTTCCAGACCCCTACATATGGTTCTGCAGTACAATGTGTGTCTATGAGGGGCTTCCTTCCAGACCCCTACATATGGTTCTGCAGTACAATGTGTGTCTATGAGGGGCTTCCTTCCAGACCCTACATATGGTTCTGCAGTACAATGTGTGTCTATGAGGGGCTTCCTTCCAGACCCCTACATATGGTTCTGCAGTACAATGTGTGTCTATGAGGGGCTTCCTTCCAGACCCTACATATGGTTCTGCAGTACAATGTGTGTCTATGAGGGGCTTCCTTCCAGACCCTACATATGGTTCTGCAGTACAATGTGTGACTATGAGGGGCTTCCTTCCAGACCCCTACATATGGTTCTGCAGTACAATGTGTGACTATGAGGGGCTTCCTTCCAGACCCCTACATATGGTTCTGCAGTACAATGTGTGTCTATGAGGGGCTTCCTTCCAGACCCCTACATATGGTTCTACAGTACAATGTGTGTCTATGAGGGGCTTCCTTCCAGACCCCTACATATGGTTCTGCAGTACAATGTGTGTCTATGAGGGGCTTCCTTCCAGGCCCCTACATATGGTTCTGCAGTACAATGTGTGACTATGAGGGGCTTCCTTCCAGACCCCTACATATGGTTCTGCAGTACAATGTGTGTCTATGAGGGGCTTCCTTCCACACCCCTACATATGGTTCTGCAGTACAATGTGTGTCTATGAGGGGCTTCCTTCCAGACCCCTACATATGGTTCTGCAGTACAATGTGTGTCTATGAGGGGCTTCCTTCCACACCCCTACATATGGTTCTGCAGTACATTGTGTGTCTATGAGGGGCTTCCTTCCAGGCCCCTACATATGGTTCTGCAGTACAATGTGTGTCTATGAGGGGCTTCCTTCCAGACCCCTACATATGGTTCTGCAGTACAATGTGTGTCTATGAGGGGCTTCCTTCCAGACCCCTACATATGGTTCTGCAGTACAATGTGTGTCTATGAGGGGCTTCCTTCCAGACCCCTACATATGGTTCTGCAGTACAATGTGTGTCTATGAGGGGCTTCCTTCCAGACCCCTACATATGGTTCTGCAGTACAATGTGTGTCTATGAGGGGCTTCCTTCCAGGCCCCTACATATGGTTCTGCAGTACAATGTGTGTCTATGAGGGGCTTCCTTCCACACCCCTACATATGGTTCTGTAGTACAATGTGTGTCTATGAGGGGCTTCCTTCCACACCCCTACATATGGTTCTGCAGTACAATGTGTGTCTATGAGGGGCTTCCTCCCAGACCCCTACATATGGTTCTGCAGTACAATGTGTGTCTATGAGGGGCTTCCTCCCAGACCCCTACATATGGTTCTGCAGTACAATGTGTGTCTATGAGGGGCTTCCTTCCAGGCCCCTACATATGGTTCTGCAGTACAATGTGTGTCTATGAGGGGCTTCCTTCCAGACCCCTACATATGGTTCTGCAGTACAATGTGTGTCTATGAGGGGCTTCCTTCCAGGCCCCTACATATGGTTCTGCAGTACATTGTGTGTCTATGAGTGTCTTCCTTCCAGGCCCCTACATATGGTTCTGCAGTACAATGTGTGTCTATGAGGGGCTTCCTTCCAGACCCCTACATATGGTTCTGCAGTACAATGTGTGTCTATGAGGGGCTTCCTTCCACACCCTTACATATGGTTCTGCAGTACAATGTGTGACTATGAGGGGCTTCCTTCCAGCCTCCTACATATGGTTCTGCAGTACAATGTGTGTCTATGAGGGGCTTCCTTCCAGACCCCTACATATGGTTCTGCAGTACATTGTGTGTCTATGAGGGGCTTCCTTCCAGGCCCCTACATATGGTTCTGCAGTACATTGTGTGACTATGAGGGGCTTCCTTCCAGACCCCTACATATGGTTCTGCAGTACAATGTGTGACTATGAGGGGCTTCCTTCCAGGCCCCTACATATGGTTCTGCAGTACAATGTGTGACTATGAGGGGCTTCCTTCCAGACCCCTACATATGGTTCTGCAGTACAATGTGTGACTATGAGGGGCTTCCTTCCAGACCCCTACATATGGTTCTGCAGTACATTGGGTGTCTATGAGGGGCTTCCTTCCAGGCCCCTACATATGGCTCTGCAGTACAATGTGTGTCTATGAGGGGCTTCCTTCCAGACCCCTACATATGGTTCTGCAGTACAATGTGTGACTATGAGGGGCTTCCCTCCACACCCCTACATATGGTTCTGCAGTACAATGTGTGACTATGAGGGGCTTCCTTCCACACCCCTACATATGGTTCTGCAGTACAATGTGTGTCTATGAGGGGCTTCCTTCCACACCCCTACATATGGTTCTGCAGTACAATGTGTGTCTATGAGTGGCTTCCTTCCACACCCCTACATATGGTTCTGCAGTACAATGTGTGTCTATGAGGGGCTTCCTTCCAGGCCCCTACATATGGTTCTGCAGTACAATGTGTGTCTATGAGGGGCTTCCTTCCAGTCCCCTACATATGGTTCTGCAGTACAATGTGTGTCTATGAGGGGCTTCCTTCCAGGCCCCTACATATGGTTCTGCAGTACAATGTGTGTCTATGAGGGGCTTCCTTCCAGACCCCTACATATGGTTCTGCAGTACAATGTGTGTCTATGAGGGGCTTCCTTCCAGCCCCCTACATATGGTTCTGCAGTACAATGTGTGTCTATGAGGGGCTTCCTTCCAGGCCCCTACATATGGTTCTGCAGTACAATGTGTGTCTATGAGGGGCTTCCTTCCAGGCCCCTACATATGGTTCTGCAGTACATTGTGTGACTATGAGGGGCTTCCTTCCAGACCCCTACATATGGTTCTGCAGTACAATGTGTGACTATGAGGGGCTTCCTTCCAGACCCCTACATATGGTTCTGCAGTACAATGTGTGTCTATGAGGGGCTTCCTTCCAGGCCCCTACATATGGTTCTGCAGTACAATGTGTGTCTAGGAGGGGCTTCCTTCCAGACCCCTACATATGGTTCTGCAGTACATTGTGTGACTATGAGGGGCTTCCTTCCACACCCCTACATATGGTTCTGCAGTACAATGTGTGTCTATGAGGGGCTTCCTTCCAGACCCCTACATATGGTTCTGCAGTACAATGTGTGTCTATGAGGGGCTTCCTTCCAGACCCCTACATATGGTTCTGCAGTACAATGTGTGTCTATGAGGGGCTTCCTTCCAGACCCCTACATATGGTTCTGCAGTACAATGTGTGTCTATGAGGGGCTTCCTCCCAGACCCCTACATATGGTTCTGCAGTACATTGTGTGACTATGAGGGGCTTCCTTCCAGACCCCTACATATGGTTCTGCAGTACAATGTGTGTCTATGAGGGGCTTCCTCCCAGACCCCTACATATGGTTCTGCAGTACAATGTGTGTCTATGAGGGGCTTCCTTCCAGCCCCCTACATATGGTTCTGCAGTACATTGTGTGTCTATGAGGGGCTTCCTTCCAGGCCCCTACATATGGTTCTGCAGTACAATGTGTGACTATGAGGGGCTTCCTTCCAGGCCCCTACATATGGTTCTGCAGTACAATGTGTGACTATGAGGGGCTTCCTTCCAGACCCCTACATATGGTTCTGCAGTACAATGTGTGTCTATGAGGGGCTTCCTCCCAGGCCCCTACATATGGTTCTGCAGTACAATGTGTGTCTATGAGGGGCTTCCTTCCAGACCGCTACATATGGTTCTGCAGTACAATGTGTGACTATGAGGGGCTTCCTTCCAGACCAGTACATATGGTTCTGCAGTACAATGTGTGTCTATGAGGGGCTTCCTTCCAGGCCCCTACATATGGTTCTGCAGTACATTGTGTGACTATGAGGGGCTTCCTTCCAGACCCCTACATATGGTTCTGCAGTACAATGTGTGTCTATGAGGGGCTTCCTTCCAGGCCCCTACATATGGTTCTGCAGTACAATGTGTGTCTAGGAGGGGCTTCCTTCCAGACCCCTACATATGGTTCTGCAGTACAATGTGTGACTATGAGGGGCTTCCTTCCAGACCCCTACATATGGTTCTGCAGTACAATGTGTGTCTATGAGGGGCTTCCTTCCAGGCCCCTACATATGGTTCTGAAGTACAATGTGTGTCTATGAGGGGCTTCCTTCCAGACGCCTACATATGGTTCTGCAGTACAATGTGTGACTATGAGGGGCTTCCTTCCAGACCCCTACATATGGTTCTGCAGTACAATGTGTGACTATGAGGGGCTTCCTTCCAGACCCCTACATATGGTTCTGCAGTACAATGTGTGTCTATGAGGGGCTTCCTTCCAGACCCCTACATATGGTTCTGCAGTACAATGTGTGACTATGAGGGGCTTCCTTCCAGACCCCTACATATGGTTCTGCAGTACAATGTGTGTCTATGAGGGGCTTCCTTCCAGACCCCTACATATGGTTCTGCAGTACAATGTGTGACTATGAGGGGCTTCCTTCCAGACCCCTACATATGGTTCTGCAGTACAATGTGTGACTATGAGGGGCTTCCTTCCAGGCCCCTACATATGGTTCTGCAGTACAATGTGTGTCTATGAGGGGCTTCCTTCCACACCCCTACATATGGTTCTGCAGTACAATGTGTGTCTATGAGGGGCTTCCTTCCAGGCCCCTACATATGGTTCTGCAGTACAATGTGTGTCTATGAGGGGCTTCCTTCCAGACCGCTACATATGGTTCTGCAGTACAATGTGTGTCTATGAGGGGCTTCCTTCCAGCCTCCTACATATGGTTCTGCAGTACAATGTGTGTCTATGAGGGGCTTCCTTCCAGACCCCTACATATGGTTCTGCAGTACAATGTGTGTCTATGAGGGGCTTCCTTCCAGGCCCCTACATATGGTTCTGCAGTACATTGTGTGTCTATGAGGGGCTTCCTTCCAGGCCCCTACATATGGTTCTGCAGTACAATGTGTGCCTATGAGGGGCTTCCTTCCAGACCCCTACATATGGTTCTGCAGTACAATGTGTGTCTATGAGGGGCTTCCTTCCACACCCCTACATATGGTTCTGCAGTACAATGTATGTCTATGAGGGGCTTCCTTCCAGCCTCCTACATATGGTTCTGCAGTACATTGTGTGACTATGAGGGGCTTCCTTCCACACCCCTACATATGGTTCTGCAGTACAATGTGTGACTATGAGGGGCTTCCTTCCAGACCCCTACATATGGTTCTGCAGTACAATGTGTGTCTATGAGGGGCTTCCTTCCAGACCCCTACATATGGTTCTGCAGTACAATGTGTGTCTATGAGGGGCTTCCTTCCAGACCCCTACATATGGTTCTGCAGTACAATGTGTGACTATGAGGGGCTTCAATCCAGGCCCCTACATATGGTTCTGCAGTACAATGTGTGTCTATGAGGGGCTTCCTTCCAGGCCCCTACATATGGTTCTGCAGTACAATGTGTGTCTATGAGGGGCTTCCTTCCAGGCCCCTACATATGGTTCTGCAGTACAATGTGTGTCTATGAGGGGCTTCCTTCCAGGCCCCTACATATGGTTCTGCAGTACAATGTGTGTCTATGAGGGGCTTCCTTCCAGGCCCCTACATATGGTTCTGCAGTACAATGTGTGTCTATGAGGGGCTTCCTTCCAGGCCCCTACATATGGTTATGCAGTACATTGTGTGACTATGAGGGGCTTCCTTCCAGACCCCTACATATGGTTCTGCAGTACAATGTGTGTCTATGAGGGGCTTCCTTCCAGGCCCCTACATATGGTTCTGCAGTACAATGTGTGTCTATGAGGGGCTTCCTTCCAGGCCCCTACATATGGTTCTGCAGTACAATGTGTGTCTATGAGGGGCTTCCTTCCAGGCCCCTACATATGGTTCTGCAGTACAATGTGTGACTATGAGGGGCTTCCTTCCAGACCCCTACATATGGTTCTGCAGTACAATGTGTGTCTATGAGGGGCTTCCTTCCAGGCCCCTACATATGGTTCTGCAGTACAATGTGTGTCTATGAGGGGCTTCCTTCCAGTCCCCTACATATGGTTCTGCAGTACAATGTGTGTCTATGAGGGGCTTCCTTCCAGGCCCCTACATATGATTCTGCAGTACAATGTGTGTCTATGAGGGGCTTCCTTCCAGACCCCTACATATGGTTCTGCAGTACATTGTGTGACTATGAGGGGCTTCCTTCCAGGCCCCTGTGTATAATACGTATATTGTGGGTTATTTGTTCCCCCATCAGTATCTGACTGGAGTGCAGCATTATGGACAATCTCACAGTTCCCAGCCTGCTCTGCTTCCCTGCTGGTAAGTGACTGACAGCTGCAGCAGCCAATAGGAGGCAGCATGTCAGTATGTCCATCAATCAGAAATACATGTGGCGTTACATCTCAAAATGGGACAGTCCCCCAGGTTTCAGGACAGTTGGGGCGATAGGAAGTTCATCTACAGAAACCAAAATGGTAGATTTATTTCATGAGGTGGGAGAAAGCACCAAACATAAAGGAATCTGCTATTTGAGCAATGAGAATGTGGCATCTAAAACCACCCAAAACAAGCAGGAAGCTGATAACTGGGAACATTGAATGGGATACGCTGCAGAGGGCAGACCCATACAGGGACTACTTGTTTGATTTTGGACAGTAAATACAAAGGTTATAAAATTAAAAGAAGATATATATAAAAAAAAAAAGATACATTATAATAAGAGATTAAAATCCAGGAACCTTTAATGAATATATAACAGTTAAACCCAGCAAATAAACAGATTTGTTTGGTTTGTAAAGACATTTTTCACTCACTGGATTCCATAATATGTCCGCCATTGTTCTGGATTCCTTTATACGGAATAAAACCCCTCATCTTTTGTCCTATTCTGGCACTGCCTGTTGCTCACATTCAAAGGGATGATCTAATCCCCTCCTATTCCTTATTCTCTCTCCGTCCTGAGCAATTACGAGCAACAAAAGGTGTGGCGCATACCTCCAGACGTACCGCGCGTTCTCCAGAGTCGCGCACACAGGCGAGGTACATTATTTGTATGTTTTTGTTTGAACTGCGCTCTCATATAATCCGTGCCTGGAGTTAATAAAAGCTTATGACAAGCCGACGGTAACATATATTCAATCAGTGTGAAAAATACATAATCATTTGCAAGGAAACCACACAAATATATTTTGTAAATTGTATATTTTTCTTAGATTTGGGTTTTCTGCACCTCGGGGTTGCTATTTATTTTTTGGCTAATCTGTCGGTGCTAGATTTGCAAATGTGTATGGTGCAAATATTAATCCAGATATTGAGGGATTTGCATTTTTTTAGGATCTGGACTGTTCATAACTGAATAAACTGATACAGCAAAAATGCTGGTTATACCGGAGATAAATATAATTACCATTGGTTGTTACTAGAAACCTTAGGTGGACGTGTTAGAGAATTGAGCTTGAAAGTTGGTACAAATTACATGAAAAAGTCCTTGCAGTCTACTAATGACTAATGTCTCAAAAATCGCAAACAGCCATGTCCAGCTGGTATCAGAATAATGATAAGACTTTAACTGTTTCTAGAACTATTACTATTTATCCATATGGGCATGATGTTGTGGTTTATCTACCCCACTGTGAGAGATAATTCCAATGGGTTTACCATTATAGCGACCCATTGGTTTTATCATGACCACTCATTTTGTATCTTCGCCTACTGGCACACTGATGGATAAGCCAACTGGACTGAGAGTGGGAGGTGTCATGAATCAGCCAGTGGCCATATTGGATTTGGTGTGAACTATGCTGGGGCCATTTTGTGACTGGCAGCGGTGGCCATTTTGGGCTGGGTTATCTTCCACATGCTGTTGCCATGTGGAAGAACAAAAGGTTTGGGGCCCACTTGTTATGGATATATGGTTATGTTGTGGTCTAGGGGATAAAGTATTATAAGTTTACCCCTTAGCATATTCCCATCCCTTCCATGTTTAGGCTCATTGTAATGGGTGTCATGTGAGGGAGCTGGTGGGATGTGTTGGTTGTATGTGTGTGAAACATTGGGTGTTATATTTGTAAATATGAATGTATGTTATTATATTAGTATGTCATTATATTGTGGAGGGGAAGCCAGTGAATACAGGCAAGCCTCCTTTGTTCCCAAAGGCCTGTTAATCCCATTAGCTAAGTGTCCAGCAGAGAACTAACAATGGGAAGCTCACAGCTGGAGAGCAGACAGGCAGGCACCCAGAAACAATGGGATGGCCTGAAGGCTTCTCAGCCTTCATAGCGTGGGCACAGGAGAACCAAGGTGCTTCCCCTGGACATTCAAAGCCCAAATTAATTAGTTGGCCTCGCCTAGTGGGCGGACCTGGGAGGGGACTATTGGTTCTCACACAGTTCCCCTTCATGATTGGCCAGACGTCATTTGGGGCTGGCTAACGGTAGCCACTTCCCCCATTCTTGTGTGATGTTGTTAAATATGCTGTTCTAAAATAAAACATGGTTCATAATTTTCATCAAGACTTTGTGTGCAGGTGTATTATTGACCCAAGGGCATATGCTGGCAGAGGAGATCGTTTCTGACTTCCTTCCAGGGTTCCCAGCGCACACTACCTTAAGCTGGGACTTATGCTCTTGTATCCGCAAAGAAGGTCCATTGGTCTGAGTCACCCAAATCTTAGGTCTAAAACCTACAGGAGATAAGAGGACTAGGATCCTCTATACTCCATCATCATTGTAGGTTGTGACAGGAGGGATTGAGGATAATACCTCCCTGATGATGTCACATGATTTTACCCACAATGCCTACAGGCTATCAGGTCATTTGACAGCTAGGAGGGGCAGAGGAAGGAGGCTAAGGGGCACATAACCACTACATTTACTGACCAACAATGCATACATACAGATGTACTAGTGGGGAATTAACAGCAACGGGCTAATGTTTGATGGCCCCTTGTAGAGTGTTTACGGTAAAGCTCAAGTGCAGAGACTTCTGAACAAAGGATGGCGAGAAAAATAAATAATCGTTAACATTTCTCCTCAAGCAGAGCTGAGTATACCCTCCTACCTGTGTCTATCAGGGGCATGGCCAGCTCTGCATAGGGGCTGGACCATCATGTAGCTTGAAAGTAGGCTGGGCTATGATGTAATTGGCCCCGCCCCTACTGCCCACACAGAGGTATTGAAGGTAGAACCTTCTTTCAGCTGTACAATAAGCTCCGCCCAGTTATAATCACAAAGGCATGTCCAATGTCTATATACACATTACCATAGCCCCACCCTCTTTATTAAACATGAACCACAACTTAACTAGTCATAAGTTATCATCGTTAGTCCAGAAAAGAGACAGAGCAACAGCTCTGCTTGAGGGGGAAAACTGACAATTTCAAAAGTAAGAAATAAATTGTATTCTTTTATTTCTTTTAAACTACATATTTTTTATTAATAGCTGTTGCCCATCAAACAAACAAGAACTTTAATTTCACTGTAATGTCAGAGACTTGGAAGTATGAAAAATGTCTCTACAGTAAATAAAAATGATCTGCATACTATGCATCTGTCTATCTACTTATCTATAATTATTATTATGTGTATTTGTAACATGCCCACATATTCTGTAGCGCTATATAGGGGAAAGTTCAAGTGAAAAATCAATATTAACACATTAAACAGAAGGGAGGGTCCTGTCTTTGGGCTTAAAACCATACACAGTGTTTTCCCTAAAGCACTGACACAAGATGGAAAACTCACAAATTTACAGTCTAAAGGGTATGGGGAGGTACAGGAGGATGAAAGATGGGTTGGGCTTATAGATGCTAAACTTATAAGTTTTTTAAAACAAATTAGTTTTTACAGAGGTATTGAGGCAGGAAAGGAGTCTAGTGGAGTGAGGCAAGAAGTTCTAAGAATTAGGGGCAGCACGAGAAATGCTAGTGGGGGATTAACAGGGGGTCCAAACCGCAACGAGCTAATGTTTGATGGCCCTTTGTAGAGTGTTTACGGTAAAGCTCAATTGCAGAGACTTCTGAACAAAGGATGGCGAGCAAAATAAATAATAGTTAATATTTCTCCTCAAGCAGAGCTGAGTATAGCCTACCTGTGTCTATCAGGGGCATGGCCAGCTCTGCATAGGGGCTGGGCCATCATGTAGCTTGAAAGTAGGCTGGGCTATGATGTAATTGGCCCCGCCCCTACAGCCCACACAGAAGTATTGAGGGTAGAACCTTCTTTCCGTTGTACAATAAGCTCCGCCCAGTTATATCACAAGGCATGTCCAATTACCATATACACATTACCATAGCCCCACCCACTTTATTAAACATGAACCACAACTTAACTAGTCATAAGTTATCATCATTAGTCCAGAAAAGAGACAGAGCAACAGCTCTGCTTGAGGGGGAAAACTGACAATTTCAAAAGTAAGAAATAAATTGTATTCTTTTATTTATTTTAAACTACATATTTTTTATTAATAGCTGTTGCCCATCAAACAAACATGAACTTTACTTTCACTGTAATGTCAGAGACTTGGAATTATGAAAAGTTTCTCTACAGTATATAAAAATGATCTGCATACTATGCATCTATCTGTCTATCTACTTATCTATAATTATTATTATGTGTATTTGTAATGTGCCCACATATTCTATAGTGCTATATAGGGGAAAGTTCAAGTGAAAAATCAATATTAACACATTAAACAGAAGGGAGGGTCCTGTCTTTGGGCTTAAAACCATACACAGTGTTTTCCCTAAAGCACCGACACAAGATGGAAAACTCACAAACTTACAGTCTAAAGGGTATGGGGAGGTACAGGAGGATGAAAGATGTGTTTTGCTTATAGATGCTAAATTATAAGCTTTTTAAAACAAATTAGTTTTTAGTGAGGTATTGAGGCAGGAAAGGAGTCTAGTGGAGCGAGGCAAGAAGTTCCAAGGAATAGGGGCAGCACGAGAAAAGTCCTGATGGCGGAAATGAGAGGAGTTGATAAGAGACAAGGAAAGAAAAAGCTCATTAGCAGAGCGAATTGGAGTTGGGGGGGGGGGGGTTATTTAGCCCACTAGAGCAGATACATAAAAGGGTGCATTATTGTTGAGGGCTTTATACATTAGGGTCATCATTTTACATTTTATTCTGGAGGCCATGGGAAGCCAGCAGAGTGACTAATAGAGAGGAGCAGCAGTCACTGAGCGTTGAGTATGATAGAGGAGTCTAGCAGGGGTATTAATTATGGATTGGAGTGGAGAGAAAGACTGGTGATGGGGCGGCCAGCAAGGAGAGAGTTGCAGTAGTTGAGGCAAGATATAAGAGAGTGAATTAGAATTTTAGTTGTGTCTTGTTTAAGATAGTGACATATATTGGCCATGTGGTTTAAGGTGAAAAAGTCAAGATTTTGTCATAGATTATTATGTGAGGATTGAAAGAGAGGGCAGGGTCCCAAGACAATGGGCCTGGGAGGTGGGAGTGTCAACAGTGAAAGGTCTATGTAGAGTGGAAGCTGTCATAGAGGGTGGGAAGCTCAATCTTTGATATGGTGAGCTTGAGTTGGTGGGCAGACATCGAGGAGGATATGCTAGAGGCAGTTGAAAACCTGTGATAGAAGAGATGGGGATAGATTTGGAGCGGAGAGGCAACTTTGAGTGTCGTCTACATATAGGTGATACTGCAATCCAATATTTTATTAAGGCACCAAGGTACCAAGGGAGGGTGTATTTATGTAGAAGAGGAGGGGGCTAGGACTGGTCCTTGGGGTACGACAACAGTCAGAGGAAGAAGCGTAGAAGATGGGCCAGAGAAGTAGACATTAAATGATCAATCTTCAAGGTATGATGTGAACAATGAGAGAGCGGTGTGATGGATGCCAAGAGAGTAGACAATTTGGATAAGGAGAGAGTGGTCAACTGCGCAGAAGGAAGCAGATAGATCCAGGATAAATAAATTATCTTTTGACTTGATGTCAACTTTAGTAAGAGCTGTTTCAGTCGTGCCCTGTGGCCAGAAGCCAGTTTAGAAGAGGTCAATGAGGGAGTTGGAGGAAATAAATTGGGTAAGGCGACCGTAAATGAGTCGCTCAAGCAGTTTTGAAGCCAGGGGAGTTAAAGATATAGGGCAATATTTAGATGGAGAAGCTGAGTAATGGCCTGTAGAAATAGGAACTGGTGAAGTGCAGGTTGAAAGTAGAAGTTGGAGCTATTGGGGTATATTTATCTAAGTTAGGGTAATTGGGTATAAAAGTTGCTCACTATATCTGTCTGTCCGTGCATCCGTCCATCCCTAGAGCTGATTATTTTCCATGTTACTTTTACGAATATATCTGTGAAACTGATGCCCTCTGTGACCCAATTACATTCCTGGTCTGATAGAATTCATATGAATTAGTCACAGATCGGCGGTGCTTTATTTGCATGTGTCGGATATAACGTGATCAGGAAGTCGGGCCAGTGTTAATGAAAACATCGCAGAGCTGCCATTTGTGCACTAATATCCTGTCAAATATATTTGATTTAATTCACAAAGAGTTGAGCAAATAAGCATGATTTGATTTATTTAATGATTTATGACTAATCTTGCACATCTCAATTGATGGAAACTATGAAATTACTGAGGAATGTTCCGGGACTGAATGCTACATACTGGAAGAAATTATATTTATGCTGAAGGTGTTAATAGTGCAATGTCAAACAAAGCAAATTAAAGGACCACTGTATTTCAAGAAAAAAAGTCACTTTTAGCAGCTACGTAAACCATGGAAATAAATTATTATTAGAGGAAGTTAGTTTTTTTCAAAGGCTGCATGGAGGTTTCTATTTTGTCTTTATTATAGCACTTCCGGAGAACTGTATCATGAGAGTGTGTTTTTACGTATCATAGTAGGGAGTGGTGTGGGACAAGGGAGGAGGGAGCATGAAGAAGTAAAGATGCTGAAATTGACACTATACCCTTCCTCTTTACAGGCCCAAAAGAAGGCTGCTTGCATCAATAGATGCAAGCATTACTTTCCTGCAATGTAAATGCCTCTCTCACACACATACATTCCGCGAAAGTATCATGCATACTTCCAGGGTACAGAACAGGCATCAATATATATATATATATATATATATATATATATATATATATATTTATATATATATATATATATATACACACACACGCAGTAGACTCTCAATTATCCGGCACCCACAGGTATTGGTAGATGAGGGATAAATGTTGTTTCTGGTTGCTTGAGAGCCACTATTAAAAGAGGCCTAGATTAGCAGCACACGGGATGCCCTGCTAAATATATTTGTCAGTGAGGACTGTTCTAGCAGCAGCAGCTTTCACTCCTCACTTACACACAGGTACGTTGGGCTGGAGGGTGCTGTGCTGACCCTGGGAATGTAACTCCGACACTGCTCTGGCTCAGACACTCATGCCTGTCTGCTTCTAGGTAAAACTGAATTGCAGAGACATACAGTGGATGATATCTATGTAAGCATTTTGTGGTATGACAACCTGGCAGCTGTAAAATATAATTTGTATTTAAAGTACAGTATTACTTTTTTTCTTCTGTTAGCTTGAGAGTTCTGGTTAACTGAGAGTCTACTGTGTATATATATATATATATATATATATATATATATATATATACATACATATATACACAGTACATATTAACAATGAAATCATATAAAACTTATATAAAACTTGTACAAATATATATAAATCAAGAAAATTTTTACTGGATTCGGTTCCAGTAAAAATGTCTAAATCAAGATGCCAAGAGTATTTTCTTTTCCAAGCTCCAATGATGAATGGCTAACAGAGCAGTGAGCCTTGAGATCCATACACATTTAACAGGTAAGGAATTAACCCCTGGTCTCATTTAGGCACGTTCCTCCTTATATGTACGATTTTGGTTTATTTTTCTTATTGTATAAGGTACATTTTCTTACATAGATACTGAACCCAATTGAGATATATATATATACACTTACAGGTGTGCACACAAGATTTTTGTCTCACATTCCTCCTTATTAACTACAGTCTTCCTTCTCTAGAGGTCTGCAGGATTTAAGTGCTTCAGCTTGTTGCTCACACTCACGGCCGTACTTGCGGTCACATTAGGAGTGAACTATTTAGTTTAAGGATCAAAAACAGGTCTGGGGTTATTTTGCCAACTGTGAGGACATTATATCCCACTGGCTGGAGAGTCACCAGTAGCTCCTAATCCACCTGTTGTAGATCCCAATTCTAATGAGACAACACATTAAATATTTTAGTTTTTATTATTGAACACCTAGCAGTAACTGCAAGCCCTTTTCCTGTGGGAATGTAAACACCCCCCTCCACAACATTCACTAAAGTATTATCTATGCTCAAAGAGACCAGCAGAGGCATCATAGTTATTTGTTTTCTAATTAAGCTAGTAATATGACATGTTCCCTTCCTACTTCTCAGCTACATTAAATTGCTACGATTTTAAGAATCGTAGCCCGTAGTGGAGCTTGCATGACTTAGAGCTATCAAATTGGCCTCTTAAGACGACGTGGGAGGTAGGTGCGAGAAAACCCTAAGCGACGTGAGAATTCGACTTGCGAGCTCGGAAAACTTTTGATCGGTCAAGCCCGTAACCACTACGTTCCAATTGCGCCATTAAATTGACTCAGAATCACTCACGTTCAACCCCGTAACTCACAAATCGAGCCGGAAACCTATGTGTGCTAGAGAGTTCCCACAAAGATGGTAAAGTCCAACTCGTAGCACTGTAAATGCACATATACATACACTACAGTACATATATTAAATGTTAAAATGTTGTTAAGTCTTAGAAATAATATCTCAACATTCTCAAGCTCGCAAAGAGGCCCCGAAAAATACTTGATTTTATGTTTATATTCCGTGTTATATCGATCCTGGCAATCAATGTGTTAATACATATACTGTACATGTAAAAGAATATCATATTTACGGCTTTATCAATACTGCATGATATCTGGAATGTGGGTCAAAATTGAAGCCCGTAGGACTTTGGAATCCCACCTCCATTTTTCAGTGACGTAATTCTGATGATCTCTTTTGCCATTGGCTCATCTAAACCAGCAACTACGGGTTTGACTAATTGATTACCTTCCTGGCCCCGCATCCAACGTCCAACAGATGATTTACGAGTTTGCCTCTCCGTCCCGTAACTCGCAGCAGGTTCTATTGAATAGCAACATAAGTAGGCAGATTTTTCGAGCTTGCAGCCGTTGCAGGTCTAACGTCGCACTTACAGGCTTCCAATTTAATGTGGCTGTATGTTCTTAGCCATCTTTCATCATAAAGTGATCCTTTAATAAGTTATATTTATGCTGTTTTCATAGCATGTTCTCTTGTTCTAGTGTTAAAGCTTGGCTGGTGGCTCATGCACCAGATTATATTATTCCATCCTCCTCATTGTGGCTGGCTCTTTGTAAGATTCATTGTTGATTACACCGGCTTCAATGACTTATTTGTCAATTTTTACATCATCTATCACTATGAGATTATTTATTTGGTCTATTAAGGGCAACACCTATCGAACATTGTGTTCAATTTGTCAACCTCAGAAGCTCAACATAAAAATATAGCTCCATTCACAGAGACAACCTTGTGGTTAAATGTCTTTAGCATATAGATTTCAGGAGCAAGGTGTTATCTTAAGCCACAGATATGAACCAATAGAATAAAGTAGCAGCAAATATATATATATATATATACATATATATATATATATATATATATATATATATATATATATACACAATTATTGAAGTTATTCCAGATATGAGAAGCATACATAAAAATATATTATTATTATTATTATTATTTAATAATAAACATATTCAGTAAGGCTAAGCAGGTTAAGGGTATACGCAGACACTTCTGAAGAAGCCCTACTGTGGGTAAACACGTAAAGATATTGCCACTGATTACTACTAACATGTCCCCTTGGCAATACCCAGTTAGCATCCTCATGTTGCAATGTTATATTATTTGTAAGCAGAACAGGAGCCGAGATATGCAGCTATCAATTATTTGTTAATAGATTACTTAAGGGTTATGGTAACTTTACTTTGCACAACGTATCATTTTTAATATCACTTTAACATTTTCAAGACTTGACCCGAAATAAGGGTGGGGGTAGTAGCAGCACAAGAAAAGTATTTGAGATGTTAGTGGGAGGAGTTGATTATGGGTTAAGAGAGGTATATGTCCATGGGCAGAGAGGATGCTTTATTAGGGGAGTATTTGGAGATTAGATCTCATATGTAGAGAAGTACAGTGTTGTCAATGGCTTTTACACATACACCCTCCCCTGTTCTGAAGAAAAGATAGGATCTCCTCATGAAACCTTCACTAAACTACAAAAGATGTCTCTGGGGGTCAGGAGAGGAATTAAAAAGATATATGTGTCTTACTTGAAAATTAGCATCATAACATTTTCCCTATGATCCTGTCAGTTAAATTTATTTTTAAACATACGCTTTTATCATATAGTCATTATTTAAAGTCTTTAAAGTCCACTGTAAAAAATAAAAGGTCATACATTAGAGGTTGTTTTATAAGAAATTAGACTGTTGTTTATCAGTGGCATGCAGGTCTTGAATAAGTCAGGGTAGAGAGACGAAACGCGTAGAGTGTTCTTTTGGACTGTTTTTTTTGTATCTGTTTTATACATTCCCTTCAAACCTCCATCAATCTATAGCAATAGCATTCTGATGATCATTTGTTGTGTTGTTTGAAGATCTGAGGCCGTACCTAAACTTACCTGAATGTATCTGTATCTGGACTCATGGGTGTAGGAACTGGGGGGGGGGGGACAAATCCCCCCCCCCCCCCCGATTTTTCGATGTTTGTATGTATCTATAAATAAGCTATTTTATGGCCTGTGTATACAATAAACTGTACCCCCCCCCCCCCACACACACACACCTGGGGAGATGGGGTGGACAAATCCCCCCCCCCTCCCAGATTGTTCAGAATTATTCTGGCTCCTACACTCCTACCTGGACTTACCTGGTATTGTACCAAATGAGTTAATCGTGCTTGAACTGACTTGGGCGTGCTCGGTTTACACCAGCGCCATTTTATAATTCCCTATATATGTTTGTATTATAGTTTTATCTTTATTTGTCTACAATACATTTTAATTGGAGCCATTCTCTACGTACAATCTGGATTTGGACCGGTCACCTATTGAGCTATTATAACTATAAATTCTAGGGTGCCAAATCCCCCACACACTCTTCTCTTATTGAAATACACCTGGTTTTCACAAGAACATGTCTCATACAAATTTCTTTTCCAATCTCATCACTGGATAAATTCCTTCTGAAGTCAGGTTCACATATTTTGCAACCAACTTTTGAATCCACGGTGGAGCCGAAAAGAACAGTTATTAACCTATTGTGGTTGAGAAGTCACGGGCAGTTAAAACACTATCCCTCTCAAGCCACTTGATAAAAGACTCTGCGGCAATTTCGGAGTTTCCAAAGGCCCCCGTGGCTTTAATTTGCCTCTTGACCTTTATTTCCTTGAATAGAGGCGCGCAGAGAATGGTTTTTCGAAACAATGCCATACTCAGCGAATGCCAAGTCAGCACAGACCAATCAGGAAAAATCAAACAAAACAGGAACAGGGTATAAAATAATGTACAAAATAATGATCTTATCCATTGCTGCTGGTGGCTCTCAGTTGGCATACGTCCCCTCTACTCATAAACTTTCTTACGAAGTCAAACTTTTCCAAACGTATCATCCATGGCAAGAATATATATATTTAGTCAGCAACACCGCAGTGAGGAACCGCTGGAATATATCTCCTTTACTTGCCGAAAATGGCAATCCACGCAAAATAATTAAGATCTATGGTGCTGTGCATTATTGCAAGAGGAGAAAGAAATCTTTGTTAAATAACCCCCACGGGATCATCTTGAATTCCTCGCAGCCGCTGCTACTCTTGCAAATTGCTGTTGGTTTTGGCAGCGGATAAGTGTGGTTTGCTGTGTCTTATAGAGCTTTGTTTTCCTGACACCTGCACAAATACTGTACTTAGTAATGTTCTTATTTGTTATATTGCTAGTATATGTATTTACCAAAGGCTACCATTACTGCCTAAGGAAAGGATGCACATAGAGGATGTTAAAGGGATATGGAATTCAACAAAACACCAAATGATCAAAACTACAAATATAAACCAAGCGCAAATGTTACTTAAACTGATGCATATTTCACTGCTTTACGGGATAGTCTTGAGACATTTCTAGCTGATGGCTATTCTTGGTAGGTTCTGTAAGGACCAAAAATCACAAGCACACTCAAATGGCAATTGCATAAAAAAATGTCAGCTTACCCCTATATTTAGACATTATAACCTCAACGAGGCAACAATGTGGAATTTATTATTGGTGTAAAGATCAATATGGGCATATAAAGAGAGCGTATAATGCATTGTCCATTGTCTAATGAATCATGTGTTGCAGTCGACGCTTGGCTTATGCTCAATTTAAACAAGCAAAGGGAACAATTTTAAAACAATTATAAACTTATCAAAAGAGATTCAAATACAAAAAATACACATTCTCTACTTGATGCCTCTAAATGATGGCATAGAACAGTTTATGGACTTCACAGGCCTTTTAAATACATAGGTCCCTATTCAACCGAGCAATTGTTAGTTTGCGGGCTCCATTACGGGCTCCAGTAACTAATTTGCTATTCAGTTGAAGTCTTATAGCTACCAGCAAACGATCTGCGGGTTACAGGCTGAAAATATTGCGGTTGTCAAAATTGTAATGCCAACTTATCTAAGCCTGATCTTTCAAGCGCAATAATGTTACAATCGCAAATCACTATTCAATTACTACAATTCCTCAGGCCCCCACATCCATTAATGGCAAATGTAGAAGAACAACCTAAGAGTACAGATAGGACACACAAGGGGGTTAAACACCTGTTTGTAGCACTGTAATTGCAAATAAAAAAACAATACTTAACTTTAAAAGACGGGAAAAGCGATGAAACACATTAGAATAAATTGCACAACGGTCTCAAGCTCGCAAATCTGCAATCAAAAAATATATTTTTTTATGTTTCATTTTGTTATATCAATCACGGTAATCAAGGTGTTAATACATATCAGGCCACCCACATGGACTCGTACATTTCCTTCCTTCATTTTTATTATTTTGTACATTGCTGGATTGCGAGTCTGATCGCATATCGGATGTCTAAAAGCGAATTGATTGACGTTTTACCTCCATATTTTACGGACGTAAATCAGTAGTTACGGGCTTGCTTAATTGATCATGATCACGCTCTGAAATGTTACTTACAGGTGCATGGTTTGGGCTTTCGGCCAGGTAGCTGCGGGCTTGATCAATTGAATCTCTCTGTAAATGTTGCAAATTTCAAGACTTTTGGCCAGTATTAAGGCAACTGCGGGCTTGCAATTGAATAGGAGCCATACTCTAGCAGAGCTGCTCCTCTCCACCCCCCATTAGGCATCAATTGGGGGAGAAGGTCAGCTCAGCCCTTAGGGATAAATGCAATATGAGTCTTGCACAAGTTTTTATATCTCCCCCACCCCACAAAGCAAACTTTCATTAGAAGCATTACAAGTACAGCTATATATAGAAGAAACTCAAATTACAAGCATTTATATTTTACTTTTCCATACTGCTTATTAGTCATTCAATTAAATGTTATTTAGTTAGCTATGATGCATAAATACTCATTATTTATTATTTTGTATGTTCCCAAGTTGTTTGGCTGATACCCAGATGGAAAGCCATACCCACCGCTGTCAAAGCCATATGGGGCACATTACATGTTAGTTCAATTACTCAATTACATTATTAAAGAAAATAAAAAGAACCTGGAAGTCACAAAGCCGCTGCACACCATCAGGTAGGAGCCGGAGCTATTGCTGGTGTTGCAGATGCAAATCACCGGCCCATAACAAATCACCGTCTCTCTGCTACCAGGGGTCACTTAATTTACCAGGGGAGCGCAGCATTTAATTATTTTTACAGAAAGGTGACATTATCACTTTGTTGTGGTGAAGGGGCTTGTGTACCTCAATTAAGCTCTGAGCTATGCCACGTAGGGTCACCAAAGATCGGCAGGTCCTAGCAGAAATTTCAGACAAATTGCAGGCCAATGGAGAAGGAACTATACTGTCACTTTAAATGCTTCTGGCGGACTCAGCGAGGGTTTGAAAACCACTTGCGAGTGGTCTTTGGTACTCGTAAATCTTTCTTCTGCTCTTTGCAGCTACGGCAGCTCCCTGATTTGCGACTGATCCATAAAATCTTTTTAGCATAGGTTTGGGTGTCAAAGTCTAATGGAGAAACTCTTAATGGACATTCTTGCCTTGCTTTTCGGCTTTGCCGTGAAGTTCACTGGTAGCAGTGACTTATAGAGGTTCACTCGCAATGTTTTAGGGATGAAGATTAACATAGCTAGGTAGGATTTACTGTGATTTAGAAGAGGACACAGGACCCTTTGCTTTTTGTCATGGGGGCTAGAAATTAGACTGCTCGCCTGACATTAGATTAAAGTGTGGGATTTATCCTATCAGGATTTTGCCTTCAACTGTCAACTCTATAGTCAAAGTTAGTTTACAAAAAGCCTCGGTGAGGAAAGGGTTAATAGTTTCAGTTTGCTTTAGCAGCAACAATATTCATATATTTATTTATTGTTTTATTATCAGAGAGTGGATTTGTTTAATAGTTGTTGTACATACCCATCTCTATCTATCTATCTATCTTTCCCTACAAATATATTATGTTTTTGGTATATTATTTTTTTGGTATATTATATGCGCTCTCCTTTTTTGTTTCCTTTTTACTGCTATTTAGAATGACAGTTAAAAAACAAAATTATCTAAATCCACTAAGGCAAAATGGTACCCTGCAGTAAAGAATAACTGCATATAAAAGTGTATACAAAACCCAGCCACAGTGCCAATTCCTCTGTACGCCTAGACATTTTCCCAGTACCATGGAGAAATAAATTAATTTCAGAGAACCTGTAAAACTTGGTCAACATGAACTTGTTTCAACTAAGTAGAGTAAGTTTCCAAAAAAGTAGTGAAGTTGCACATCTTGATTCTAAGTTACTGTAGACAAAGCTAAGCAGTATAGTACAGTGTGTAAGTATTTAGCCATTGGACATCACAGGATTCCTTGGCGCAGCATGTTCTTGAGATAAATCTGTCCGTCTCCTTCCCAGACCCTTTCATGCTGAGATACACCTGTACATCTCCTTCATTCATAATAATGCGCTTGTGGTCAGAATCAAAAGGTAAATTGACTGGCGGCCAGCTCATTAAGCCGTTCTGTAGGCACGATTCAGTTCGAAATGTTCCTCTGGTTCCTCCAAGGAATGCTCGGGTCAGATGGTACGAGAAAGCGCATGTATATTATCTGCAGAGTGCCAACTTGCTTTCTTTTTGTTCTACAAGTATATTAATTACCAGCCCGTAAATCTGGAATCTGTGCGAATCCCAGCCAGGTGCGAGTTCTTTACACGTCTCGAAGTTGTAATTAGGAAGAATGAGTGGACAGAATGTTCCTTAGTTGGAAACACAGTACTGAAAACTTTGTTTTTATGGAATATGAAACTTCTTTTATACATATTAGTTTAGAACATAAAAAGCCAGAGAAAAAAATAAACATCAATTTAGAAAGGTATTGTACTAAATTATTAACATTATAACATATTAAATCAGGGCAAAAAGGCAAACTCATTTCAGATTAAGGATAACAAAAAAGTATTTTAAGACTAAATACTACATTTAAAGATAATTTAGTAAGCTAATAAGTAGAATAAATATATATAAATATATATATATATATATATATATATATATATATATGTATATATATATATATATATATACACATACACACACATAACATATATAGTTGTTAGTGTTGGTCCCGTTGCGATGTTGGTCACAAAGCGAGGCGAGCAGTTGACGCCCCCAACTGTTAAATAATTGTGACCCTTGCAAAGCGAGGCGAGCACTTGACGCCCCCAACGGAGAGGCCTGCTGGACTTAGACTGCAATGAGCGGCGAAAGTGCTCATTGTGAGGCCCGCACAACTTTCAAACAGAAGGCGCTAATGTCGATGGCCGGAATAGCCGACGAAAAACTTAACACTTGATCGCGAGGCATGCAGTTTACTAATTTAATGGACGAAATTGGTTCAAGCCAAATAATAAAAAAATAATAACACACTCACACACAGCACAGGGGAAGAGCCAGGAAGCCTGGGAGTGAGGTTGCAAGCGAATTTGAGCACTATTTGCATTTTTTCGTCGATAAAAAACAGTCTAAGCAGTGGAAAAAAATGGCGGCCGAAAAAATGTAAAAATTCAGAAAAGTATGTGTGATTTAGAGAATACACGACGGCAAAGACAGTAACACACACGAACAACGCAGAACTTTGAAAATACACAACGGCGAAAACAGTAACACACAATAACAGGCGCGCAGGACTTTGAAAATAAAACCAACAGCAGTCAGAGCGCGCCATTCATTCAGCAGACACACAGAGGAGAAAGACACAGGAAAGGGACAGGGAGGAGATGCTGGAAAGAGACACATGGCATTCCTAAGCACAAAACTTGCAGGTTAACGAGGCCTGCAATGAGCGGCTTAAGCAGGGAGGGCCAAAGGCGCACACTGCACTGGTGGAGATGAGCACCGTAGGCGCTCATCCATACGACCCCGTACGCCTTGCGCATCATACCTACAAAGGAAACATACGACCCACAAAAATACGAACTGAACGGCCACACCACACACAGCGAAAAACACACAAAATACAAACAAAATTGAAAAAAGTGCACATACAGCAGGGGGGGAGGACAGCCAAGATCTGGAAATGAGTTTACACGCCAAATTGAATCACATTTAAAGACTTTCATAGTTACATAGGCCCTCATTCTATTATTGGCCGTAGGAGATGCGGGCCGCAAGGACCGGCCGCAAGCTATTTGCCTATTCTATTCCCATCCGGCCGGGGACTCCGGCAGGCTTGAAGCCGGCGCCTTGTTATCCCTTGAGGCCGCACGCGCCGGAGGAAAGCCTTTGATCTTAAACGGCCGCAAGAGTTTCGGACGCAAGAAAACCCCGGTTGCTATTCTATTGCTCCGGGAACCCTCTCGGCAAGGCTAAAACCGAGCCGCAGCTTACTTGCAGCAAAAAGGTCCCGCAAGCACACAATTAAGCACATAATAAAACAATAATAAAGCCATCCTGCACTCTGATGAGACGATAAAGTGATTGGGGGTGTTAGCATTCATAGCACAACATTCCCCTACACTCAAATCCGAAAATAATTTTTATTTTAATTCATGTCAAATATCCGTGGACAAAGTCCCGAGGGCTTGGAGCACCTCAGACCCGCCAAGGCTGCGGGACGGAAAATAAACCGTTAATGAAATATCGGATTTGGGCGATGTGCAAGCTTGAGAGGGTGTTGCTATTAATCCTCATGTCCCCCATTATGATGCCTAGCATTTACAGAGCTTTACAGTGCCATCTTGAATTTATATTTGCATTTACAGTTTTCTGACTTTGCGGCCGTTTGCAAGATATGCGGCCGGCCATAAGGGGGATATCCTTGCGGCGCCGTCTAATTGAATTGCAAGGTAAAGGTAGCTCTACATGGGGCCGTAAGACGGCGGCAAGGAATCGCAGCTTTACGGCCGTTTTACGGCCGATAATTGAATGAGGGCCATAGTATTTAAGGTTGAAAAAAGACTTTCACTCCATCAAGTTCAACCTTTTAAGATCTCCTCTGATCTGCAATATGCGGATTAACTATTAATTAATTAGTTGTATATATATAAAAAAATACTGCCTCTCTAATTATCCATGATAACCCTGAATTCCCTTTTTAATTAGAAATAAATCCAGTCCCCTTTTAAAGTTATCTATTGAATCCGCTGTCACCGCCTCCTCTGGTAGACAATTCCACAGATTAACCACCCTTACTGTGAAGAACCCTTTTCTTTCTTTGAGGTGGAATCTTTTTACTTCTAACGTCAAGGGATGTTCTCTTGTCAGTTGAAAACCTCTTGGCACAAAAAGCTCCCTTAACAAATCTTTAGACTGACCCTGGATGTATTTATATAAGGTAATCATATCTTCTCTTAGACGCCTTTTTTTCTAGAGAAAATAAGCTTAATTTGGTTAGTCTTTCTTCATAACTTAGCCCCTATATTCCCCTTATTAGTTTTGTTCCCCTTCTCTGTACATTTTACAGCTCTAAAATGTCCTTTTTATGAAGTGGTGCCCAAAATGTTACTCCATATTCCAAATGAGGGCGTACTAGAGATTTGTATAGTGGCAGAATTATATTTTCTTCCCTGGCTTCTATACCCTTCTTAATACATGCTAATATTTTATTTGCCTTTGTAGCTGCTGCTTGGCTTTGAGCACTGTTACCTAGGTGGTTGTCCACAAGCACTCCCAAATCCCTTTCAATATTCGATACACCTAGATTTGCTCCATTAAGATTATAAATTGTATGGCTATTTTTCCTTCCCAGATGCATAACTTTACATTTATTCGTATTAAATCTCATCTGCCATTTAGATGCCCATTCCTCAATTTTATGTAAATCTCTTTGGAGGGAAAGCACATCATTATCTGATTTAATTACCTTGCACAACTTTGTGTCATCAGCGAAAATGGAGACCCCACACTCCAATCCTACCTCTAAGTCATTAATAAATATGTTAAAAAGGAGAGGACCTAATACTGAACCCTGAGGAACCCCACTTACCACATTAGTCCAATCGGAGTATGTTTCATTTACAACAATCCTTTGCTTCCTGTCTTTTAGCCAGCTCTCAATCCATGAGCAGATATTTACTGCAACTCCTGTATCTCTTAGTTTGCACAATAGTCTCCCATGTAGAACTGTATCAAAAGCCTTTGCAAAATCCAAAAAGACTACATCCACTGCCTTGTTCCAGGTTCCTACTAACCTCCTCACAGAAACTAATTAGATTTGTTTGACATGACCTATCCCTCATAAATCGATGTTGACTCCTACTTATAATCCTGTTCAAATAGACATATTCTTGTATATTATCTCTTATTAACCCTTCTAAAAGCTTCCCCACTACAGAAGTGAGGCTCACTGGTCTATAATTCTCCGGATTTGCTCTTGTTCCCTTTTCAAATATAGGTATCACATCAGCTTTTCTCCAGTCATCTGGTAGAGACCCTGTGCTGAGTGAATATTGAAAAAAAAATATAATGGTTTGGCTATTACAGAACCCAATTCCCTTAGTACCCTTGGATGTATTCCATCAGGACCCGGGGCTTTATTAACATTTATTTTTTCCAACCTCTTTTGGATTACTTCCTTTGTTAACCAATTATTTGGCAAAGGTAGTGTAGCCCCATTATGTCGCAGTGTCCCAACGACTGGTATTTCCCTTGTGTATACCGAAGAAAATAACCTATTTAGCTCATCTGCCTTTTCTTGGTCACTAATTATCAGACGGCCTGTGTCACATTGTAATGTTCCTATAGCTTCCTTCCTCGCCTTCTTCCCATTAATATACTTGAAAAATTAATTACAAAAGAGAGTAAGACTAACCCTAAAATATTTTTTATTTTCTATTCTAGCCAGTCTAATCACCCTTTTGCAAGCATTGTTGATTTTGCTTGTATTCCCGTAAAGCAGTCTCTGTCCCCTCTTGTTTGTATAATTTAAATGCCTGTTTTTTACTCCGTAACTTGATTTTTAAATCATTGTTTAGCCATATTGGATGGGATTTACTCCTTTTACTTTTATTCCCACACGGTATATGCCGATGTGTATGTATATTTAGTAAGGATTTAAATGTTGTCCATTTATGTTCAGTGTTTTTACCTGACAGTTCTCTGACCCAGTCTATACTTTGTATTGCTGCCCTTAGACCGTTAAAATCTGCCCTTTTAAAATTAAGAGTTTTTGTTGGCCCCTTAAAATTTAGTTTTTTTAATTCAATCTCAAACGAGACTGTGTTGTGATCATGGTTTCCCAAAGGTTGCCCTATTGCAACATTAGATACTATATCAATATTATTTGTGATGAGTAAATCTAAGATAGCTTCATTTCTAGTAGGCTCTTGTATAACCTAGGCCAGATAATGATCCCTGAGAGTACTCAAGAACCTGTTCCCCTTAGATGAACTGCTGGTCTCATTTATCCAGTTTATTTCAGGGTAATTAAAATCTCCCATTATTAGAACTTGACCATACGTAGTTGCATTTTCAATTTGTAACAATAATTGTATTTCCTCACTTTCAGCTATATTTGGGGGTTTATAGCATACTCCTACTAATATTCTTTGGGAATTTGCTGCTCCGCTATTTAACTCTACCCACAAACATTCAGCTTTATCTCTAGGTCCACCATAAATATCTTCTCTGACTATAGGCTTAAATTCAGGCTTAACATAAAGACAAATCCCTCCTCCTCGTTTACCATTGCCTCTATCTTTCCTAAATAGGTTATAACCATCCAGATTAAAAGTCCAGTCATGAGATTAATCCCACCACGTTTCAGTAATGCCTATTAAATCCCATTTTTCATTAATTGCTAATAATTCTAACTCTCCCATTTTTCCTGGCAAGCTTCTGGCATTAGCAAGCATACACCTTATTTTATGAGTCTGTAGTTCTGAAGTGCCTGCCACTGTATTATTATTTATTAACTTTTATTTGTAACGCGCCAACATATTCAGTAGCGCAATACAGGGGATAAAAACAAGGGAAAATACAGCATTAACAACCTTCCAAAAACGGAGGACCCTGTTTTGAGCTTAGAATCTTTGCAGAAAGTGCTTTTTCCCAAAGCATCCTAGAAGACTGAAAACTCGCCACTTACAATCTAAAGGGAACTTGAATTACTTAGTACTACCTCCCTATTGACTATGCTACCCCTCCCCCATCTCCTCCCCTATGAGTTGTTAATTCATCCCTTATACCCTCTACACTTTCTATCCCATTACTTATATCTAGTCCTCCCCCCCACCTACTAGTTTAAAAACTCCTCCAGCCTTTCTACCATCCTATCCCCTAGTACAAAAGCTCCATCATCATTAAGGTGCAATCCATCCCTACTGTAGAGATTGTACCGAAGTGAGAAGTCAGCCCAGTGCTCTAAAAACCCAAACCCCTCCTTAGTGCACCACATCTTTAGCTACGCATTAACCTCCCTAAGCTCCTTCTGCCTCCCTGGGCTAGCACGTGGCACTGGTAGTATCTCAGAAAATACTACCTTGGAGGTCCTTGCCTTCAGCTTATTACCTACAGTAGTTCTCTAAAATCATTCTTTAGGACACTCCATCTTCCACTAACTTTGTCATTGGTACCAATATGTACCAAGACTGCCGGTTCATTTCCAGCCCCTGTCTACCCGATCCACAACATGATGAATCCGAGCACCCGGGAGACAGCAAACTGTTCGATTGCTGGGATCTGGGTGGCAAATCACCATGTCTACCTTCCTAATAATAGAGTCTCCTACAACCAAAACCTGTCTATTGCTCTGCCTATGCTGCCCTCCCACTCCTCCAGTAGAGCTGTTCTCCCGGCTGTTAGAGGGAACAGCTCTATCTGGCATTGCCATTCCTGAATGGACATCCCCAACAGTTTCACTCAATCCGGCAAATCTGTTGGTGTTTGCCAACTCAGTACTGACCTGCCTCCTCCTGTTCCCCCTGCTTCTCCTTGTAACTATAACCCAGCTACCTCCCTGGACATCCTCACTAGCCCCAGCTCCTCCCTCCATGCTAGGCCCAGCTAAACTGTAATCTGTGAGCACCACCTCCCTTTCCAGTGGAGCAATATCACTAAGTGCTGCAATTCTCCGCTCCAGATTTCCAATTTGAGCTTCCAGAGAGGCAACATGCTCACACCTGTCACAGAGGTATGGACCTGGATCATCTGTTCCAGTATTGCATACATATGACAGGATGTACGCCACCCAAAAATCCCCTAAGCGAGAGAAAAAATGGCCCCCGGAAAAAAACGAAAATAAGGATACACGACCCCTAAGCACGCAAAACATGGCCAAGCACATACGCCTTTTACACAGACCCGTACGACCTACTAAATACACTATTAGGAAGCTAAATGCAAAATGCGTCACACCCGCCTAACACATACACAATCGCAGCCATTTTACACCACTAACTGCAAACTAATAACATTACCATTACAAAATGCGGAAATACACAGCTAACCAAACGGCTTCCCCTCGCACGCACAGCCTATTTACACTGCACACATTGCTGACACTTACACCTCAAGTCACCAACAGTGAAAATGTACATTGTATGCTGCAGGAACATCAAAACCGATTGTTAGCTCTTCAGCACATTGCTTCCTGCATATATTAATTACAAATAGGTAAAGTATATTCGCAAATTAAATAAAGTCTAATTTAAGGAGTTTCGGAACTTGAAAATCAGCTAAGCGAGAAAAAAAATGTTGGGCAAAAAAACTGAAAATGAGGCTACACGACCTGGAAGCACACAAACCACTGACAGGCACGTACGACTTTTGCCTGGGATGTACAAGGTACAAAAATACACAGTTAGGAAGCACAGAAAAAGCTTGCGAGCCGCTTAGCACATAGACAAACTACGCCATTTTACAACACTAACTTGCAACTAATAACATTACGAATCTAAAATGGCGCTTTACACAACTAAACCAAAGGTTTGGCCTCGGGCACGAAGCCTATTTCTAATGCACAGTTGGGACACTGATGACACTTTCTCCTCAGGGCAGCAACAGTCCAACTGTACATTGTATGCTGCAGGAAAATAAAAACAGATTGTTAGCTCTTCAGGCTATTGATTGCTGCATATATCAATTATAAATAGGTAAAGTATATTAATTTATTAAGTAAATAATTAATTAATTATTATTTACAAAAATAGAGAGATATATATATATATCTGTCTTTGTGATGAGCGCCGAAAGGCGCTCAGAGGAGCAAAAGTACATGAGAGGAGAGGCTCGCAATGAGCGCCAAAGGTCCTCAGAGTAGAAAAAGCTTTTCATTGGGTGTCAAACAGCATTGCCATGGCTTCAAATGTTATTGTCCCGTCATTTTTGACAGGCAAGTCGCTAATATATATATATATATTTATAATAAATAAATAGCACATTTGTGGTCACGTTTGAATGTCTAAAACAAGTTAAACAAACGTGTTTCATGCACACAATATTGAGAAATACAGTTATATCTCTATAAAGAGAGAGGGAGGTACAATTATTACCATAAAATATGTATAAAAGCAAATGTAATGTCATACAATACAATTATTACATCAAACAATGCCGTATATTATGCAATTCATCCTATACATACCAACCCACATGGACATTCAACAACACAAATATCCAATTGCCAGACATATGAATATATCACTTAAAAGGTATTCAATGCTTAATTATGGAGAATCCAATTCATGTCGACTTTCCTAAGCGGACATCGACAATAACAATTTTTCCTCTGAACTTCAAGAACAATTTTCCTCCTTACCATGTCCTTGAGAATCTATTAAATATTCCTGCTTTTGTACAGACCCATTAGTTCCTGGGCTTGCTCTCTAGAGCTCTATCCCCCGCATCTTGCTGTCACAAATCATCTCTTTTTATAACAATGAACAGAAGTTTAGTCTCAGCAGTCGCTTCCTTACTTTAGGTTTGCAACAAACTCTCGCATTAATAGATCTGAAATTCATGTGTCTTTTCTGCCTGAATATGAAAGTTGCATTGTTATTTAATGTGAGTTTGACGCAGTTCAGTCCACTGAAGAATGGTGTTTTTAATCTTAAAATAAGTCCATCTAGAACATCATTGTTCGCTGAGTGGTTTATTGGTAAGAGAGAGAGCGGGAGGGAGCGAGTGGACTATTTCCCAAATTATTTTTTGTGTGACTTTAGGAGCACAAAAATAAATAAAGCAAATAGAATGTTCACTTTACAGAGTATATATTATATATCAGTGTATAATGCTGGTTTTGAACAAAATAAATGCATTTTTATCATTGGGCCATTGTAACCATCCTGTTTAGTGGTTCATTCATGTCCGACTCTCATTGACCCTATGGACCTCAGAATACAAGGCACATCTTCTGTCTGGTTGTGCTTATCCATAAGGTTTGCTTAGCCAAAATACTGGGGTGGGTGCCAGTTCCTTCTGCACTGGACTGTGATTTATCTGACCTTTCTACTACAACCTGTCTATCTTGGGTAACCCTACATGGTATAGCTCACAGCTTCATTGAGGTACACAAGCCCCTTCACCGCGACAAGGTAGCAATTCAGAAAAGGATAACCATCTTAATAGAGTTTAAATTGATTATTTAATAATTGGTTATCAAAAAAATAATGGTTTCAGACCACAACATATAGACTTCTCTTCATCCACCATTAGATGTCTAGGAGGAGAGAGAGGATGTGCCAAGAGGAACTATCTTTATCTGTTGTACTGATAAATTTAATGATTATATATATACTAGCGACTTGCCCATCAAAAATGACGGAACAATAACATTTTAAGCCATGGCAATGCTGTTTGACACACAATGTAAAGCTTTCTCTAGTCTGAGGACCTTCGTCGCTCATTGCGAGCCTCTCCTCTCGTTTACTTTTGCTCCTCTGAGCGCCTTTGGCGCTCATCACAATGACAGATATATATCTCTGTTTTTTAAAATAGTAATTAATTAATTAGTTGCTTAATAAATTAATATAATTAATCTATTTGTAATTGATATATCCAGCAATGAATAGCATGAAGAGCTAACAATCTGTTTTTATTTGTGTATATACATATATATATATATATATATATATATATATATATATATATATATATATATACTGTTGCTGCCATGAGGATAAAGTGTCATCAATGTCCCAACTGTGCATTAGAAATAGGCTGCATGCGCGAGGGCAAACCATTGGTTTAGTTGTGTAAAGTGCTACTTTAGATCCCTAACGTAATTAGTTGCAAGTTAGTGTTGTAAAATGGCGTCATTTGTCTATGTACTACGCGGCTCAAGAGCATTTTCCGTGCTTCCTAACTGTGTATTCTTGTACCTCATACGTCTCTGGCAAAAGTCATACGTGCCTGGCGGTGTTTTGCGCATTTCTGGGTTGTGTAGCCTTGTTTTAATTTTTTTAATTTACGTGCAGCCTCACCCCCAAATGTCCTGGCTGTCCCCCCGTGCTGTATGTGATGTTTTTTTTTATTTTATTTTTTTGTGTTTTTGGTGTTTTTTTGACCGCTAACTTCGTATTTTTGGGACCTCGTATTTTTTTATTTTTCTAAGTCCTGCTGGTCGTAATTTTTTTTTGTCTAAGTCCGTATTTCCTCAGTCCCGCAGCGTAGTTTTTCTTTTCAAAGTCCCGCTTTTCTGGGTTGTTTTTTTACCGCGAATGAGGCGCCGTAGAACCTCCACCTTTGCAAGGGTCCGCATAGCAGTTTGACAACTATGATATATATATATATATATATATATATATATATATATATATCCTTCATGCATTGGCCAAACCTAAACAAAACAGGCAAAAATAATACAAATATCATGTTCGTTTTCTATAGAGCTCAATAACTCAGCTGGTGCACTGCCCTGACACTCCTTTACGTGACTTTGTCAGAGTCCTGACAATTGCAAAAAGTATTAATAATATTTAATATCAAAGAAATAATGGAATACTAATTGCATCGCTTCCTACCCCCTTCTGGATCGTTACCTTGTTGGGGTGAAGGGGTTTGTGTACCTCAATGAAGCTGTGAGCTATACCATGTAAGGTGGACAGGTCATAGCAGAAAGGTTAGACAAATCGTGGACCACTGGAGAAGAAACTAGCACCCACTCCAGTATCTTTGCCAAGAAAGCCATATGGATAAGCACAACCAGACACAAAATGTGCCTGGCGTGCTGCATCTATATGGTCACCAAGAGTCAAACACAACTAAAGGACTGAACGAAAACAATGTAAAAATAACCGACTTTGATAAAACAAACAAAAAAAAAAAATCCCCATATTTCCTGTACTATTTTCTTAAAAAGGCACTGCGATATTGACACAGACGCACGCGCAATATCAGTGGCGACTTATTAAACAATTTTAACGTCGTTATTCTTGGCGGCTTACGGAGATCCTTCTTGCAGTTGTTTTTTCTACTTGTTTAGTATTTGATTTTAGCGTATTCTGCAACTTTAATGTGAAGAATTAACATTTGGATTTGTGGCAAAATATTTGCAGCGCTTTTTATTACAACTATAAAACTCCTGATGATTTCCTCTCTCGCAGAACATTACTTGGAGGATCAACTAAGTGCAAATCTAAATGCCAAGAAACTCTGTCTGGGGTTGTATTTATTGTGTTAGTTCTATATATGTGAAAAAAAATCATAGATTTTTTTTAAAGCCCATTTAATGCCCTAATGACAGGAGCTAGTTGTTTTAATTAAAACAAATATTTAAAATGATGCATATCATTGCCTGCTTGTTAGCAGCATGAGACACTGGTAATGTGACAATTTTCCCCTGCAAGCGTGCATGAGGTCACCTCTCATGAGAGTAAACAGAAAGAAAAGAGGAGGCTCCAGAAGGTAAAAGTCTAATTCTCTGTGGACTTTAGTTTTGTTCTCCTCATTGTACATATTATACAAAATATAAACTTTAATTACTTCTAAGATCAAAGTGTAAATGTTATATCATAAGTGTATTGAGAAGAACAAAACAAATGAATTAATCTAATTAAGACATTTATATAAAACAAAAAATGGCTAAAGAGTCACTTTAATAATGCAAAAAACAATAATGAATATTAAACTTTCTTTCAAAGACCGGAATAAGTTCCTGCTGGCCTAAATGGTCAATTTAGGGAGGAAGCTGTGTCTACCAGGCAATTCTGCCACAAGATTATATCAACACAGTGCTCCTCATTGGGGGACACTTGCTGGGTTAAAGTGGGTTACCATGGCAACACGCTTTTGCTTTATGGACGCCCTGTGATGATTGTTTATAATTTTATAAAATTAACATTTTCTTATAACACTTAAGAAGTGTCTCTCGGACAAAGCCCTACTTCCCCACTGATAACCTTATCAGGATGGAGACAATCAGTTCAACTAGAGGCTGATACTTTTCTTTCTGAAAATGAATTAAATATATAATATTGTTATAAATATATAAATAAATTCTATTTATGATCAATGTATAATAAACAAAAAAACAACTAACACGCCATGTTAGGGCAACTATTGCCAGTTTGTTTTCAATTTAAACAACCAAAACTTGATTAAGGACAAAATGTTTTTAGATAGCACATTTTCTATTCTGAGCCAATTCTGTCTGCAACTTTTTTGTAAAGAAGCATATATCCACATTTTTGATAATCCTGGTGAAAGCACTGGCATTATAGTTGCCACAATCAAGTTATTCAAATTAAAACAGAGTTCAAATCCTTCTCCCAACTCAGGAAGTTAATCAGCAGAACAACAAAAAATTGGGACAACCACAATTAATAACCTTATATGGTATGAATTACAAACTGGCCATATCTAGGAACACACAAATACAGTGGCATACAATGCAATGTAAGTGATGGAGGGGACTTCAGCTTCCTATATGTGAACTGCTCCCCTCCTACATTCATCAGTGTTAGGATTTAAGCTCATCCCTATTTGAGCAGATATAAGTTATAAGATGAGTTATTCCTGATTATCACCTGTATTTATCATTTGCAATTTTATCTTTAAACCCAAGACCATGATGAAGATGATGTGTATGTATATATATATATATATATATATATATATATATATATATATATATATATATATATATATATTATTTTATATTTTGTTTAATAAGAATAGACACACAAGTTTTAGAAACATGATAAAAACTGAGTGTTAGTATATATTGAATAGTGTAATAATGTGTGTTAATAGATGCTATGAGGTCTCCAAACCAGTAGAGGTGCTGTGTCACGTTCACATTTGTTGGCTCTTCTGGTATATTGTGGTAGTGTGGTCTTTGGGGACCTTTTTGAATGTGATAGAGATAGAAAGAGTTGAGAGACCAAGTATTCTTGCTATCTTTTAATAAAAAGTCCAAACATGTAAGGACAATGGCTTATGCCAGCAAAATAAAATAAAAATCTGCACAAGCAATCTAACGAACTGCAATCTAACAAACAAACAAACACGCTTTCAGATCATCAGAATCCATTGCCTTTTCTGCATCCATTACAATGTAGGCTTTCTGTGATACTGACCCAGTGACTTTTGGGCCAAGCTTCCCCAGTGGCTCCCACATCATCTTATATAGTCCTTTTCTGTAGAACACAACTGGCTCTAATTCCTGACACAGGTTAGTTTTTCCAAGGCTGCTTGTTACTGAGCAACTTCGGTAGCCAGTTATTTGTTAAATTCCTCTTGTTGCCTATTAGTATCTTGCTGTGCTGCTGTAGCTTGCAATAAGGACATTACTACCTCCACCATTTTCTCTGTGGGCGGCCTTTATCTACAAGACCTGGTACTGCACTTCTGACACCAGTAGTGGTAATGTGACTATATCAAATCTATATCAAAACAGGCAAAAGTCCAAGTATTATTTTTATCTTTTTACAAAAAGTCTTGAATATAAAGAAAGTGGCTTATTACAGCAACAGAAAATAAAAATCTGAACAAGCAATATAACTAACGGCATGAACACCCTGACTAGCCCTGGAGTCTCTTGGCTCTCAGGTAAAACAAACTCAGTGCTTTATATACAGCCCAGTTTCCTCTGTACAGTTCACATTAAATAATACTTTGTTTTCCAGGTCTTCTTCCTCAGACTGCATTAAGTGTAACAAGCAGACGGCTGGGACACTGGCCTGCCCTTCTCTCCAAATGCCCCACCCTGGACGCTAAACACATTTTTTTGGTGAGTGCTGTATTCTTTAATTAACCCAGGGAGAAGATGCTTGTATCTAAATAGACCCTTGAAATTGTACCTTTTTTCAAAAACAGTCTCCAGGCTGTTTGTCTCGGCTCTTCTCCAAACGCAGGTGCAGCAATCCCTGCAGAAAAGCTGCTTTCTCCAGAGATCCTGCTTCCAGAAGGTTTATATTCTACTTCATCTCTATTCTCCATGATGAGATCTGTTTAATGATATATATATATATATATATATATATATATATATATATATATATATATAGTTGCATAGTTACATAGGGCCTCATTCTATTAGCGGCTGCAGCCGTTGCGGGGCCGCAAGGACCGGCCGCAAGCTATTCGGCTATTCTATTCCCTTACGGCCGGAGGCTCCGGCAGGCTTGCGGCCGGCGCCTTGCTATCTCTTGCGGCCGCTCGCGCCAGAGGAAAGCCTTTGATCTAAAACGGCCGCAAGAGTTTCGGCCGTAAGAAATCCCTATTTGCAATTCAATTGCTCCGGGAAACCTCTCTGCAAGGCTAAAAACGAGCCGCTGCTTACTTGCAGGAAAGAGGTCTCGCTAGCACCAATTAAGCACATAAAATAGCTCAAATAAAGCCATCCTGCACTTTGAGAAGACTATAAAGGGATTTTAGGTGTTAGAAAAAATAGCACATAATTATCCTATACTCAAATCCGTAAAATATTTTATTTTTAATATCCGTAAAATATCCATGTAAAAAGTCCAGAGTGCTTGGAGCACCTCAGACCCGCCCACGCCGCAGCCGGAAAATAAACAGTTAATTTGAACTCGGGTTTGGGCTGATGTGCAAGCTTGAGAGTGGGTTTCTTTTAATCCTCATGTCCCCCAATATGATCCCTAGCATTTACAGAGCTGTACAGTGCAGGCTTGAATTTATTTTTGCGATTTTAGATTTCTGCGCTTACGGACGGTTTCAAGATATGCGGCCGGCCGTAAGATGAGATCCTTGCGGGGCCGTATAATAGAATCGCGAGTTAACTGAACCCCCGCAAGGAATCGCAGCCTTACGGCCGATTTACGGCCGCTAATAGAATGAGGCCCATAGTATTTAAGGTTGAAAAAAGACTTTCAGTCCATCTAGTTCAACCTTTTAAGATCTCCTCTGATCTGCAATACGCGGATTAACTATTAATTCATTAGTTGTTAATTAATTATTAATCAATTATTTAATTTTTTCTTTTTTTATTATTATTAATTAGTCCAGAGGAAGGCAAATAGAAAAAAAAAAAAAAAAACAAGCGAGACTTAGCCAATTGTCTCAAGGGGAAATGCAAAAAAATTGGATCATTACTGTCTCTCTAATTATCCATGATAACCCTGAATACCCTTTTTAATTAGAAATAAATCCAGTCCCCTTTTAAAGTTATCTATCGAATCCGCTGTCACTACCTCCTCTGGTAGAGAATTCCACAGATTAACCCCCCTTACTGTGAAGAACCCTTTTCTTTCTTTGAGGTGGAATCTTTTTACTTCTAACCTCAAGGGATGTCCTCTTGTCAGTTGAAAACCTCTTGGCACAAAAAGCTCCCTCAACAAATCTTTATACTGACCCTGGATGTATTTATATAAGGTAATCATATCTCCTCTTAGACGCCTTTTTTCTAGAGAAAATAAGTTTAGTTTGGTTAGTCTTTCTTCATAACTTAGCCCCTCCATTTCCCTTATTAGTTTTGTTGCCCTTCTCTGTACCTTTTCCAGCTCTAAAATGTCCTTTTTATGAAGTGGTGCCCAAAATTGTACTTCATATTCCAAATGAGGGCGTACTAGAGATTTGTATAGTGGTAGAATTATATTTGCTTCCCTTGCTTCTATACCCTTCTTAATACATGCTAATATTTTATTTGCCTTTGCAGCTGCTGCTTGGCTTTGAGCACGGTTACCTAGGTGGTTGTCCACAAGCACTCCCAAATCCCTATCAATATCTGATACCCCTAGATTTGCTCCATTAAGATTATAAATTGTATGGCTATTTTTCCTTCCCAGATGCATAACCTTACATTTATTCGTATTAAATCTCATCTGCCATTTAGATGCCCATTCCTCAATTTTATGTAAATCCCTTTAGAGGGAAAGCACATACAACATACACTATCTGATTTAATTACCTTGCACAACTTCGTGTCATCAGCGAAAATGGAGACACCACACTCCAATATATATGGGAGATTTTAATTACCCTGAAATAAACTGGATAAATGAGACCAGCAGTTAAGGGGAGCAGGTTCTTGCGGACACTCAGAGATCATTATCTGGCCCAGGTTGTACAAGAGCCTACTAGAAATGAAGCTATCTTAGATTTACTCATTACAAATAATATTGATATTGTATCAAATGTTGAAATAGGGCAACCTTTGGGAAACAGTGATCACAAAACAGTCTCATATGAGATTGAATTAAAAAAACAAAATTTTAAGGGGCCAACAAAAACTCTTAATTTTAAAAGGGCAGATTTTAACGGTCTAAGGGCAGCAATACAAAGTATAGACTGGGACAGAGAACTGGCAGGTAAAAAAACTAAACATAAATGGACAACATTTAAATCCTTACTAAATATACATACACATCAGCATATACCGTGTGGGAATAAAAGTAAAAGGAGTAAATCACAACCCATGTGGCTTAACAATGATTTAAAGATCAAGATACGGAGTAAAAAACAGGCATTTAAATTATACAAACAAGAGGGGACAGAGACTGCTTTACGGGAATACAAGGAAATCAACAAGTCTTGCAAAAGCGCGATTAGACCGGCTAAAATAGAAAATGAAAAATTAATTGCAAAAGAGAGTAAGACTAACCCTAAAATATTTTTAAGTATACTAATGGGAAGAAGGAGAGGAAGGAAGCTATAAGACCATTACAATGTGACACAGGCCATCTGATAAATAGTGACCAAGAAAAGGCAGATGAGTTAAATAGGTTCTTTTCGTCGGTATACACAAGGGAGGTACCAGTGGTTGGGACACTGCACCATAATGGGGCAACACTACCTTTGCCAAATAATTGGTTAACACAGGAAGTAATCCAAAAGAGGTTGGATAAAATAAATGTTAATAAAGCCCCGGGTCCTGATGGAATACATCCAAGGGTACTGAGGGAACTGGGCTCTGTAATAGCCAAACCATTATATTTAATTTTTCAAGATTCACTCAACACAGGGTCACTACCAGATGACTGGAGAAAAGCTGATGTGATACCTATATTTAAAAAGGGAGCAAGAGCAAATCCGGGGAATTATAGACCAGTGGGCCTCACTTCTGTAGTGGGGAAGCTTTTAGAAGGGTTAATAAGGGATAATATACAAGAATATGTCTATTTGAACAGGATTATAAGTAGGAGTCAACATGGGTTTATGAGGGATAGGTCATGTCAAACAAATCTAATTAGTTTCTATGAGGAGGTTAGTAGGAACCTGGATCAAGGCAACTCAGTGGATGTAGTCTTTTTGGATTTTGCAAAGGCTTTTGATACAGTGCCACATGGGAGACTATTGGGCAAACTAAGGGATACAGGAATTGCAGTAAATATCTGCTCATAGATTGAGAGCTGGCTAAAAGACAGGAAGCAATTGGACTAATGTGGTAAGTGGGGTTCCTCAGGGTTCAGTATTAGGTCCTCTCCTTTTTAACATATTTATTAATGACTTAGAGGTAGGATTGGAGTGTGGTGTCTCCATTTTTGCTGATGACACAAAGTTGTGCAAGGTAATTAAATCAGATAATGATGTGCTTTCCCTCCAAAGGGATTTACATAAAATTGAGGAATGGGCATCTAAATGGCAGATGAGATTTAATACGAATAAATGTAAAGTTATGCATCTGGGAAGGAAAAATAGCCATGCAATGTATAATCTTAATGGAGCAAATCTAGGTGTATCAGATATTGAAAGGGATTTGGGAGTGCTTGTGGACAACCACCTAGGTAACAGTGCTCAAAGCCAAGCAGCAGCTGCAAAGGCAAATAAAATATTAGCATGTATTAAGAAGGGTATAGAAGCAAGGGAAGCTAATATAATTCTGCCACTATACAAATCTCTAGTACACCCTCATTTGGAACATGGAGTACAATTTTGGGCACCACTTCATAAAAAGGACATTTTAGAGCTGGAAAAGGTACAGAGGAGGGCAACCAAACTAATAAGGGGAATGGAGGGGCTAAGTTATGAAGAAAGACTAACCAAACTAAACTTATTTTCTCTAGAAAAAAGGCGTCTAAGAGGAGATATGATTACCTTATATAAATACATCCAGGGTCAGTATAAAGATTTGTCAAGGGAGCTTTTTGTGCCAAGAGGTTTTCAACTGACAAGAGGACATCCCTTGAGGTTAGAAGTAAAAAGATTCCACCTCAAAGAAAGAAAAGGGTTCTTCACAGTAAGGGTGGTTAATCTGTGGAATTCTCTACCAGAGGAGGTGGTGACAGCAGATTCGATAGATAACTTTAAAAGGGGACTGGATTTATTTCTAATTAAAAAGGGTATTCAGGGTTATCATGGATAATTAGAGAGACAGTAATGATCCAATTTTTTTGCATTTCCCCTTGAGACAATTGGCTAAGTCTCGCTTGTTTTTTTTTTTTTTTTTCTATTTGCCTTCCTCTGGACTAATTAATAATAATAAAAAAAGAAAAAGAAAAAAGAAATAATTAAATAATTGATTAATAATTAATTAACAACTAATGAATTAATAGTTAATCCGCGTATTGCAGATCAGAGGAGATCTTAAAAGGTTGAACTTGATGGACTGAAAGTCTTTTTTCAACCTTAAATACTATGGGCCTCATTCTATTAGCGGCCGTAAATCGGCCGTAAGGCTGCGATTCCTTGCGGGGGTTCAGTTAACTCGCGATTCTATTATACGGCCCCGCAAGGATCTCCTCTTACGGCCGGCCGCATATCTTGGAACCGGCCGTAAGCGCAGAAATCTAAAAACGCAAAAATAAATTCAAGCCTGCACTGTACAGCTCTGTAAATGCTAGGGATCATATTGGGGGACATGAGGATTAAAAGTGACCCACTCTCAAGCTTGCACATCAGCCCAAACCCGAGTTCAAATTAACTGTTTATTTTCCGGCTGCGGCGTGGGCGGGTCTGAGGTGCTCCAAGCAATTTTGGACTTTTTACATGGATATTTTACGGATATTAAAAATAAAATATTTTACGGATTTGAGTATAGGATAATTATGTGCTATTTTTTCTAACACCTAAAATTCCTTTATAGTCTTCTCAAAGTGCAGGATGGCTTTATTTGAGCTATTTTATGTGCTTAATTGGTGCTAGCGGGACCTCTTTCCTGCAAGTAAGCAGCGGCTCGTTTTTAGCCTTGCAGAGAGGTTTCCCGGAGCAATTGAATTGCAAAACTCTTGCGGCCGTTTTAGATCAAAGGCTTTCTCTGGCGCGAGCGGCCGCAAGAGATAGCAAGGCACCGGCCGCAAGCCTGCCGGAGCCTCCGGCCGTAAGGGAATAGAATAGCCGAATAGCTTGCGGTCGGTCTTTGCGGCCCCGCAACGGCTGCGGCCGCTAATAGAATGAGGCCCTATGTAACTATATATATATATATACACACATACATACATATATACATACATTCATTATCATTCTACACACACTGAGCAATTGTGTATTTCTTAAATACATTTGAGGGAGAGCCATAATAATTATTCAGTGTGTGTGATGAATAAAAGTAAATATTATGTGTGACTGCGTAACATGTACTAGTTGCTCTCCCTTGGAAATATATAATAAAATAATGAAGTGTTCTCTTTATTTATTTATATTTTTCTAAATGAGAGAAGTAAGCACAAACTAAAAAAGCAACATGAGATGTTGCCAACTATTTCTCAAATAAAAAATAAAAAAAAATCAGCATAAAATGAGGTGCCTTTGAGTTAGTCTCTAGGCTAGTGCCTACATCACCTATTGGTAAATCCGGCCAGGAGGACAACAACAGGGTTAAGTTAAGAGTATTGCTAGTTACAAAGGAGAATCACCAGCCAGATAATAAACAGTATGAGAAGAGCACACTTAGTTAGGTACAACATACCCTCTACTGGGTTCAGCATACATGGTCTAGGCCCAGGGCACATATAGCTCTGCTCTTCCACATTCACACTATTTCAGTTATTTCAGGAACAATTTTTAAGTAGGATTGTGATGATCTGGCGATCCTGGGGAGATCACTTACAACAGCTAAACTATAAATGCTGTTCATTTAAGTTTGGTTACAATAGCTCTCCTAAAGGAGCTCTGTATGATAAAAAATATTTGAATAATTTGCGTCTGACCAAGAGAGTTATAAAGCATGAAAAATGTCTAAAACCAATTTTCTTCCTCAGACTGCATTAAGTGTATTTACTCACAAGTAGACGGCTGGGACACTGGCCTGCCCTTCTCTCCAAATGCCCCACCCCAGGGACCCTATAACCATTTTTTTGGCGACTGCTGTAGGAACAACTTTTAATTAGGATTGTGATGATCTGGCGATCCTGGGGAGATCACTTACAACAGCTAAACTATAAATGCTGTTCATTTAAGTTTGGTTACAATAGCTCTCTTAAAGGAGCTTTGTATGATAAAAAAAAAAGTTTGAACAATTTGCGTCTGACCAAGAGAGTTATAAAGCATGAAAAATGTCTAAAACCAATTTTTTTATTAGAAATAAATTAATTATGATATTACTGCTCGTATTGAAGTCATCCATGATATTTTTGTGACTGATACCTTTACGTCTCATTTTGAGTGTCTGCTTCTGATCATGTGAAGGGGAGAGGTAGGTGTTAAATAATAAGACAGACAAGATGCAACCTTCTATACACAGAGTCTTCAGTTTTTATGCTCGTAGCTTTCCAGCTGCTACTGTTTCATGTTTCACAAATAACTTTTTTGCTAAACTCCTTTAAGGTACCAAAGAAATGTTACATTTATAATATTCTCTTTTGAGGAACTTGATTTGATAAAAAGCAAAATGTTTTACGCAGCTGAAACAACCAAGTACAGACTTTAAGGTCTAACTATTGTACTTTATTTTCATTTAATGATAATATACAGTTTGACTTTGCTCCTAATAAGGTAAGATCCACTGTGGGTTCTGATATAATCTCTATTCCGGTCCGTTAAAAGACTGCCACTTCATATAGACCCTTGACAACAGAGCTCAATGAGAGTATAAGCCTTTTTTGGAATATTCCAACTCAAGCTACAGACGGACTAACAGTTCAAGGCTGAAGCCCCTTATATTTAAATATACAATTTTGGATGTTTCCTGTTATGTCTCTGCCAGCGCAGTGGTGTACAGCAACCAGTAGGTGATGCGACTGTGGTGCGCTGAGACTTTGTTGAATTTGTTCTTAGGGTGAGTGTTAGGGTTAGGGATTAGGTTTAGTGTTAGTGGTTAGGTTTATAGTTGGGGGTTAGGGTTAGTGATTAGGTAAGGGGTTAGGTTTAGGGTTGGGGGTTAGGATTAGTGTTTTGTGTTAGAGTTAGTGGTTAGGGATTAGGTTGAGTGTTAAGGTTAGTAGTTAGGTTTAGGGTTGGGGGTTAGGTTTAGGGTTAGTGGTTATGGATTAGCGTTAGTGGTTAGGTTTAAGGTTAATGGTTATGGATTAATGTTAGGAATTAGGTTTAGTGGTTAGGTTTAGCATTGGGGATTAGGGTTAGTGGTTAGGTTTGGGGTTAAATTTAGGGTTGGGGTTAGTGTTAATGGTTAGGTTTAGGGTTAGGGGTTATGGATTAACGGTAGTGGTTAAGTTTAGCATTGGGGTTAGTGGTTAGGTTTAGGATTGGGGGTTAGGTAAAGGTTTATTGGTTATGGATTAATGTTAGAGGTTAGATTTGGTGGTTAGGTTTAGCGTTGGGGGTCAGTGGTTCGGGTTAGGTTTAGGGTTGGGGTTATGGATTTATGGTAGTGGTCAAGTTTAGCATTGGGGTTAGTGGTTAGGTTTAGGATTGGGGGTTAGGTTTAGGTTAAGTGGTTATGGATTAATGTTAGAGGTTAGATTTGGTGGTTAGGTTTAGCGTTGGGGGTTAGTGGTTAGGGTTAGGTTTAGGGTTGGGTTTAGGGTAGTGGCAGATGATGAATGGAAAGATCCAAGATTTTCTCTCTACAAATGTTTGTTACAAGTGAGTGTTTATGCTCCAGTGAACCTTTATTCGGCTTCTCTACATAAATATAGTTCCAGATTATTATTATTATGCAGTTTTGATCTATAATATGATTTTCTGAGTGCCAAGAGCTACATTCTTAAAAAAAATGTATCTGTCTGCTATAGATTGTGTTTATTAAATATATTGTACCCATGTTGTATGTCACACAAGGCAGTAAATGGAGCATCCCGGGATCTTAATAAAAAAGAAACATGTTTTCTTTCCAAAGGTTACCTTCAAAATAAGAAGCGCCTGACATTGTCATCGGGTAGCGCACATTGACATTCTGTAATATACACTCTTCAGATTGAATAGGAGGCTGAAGGGACAGACTCAATGGACCATACATTTTATATCTTATTTCTCAAGTCCTGGATAATGTCATCGACCTTCTGTAGCTGTAAGTAGATTGTTTGAGGCTTCCCAACTACTTCAAATTACCGAGTACACGGGAGAAAGCTATGAATACACAATGCTGGCCAAATAGTGACTTCATTACTTTATATATGTCTTAAAGGGACGCTGAAATACCAACAACAAGCTCGTTTCAACTTAGAAACAGGCTACAAATTGTACTAGCCATTCGTCTCTACAGTTAATAATTTCACAGATATTCAGCATTGATCATGAGGTTTCATTATTCTAATGTGTGGCTCGGTGTGCTTATTTGTGGCTAAAAGTGCAAAGACATGCAGACTATAATCCCATTTGTATGTAGAAGGATAAGTGGCACACCACAAACAAACCAGGATTAATAAATTATCAAAAAAAAGTAATTAATTACCCTCCCTGAGAGAGAATCCTAAGTCTCTTAGAAGTAGGTCTTATACTAGTCCTGAATGGGGCATCCCGGCTTTTGTGCGCCAAATATGCGCCGACGCATGCATACGGAGGCATGTGCGAACCAACCCCCTAGCCTAACCCTTACACCCCATCCTTTGGACTCTCTCGGACCAATCCCTAGTCCTCTGGAGTCAGTGTTTCTACTACTGGCTGGTCTGCATTGGTGTCCAACTATGGGAAGCTCACAGGCAGCTTGGTGTCAAGTTAGACGGTTTCCCCATGGCTTATATCCATTGCTGCCTGGTTAGAGGTCAAGTGGATACGAGTTAGGGGCCTAGCGCGCATTTTGACTGCCGCGCGCGCGTTTTTGACGCTTTTTCCTTTTACTCCAGTGAACTGTAATCGATCTGTGGGTATGTCGGCGCAATTTTGACGGCGCGGTTTTAGCGTGCCCCAGAATTACGGGACACCCCTGTATGGAATTGGGTTCCTTTAAAAAAAATCCTTGATTGCAGATTAACAGGAGAGATCATCTTTCTGGCTCTAGTGCTGCTAATCCTGAAGAACAGCTTAAAGAGGGTTGGCATAAAGGAAATCACAACGCGTTTCAAAAAAACGACTTCATCAGGGTCCCATTTAGCATATAAAGGCAACGAATAGGAGGCTCATTTGCTTAAGATCCCTTCAGGATTGCTGCCTTGTCATGGTGAAGGGGCTTGTGTGTCTTAATGAAGCTGTGAGATAAACCATGTAGGGTTACCCAAGATGGGCAGGTGAGACAGATCATGGTTCACTGGAGCAGGAACTGGCAACCCACTCCAATATCTTTGCCAAGAAAACCATATGGATAAGCACAACCAGAAACACAGATGTGCTTGACGTGCTGCATCCATATGGTCACTGAGAATTGGACATGACTGCAGGACTAAACAACAACACAGCAGAAACATGGCTAATTATCTCAGTATTTACACTGTACTAGCCATTTGTTTCTAAAATGCCATAGACAGTTTGAGAATAACTTAAAAAAAAAAAAAAAACTTGATTTTAGGGTGAGAGAATCCCTTTAAGAATCTACCTCCACATACACCTGTCCTGCATTATTCCGGCGCTTGAGTACTAAAGGTGAGCTCATCCCACGCAATTCCATCATGATCTACGATCAGAGACACTTTTCAATCAGAGCAATATCTCTAAACCCTGAAATGACGTTCTGCCTTTCAGCTTTTATATTTGCTTTGGGTCCATTTTCCGACATGAAATATATTGCAAATCGCTTCTTCGACGAGCCCTTATTAATTCATTGTTCACCGCGTTAGCGTCCTGACATTTGCAGCATTGAACGCCCATGCTTCAATGAGCTCCTGCGCACTGTGTAGGCTAATCAGAGTGACTCGACTGCTCCGTCTTTGATACACTATTCATCGCAGTGCTCATTAATATGGCGTTCTCTCCGCACAGCCATTGGGGAGATGTAAGGAAGGAATCCAAGATAACATTGTGCGTTGTAATACATTTGGCAACGGCTAAGGACTCCGACTTTCTTTTATCGGCTTCTGTTTGAACCTCAGTATAATGCAAATCATCCTTTCCAAATTAGTGCTCAAAAAGAAGGATTTAATGCAAAGGGTGTGTATTTTGGGAGATAAAAACACTGCATAAATTATTATTATTATTATTATTATTATTATTATTATTATTAATAGTAGTAGTAGGAGTATTGTAGTAATATTAGCAGTAGTAGTAGGATTAACAGTAGTATTAGCATTATTATCACAGAATATTCTTCTAAACATATATATTTTATAATGTAAATGATCCTTTCCAAAATTAGTGCACAGTAAAAAGAATTCACTGCATAATAATAATAATAATAATTAGTACTATTATTATTAGTACTATTAGTAGTAGTAGTAGTAATATAATTGTTGTAAGTGTGTAACGCTCCATTGGGAGGAGGGGGGAGAAGAGACACAGGGGAGGGAGGAGGGGGGGGAGAGAAACAGGGGAGGGAGGGGGGGGGGAAGGCACAGGGGAGAGAATAGGAAGAAGAGACATGGGAGGGCGGAGGGGAGGAAAGGGACACAGGGGAGGGGGCAGAGACACAGGGGGGAGATGCATGGGAGAGGGGGGAGACACATGGGGGAGGTAGAGGGGGAGGAAAGAGATGGGGGGGAATGGGGAGGGAAGAGACACAGGGGAGGGAGATACAGGGGAAGGGAGGTGGGAAAAAAAAAAAATATATATATATATATATATATATATATATTATCCCGTCATTTATGACGGACAAATGACTAGTTACTAATATAGCATATATATATATATATATATATATATATATATATATATATATATATATATATATATATATATATATATATATATATATATTATAATATAGTTGTGTGTAAAGCTCAAAAACTGCGCGGCGAAGGGAGAGAGAAGGAGAGGGAGATATGAAACATTTTTGGCACTTACTACACTACCTCAGTGTTAGGTAACGTGAGCTGCTGAAAACACTTTAGAATTCAGCTGCAGTCTGATTGGCTCTTGGACCAATCTGATCAGCATTCTAAGTGTTAGTGATAGAACTTCGACTCAAACTGCAGCATCGCTAAGAAGGATCTTTAACATAAAACAAACTTATTTAGGCAAAACTTGTCCTTTAAAATGTCTATATATGAAGCAAATCATTTACAAATCAAGAAGTTAGATCTGTCCTATCATTTCTGATTACCTAGGAATATTGTAAAACATGATTTCTAAATTCAGTGGATGGTAAAAGGAATCCAGTGCATAGCGTGTGTATTTTAGGGATAAATGCACGGTCTACATTTTATTAAAAAATATTATTAGTATTATTATTATTCATAATGCCTCCAATTTGGCAATCTAAATAAAATAAAAAAATTAGCACCTAAAAAATTAGAGGAACCTCCAAAAACATGAAAGGACCATGAAAATTATACATTTTAATTGTTGCTTGCCAAATTTTACTTGTATTAAGGAATTCTGTAAAATGTATTCTTTATTTAAATGACACTAAATTGATTTGAATATACAATTCAATGGCCAATGAGAGACCTATATCAGTCATGAGTTTCAGCCAGTTAGAAGCTATACACCTGTACGTGCTATGCACAGACAGGTATTTCTTGCAAACTTAAATTTGTATTGTATAAAAATGTATTCATGTTAAAAACAGGTGTTTTTTTAAGTTTTTTTTTTTTTTAATATAGTTTAAGCAGAACCATATCTTAAAAAATATACATAAAATAGAATATTATTATTGTACATTTATGGTTCAGTACAATTGAGAGCAATATTTTATAAATTAATAAATATTAACTATAAATGAAAAATGTTACATACAAAACAATCCAAAATGGTAAAGACAAACGTAAAATAATGTTATATATGTGCAAATATGAAATAGATATTGGTTTTTACTGTATAAATATGACGTTGGATAAGCATGTCCTAACTGCAACAAAACTAAGGATCCAAATAATGTATACTTTAAAACTGTAGTTAGTAACAAATACTTATATTTTTGATACATTTGCCATTTACGGGTTTGAAGTCAATTGCGGGCTTGTTGAATTGTAATTGAATATGGATTTTGTGTTTTTAGGGCTAGTAACACTTACGGGCTGGAAACATCAAAGGAGGGGATAGGACGGAGTTACGTTTTTGACAACTGAAGGGATTTTGAGCCTGTAACTCACAACTGGATTGCGAGTTGCAAAACAACTGAAAAATCTAAAGT
>CM050174.1:8757453-9002453 GCA_027410445.1 Discoglossus pictus
TGGAAGTTTTGCTTTGCTGCACTGCTGTGAAACAGGACAACATGCCCCACATTGCTGTGTGCCAGTTAAGGGCCTCATTCAATTGCGATTTGGCCAATTGAATAGGGCTCTATATAAGCACAAAGCATATTATTTTTCAGAAGTTTTTAGTTAGTGAAGACCTTGCTTTTGGATAGAAGTTCACTAACTAAACACTTCTGTAAAAAAATATGCTTTGTGTTTATATAAAGCCCTATTCACTTGGCCAAATCACATTTGAATGAGGCCCTAAATATACCAGCCTAAGAATGGTTACAAAGTATAAAGACGAATCACATTAAAACTATTTTAGATACATCAAGTTTTCTTGCGACATCATCAGGTTGCCATTTCCAAATTATCGAACGGTAACACTAGCATTCATCCCAGGGTACATTGCAAAAAGCAGGTGTTTATCTAGTCTTAGTTGTCAAAATAGGTATACAAATCCTAAGAATAAAAAAAATAAGACTGCAGCTTACAGTAATTCATATTTCAAGAGAGATTTTATTAGTTATTATTAAATAAAATCAAATAAATAGCAATCTGATAAAATATAAAGGATGAAGCGAATCAAAGCAGGGTGCACGACATTAAGCACCCAAAAAAGTTTTACTTAGAAATGTTTTTTATTTTATTTATATGTATAGCTCTTCAAATTGCCCCTAAGATCTTATAATATCAAATCTAATAGAGAATAGTATACAAAATTATACATAGATCTTACAAATAGTATCAATGTATCAATATAACATTTAAAAGGTATATGAAAGTGAGGTGGGTTATGAATGCATCCCACCTAGCAAAAAAAATTTGCATAAAAAAATGCAAAAATGTTTTGCAGGAAAGAAAAAAAATGAGATTTGCATATTGGAGATCTTATTTTTAATGAGATATCCAATATGCAGCACATGTGCATGTTGATTGGCTAAAGGAAAGCAAAGTGACATCATGTGACTTCCCACAGTAGAGCAGACTACAGGTGCTAACTGAGAATGCCTGCACAATCCTCAGGCCAAAAAGAAACATTGTATAAGTCATGCTATTTATCCCTGGGAATTTCAGGGGGTGTCAACATTGAGAGAAAACAGTTTGCAAATGCAAGAAATTCAGCAAACTTCGAGCTAGCGCTTTAACGGTTTACTTTGGAATTGTTTTCATGCAAACTTTCAGACGCTATAAATTCTCCTCCATCAGATGCATTAATAACCCAAATCACTTGTATATACCTTTAAGGTCTTCCCAGAATAAATGGCAACAATAAAATTTATCTAGATATATACCGTATATACTCGAGTATAAGCCGACCCGAGTATAAGCCGAGGCACCCATTTTACCACAAAATACTGGGTAAAATGAGTGACTCGAGTATAAACCGAGGGTGGGAAATGTGCTGTCCCCTTTGTCCCTCTTGTGCCCTCTGTGTCCCCCCTCTCTCTCCCGTGTCTCTTCTCCCCTCTCCCTTTCCTGTGTCTCTTCCCCCCTCCTCAACACCACTCCTCATCCTCCCTCCTCATCCTCCCTCCTCATCCTCCCTCCTCATCCTCAACCCCCCCCATCCTCAACCTTCCTCCTCAACCCCCCCATCCTCATCCTCAACCCCCCATCCTCAACCTCCCTCCTCAACCCCCCATCCTCAACCTCTTTTCTCAACCCCCCTCAACCCCCCTCCTCAACCTCAACCCCCCTTAACCCCAACCCACCTCCTCAACCTCAACCTCCCCCCTTAACCTCAACCCCCCTCAACTCCAACCCACCTCCTCAACCTCAACCCCCCTCAACCCCAACCCCCATCCTCAACACCCCTCCTCAACCCCCTTAAATACCTCCCCCCTCTCCCCTCACTTACCTGCTTGTGCTCCGGCCTCCGCTCCTTGACCCGGCGCCGGCGCGCATGTGACGTCACATGCGTGCAGCGTCATTAGCATATACCGGGTGCCGGCACTCGGTACATGCTAATGACGCGGCAGGGGGGTTTAGGTTGAGGAGTGGGAGGGAAAGAGACACGGGGGGTAGAGACACAAGGGGGGGTTAGAGACACACGGGGGGGTGTAAGAGACACACGGGGGGGTGTAAGAGACACACGGGGGGGTGTAAGAGACACACGGGGGGGTGTAAGAGACACACGGGGGGGTGTTAGAGACACACGGGGGGGTGTTAGAGACACACGGGGGGGTGTTAGAGACACACGGGGGGGTGTTAGAGACACACGGGGGGGGTGTTAGAGACATACGGGGGGGGTGTTAGAGACACACGGGGGGGGTGTTAGAGACACACGGGGGGGTGTTAGAGACACACGGGGGGGTGTTAGAGACACACGGGGGGGTGTTAGAGACACACGGGGGGGTGTTAGAGACACAAGGGGGGGGGTTGAGAGACACAGGGGGGGTTTGAGAGACACGGGTGGGGGGGGGGTGAGTGAGTCTAGTATAAGCCGAGGGGGCACTTTTTGGCCTTAAAAAAAAGGGCTGAAAAACTCTGCTTATACTCGAGTATATACGGTAGTAAAATTTGCACAAAAAAAGTAAAAAACATGTTAGATGTAGTTTAAATATAAGCCCCCTATTGGATCAGTGGAGACCTGGTCTATGTAGATATCTCACTAGGCAAGGGATTGCCCACAAATCATTGCACCCGCAGATTCACTTATGATGGCGTCTTCTCAGGACCGTCACGCATAAACCTGACAGCATAATTCTTCAAATGAATATCTTTTAACTACCAGACTACAATGTCCCTTTAACTACACAAGACACAACTAAGATTCTAATATATTCCCACATCACATCCCATCTTGACTAATGCAAATCACTTCTGGCTGGCCTACCCACCACCCGTCTATCCCCCCTTCAGTCCATAGTGAAAGCCTCCGCTAGACTCATATACAGTGCTAAACGTTCAGTGTTGGCAGCACCTCCATTGGCTTCCCTTAGTCTCCAGAATCAAATTATAAATCCTGAACCTAACTCACAAAGCCCTCAACAACACTGCACCCCCTACATCTCTGCTCTCATCTCCAAATACTCCCCCACCCGCCCTCTTCATTTTGCTAATGACTTTCTTCTTCTTTCCTCCTCTCTCATCACCTCCCCTCACGCCCACCTTCAGGACTTTTCCCCCCTATTCTCTGGAACTCCTTGCCTCGCTCCACTAGATGATCCTCCTGCTTCAAAGCCTTAAAAACCACACTAGAAACACACCTGTTTAAAGAAGCATATAACCTGCCTCCTTAAGGTGCACACTGTATTTCTCACCCTCCTGTACCACACCCAAAACCTTTAGATTGTAAGTATGTGAGTTTTCAATCTTGAGCTTAGAATCCAATGTCTATAGAGCTTTCTCCAAGGACAGGGCATCCATCTTTGTAATGTGTTAATATTATTTTGCCTTGATCACAACGTATGTATAGCGCTCCGGAATATGTAAAATAATAATATTACTCGGAACACAAAAGCAGACACTGAAAAACAAGTTATTGCCCCAAGAGCTTACTATCAAATTGCAAACTTCCCACTAACAAAACTTCCTTCAGACGCTATGATGCTTTCTACATTGAAATTTAGGTTGGAAATCTAAGGAACCAATTTCATTTAACAGATAATTATTATTATTATTTGTCCCAGCCTAGACATTATTGGTAAAACCATACATCTCCGATGATAAATTGGGGTATCTGGCTTGCATTTTGTCATAGCCTAAAAACATTATAGATAATCTCCTATCACACTATGACTCAGCATTAAATAGATGGAACAGCACATATTAAATGTTCCGGAATAAAATATATAGAGATCTGCAAAATGATAAATTCGGGTTGTTGTCAGAAGTGATTTATGTTAATTCATTTGTATTTTCCTTTTATACCATTTTGGAAATTAATTGCATTTTTTGAATATCAAAAATAAACATCTTTAAAATAGATGATCAGATAAGCACAACACGCGGACGCTTTCAGAATTCTACGGAGCAGAATTATATATTATTTTGTTTTGCTCTTAGAGAAAAATAGCTATAATTGTGATTTTTGGAGAACGAAACCCTGTGCAGTAAAGTGGTAATTTAATAAAACAGAACCTGTTGTTAGACAGATGTTGTTCACAGATAACAGAGTGAAGGACTATTATTACCTTCTAAGAAAAAGAGGAACATGCAATAATGAGTGGGTTACTAATCCACAATAATATACAATATGGGTTACAATGTATCAGTGTATAAATAAGCAGGGTATGTTTTATTTTAATCCTACATATATTTATTTTCATTTAAAATTAAATAATGTGCTCTCAGACTGTAGATCACAGAAGTGTCATTCTTATAGTACCTTGGTACTCGTCTACCTCAAAACTGGTCGAATTTGGTATTTAACACATTTTGACAAGGAAAAATTATCTCAGCACTCGTCATTTCCTTGGTACTTGTTGTACTTGTTGAAGCCTATAGGAGTCAATTTACATTTCTCCATATGGGGACTTTAATACTTGTCCTTTTCGCCACTCACCATGCCTTTTGGACTAAATAACGAGTACCACTATATGCCCCACTAAATAATGATATTTGATAATGTGCAGCATGTTTTTGCTTTAATGATGAAGATTAAGACTCCATTGGATAACCATCCCCCTCATGCTATAGATAGACTATGGGCCTCATTCAATTGTGATTTGGCCAATTGAATAGGGCTCTATATAAGCACATAGCATATTTTTTTTACCAAAGTTTTTAGTTAATGATCTTCTATCCAAAAGCAAGGCCTTCACTAACTAAAAACTTCTGAAACAAAAAAAGTTCTGTGCTTATATAGAGCCCTATTCAATTGGCCAAATCACAATTGAATGAGGCCCTAAGACTCAGTTGGATAACCATCCCCCTCATGCTATAGATAGACTATCGGCCTCATTCAATTGCTATTTGGCCAATTGAATAGGTCTCTATATAAGCACATATGTACAAAAATAGGCTATGTGCTTATATAGAGCCCTATTCAATTGGTCAAATCACAATTGAATAAGGCTCTGTAGGTCTGAGATGGTATCCGCCATGACAAAAGTCATCTAAATATAACTTTTTTTTTCTAACAATGCTGTTATGTCCCTGTTTTGCATATCTACTACTAATGTCATTTTAGGGAATACCTCGCAAAAATGTAAAGATTTTATCAAACAACAATGATTTATTAAAATATCCAAACTACCAACAAAATACAAAATCAAAAGTATACCACCATCAAATATCAGTATATCTACCTTAATGAATAATATACTTAAATCAATAATAGTTATAAATACAATAACAACTATAATACAATATATGATGCCAAAAAATAATAACTTATACTGATCAATACAAGCTTTGTTTTGTAAGCACTTAATATCCCAAATACTTAATCTAACCAGTGAAATTTTGATTTAAATTAATTTTATCTAAAACTTATAAAAAAAAAACACCCAAAAACAAACAAAATGGAAAAACAACTGCACAAATGAAACAAAACAACCACTATTTGATATAAATAAAGTCTTAGCCTCGCACTTGGCTGCACTGCTCAGTATAAAGAGCATTGGGAGCCCCCCAGGGAGGGTTTCTCTGGTCTTTTGAAGCCTCTCAAATCCCCAATCAAAAAAAAAAAAAAACACTCTGGCATGGTGCGGTGGGAATATATTAGGATAAAAGTATCAGACTAGACTTTTATATTTTTCATAATAAAAGAGTTTCTCACTTTGATACCGGCTTCCCCTGCAGTACAGCATCTTCCGTCTCAGCCTTGTTACCTATGGTGTCGCTCTATGTGATGACATCCATGCAGGTGCTATGTGAGATGCTTCCACTCAACGCGTTTTATCAACGGCTTCATCAGGAGTCTTTTTTTTTTTTTTTTTTTTTTGTTAATTTGCAATAGACGGAATTTAAATTGACACAGTACATGCACTCGTTGTAGCAGAAATGACAAGTAGGCATGTCCTTAAATGTAACTGGTTGTTGTTAAAAAATAAGTGGAAGAGTTAGATAAATGAACTTGAAATTTAGGTATTTTATTCATATGACCCTCCCTTATCTCTCACAGCGGAGGGTGAATGTGATAATAAGAGCATGCCCAGTTGTATACACGAGTTGTAGAGACTTTTTAATGTTAAAGTATTATCATTATTCTTGTTTTAGGCTTTAGTTCAGATCATTGAAAGTAACAACTACATGAAAAGTCCCACCAATGCTGTGATAGTTGTCCAACAAGTCCACTCAAAAAGTTGCAGTTACATTTATTTACTGTATAAGTGTACATTTAATGGATGCAGTAGTTGGGATCTTTACTGTGTCCATTACATATATAGTTGTGGATCTTTGCAATGTCCGTAATGTTTGCAATGTTGGTAACGCACTTGCTGCCCTCGCGAAGGCTGCGGGCCTCGCAAAGCGAGGCGAGTAGTTGAAGCACGCGGGACTTAGGCTGCAATGACCGCAAGGCACGCAGTTGGTTCAAACGCGCAATTCCAAAACAAAGAAAAACAACCAAAATAATAAAACAATTAAAAATACACTCACACACGGCACAGAGGGAGAGCCAGGAAGCCTGGGAGTGAAGTTGAACACGAATTAAAGCCATATTTTCAGTTTTTCACAGCTCGAAAATTGGCTAAGAAATGGCAGCCGAAAAAAACATAAAAATTCTGAAATAGGATGAAAACGAGGCTCACCAATGCCAGGCACGCAGAACTTAGAAAATACACAACGCCGAAGACAGTAACACAATTTTCTTCCCGTCATTTTTGACGGGCAATTTCCTAGTTTAAATTATAAAGGTACGTGTTTAAAAAATGTATTGAGAAGAAACTGAATATCCAATGAAATACGGCTAACTAATAATACACAAAGCTGCGGAGGAGGACATTGTGATATAGTTGCCGAATCATAATCCAGGTAAGTTTAGTGGTATTAGCCCACTGTCCTATGCAAGAAAAGCAATGTTTATAAATTGCTTTGTTACAGGCCCACTGGTGATGTGTGTAGCAAACTTATAACATAACTAGCCTTATAAACCTTGAGAAAATGTCTTTACATTTTTAAAATTTATCAAGAATTTACTTAAATATTGTTATTTAAGTTTAGCTCTTGAAGCCGGCCCCACAAGAATCTGCATAAATAATAAGGCTGGAGTCTGTAACGATTATACAATGAATTGTAGATTTATACTTACCTTATAAACAGGCTATGGTGGTGCAGTGGTAAGATAGTGGTAAAGATTTTTTTTTTGTCGGCAAGTCACAGGTTTGATTCCCCTGCCTTGTACTTTTTTTTTTTATTATTCAAAAATGTACTTATTTATTTAAATACTAGCGACTTGCCCGTCAAAAATGTTGCCAATAAAATTTTAAGCCATGGCAATGATGTTTGCCACACAATGTGAGGCTATGGCCCCTCTGAGCGCCTTCGGCACTCATTGCGAGCCTCTCCCCCTCATGTAGTTTAGGGGCTTCGCAATGAGTGTTACTGACTTTGGTTAAGTGTTACTGCCTTGGGTCAAGTATTACTGGCTTCAATCTTTTTTTTTTTTACTGCCTTCGAACTCCTTTTCATCCTTTTACGTTTGTCGGCAGCCATTTTTTTTCTCACTTAGGTAATTTTCGATCTTGTAAAAATGACAAATATGGTTCAAATTAACTTTCAGCCTCACTGTGCTGTGTGTGAGTAAGTTAATTTGATGCGTTTCTGGTATTTTTTGTTGTTTGTTCAAGTTTCATGGTTAAGCTGGTAAATTCGTAATTTTTGTACATGTACAGTGACATACTGAAGCCGAGCATGATCCCCTCCCTTTGGAGACTGGGCCGCAGGGCAGTATTCCAACATGATAACGACTACAAACACACCTCCAAGTCGACCACTGCCTTGCTAAAGAGGCTGAAGGTAAAGGTGATGGACTGGCCAAGCATGTCACCAGACCTAAACCCTATTGAGCATCTGTAGGGCATCCTCAAGCGGAAGGTGGGGGAGTACAAGGTCTCTAACATCCACCAGCTCCGTGATGTCATCATGGAGGAGTGGAAGAGGACTCCAGTGGCAACCTGTGAAGCTCTGGTGAACTCCATGACCATGAGGGTTAAGGCAGTGCTGAAAAATAATGGTGGCTACACAAAATATTGACACTTTGGGCCCAAATTGGACATTTCCACTTAGGGGTGATCTCACTTTTGTTGCCAACGGTTTAGACATTAATGGCTGTGTGTTGAGTAATTTTGAGGGGACAGCACATTTACACTGTTATACAGGCCGTACACTTACTAATTTACATTGTAGCAGAGGGGCATTACTTCAGTGTCGTCACATGAAAAGATATAATAAAATATTTTCATGTGAGGGGTGTACTCAGTTTTGTGAAATACTGAATGTGATGTCATTATATCATATGTGATGTCACCTAATTTCATAGATGATGTCATGTAGTATGATGGCATCATAAAAAACCCTATGCAGGTGGAGGGAGGGATGTTAAGGTTTCTTGATATCTTAACTTGACAAATTCCTAAGTTTTTCCAGCCTTAAGTTATCCAATGCTGAGCTGCAGTGTTTTTCTTATTATTTAGAATAAAAATATTCTTAGTTTATTAACTTTTTGCCCCTTATCAATGTATTATTATACTTTTTGACATTAATAAAAAAACAACTTTTACCTTTCCCAAACAACTGACACATTAACACACATGCTTACATATATAAGGCAATACTTTTTAAGGTCTCACAAGGCCTTTAAGGAAACATAGTTTCATGTATAGAACCTCATTGCATTTGCTCTTTTTAACAAGATCAAAAGTTTAATTATGCATAGTACGTATGGCAGGATACCAAGGATAGGAACATTACATGTGGAATTAGGTAAAAAAAATCTCATACACAGTTTTCTTTGATGAAACAAGACCTGCAAAGTGGACTGTCTGCCAGTTATCCCTAAGCAGAACAGCAGACATGTTTTCCATTGGCACTGGCAAAGGTGTAGGAACGGGAAGAATGGGGGGGGGGAGGACAAATACCAACCCCCCACCACCAGATTTTAGACACCTCCTGTGCCTTTAACTGTCAGATCTATTTGATCGGCAGCTCTCACGAGATCTCGCGGCATAATATCGTGAGATCTCATGTGACCCCGCTGTCAGAGTTATCCTGACATGGCAGCCAAATACACAAAAGGTGATCGGAAGGGAGAATACGGACAATGATATTGAAATAAATCAGATTAAGATTAATATAGCTTTTCTTTTTTCTGGGATCCGTCTGGGCATTTTGTTATAAAGGTGCAGTGTGTACAGGAATAGCAGAGCTCACACTGCCTGTATGAAGTGCAGTATCGAAATAATGTGTGTAGTGTGAGTACAGGGGCAACAGAGCTCACACTATCTGTATGAAAGTGCAGTATCTGAATGCATGTGTATAGTGTCAGTATAAGAACAGCAGTGCTTATACTATCTGAATGAAGATGTAGTATACAGATAATGTGTGCAGAGTTATTACAGGAATAGCTGAGCTCAAAATATCTGCATAAATGTGAAGTATCAGAATGCACGTGTGTAGTGACTACAGGAATAACAGAGCTCACACTGTCTGTATAAAGGTGCAGTATCAGAATGCACATGTGTAGTGTCAGTACAGGAATAACAGAGCTCACACTATCCTTGCAATCCTACATACCCAGAGACCGGTCTGACATTCTATCTACTGTATATCACTGTCTCTCAGCACTAAGAACATCACCTGACCGTAATTAACCAATCACAAGGTATGGAATCGGACAGTTGCTCATTTACACAAGTCTCTGCTGAGCACATGAAATACATTTTAACTAGTATATCTAAAAAATAGCTTAAGCTATCTAAAAAAATCCCAAAATGCATATAGGCGTTTTAGATAACTATCACATTGCAAACTTTCAAACAAACCCATTCAGCCATTTTTTTTTAATTTTTTTTTAGAAGTGAGCAAAAAATGAGAAAATCAGCATGTCATCACTGCAAAATTCAACATAAAATTAACAATTTTTTTTGGCAGGACAGAATGCAATACAAAATTTAAACCCCCAATCCCTCATAGAATACAAGGTTTCAAAGAGGTTTATCGCATCATCTCAAAGTAATAAAGCATGAAAAATGGTTTTATAAAGGAACATTTGAAAGAACCTTAAACAATAGAGCATGACTGTGCTCTAATAATATATATGTATTTCATATGTAAGCCTTTAGTATCCCTTTAACTGAATCTTATCATTATATAAAGAAGGTTTATACAACTTGACTTGCTGTACTTTTATAAAGGTTGGAAGACATGTATAATCTTTAGATCTACGTCTTACATTGGAAAGCAACAATTGCTATTAATCTCTACAAGGCCACAGGCAACAAAATAAGACTCTCACTCTGCTATAGAAAATAATACAATCATTTATAAGAATAGTAGATAGTTTATATAGTAATATTAGTAAAAAACACAAAGATTTAACATTTCTATTAACAATGAAAATGTATAACCTTTCTGATTAGTTCTGTAGAAGGCACTTACACTTTTAGCTGCCACATTCTCACTGTGCATCTGGAAAATTCAAATGCATTAAAAGCCTCCTTCCACCTGAGGAAGTAGATTAGCATAAGTCTAAATCGATTCTACAGCAGTATAATTGAATATAATTGGTAATAAATGTATATGCTATATCATTTGTTTTATTCAAAGAAAATGTGTAAGTGTAGTTCTTCAAAAACAGTAGGTTTCTGAATAAAGGCCTTCTGTAAATAAAGATACACCAACAACTAAAGGAACATAATCTAATATAATGTAAATTCAATATTAATTTAATTTTCAAAGATTAGAGTATCATTCACCAGCTGAGTTTTTTTCTCCACCCTGATAAGGTAATTAAGGGGAGGAGGATCAGCTGAGAGACAGGTCTATAGGCTTTTAAGAAATATGATATTTAATAAGAGAATAAATAATTATTAACAGTGGAAGTTTGCTGCCAAGGGAAAAAAACAAGTCTCCACTCACTGGAGATCATGATGTTGGTACACATTGTATATCAAAATTTAGCAGCTGTCTGGTAGAGAAAGCCACCTCCCACATTGACCTTATAATGGGTGGATACCAGCAGCAGAAAGTTTAGGATTGAACATTGCTTATATATATATATATATATATATACTGGTAAACACAAAAAAAAAAAATGGTGCTTAACACCTGTAGTGAATAACAAAAGAGAAAAAAAAAAAAAGGAAATATATCTTTCTAGTAGCAGGGGTACCGAGGAAAGTATATAGGTAAAGTAACCAAGTGTGTCTCCATAAAATAATGGGCCATTATTTTATGGAGACACACTTGGTTACTTTACCTATATACTTTCCTCGGTACTCCTGCTACTAGAAAGATATATTTCCTTTTTTTTTTTCTCTTTTGTTTTATATATATATATATATATATATATATATATATATATATATATATATATATACACATATACATACAGTATATGTTATTTCTCTATTCCTAAATAAAATGTCTAGCTCATATCATAATGCATATAATAATGTATTTTTAATTGCACTCTCATCAATAAAATTAGTGTAGTTGCTGTGAATGAATGTGAGTGAATGTTGCTGTAAATGATAGTAATTTTGCTTAGCAAACAGCTCAATCATTTTAACAGCAGTGTTTGTTTACCTATTTTTAAATATTTTCACAAACAGCAACAATAGCAATAATACTGTTGTTTGTTTTTAATGAATTCAGAGAAAATCAGAAGCTGTTTTAATGCGTTTTTTTTTTTACTTTTGTGTGAATTCATTTACCAGTTGTGCTAATTCTAGAATTAACTCAGTATGAAGTGGCAGCAAATTGGAGACACGTTTTGAAAAAAAACAGGGTGAAATTTATTTAAAAAAAAATAAAATAATGATAAATTTATGATAATGTCAAGATATTCAAAGAATGAGGTTAATCACAATGACAGATTTCTGGAACATAAACCGATACCAAGAAATGGAGAGTTTAATCAACATTGCATTGTTTTGTGATAAATAAAATCATAACCATAATTATATGGTGACAAGTATTGCTTGAAGAGCGGAAACAGCAGAGAACATGCATTAAATCAGCTCTTATTTTGACTAGGGCGAACTATATGCTTTATTTTTCAATTCTCAACAAGAATAGAACCATAGCTAGAAAATTATGTTTTTTCCCCTCCTAGCAAGTCCTTTTAGACTATAACAGGGATTAACTGGAAAGACTTTAAATTTATCCCACATACTATGAGCCGCATGGGCAAAGTTGACCTTGTAAAGGTCAATGAATATGTTTGAAATATATTTTGAACATGTGAATTGTGAACACTGGTCGTTGCTGAGCAGGAGGTGTTGTCTGTAACCAATCTGTTGACAAGAACCGTGGTTGGGTCACTGAGTAAAGACTGAACCACTTGGCAAACATGTTAATCCAAAAAACAGGCAGAAGGTCAGGACTGGTAGTAGTCAAAATAATAGTAATGTCACGGTTAATGCTAAATAGAGAGAATCCAACAGAAACAGAATACTATAATCCTGCTGAACGTATGTCCTTGCTCGAGCTTATATACTGATGACTCTTTCTAGTTGTGAACCATTGCTTTCATGCAATGTCGTAGGAGTCCAAAAAAATCTGGGGGGGATTAAGAAACAAAACAACTACATACAATAGTGGCACACCATTCAATATAAATAAAAGGTGTTAGAATATCAAAGGAATGGTACTCATCCACCACCAATGGAAGCAGTGATCTGGGGCAATACAAAACCTAAAAAAAAAAATGTATCTACTTAATAAAAACAGTCAATTAATTGGCATAAAACATATGTAGAATTTCTTTTTTTATGTATGTATTATGTCAGATATTTGACTTTTTAATATGAACTTGATAGTCTCTTATTAATCTCATACCCTGTGGCTATAAGGTCTATTTATCATAACAAGATTCTTTTGTGTAGTGTCAGAGATTGCTGTACATGTTCATTTCGTTTTTATGTTTTGTAAGTACAATATTTTGTGTGTATTAAAATAACATAAACGTATCTCACCTCGCAATCTGACTGTTGGTGTAGACCAAGTTTCATTCTTAGCGTCCCTCTTTTTTTTATAAAACAGGCTTCCTCCCTCTTCACTATCATATCACTGTATAACACAGCCTTTCCCCCACCTCACTATCATATCACTGCATAACATAGGCTTCCTCCAACCTATCATATCACTACATAACACAGGTTTCCTCCCTCCTTATTTCCCTCTAAATTTGTAACCCTCCAGGATACTTTCCAAGGGAAAAAATAGTGTTTAGGAGGGAAGTTGGAATATGAGTGATGAGGGAAGAGGAATCTGTGAAGATCAAGAAACAGAAAACAGAGGAGGCGGTAGAAAGTGAGAAGGGGAAAAGTAAAGATGGAAAAAAACAGAACAAGGAGCAGAAGTGAGTTGGAAAGATATGAATCAACTGAATATATTGCAAGAGTAAAAAAAAAATACTAAAGTCAGTTGCTGTGATGCAAAAATAAATGACTGAAAAATAATACAAGCCATTTTTAACTACAATGATGTGTGTAACCGTGTGCAAATATTATCTGTGCTGCTTTTGCCAGGTAGCTTTCTTGGTCCTGCCGGCTCACTGCATCCTCCCAGGGTTGATAAAAAGATTGGTAGTCCTCGGAGAGACATACTGACATATGGCTCCTAGTAGCAAACTCTGGTAATGAATGAATAAGTTTATGTTCAGAATTTTATGTGTTCATATAATCTTCTGGGCTTCCACCCCCCCCCACCCCCCCGTTTATACACCCCTACTTCAATAATAACATCAAAACCAGTTACCTTTGCTCCCTTCACTCTGAGCAGACGACAGGGCACAGTATGTAGTGAATAACCAGAGATCAAGTATGTTGTATAACGTATGGCACCTAGTGATGATGCGGGAAGGTTGATGGACCCTCACATAAAGCTCCAGCAGATTTAATATTCTTTCAGAAAAATGCTGAATTTAAGTCTCAGAAATGACTAGACTCCGGTGTATCCCTTATATTGTGCTGCGTTTCTGCTTGGTGCCATCACCGCCAGCATGTACGCCAATTAAAGGAAAACAAAGAGTTAAATGTTAGGTACAAATAATCATATGTGCAACAGCTTGTTGCTGAAAATAAAGATAGTGATAAACCAAGCATTGTGAGCATCAAATTAAAATGGATGAAGAATTGACTTAATTATAAGCATTTTGTGTGTTTATTGTTAGCATAGTCCTAAAAGCCCTCCCACAAGCACATGAATACATAACAATGATGGAGGCTTGGCCACACAGCCAGAGAGATAAGAACATTTGAGTGGAAGAGGAATAAGTAATCTGGATTGTCCAACAAATTCACAAACTCTAGTTTCCCTATACTCGTTCCTTACAATTGATATGATGGAAAGCTTTAAATATATCAAATAATTGAATAGTATTCAAGAGGGAAGTGTCCTTGAGAAAACAATGAGAGTAAGAGGCCATGGTTTGAAGATTGAAGGTACGAGTTTTATTGATAATGTAAGAAAGTCCTACTTTACAGAAAGAGTGGAAGATAAGTGGAACAGTCTTAGAGTTGAAGTGATATGGTTGAACATGGTTAAGAAATTAAACCATGTCTGAGATAAGCATAAGGTTATTCCAAGGTGCCAAACTTTTAGGTATATAGAATAAGCCTTTTTAGTTGTTACCTGCCATCAAATCTACGTGTCTTTGTTAAGTTTATACCTATATTAAGTTTGTTTTAATCTGTGCTTTCAAGAAAAGTATTAAATAAAGTATGGCAGCTGTATTTGAATTGACTGCAGGCCAATGCTCCAGGTATCTATACAGTGTAAACAAGTGTATGTTACAGCAGGTTTCAATGGCTTTGTTGGTACAGCCACATTATAAATGCAACAGCAGCTAAGGAAGGACAAACACTCTACAACCAAAGACTAAAATGCCAGCTTAAAAAAGTGCAGTAATTCTGCAGCAATTTCATAAAGGAAAACACATAGGGCCTCATTCTTTTAATGGCTGTAGGAGATGCGGAACCGGAAAGGATGGCCCTAAGCTACTTAGCTAATCTATTCACTTGCGGCCGAGGGCTCCGGACGGCGCCCTGTTATCCCTTGCGGTCACCACCGCCGCAGGGGAAGCCTTTGATTCCACGCGTCCGGAAGAGATTCAGACCCCCATAAGCCTCCATCGGAGCCCATCTCTTATGGGGGTCTATACAGACCCCCATAAGCCTCCATCTAAGCCCATCACTTATGGGGGTCTATACAGACCCCCGAAAGCCTCCATCTAACCCATCACTTATGGGGTCTATACATATCACCAAAAATAAAAAAAGAGTACATTACAAACCCCAACTGAGTACCAAAAATAAAAAAAGACATCACAACGTCCCCCCCACTAATAAAAATTTAAAAAAATTACACACCTGCAAAGAAAATGCATACACAAATATACATAAAATTACAGTAACAGATATATTATAAATATACCCCTAACGACAATACGTTACACGCCCTATTTTTACATAACCCTATTTATAATAATCCCTTATCTATACATTTCCCCCTATCTATACATTTCCCCCTATCTATAATACATTAAACCCTAAATCTAAGCTAAAATAGAATAAATTAGACCACTTACCTTTGCAGATGTCCCTTCAGGAAAAAAGGAATCGCCTAGGAAATAAAAAAACATCTGATTAGTACAAAACACTACATATAACAAATACACATTGTAAAAACAGTATTAAACTCACCTTTCCAGCATGTCCCCGTCCATCTTCTTCTGTTCCCGTGATGGGCCCCTGGAAAAAAGATATGTAACACATTAGTACACAACATACACAAATACACACAAAACATGATGAACATTACACATAAGATACATTAAACTTACCTGTCCGCGATGTCCCCGGCTTTGTCATCTTCTGCCTTGGCTGTGCCCTTCAAAAACCTGCGCTCTAAAAAAAAAAAAAAAAAACTAACAGAGCTCAACCCTGGAGGAGCTCCCCGACACTAATGAGGCTTCCAGGCCTTCTTCCGGTAAAAAAAAATGGAATGGCGCCTTCTGATTGGCTGAAATGGCTGTCAATTAAATTCCAGCCAACCAGAAGGCTCCAAGGTGTGAGACAATCAGAATGGGATACACCCCTATATTTCATCCTGATTGGCTTACGGAGCTGTCAATCATTTTTTTAACAAATCAGAAGGCACTATTGCCTTCAGCCAATCAAAATGGAATACACACTCATGGGGTGATTGGCTACTATCTGATTGACAGTGACAACAGCCAATCAGAAGGTGCTATTCCCTTCAGCCAATCAGGATGAGATTCCCCCCACGTGGGGGTGTATCCCATTGTGATTGGCTTTAAGCGTCTGTGCCTTCTGATTGGCTGTTGTCACTGTCACTCCATGAGGTGTATTCCATTCTGATTGCCTGAAGGCAATCATACCTTCTGATTGGTTAAAAAATGATTGAGCGCTCCGTAAGCCAATCAGGGTGGAATTCTGATTGGCTGAAATGGCTGTCATGCAAAATTTCAGCCAATCAGAAAGGCACCATTCCGTTTTATTTTACCGGAAGAAGGCCTAGAACCATTGGGGAGCTCCTCCAGGAAGGAGCTCCATTAGTTTTTTGTTGTTTTTTATTTTAGAGCGTGGGTTTCTGAAGGGGCCAGCCGAGGCAGAAGATGACAAGGCCTGGGACATCGCAGGCAGGTACGTTTAATGTATTTTATGTGTAATGTTGGCTAGCTGGCACATCACCGATAGCCAATACTGTCATTTGTGGCCACAAGTACACCGGCTTGGAGAACGGTTTACTACCTTGGTCCTGGGCTTAGATGACCTCCAAGGCAGCAACTCGATCTCCAAGACCAGCAGACTGCGACCACAAATGAAAGTATTGGCTAGTGGCGATGTGCCCGCTAGCCAATATACTACATGTCATCCTCATGTCCCCCATGTGTCCCCTATCAATTACAGCGCTGTACAGTGCTGCATTGAATTTATATTTGAGTTTTTAGTTTGGCTGGCTTGCATTCTGATCCGAGGTCTAACGCCCGCAATCAGGTCCCAGCCCGCCAAACTTAACGGACGATTGCATGGCTTGCGATCGGCCGTAGGAAGAGATGTGCTGCGTAGGGCTACGAGGGGCCGCAGCACCCTGGAATGGAATCGCAGCTTTGCTGCCATTTAAAGGCCATTAATAGAATTAGGCCCATAGCTTCCAACTCTCCACCTGTTGAGTTCAATGGACCTTTCATGTTTAGCTTGTAGTGCAGGGGGCTGATTGAGCGGTGAGGGTCATCATAGAAAGCTTCACATTCTACATTTTATTTTATTTCATACAATGCATTTATTTAAACAATTACAAATGAAGTAAATTAGCACTTACATCTAAATGTAAAATCCTGTGTTACCTTTTTACAATTAATCCAATATATTATGCAGTGGTTGATCTCAATGACTTTGGAGGATAATAAATTACCACCTAATCAATCTGACTGCATAATAAACTAACTTCATTACAGTATTGTCCCACTGGTAAGTGCTTCTCTTTGACTGAATGATTCATCAATATCTGCACTAAGCCAAACCTCGCAGCTGACACCTCGCTAGAGGCGTTAGTAAGATGTTTAACACTGTTTTTTGCATTTTAATATTCAATTCACCAGTAAAGGAACACAGACTGTGTCGCTTGTAAAAGAGAGAGATAGCATTTCGAAGGAATGGAATCTGGCTGATCTGAAGCTCAGAATACTTACTGTGATAAAATGCTGCCTTTAAAGGACACCTGTCATTTAAGAAAGTAAATTTTAAACTACCAACTTTAGCAGCTATTTAATAATTTTATTGAGCAAATATTAAGTTTAGGAGACTCTGGTAGTTTTATTGTTGCTTCCATGTTGGACTGATCAATTGCTCTTAGCCTGAATTGGTGGTGGCAGTGGGATTATCCCACTGGGAGTTTCACGGCTATTTAATTCTGTTGTTAAAGCTATTTAACAGAACTGAAAGGAGGTGTTATTCTGTCCCACCATTCCTTCCACGTGTATAATCCTGTTAAGAACAAAAACAAGTGTCTGCTGTAATTAAGGACAATTGGATCCAATATTTGACACTTAAGGCTGTGTTTATTTATTCTAACCTTTCTAAAATCATGTTTTCCAGTTATAAAATCAGGATCCTCATACGTGCACACTACAAACATGACACTTCACTGGTCTGTTCACAAGATCTTACAATGTTAGCTTCCTTGTGTCTTAATAAAATACAATAAATTCATTAAAATAAAAGTATAAATGTAAGTGAAAAGAGCATCCACTACAAAATAATTTTTATTGATTGATTTATTATATTCATTATTAGCAAGTTATTTTTTTATCTAACAGGAAGTACTGCATCCAGACAAAAAGCAACATTCTATACACACAGTGTACACAATTAAGATATTTTCTTCCAGTTATTTAATATATCTTGCACAGCTGCTATTTGTTCTAGTTTGTTACATTGTTCCAAAACATGTGACGCTTCCCCCAAACTACATTGGCCTTTTAACATAAAATCACGAAAATTCAAAAAGGAACATGTTATAGCTCCGAGTACCTAAGGCGTGTTTATTGTATCTTGCCCAGTACAAGGTGCTGACTCCTGTATTGATCCTGCAGAAGTAAGTTATTTACATTACTTTGTGAAACTTTCCCATGATCCAACACAAAGTTTTTGAGCTCTTCAAATACCAAAGACATGTTTGAAGATGAAACATGTGAAATATCAATAACTCTGCACTTTTTCTACTCCTAAAAAATAGTTAACCACTAGAAACAAGACCTTGGGCCAGAAGTACCGAAGTCAGATGTCTCTTCAAATGCTACATTATTCTATTGGACTAATTCACTGATATTACAATTATTTATATTTATTTTTACAGAAACATCACTTTCTGTACCTCAATTTACAGGTGTAAATTAAACAGACTCTGTAACCCCAAAATTATGCTATTCTTCAAGAATTTGTTGCTAAATAAAACATTATTGAGATATTCACTTCTGTTTATATGATATTATTATGCAAATAAGCAGATTGTAAATAATAATTACTTGTTTTGATGTGCTAATTAGTAACACAATCTGCTGGTTTGTTTCTGTGGTGGAAAAAGTAATGTGCCCTAGTATTATCATGCAGTTAGATTCCCTTCCTTATCCTGACCAAGTACTCTATGGTATAAAAATAGCAAATGGAGCTGCACATTAGCATAAAGGAGCCATACAGATAAACCCTGCAGGTTGGAGTAAGAAGAGGTAACAACAGTGGAGTTCTGGAGTTGGGCAAAGTTGATGGTTTGAGGAACATTTGGAGATACGTGTAGGGATTATTGGACTGAAGTGTTATTAGGTGTCTAGATAATTAAGGTCTGGGGTTGATCTTGTAGTAGATCTTGGCTTAGCACAAGTATACAGTCTCTTACCTCAACACCTACAGCTATACTTTCTTGAGACAGATCAGAGAGAAGTAGCTCTCCTAGCTTTTGATGATGTTTCTCCTGATTGGTTGTTGTTAAGCCCTGATCTTTCTATTGGCCAATCACACTTCATCTGGGACTATGTATTGTTGCTCCGACCTCCACTCAATGGCTGTTGTAGGTTCCTATGACTGGAATTACTTCTGGCTTGTCTGACCATGCCTTTACCCAAGCCCTTGGGTTTGTTGCTTTGACCTTCGCTACTGGTACATCGCTACTAAAGCATGTTGCCTGGACAGCCATGATATGCCATTTAAATTGGAGGATCAGATGAATGACTGGTTGAAATATTTACAATGGATTGGAGGAATGGAGGCACTGATTATACCATCATGTGTATTTGGAGTAATGAGTGCTCTAGGAGGAGGAACCAAATTAATAAAGCTGTTGTGAAACTAACTATGATCACAATTAGACAAGAAATATAGGCAAAAGTATTCTGATCCACTACGGGGTCTGAACTGTATTATCACAATACAGAAGCTAACAATGGAATCCAAGGTAAAATACCGTAGGTGGCTGAAGAAATCAGCTTATATCAAAGACATAGAATATAGATAGCAATAAGAAGGCAGCTGGTCTATATATATTACTTGTAGAAGGTCATCGTTATATTAATGTTTAATTACCAAAGTTAAACAATAGCACAGACAGCTTCTCTCAATCTCATATAGATAACAATATCTTTTGTTTTCTCTGACACCAGGTAAACAAGTAAACATACCTAATTAATTGATAAAAATCCATAAAAAACAAATGTAATGTACTATATTATATTATATATTACATATACAGGGAAAATCCTACAACTAACTTGAAATAAATTACCCCCTGTGTTTACATAAAATTTCCCTGGCTAAATAACAGCATCTGGTTCAAATTGATTTCAACATTTATCTTCTAAGGCATTGGAAGGTACAAGGAATCAGAATATGTGTGTGTCTATGGAACAAGAAACATCACTCGTGAAATAGAGCCACCAACTCACAGCCACCAGACATACTGCCATGTTGTTCTTTGACTTCTTCACGAGATGCAGTCGCCGCTTGACTTGTAACAAACTAACAACATTAGCAGATCTGTATGACATGAGCATAAAGACATTTAGTTAAAATATTAACTTTTGCAGACAGAGAAGGTTTATTCTCGTCTGACTTCAGTAATTTCCTTGGAGCCTGATGACTTGTATTTATCTATTGAACTGCAGATTGATGGGTAGGGGAGAAGGGGGAGAAGGAGACACCTACGACTTTTCCTGCACATGCAACAAAGCAGACAGCTTGCAAGACAAACTACAAGTCCTGCTCCTGCAGAAAAGTAAACCCCCTTCTAATACATGCAACCTTCACCAAAATATAATGAATACATTTGCCAGGCCTACATTTGCTCTTAGACTCAATATTTCATAAACTAGCGACTTGCCCGTCAAAAAATGACAGCAAGATCAAGTTTGTTCCCCAAACATTTCTCTCTCCCATGTCTCTTTCCCTCCCCCCTCCTGTCTCTCTTTGCTCTTTCCCTCCCCCTCCTGTCTCTTTGCCCTCTCTCTCCCTCCCTTGTCTCTCTTTGCCCCCTCTCTCCCTCCCTTGTCTCTCTTTTCCCCTTCTCTCCCTCCCCTGTCTCTCTTTTCCCCTTCTCTCCCTCCCCTGTCTCTTTGCCCCCTCTCTCCCTCCCCTGTCTCTTTGCCCCCTCTCTCCCTCCCCTGTCTCCCTTTGCCCCCTCTCTCCCTCCCCTGTCTCCCTTTGCCCCCTCTCTCCCTCCCCTGTCTCCCTTTGCCCCCTCTCTCCCTCCCCTGTCTCCCTTTGCCCCCTCTCTCCCTCCCCTGTCTCCCTTTGCCCCCTCTCTCCCTCCCCTGTCTCCCTTTGCCCCCTCTCTCCCTCCCCTGTCTCCCTTTGCCCCCTCTCTCCCTCCCCTGTCTCCCTTTGCCCCCTCTCTCCCTCCACTGTCTCTCTTTGCCCCCTCTCTCCCTCCCCGTCTCTCTTTGCCCCCTCTCCCTCCCCGTCTCTCTTTGCCCCCTCTCTCCCTCCCCGTCTCTCTTTGCCCCGTCTCTCCCTTCCCTGTCTCTCATTGCCCCCTCTATATCTCCCCTGTCTCTCTTTGCCCCCTCTATCCATCCCAGTCTCTCTTTGCCCCCTCTGTCCCTCCCCTGTCACTCTTTGCCCCTCTATCCCTCCCCTGTCACTCTTTGCCCCCTCTATCCCTGCCCTGTCTCTCTTTGCCCCCTCTATCCCTCCCCTGTCTCTTTGCCCCCTCTATCACTCCCCTGTCTCATTCCCTCCTCTCTCCCTCTCCTGTCTCTCATTCCCCTCATCTCCCTCCCCTGTGTCTCTTCCCCCTCTACCTCCCCTGTGTCTCTCCCCCCTCTGTCTCTCTTTGCCCCCTTCTAACACACACACACACACCCTGATCTCACTCACCATATCTGCAGCCCATGCACCACTTTAAGGCTATGATGAGCTGTCCATGTGCCACTTCCTGCCTCCGTGTGTCAATCACCTCGGTAACCATGGTGATGCAACCAACCCCACACCCCCAGAGAATATTATAAACATCACAACCAGGCCTGACTGGATGACCTCACCCACATGACACATCCACCAGAGATCACATGACTGATTCATAACATTGCGCAAAGGCCCCATAGCAAGTGGAACCTCGCAAGACTACAACTCCCAGCAAGCATTGCCATTTTGTGTGATGAATAAGAATGCTGCGCGAGCCGCGGCCCTCGACTGAGGCCTTTGCCCGCACTCCATGCCAGCAACCGAGGCCCTCGCTTCGCATGGGCGCTCTATCCCAGCAACTGAGGCCCTTGCCCACAGCCCTCGCTACGCAAGCATGAGCAACGGCCCGTACGGCTACGCGAGGGCCGCGGCTCGCGCTCCATGCCAGCAACCGAGGCCCTCGCTTTGCGAGGGCCTCAGTTGCTGGGATGGAGCGCCTTCGGCCCGCAAGCGTGAGCAACGGCCCGTACGCTCACAACTATATATGTGATATGTTTTTTTAATATACATAATAAAGGTTTTTATTGGTATACATGTATAAAGTAACATCAATATATTCAGTCTTTTTACTGCCGTCTATTTACGAGCCAAAAATCGGATTGTACTATATAAACTGATATACCCGGTTACATGTTTCGGTTAAAACAAAAAACAATGTTGATACAAAAAAAAATGTCAACACAAGAATGTAGATTTGTAATCTGAATGCGTCTTCCATAAACAGTATCAACTGCTACATTTCCATCCATGAACCGTAGCCACAAGGCTATAAAGAGAGGCATTTTTTGTGATAAGAGAATGAGATAAGACAATTCAAAACAGATGGTGTCGCATGATGGGGATTGTACATAATGAGGCACAAGGCAGCTCGTTTCTAAAATTCCTACATAATTTACTAACTAAAATACGAGTACAGCTGGATGTTAAACAAGCTAATGATTCGGTGTCGAGCAGTTTGCCGTTACAGATCAGATATGGATGAATTAAAAAAAAAAAAAAACTTTCAAGAATTACAAAAGACAGATCTCTGGCTCGTTCTAAACGCGGATGATTAGCTGTGAGTCCTCAGTATATAAGCCCGTAAACACTAAACTTAATGGGAATCTGTGGAAATCTGAGGATAAACCTGTTATGGTAAAAAATGTCTTAGGCAATGGTGGAACAAAAAGAAACATTAAATTGCAAGGGTGAGATGTTGTGCTCCTCAATGTAATTATCATATTAAATTCACCCTTCATTTGATTCTAAGTTGTCCCCAGAGTAACAGGTTCTCAGTTGATGGAGCTGCAGCCTTTCTTTCTTTTGTTACTCATGGGTAGTGATGTCGCGAACATAAAATTTTCGGTTCGCGAATGGCCGCAAATGTTCGCGAACCGGCGAACCCGGCGAACCGCCATAGACTTCATTGGGCAGGCGGATTTTAAAACCCACAGGCACTCTTTCTGGCCAAAATACTGATGGGAAAGTTGTTTCAACGGGACTAACACCTGGACTGTGGCATGCTGGAGGGGGATCCATGGCAAAACTCCCACGGAAAATTACATACTTGATGCAGAGTCAGGTAATTTATGCCCTTTATGGCTTAAAACCAAACATTCCTAAATTGTTTGGAATAACGTGCTTTAAAACATCAGGTATGATGTTGTATCGATCAGGTAGTGTAAGGGTTACACCCGCTTCACAGTGACAGACCAAACTCCCCGTTTAAAGCACCGCAAACAACCGCAAACAGTCCATTTGCACAACGGCAAACTCCCCATTTGCACAAGGTTGGATACCAAGCTAGCCATGTCCCGTTCCTTGTCCTCACTGATGTCATTGAAGGTCTCTTCCTCCACCCAGCCACCAAGGGTCCCCGAAAGGTGACAACAAGCCCCATGGGACGCCTGCTGTGTTTGGTCTTCCACCTCCTCAAAGCCACCTTCCTCCTCTGACTCCTCTTCTTCAGACTCATCTCACTGCGTTGCCTCTCTCTGCATTATTATAAGGTGTGTTAAATAGTACTACTCTTATCAGTTTAATACCTGTTACAGCACATATCAGGGGGCGTGTATAAGGCCTGGATTTTTAGAACCGGGAGATGGAAAAAGATGCTTTGTTGGTCGTATCACTTCAATTTTGGGGCATGGCGCGTGCAATCAAAGGTGCCACCATATAGGAGTGGCGTGTTTGTAAGTACTACTCTTATCATTTTAATACCTGTTACAGCACCTATCAGGGGGCGTGTATAAGGCCTGGATTTTTGGGACCGGGAGATGGAAAAAGATGCTTGGTTGGTCGTATCACTTCAAATTTGTGGCACTTTGTGACATTAGCTTCTTACGCTCAAACATGTCCTTTACAGGCACCTGACTATGGGCAGATGAGCAGGAACTGCTCAAGGCGAGAGACGGAGTGGCGGATGGTTGAGAGGGGGCAAGGAGGACAGCAGTGGTTGATGTGGCTGATGATGCTGGACCAGGAGGAGGATGGCGGCTTTGAGTTTGTGTGCTGCTTGTACTCATGTGTTGGTCTGGAGTCACCCAAACATTAGGTCTCAACCTGTAGAGCATAAGGGAACCAGGCTACTCTAGACCTCATTCATCATTACAGGTTTTGACAGATTGGTACTATGCGTGCAAGCTACTGTGACAACAGATATGAGTGGCACTGTGCACTTGCAGAAGTTGGCAGAGTAGACGCTGTAGGCCTGACACAGACGCTTGCAGACAAGTAACTGCTATTCAATGTATTACAGTCAAAACTGTATTCTTTGTTTAAATGTGCACTAGTGACTGTTACACCAGATATGAGTGGTGGCACTGACTGGGCAAGTGGGCACAGTATACGATGTGAGCCTAAGACACACACGCTGGCAGGCAGGCAAATTAAATTAGATTACACAGAAAAAAAGTGTTGTTTTTTTTAAATGTAGAGTGCTGGTACACCACTAGAATGGATTGGTTGAACTTGGCACAGTACTTGTAAGCCTGACACACACACTGGCTAGCGGTCAGGCAAATGAACTTAGATTGACGGTCAGGCAAATGAACTAAGATTTAACAAAATAAAAGTTTTGTTTTTTTAAAAGTAGACAACTAGTAAACAAGATTGTATTGGTTGCACTGTGCACACACAGTATAAGCTGTGAGCCTGACACACACACTTGCTAGCAGGGGCTAGCAGGGAGACAGGCAAATTAAGTTAGATTAGACAGAAAAAAAAAATGATGTTATAGCCCTAAAAAGGGCTTTTTGGGGTTCTGTGTTTACAGCAGAGATCTGATGAGTCCTTCAGCACTGCACTAGACACTGAATAAACTTGCCTAGCTATTGATTTCCCTATTCAATCAGCATCACCTACACTCTCCCTCCTCTCAGTAAGACTGCAAATTAGTCATGATTCCAAAATGGCTGCTGTCCATGAGGTAGAAGGGTCTGGAAGGCAGGGTATGATGCTGATTGGCTGGAATGTGTCTGCTGACTGTGAGGTGCAGGGTCAAAGTTTGCTCAATGATAAAGTATAGGGGGCGGATCGAACATCGCATATGTTCGCGGTTCGCAGCGAACGCGAACATGCTATGTTCACCGGGAACAGTCCGCCGGCGAACTATTCGCAACATCTCTACTCATGGGTACTGCCATATTTCACAAAAGTGGCCATGCCCTACGTGAAAGGGGAGTCAAATTACCAGGAGCCGGCAAAAGTTAAATTGGCCTCTTTTAGTTACCCGCAAATGATCTGCGGGTTACAGGCAGAAAAACCCTACGGGCTTTCAAAATCTGAACTCCGACCCAGCTAAGCCTTTGATCTTTCAATCCCGTAAATATTCCAATCGGAAATCGTTATTAAATTGCTACAGTTCCCCAAGCCCACAATTGTTTTCACACCTGTAAATAGCAAATGTAGCCAAAAATCCTATGGGTACAAGATAGGACCCACAAGGGGGTTAAACTCTTCTCTGTAGCACTGTAAGAGCAAATATAAACACACTACTGTATTTTAAATTACAGGGAAAGTGATGTTAGGTATTACAATTATTAGCACAACATTCTCAAGCTTGCAGATCTGCAATAAAAATATATATATTTTTTATGTTTAACCGTTTTATATCGATCTCGGCAATCAATGTGTTAATACATATAATAGAACTTGCATGGACTAGAATATCATATTTATTGATCATTTCATATTGCATTACTTCTGGAATGAGGGTCTGATCGCAACTCGGACTTCAAAACTGTAAGTGATTAAAATTTAACCTCCATGTTTTAATGACATAATGATGACGGTCTCTTTTACTATTGGCTCCGTCTAGACCCGTAACTACGGGTTTTAATAATATGCTACATGCGAAAGCATAGTTTACGGATTTGGAATCTGGTCATTTCTTTGCGGGCTCTTCTAACTTAATAGCTCTGTAACGGCAGCAAATTTCAAGCCCACAGACATACAGTACGGGTTGTATAACTGCCACTGCAGGAATTTAGTAGGGCCCATAGTGTATAAATAAATAGTACATTTGTGTTCACATTTGAACATCTAAAAGAAGGGAAAAAAAAGTGTTTACGGCTCAGAATTCCGAGTAATACAGTTATACCACTACACTCTGGGAACCTGGGCTGGATAATGCAAATGTGCCCATAGAGATTGAAACTTTTACCATTTTAAACATGGCTTCCTTTAAGCATATGTGCTGTATAACACAGGTTTAAGCAAAGCCTAGGATGGATGATGAACAAGCCAGGAAACCTACTCACAGACAATTGTTTGAGCGTAAATGTCTCCCATCGGTTTGGGCTGGTTTACCATAACAATCATTTAACTTATGGTGGGCAAAATAGTGATAGAACTATATATACAAATATATATCTATATCTATATATCTCTATCTCTATCTCTATCTCTATCTCTATATATATATATATATATATCTCTATATATATATATATATAGTTGAATAATCAGAGTATTGCAGTGAATATTGATACCTTTTTATTGGACAAACGTATTCATAATAAAACGACAAGCTTTCGAGACATAATGCCTCTCTTTATCAAGTCAAAAAGTCATAAAGAGAGGCATTATCTCTCGAAAGCTCGTCATTTTATTATGAATACGTTTGTCAAATAAATAAGGTATCACTATTCACTGCAATAGTCACTCTTCATATATATATATATATATATATATATATATATATATATATATATATATATATATATAGAGCTTAAACAACACCAGTTATTTCTTTTGCATGAAACTTCATTATCCGTCTTGGTATACCGCTTTTATGTAATTGAATGCCTATATGAAAATACAAAATCAAAAAGTAAAAAACAAACAAACAGAAAAGTTTTGCCCGATCCCTTTGTCTAGTAGCAAAGGATAAAAACATGGTTTATAATTCTTTTTAAGGTTGAAGTGGATTTTCCAGATTTTTATGGATTTTTCTGAATTAAAGGGCCACAAACTGTTCTTCATTGCATTTAACAAATAACATTTTAAACATTACAAATTTTTTTTGCATGATAATAATTAATTTATAGAGTAGCAAAATGACATTAAATATAGACAGTGTGGGAGTTTTTATCCTCATCAGTCTTGATATGTTACAAGAAACAGAGGGGCAGTGGTCCTCATGGATGAACTTCAACATAATATGCTTTTGTTCCCAATTGTTTTAATGTCAATCACATAATAAAACACAACAGGGTCTAATTGAGAAAATGTTAACACTTCTTAATTCACTCTGAGTGCCTCTATTGTTGGTATTTCTTAATTCACTCATAATTACCTGTCTGTCTGTTGTTTTACTATCCGTTTTCTTCCATTAATATAACTTATTCTCAATGGGGAGAATCTTTTGGAATGTAAAAAACATGTTCTTTTAAGTATTTTATTTTAAATTACAGTGGCCCATTAAATGGTAGGTTCCTGACTCCTCAAACATGGAGACGTTTAGTAGATTATTTTAAAAATTTCTAGCACTCTTCATTTTTATTCAAAAGGAACTTGTGTTTTGGTGAATCCATTTAAATAACTCTATATTTAATACATTGTTCTCCCAGTCACTTCCCCCCCAGGAATTCTTTATACTGTCCCATTTGATTGATAGGCAGTAGGTGTTTTATCTATTCCCAAAAATGGACTATATAAGTTTTACCACTGCTATTAAAGAATTTAAGTTAATAATTGCACTTAATTATAGTGAGAATCCTTACTGTATTGCAGATTGAAACTTTCATTGGATTTTGTATGGTTTAAAAACTTAACTGCTGACGTTTCACTAGATGAAATAGTATAAAAGGATTATTTATAACTGAAAGGACCATTGTAGCTTTTTTGCCAACTTTATGTAATTTTTCTAAGGTTTAGGACAATCAATTTTAATGAAAGAATGTTATTGATTTAATATTTTTATTAAGTCAATTCAATAAGAAAAAAAATAAACATTCATAGTGTGTTAAATTATAACACATTCATGATAAAGTATTAATATATATATATATATATACAGTATATATAGTTCAGAACAACAATCAATTGATATATGGTGGGCAAAAGAGCGATAGAAGCCTCCACCATACAATAGTACAGTAAATAAATAGTACATCTGTTCACATTTGAATGTCTAAAACAAGTTAAGAAAACCTGCATCCAGCTCAGAATTCCGTGAAATACAGTTATTACAATGCATTCTGGGAAGCTAAGCTGGGACATGCACATGTGCCCACAAATGCCTCGCACTTTAATCTTAAACATGGCTTCCTTTAAGGTTATGTCCGCTGCATTACACAGCTTTTATGCAAAGCCACGGTTGGATTGTACACAAGCTGTGAATCATATCCACGTACAGCTGTTCCAAGCTTACTGGCTATCATCAGCATGGCGCGGGATCCCATATTGTATGTATACCGTATTGGTCCGAATATAAGCCGCACCCGCATATAAGCCGCACCCGTAAAGTGCAAGGTGAAAAAATAGAAAAAAGATAGTACTCAAATATAAGCCGCAGCCGTAAAATTGGAGAGAAAAAGACTCTCTCCAAGTGATCAGCCATTGCAAGAAACAGGCTTTCTACTTAGCACTGTAGCTTTTCTTTGCAGGTTACAGGATGTTAGAATCACTAAAACCGTAATTCGCTATTCAATACTGCAGTCTCAAGCACTAAAATCGGCACCCTTAACTCGCAATCGCGCAAATCGGCAATGATTTTTTTTACCGTCACAAATACTTATATTTATATTCGGACCAATACTGTATATATGCATAATATTATAAATTGATTAACATTAAAATATTACAAATATAGTAAAAAATCCATTATATACGTTTATGAGTTCTGTGTACTTCAATATATTTAACTAATGGATCAATAGCAGCAGGAGTCGAAGCTACAAGTGGTGCAATGCACAGGGCCCTCTCAGGGGGGCCCAGTTTTGTGTAATTTTTTTTTGCATTTAATCATGTTTCTGTAGTGTAAGGGGCCCACACCCTGGCCTAAACAACTAAGACCCCCCTTGACCCCCTTCACAGATCCCCCTGGGTCTCCTTAGCCGCATCCCCCCATGGACAGAAATTGGATGTTTACCAGGGAAGAGGTGAGATATTAAGGGCTGGACCACAACAATGTACAGGGGGATGGGTTCTGTGAGGGAGAGCAAAGGAGATAGGGATGGAGGCTATGTGGGGTGGGTGTGAACACCTATACTGACAGGGATGGCTGCTGACAATCTCGCAAATCGGCAGAAATTTTGCATTTGCCAATAGAAGTCGCACGCGTTACAAGCGAAGTTCGCAAATCGACAATGATTTTTTGACAGTCGCGAATATAAGCCACACCCTTAACTCGCAAGCTCAAAAATCTGAAAAAAAGATGCGACATATTCGGACCAATACGGTATATATATTTCTGTAGTGTAGGGCCGCCTCCACCCTGGGACCGCTAGGCTGCACCAGCTTCCCCACCACGTAGAGGTTGTCGGAGGAAAGTGAAGCATGCACATCCTGGAGCTGTGCTGCAAAGGAGCTTCACGCAGGCAGGAGGTAACGGAAGAGTAACAGCTATGGGAAGTGGAGCAGCCATGGAAAGGGGTCTTGGCTATGGGAAAGGGTCTTGAGAAAGGGCATTGAGTGAATTGGTACCGGGGAGGGGCAGCACAAACATTTTTTAAAACTTCCCCTCCTTGGGGGGGTGCTCAAACCTTTTCTCTAGATCTGCCACTGAGTAGCAGGAATTACCAATACATTTGGGCCAGGGAGAAGAGCAATGCCTTAACCACAATGCATTTTGCATATATAATTATCAGATAGGAAAGGTCTGTCCTTATCTGATGAAGCAGTACAAGCGAAACATGTTATAGGTAAAACATTACTATTTTTCCCAGCCAGGATTTCTTAGCAGGTTTCTCCAACTGGGACTTGATTTTCCATTTACTCCAATGGTCAAGTAGAATTTCATAATGACAGTCTTTCAACTGGACTAAATAAAGATGAAATCTGAATATAACCTTCCACCTTGGTGTTTAATTCTCTGAAGAAAAAAAAAAAACAAATGACTGCCACCACTAAAGCAAAACTAAATATAAAAAAAAATAAAGGCTGTCATTATTTATTTTATTTAAAAAAAAAAAACATTTTGCCCATTATGACATCATTAGAGCATCCTAGAAATATGATACTTCAGAATCCCTTTTATATTCAAATTGCTGTAACCTCATCTGCAAATGACTTTCATAAGTGTCACTGGTTTTCTTGCTTTTTAAAAGCTACAAACTGCCGTGAGATCCTCAAGGTCCTCTGTGCCTTTTGTGTAACCAGAATTTGATTTGTGTAAAGCAGAACTCATCCTTTTTTTTTTTAGTCAACGCAGCTTGTTTGACATATTCCTCTCAAATCTAATATGGTTACATTATACGTTTTAACTTGCTGACATCGGATGATTGAGATCAGGTCAGGCAGCGCTCAAGGTCTGAGAAGTACTCAGCTCAGAACGCTCTCTTTTTCCAAATGAATATGAATGGGAATTCCTATAAGCTGCAGGTGAGAAAAACTATAAACATATTTCACACATGATATGTTTAATGTTTTTAATGGAATAAAGATAAAAGTTATTTTTAGCAAATATAAAAAGTACTAATTTATATTAATAGTAAAAGGACATTTTAAAAGGATAAAGAGATCCCAACTTATTAAGAAGAGATACATTACCTTTAAATTTGGTTTCCTTTTAAATTAAAATATTTATTCTTTGTTCCAAAATCAATTTTGGCAAAGCTTTTATGAATTATATTTCAATGTTTAAAGGGCAATGGCAAGTACATATTTTTTATCAATTTAATTCACTTGCTTGCATATAAGATGCAGTGGCATTTTATGAAATATTCAGGATTTTTTGTGTAAACATTACTCAGCTGGAACAGTTATAGTTATTACACCATAAATGCATTTCTATACATAATGTATGAAATATTTGAAAATAGCAAGTCAAGGAAGGCCTAAGAATAAACAATGAATGCTGGAATACGTGCTTCTGTTAATAGGAGAGAAATGCTCACACCATTCAAAGCTCAAGAGCTCCCATGTGTGCTAATCTTTATTTTGCGTGTGTGTCATACAGTTGTGTCTTACTCTCTGTGACCTCATGGACCACAACACACCATGCCGATCCACAGTATTCATGGTGTGTGTATATATATATATATATATATATATATATATATATATATATATATATATATATAAATATATATTTATATTTATATATTGTGATGGAGTGTCACCAGAGGGCAGTAGAGAGCACTTCAAGACTTCTCCCCAGCACTGAAATGGTTAAGAAGCACCTTAAAAAGCTTGGGTGTGGCTGCAATCAAGGCCTGCTGCTACCTCCAGTTGGAGGATTGTTTGGAAGTGAGGAAACCTGAGACAGCTCTGTGTGGCGAGAGAGAGGTCCGTGAGACCTGGAAAGCCAGTCTGGCTGCCCGATAGTGTACAGCCAGCGCAGTTTAGAGACATTGAGAAGAGTGTCCAGCGTGACCGGAGAGGTCAAAGAGACACAGCTCCTCTGCAGATGGATTGCAGACTATGAAGGCAAGTTTGCAGGTCTGTGTTTCGGACTGTATTATGAATTACAGTACATCAGTGAGCGAACTGCAGATAAAAGTGTAGATAGTGCTTCAAAAAGAAGCTAGGATTTATTTTCTGTTTTGATTATTTTCATTTATGCTGACAAATAAACCGCAAGATCTGTTAAACCATACAAAAAGCTCCAGAGTACTCCATTGTGGTGCTGGAAAATAAGGCACGGATCCTGAGCGTATATATATTTTTATATATATATAAAATAGTCTTGTGGGACAGCTTCAAGGCCTAAACTAAAATTACAATATCTAAGTCAAACATTCAACTACAAATTTGCCTAGCATGCAATTAATTGATCCACCTTTGTTTTACGAGTAAATTGAGAGGCAAAGACACATAAAAAGTCTGGTAATTATGGGAATACGAGCATAATATTAGTGCAGTCCAGACACATGTATGGCTCCTGTAGAATGTCATGGTTGAAGAAACCTGCTTAGCGTCCCATGAACTGCGACAAAATCCAATCAATCAATCAGTATTACAGGAAACGTAGCCAAACTGTTCAATGGAAGGTTTAATCATGGGGCTAAAGCTAAAATATTTTGGTCATATCATGAAAAGACAGGATTTCCTAGAGAAGATTCTGCTACTAGGAAAGATTGAAGGCACAGAACGAAGGGGACAGAAGAGGCGGAGATGGATAGATGAGGTCTCATTGACGCAATGAGCTCAGATGGGCACTGGCTCACAAAAGTCCCTGGTGTGCTGCTATCCATAAGGTCACAGACAGTTGGACTAGACTGAATTACTAATCAAAAACAAACATGTCAGGATAGAACAGCAGAAAATAAGCCCACTGGGTGTCTCTCCCCTATGTAATTTTTCTGTACTATATCAGATTTATTTTGCATAGAAAATACATTTTGTAATGTTTAAATCGCATCTTTTCAGTGCATGATAGAGGCATTTGGAATGAAATTTGCATCAATATTAATTTATTCCTTAGTTTTAAAAATCCAAATGGTCTCCAATTAATATAACAATGTGAAGGATTTTTTTCACAACCTCATCTTCTCACGGCACAGACCTTGTATGAAGGCTCCTTTGTATATAAAGACTATGGGATCCATTGCTTCTTGTATTGAGGCTTTCAGAGCTAGCACTTCCCAAGGTCACTCATCTCAATTCATATTAATTGCTTATGAAAATGCTAACCTTTGTTCAATCTCAATTACTCACTCACACATCACTGTAAAACAAATGGTCTACACTTTAATGCTAATCTTATGAAGTATGCCATCTACACGTTCATTAGAAGGTAATAAAATGCAAGGAAACACTGATAACAAGGTGTACATTTTTAATGAACAAAATTAACCTTGTGGTGGTGCAAATGATTTTTGGGTCATCGGGCCAGATTCACTTAGCTATGTTTCCTTATAATAGGATTGTCACATTTACCAGATCCTTTTCTTATATTCTGTACCAGTAATGTGTTATTATGAAGCATTACACATTATTATGGCTGACAATCGTGTAAATGTAGTGTTTTCTGCAGCTTCTTACAAGCAGTTTGTGACTGTCTGTTTCCTGTCTAACAGCATGACACCAGTGGTGTTAATCCCCTGTGGGAGGGTGCTAAGCTCACAAAATACAATGCTGCAAATCACTGGTGAGCAAGAGGACAGCATGCATGAGACTATTGAGGGAGAAAGGGGGAGGTCCAGAGCTGAGAACGTCAGTATAATCTTTTATATGAAATTGATATTAAGGAGAATAAGGATTCAGTAAAATAGATCCAACATATTTAACCATTGCTTAATTTTTTTTTAAATCAGTGTAATAGTATTTCTTCATTATTTTGACAGTGAAAGCCGATATAGAAAAGTGAAACGTGTTTATTTTTATGTATAGATAGTGTAAAAACCACCAGACAATTAGCTGGCACTATTTGATTCTGGATCGTTATCTTGCTGTGGGTTTATGTTAGTCACTGAAGCTGTGAGCATGTAGGGTCACCCAAGATGGGCAGTTCATATCAGAGTCGTAAGACAAATTGTGGTCCACTGGAGAAGGGATTGGCAACCCACTCTTTGCCAAGATAACCTTATGGATAAGCACAACCAGATACAAGATGTGCCTGGTGTGCTGCAGTCCATAGTGTCACAGCGAGACAGATATGAATAAACAACTAAATACAACACACATTTGATTCTGAACATTTTTATTTTATTTTTAAACTATTTAAGTTTTTTTATTGCAATAAATTATGTTGTTTTTTTTTAATTGCCAAGAACCTATGTGATCTCAAGCCCTAAATCATTACTTCTAAACATCATTTTGTTTGATTGAAGTACAGTTGTGAGTACATTTACATTCCTATAAGGAACTAGGGGCTGTATGATAGCTGTATGTATATCATATACACATTTGTTACCATCAGAAAAATAATCACATATATAGTTGTGAGCATTGTGGGTTGTTGCTAACGCTTGCGGGCTTGCACAGCGAGCCTGCTGCAGTTGCTGGCAAGGAGCGCCAATGGTGCTCCTTGCGCTGGTGGAGAGGAGCGCCAAAGGCGCTCATCCCTACGACCCTGTACGACTTAGGCAGTGAGCACTAAAGGCGCTCATTGCACTGGTGGAGATGAGCACCGTAGGCACTCATCCCTACGACCCGGACTACATATCAACAGAAATCTCAATTTGACAATTCACAATGTGAGACACGTAGCAGTTTGATAAAGTCCTGTGGAAAAATTACGGCCTGTAAAACTTAGCAAAAAGGAAAGCGGGACTTAAAAAAAAAAAAAAGAATACGACCCGCGGCACCTTGAAGAAAAAAAAATACAAGGTTGAAAAAATCCAAAGTTAGCGGCCGAACCGCGCACATACAAAAACAACAAAAGAAAAAAAAAACATAAAAAAAGCATCACACAACAGCATGGGGGGGACAGTCAGGACGGCTGGGAGTCAGGTTGCGCAATAATTTAAACACAATTTGCCAAGTTTCGGCACTCAAAAATAGCCTATGCGACAAAAAACATGGCGGCCGAAACAAAAGAAAACTAGGCTACATGACCCCTAACCACGCAAAACACCGCCAGGCACATACGACTTTTAGCCAGGAACGTACAAGGTACAAGATACACCATTAGGAAGGACGGAAAATGCTCCAGACCCGCGTAACAGATACACAATCGCAGCCATCTTACAACACTAACTTGCAACTAATAACATTACCAATCTAAAATGGCGCTTTACACAACTAAACTAACACTTTGCGCACGCAGCCTATTTACACCGCACACTTGCCACATTGCTGACACTTACACCTCAGATTAGAAACAGTGCAAATGTACATTGTATGCTGCAGGAAAAGATTGTTAGCTCTTCAGGATATTAATTGCAATAGGTAAAGTATATTAATTAATTATTATTATAAAAAAAAATGATATATAAAAAAAGAGCAGGGGAGAGACGCTCAGCGCAGGGCTCACAACGAGCGCCAAGGGTGCTCAGAGGAGCAAAAGTACATGAGGGGAGAGGCTCGCAATGAGCGCCAAAAGGTACTCAGAGGACCAAAAGTCTTACATTGTGCGGCAAACAGCATTACCTGCCTTACAATTTTATGACGTAATTTTTTGACGGGCAATTTGCTAGTAAAAAATAAAAAGGACTCACTATTGACCAGACTGGTGTCCCACAGCAGCAAGGACCAGAACTTTACTCGGATTACGGTCCAAGGAGGATTTCCATGAGCCATACCCATACCGCACATGTTTTGGGTTATCGAATATGAGTACCCACTTCTAATGATGTACATTTTGGGTACCTTCGTGTTATATTATTCTACGTTAGGACAAGATGGTGGACTATCTCTCCCCCTCCCTATAATACTGTAGAGTGCTACAACATGAAAATGGCCCTGTATTGTGCTAAAAAGGGTCCACTTTTCAGCAGTACAAATTGTAAGGAACTTTGACAGCAAATATTATATTATGTAAGATTATACAAAAGTAAATCAATATAAATCTACATTACATCAGAAAAAATAATACAATGCGCCATGCTCTGAATCTGACACTTGCGGAGCGTCTGCTGCTCTTGTCATTCTCCCGTCTGGTAGAAATAACTATTTCATAATTGTCATTTTTTTTGTGGACATGAGCTATTGAATTTTCTTGACTGTGTACATCTCTCAACAATTTTCTGACAGTAGAATGATAAATTTGTACAGTCATACAGTCTTGTAGATGAAGTATGTCTTTTACCTTTCAAATAAAAATACTCGTTTTCAATTCAAGGCACAGCTGAAAATAAATGATGGTGCAATATTTTGCCGAAAGGCAATAATTTGCAAATACTGTTTATACAGTTGGCTCATCCAAATACCAAGTAATTATGACAAACAATCAATCAAGGTGAGCGTTTTGGGACGACTAGTACTGCAGCGTTATAAGATATCCACTAGATTATCTGGCAAGAAAATATACTGGTTGAATTGATTTTTTTCATTTATTTTTTTCACACTGTTGGTATTATTCATCATTATATTCATTATAAGAAAAAACATATAACTGATGCTGAACCTGAAGGTAGTTCAACATTGCTATACATACATATATATATATATATATATATATACACACACATATACATATATATATATATATATATATATATTCATATATCTACAGTTAGACATATCACATATAATAGTTGTCAAACTGTGAGACATCGTCACACTTTGCGTGGTGTGTACGACTTAGGTGAAGAGCGCTGCAGGCATGTAGCACTTAGCCGATGAGCGGCAAAGGCGCTCATCACTGCGAGCCTCGCGTAGCATGTCAAAAAAGTTATAATTTGATTTTTAGGTCAATAAGTTAAATAAGTATTTGACCCCTTCGACTTCGTACTTGGTGGCAAAACCCCTGTTGGCAATCACAGAGGTCAGACGTTTCTTGTTGTTGGCCACCCAGTTTGCACACATCTCAGGGGGGATTTTGTCCCACTCCTCTTTGTAGATCGTCTCTAAGGGCCTCATTCAATTGCAATTTGGCCAATTGAATAGGGCTCTAAATAAGCACTTAGCATATTTTTTTTAAAGAAGATTTTAGTTCGTGATAACCTTGCTTTTGGATAGATGTTAGTAAACATCTATCCAAAAGCAAGGTTATCACGAACTAAAAACTTATTTAAAAAAAATATGTTATGTGCTTATTTAGAGCCCTATTCAATTGGCCAAATTGCAATTGAATGAGGGCCTAAGTCATTAAGGTTTTGAGGCTGATGTTTGGCAAATCGAACCTTCAGCTCCCTCCACAGATTTTCTATGGGATTAAGATCTGGAAAATGGCTAGGCCACTTCAGGACCTTAATGTGCTTCTTCTTGAGCCACTCCTTTGTTGCCTTGGCTGTGTGTTTTTGGTCATTGTCATGCTGGAACACCCATCCATGACCCATTTTCAATGCCCTGGCTGAGGGAAGGAGATTCTCACCCAAGATTTGACGGTACATGGACCCATCCATAGTCTTTGATGCAGTGCAGTTTTCCTGTACCCTTAGCAGAAAAACACCCCCAAAGCATAATGTTTCCACCTCCATGTTTGACGGTGGGGATGGTGTTCTTGGGGTCATAGGCAGTATTTCTCCTCCAAACACGGCAAGTTGAGTTGATGCCAAAGAACTCGATTTTGGTCTCATCTGACCACAACACTTTCACCTAGTTCCCTGAATCATTTAGATGTTCATTGGCAACTTTAGAGGGTCCTGTACATGTGCTTTCTTGAGCAGGGGGACCTTGCTGGCACTGCAGGATTTTAGTCCTTCATGGCGTAGTGTGTTACAAATTGTTTTCTTGGTGATTATGGTCCCAGCTGTTTTGAGATTGTGACGAAGTGCCCTTCGCCACTTTGTCTTGGAGAGGACTGTTTGCCAGCCTCCTGCCCTGCGACTATGGCCCTGGTACATGTTGCCCTGTAAACACAGTATTCGGCCATACCAGAGTGTATGTCACTCATTCTGGCCCTTTACATACAGGGGGGTCATTCGGTACTTGCCCTGTGTGAACCATGATACCACAGAAAGCTATGCCATGGAGCCCATTCATATAATGAAAGACTATGGGAAAGACTTTAGCTCCATGGCAATTGAACTGTGTGAAAAGGATCTGAGCGCTATTCGGTAGTTTAATGCGCTCAGACCCCAGCTGTAACGGAACTCATCACTGTTTTACCCTGTTTTATGATTATTTAATTCTTGGTTAAAATATGATCACATTGCTGTACTGTAGAAATGTTGTTTTATGTTCTACAGAGTATATTGGCTCAGAATATCAAAGCGACTAGGCTAATAGATAATCCTGTTACAGATAAGAAAAGTCGATTGTATAAACTGTTTTCATTCTCAGATAAGAACAAAGAGGGCTGATCTAATTAATGTCTGATTGTATCCAAGTTGCCAGGGAGGTGTGACTCACCTATTGTCCTATATGTGTATTGTATGGGGGATATGTGACATGTCTGTGTGTTATGTGTAAAAACATACTTTTACTAACTTTTGAACCCCTGGTCTGATTCATGCCATTTTTGTATATGTTGTTCCCCTGGGTGAGAGATATTGAATGGTGCGGGACTTAAAGGTGTACCCCCTGTATTTGGGGTACATCCAGAATGTGGTTAAAATTGTGTCTGTTTTAATTATGTTACCTGTTATCTGAGGGGAGGAGACGTGGGGGTTGAACCATGTATATAATTGGCTGTTGTGATAATTATGTGGGTGTAGCCCTTCAGAGGGCACATTGCATAAAAGGAGATTCCCTGTCATTAAAAGATAGTTCTTCTTGACCCTTCAAAACGTAGCCTCGTCTCGTTATTTGAGGGGATCGCTATCATACTGGGGATTGCTATGCTTCTGCATACTCCCTTGAGCTGTAACTACGGAACGCTTGTTCCTGATGTACTATCCTTGGAGTCTGTGGTGGTTTTGGTGTCCGGTGCGGTGCTTGTAGGCCTCGACGCAAACTAGGACGCGTCTATCAACGGAGGTACCCGGTCGGGGTGCCAGGAGATCCGTTACATTGGCTGGCAGTGGTGGGATGGCGTCCTAGTAAGAGGAAAAGCAGCACGGAGACACCGGTAACGTTTGCAGTTACAAATTGAGGGCAACGCTAGTACCCGTACAGCTCCCCTGGCTACAGCAGGATGGAACCGGCTAGTTTTCAGACAGCGTTTTATGATGAGGAGGAGGAGGCGGCCGCGGACTACAGGGATGCAGACAGAAAGGAACTCTGGTATGATGCCCTGGAAGATGCCCAATGGCGGCGAGGTGAGAGTCTCCCCAGTGATGAGCAGCGGCTACAGAAGCGTGTGGCGATGCGGATGTATCTATTGGGAGAGCAGCCCCTGGATGAGTGGGTGACAAGACTAGAGACCCTGGTATGGCGAGAGCTCTGGCTAGACAACGCATACCAGGCCCTCTGGTGGCATACCGTTCAACTTACCCCCTGGACACCTGAACACGACTTACCGGAGGGGAATGATTATGATGGCCCGGGTTTATTATGGGATGCCTTGGAGGACGACATTGATCTTGGCAGCACGGAGGAGTCTAGGTTTTGGGACATCTACGACTACCGGATGGGCATGTATGTCTGGGATGACGAAGGCGAGGTGAGCAAAGACATGACCCACCTGGTAACAAGAGAGTGGGAGCTGGAGCAGGACTACCAACACCTGCTCAGCTTCGTGCAGCCCCAACCTACTCCACAAGCAGAACCAGACTTCATTGACTGGTCCTGGGATGACCTCCAGATGGCAGGTAGAGTTGGGACCGAGGTCTCTCTACCGGCCCTACAGGGGGCAGAAGGTGTCGTCCTTCCCCCCCAGCCGCAGTGTGAACCCCAGGGGGCAGAAGGTGTCATCCTTCCCCCCCAGCGGCAGTGTGAACCCCAGGGGGCAGAAGGTGTTGTCCTCCCCCCCCAGCAGCAGTGTGAACCCCAGGGGGCAGAAGGTGTCGTCCTTCCCCCCCAGCGGCAGTGTGAACCCCAGGGGGCAGAAGGTGTCGTCCTTCCCCCCCAGCGGCAGTGTGAACCCCAGAGGGCAGAAGGTGTCGTTCTTCCCCCCCAGCGGCAGTGTGAACCACAGGGGGCAGAAGGTGTCGTCCTTCCCCCCCAGCGGCAGTGTGAACCACAGGGGGCAGAAGGTGTCGTCCTTCCCCCCCAGCGGCAGTGTGAACCCCAGGGGGCAGAAGGTGTCGTCCTTACCCCCCAGCGGCCGTGTGAACCCCAGGGGGCAGAAGGTGTCGTCCTTCCCCCCCAGCGGCAGTGTGAACCCCAGGGGGCAGAAGGTGTCGTCCTTCCCCCCCAGCGGCAGTGTGAACCCCAGGGGGCAGAAGGTGTTGTCCTTCCCCCCCAGCGGCAGTGTGAACCCCAGGGGGCAGAAGGTGTCGTCCTTTCCCCCCAGCGACAGTTTACCCTAACCAGGGGAGACACCAATCTCCCAGACGGCGCAGATGGGACTGTGGTCTCTGCGCCCACAGCTTGTCCAGACCCCCAACTACCCTCACTGGGACAACCGAAGGAGGGGGTAAGTACAAATTCCCCTCCCCAGCTAACTCCTAATGTGGCCCCAGGGTTTACAGAGGAAATGTTAACCCCCACTGACTCTCACGTTTCCCTGGCTACTGAGCTGGAATATGTCCCAAGTACCCCAGCAGAAGAGCTGGCATCAGGGCAGAGTGCCGCTGGCCTCTGCCCCTCAAGTCCCCTCAACGTGTTGCCCCATCACCACAGCGAAATATCCAGTTGCAGTAACGGTTTGTTGTGGGTGGGCTGCTCTTGCACTTTGTTGTTGTGGGGGGGCTGCTCTAGCACTGGTTTATTGTGGGTTGGTGGATCGTCTAACGGAGGCACTGACCGGCAGAAGATCAGGTGCCTGGTTAGACTTCCCCCCAAAGGGGAGATGTGTGACGAAGTGCCCTTCGCCACTTTGTCTTGGAGAGGACTGTTTGCCAGCCTCCTGCCCTGCGACTATGGCCCTGGTACATGTTGCCCTGTAAACACAGTATTCGGCCATACCAGAGTGTATGTCACTCATTCTGGCCCTTTACATACAGGGGGGTCATTCGGTACTTGCCCTGTGTGAACCATGATACCACAGAAAGCTATGCCATGGAGCCCATTCATATAATGAAAGACTATGGGAAAGACTTTAGCTCCATGGCAATTGAACTGTGTGAAAAGGATCTGAGCGCTATTCGGTAGTTTAATGCGCTCAGACCCCAGCTGTAACGGAACTCATCACTGTTTTACCCTGTTTTATGATTATTTAATTCTTGGTTAAAATATGATCACATTGCTGTACTGTAGAAATGTTGTTTTATGTTCTACAGAGTATATTGGCTCAGAATATCAAAGCGACTAGGCTAATAGATAATCCTGTTACAGATAAGAAAAGTCGATTGTATAAACTGTTTTCATTCTCAGATAAGAACAAAGAGGGCTGATCTAATTAATGTCTGATTGTATCCAAGTTGCCAGGGAGGTGTGACTCACCTATTGTCCTATATGTGTATTGTATGGGGGATATGTGACATGTCTGTGTGTTATGTGTAAAAACATACTTTTACTAACTTTTGAACCCCTGGTCTGATTCATGCCATTTTTGTATATGTTGTTCCCCTGGGTGAGAGATATTGAATGGTGCGGGACTTAAAGGTGTACCCCCTGTATTTGGGGTACATCCAGAATGTGGTTAAAATTGTGTCTGTTTTAATTATGTTACCTGTTATCTGAGGGGAGGAGACGTGGGGGTTGAACCATGTATATAATTGGCTGTTGTGATAATTATGTGGGTGTAGCCCTTCAGAGGGCACATTGCATAAAAGGAGATTCCCTGTCATTAAAAGATAGTTCTTCTTGACCCTTCAAAACGTAGCCTCGTCTCGTTATTTGAGGGGATCGCTATCATACTGGGGATTGCTATGCTTCTGCATACTCCCTTGAGCTGTAACTACGGAACGCTTGTTCCTGATGTACTATCCTTGGAGTCTGTGGTGGTTTTGGTGTCCGGTGCGGTGCTTGTAGGCCTCGACGCAAACTAGGACGCGTCTATCAACGGAGGTACCCGGTCGGGGTGCCAGGAGATCCGTTACAGAGATCATTAACAATATCCTCCCGTGTAGTTGTGCGCTGATTCCTCACAGTTCTCAGGATCATGGAAACTCCACGAGGTGAGATCTTGCATGGAGCATCAGACCGAGGGAGACTGCCAGTTATTTTGTGTTTCTTCCATTTGCGAATAATCGCACCAACTGTTGTCACCTTCTCACCAAGCTGCTTGGCGATGGTCTTGTAGCCCATTCCAGGCTTGTGTAGGTCTACAATCTTGTCTCTGACATCCTTGGACAGCTCTTTGGTCTTGGCCATGGTGGAGAGTCTGGAATCTGATTGATTGCTTCTGTGGACAGGTGTCTTTTATATAAGTAACAAGCTGACATTGGGAGCACTGCCTTTAAGAAAGGGCTCCTAATCTTAGCTTGTTACCTACATATAATACGTCTGGGAGCCAGAAAATTTGCTGATTGACAGAGGATCAAATATTTATTTCACTCATTGACCTGCAAATCACTGTATAACTTTTTTGACATGCGTTTTTCTTGTGGTTTTTTTTGTTATTCTCTCACTGTTAAAATACACCTACCATTAAAATTATAGACTGATCATTTTGTCAGTGGCCAAACGTTCAAAACCAGCAGGGGATCAAATACTTTTTTCCCCTAACTGTATTATATATATAGTTTTTTTTTTTTCTAATAATTTTTAGTAAAACAAACAAAAAAAAGTTAGTTTTGCTAGGGAAACTCACCACGTGAACTTGAGTGAAGCGGAAATTTGCTACATGTTTAATTTTGTGCACGGATTTACAAGCAGAACCTGTATTCCCTCCTTAATGGCAGAGCGAGGGCCCCAGTTGAAAAGAAAAATAACCCTTATCCCTCCCTCTTTATATCCCCTGCTGATCCCCCCTTGGCCCTTTCTACCTCACTAGCAGCACACCACCTCACTGCCACCTTCCCTTGCGACGCATCTGCTCTCAGGCAGGGAATCCCAATGACATCACAAACTAATGCGCCGCAAGGGAAGGTGGCAGTGAGGTGGTGTACTGCTAGTGAGGTAGAAAGGGCCGGGGGGGGGGGGGGGGGGGGAGAAGGATCAGCAAGGGGGTCAAGAGGAACCGAAGGAGGGTGAAGAAGGGGATCAAGTTGGGCAGAGGGGAAATCAAGAGAGTGGATCAAGGGGGGGGGGGGGATCCTGAGGGATGGATCAAGAGGATGCCGAGGGGGTATCGGGAGCAGGATCTAGGGGGAATCAGCAGGGTGCCAAGGGTGGATCAGGAGGGGGGTTGAGAGCTCCAGGGGCCCTCAACAGGCACAGGGCCTCTGTCCATTGCTCCCCATGCACTGGCGGTAGCTCCGCCACTGTCCCTCTTTATAAATACAATGTGTGCAACAGACCGTCGAACAAAACCAAGCTGTATTACTGTTCCTCTGTGGACACCTCATAGAGACTTTAAAGATATCATTTAAATCAGTAAAATGTATGCAGAGCATGTGTTTCTAAGATATAGTGTGTCAATGATAAAAAAAAGTTATATATTACCCATTTATATTAAACTAGCGACTTGCCCGTCAAAAATGACGGCAATAAAAAGTGAAGCCTGGCAATGCTGTTTGCCACAAAATGGCCTTGCGATGAGCCCCTTTGGAGCTCATTGCGAGTCTCTCCCCCTGTCTACTTCCTCCCTCGTGTCTTATTTCCCCCCTCCTCTACCTCCCTTGTATATCCTGCCCCCTGTGTTTTTACCTCCCTCTCCCTCCCGTGTCTCTAAACCCCTCCCCTGTGTCCCTTTCCCTCCTGTGTCTCTTTCCCCCTTCTCCCTCCCATGCATCTCTCCCCCCCGTGTCTCCTCCTCTCCCCTGTGTCTGTTCCCCCCTGACCTGTGTCTCTTTCCCCCTTCCCCTGTGTCTGTTCCCCCTTCCTTGTGTCTCCAATTCCCTCCCTTGTGTATCTCCCCCCATGCACTCTCTCCCCTGTGTCTCTTCCACCTCCTCTCACTCACCTATGTCTTTCCCCCCCTCCCTCCCCTGTGTCTCTTCCCGGACCCTCTTTCTGTGCCTCTTCCTCCCTTTCTCTCTCTTCCCCCCTCTCCCTCTGTGTCTCTTCCCCCCTCACTTTCTGTGTCTCTTCCCCCCTCACTTTCTGTGTCTCTCCCCCCTCTGTGTCTCTTCCCCCCTCTCCCTCTGTGTCTCTTCCCCCCTCTCCCTCTGTGTCTCTTCCCCCCTCTCCCTCTGTGCCTCTGCCCCCTCTCCCTCTGTGCCTGTTCCCCCCTGGCCTGTGTCTCTTTGAGCCTTCCCCCTATGTCTGTTCCCCCTTCCTCCCTCCCATGTCTAATTCCCCCACTCCCTCTGTGCCTCTTCCCCCGCCTCTCTCTGTGTCTCTCCGCCCTGTGTCTCCCACTCTGTGCCTCTTCCCCCCCTCTCCCTGTACCTCTTCACCCCTTTCCCTCTGTGTCTCTTCCCCCCTCACCCTCTGTATCTCTCCCTCCTTTGTGTCTCTTCCCTCTCTCCCTCTGTGCCTCTTCCCCCCTCTCCCTCTGTGCCTCTTCCCCTGCCTCTCTCTGTGTCTCTCCCCCATGTGTCTCTCCACCCTTTCCTCTGTGCCTCTTTCCCCCTCTCCCTGTACCTCTTCACCCCTTTCCCTCTGTGTCTCTTCCACCCCTCACCCTCTGTATCTCTCCCCCCTCTCCCTCTGTGCCTCTTCCCCCCTCTCTCTGTGCCTGTTCCCCCCTGGCCTGTGTCTCTTCCCCCCTGTGTCTGTTCCCCCTTCCTCCCTCCCATGTCTCTTCCCCCTCTCCCTCTGTGCCTCTTCCCCCCTCTCCCTCTGTGCCTCTTCCCCGCATCTCTCTCTGTGTCTCCCCCCACTGTGTCTCTTCCCCCCTCTCCCTCTGTGCCTATTCCCCCTCTCCCTCTGTGCCTCTTCCCCCCCCTCTGTGCCTCTTCCCCCCTGACCTGTGACTCTCCCCCCCCCCCTCTCTGTGCCTCTTCCCCCTGGCCTGTGTCTCTTTTCCCCTTCCCCCTGTGCCTCTTCCCCCCTCTCTGTGCCTCTTCCCCCCTGGCCTGTGTCTCTTTACCCCTTCCCCCTGTGTCTGTCCCCCCTTCCTCCCTACCATGTCTCTTTCCACCTCCCCTGTGTCTTTCCCCCTCCCCCCTGTGTCTGTTCCCCCTTCCTCCCAACCATGTCTCTTTCCACCTCCCCTGTGTCTCTTTCACCCACTCCCCTCCTGTGTCTCTTCCCCCATGTCTCTTCCCCCCCTTCTGTGCCTCTTCCCCCTCTCTCTGTGCCTCTTCCCCCTCTCTCTGTGCCTCTTCCCCCCTCCCTCTGTGCCTCTTCCCCCCTCCCTCTGTGCCTCTTCCCCCTTTCCCTCTGTGTCTCTTCCCTCTCCCCCCTTCTGTGTCTCTTCCCTCTCCCCCCTTCTGTGTCTCTTCCCCCCCCCCTCTCCCTCTGTGTCTCTTCCCTCTCCCCCCTTCTGTGTCTCTTCCCCCCTCTCCCTCTGTGTCTCTTCCCCCCTCTCCCTCTGTGTCTCTCCCCCCTTCTGTTTCTCTTCCACCCACTCTCCCTCTGTGCCTCTTCCACCCACTCTCCCTCTGTGCCTCTTCCACCCACTCTCCCTCTGTGCCTCTTCCACCCACTCTCCCTCTGTGCCTCTTCCACCCACTCTCCCTCTGTGCCTCTTCCACCCACTCTCCCTCTGTGCCTCTTCCACCCACTCTCCCTCTGTGCCTCTTCCACCCACTCTCCCTCTGTGCCTCTTCCCCACTCTCCCTCTGTGCCTCTTCCCCACTCTCCCTCTGTGCCTCTTCCCCACTCTCCCTCTGTGCCTCTTCCCCACTCTCCCTCTGTGCCTCTTCCCCACTCTCCCTCTGTGCCTCTTCCCCACTCTCCCTCTGTGCATCCTCCCCACTCTCCCTCTGTGTCTCTTCTCTTCTGTGTTTCACGGCGCGCATTGTGCATGCTCGGCTCACGCAGCGCTCTGTGCATGGGCTGCTGCACAATGCGCAGTTCACAATGCGCATTGTGCATGCGCGTGCGCAGGCGATCGGATCATTGTCAAACTGCGGTTCGTCGCAAGCGTGACGACGAATCGCAGTTTGACAATTACCGTATTTTTCGCCGTATAAGACGCACTTTTTCTTCCCCAAAACTGGGGGAGGAAAGTTGGTGCGTCTTATACGGCGAATATACTTTTCAGACTGCCTCTGTCCTCTTGATTTCACCCCAGCGCTTCCTACCAGCATCGCGTCGGCCGGTGCGTCCTAGTGACGTCACACACGCAACGCTGCAGTAGGAAGCTGGTAGGAAGCGCTGGGGTGAGATCAAGATGGCAGAGATCAGAAGGAAGGTGAGGATCAGGGGGATCAGGGAGGATCAGGAGGGTCAGGGAGGGTCAAGGGCTCCCAAATGCTGCAGTATATGGATGTGTGTGTGTATGTATGTGTGTATGTGTGTGTGTGTGTGTGTGTGTATGTGTGTGTATATATGTATGTATGTGTATGTATATTTATGTGTGTATGTATATGTATGTATGTGTCTCTATAAAGGTGAGGATCAGGGGGGTCAGGGAGGATCAGGACGGTCAGGGAGGATCAGGAGGGTCAGGGAGGATCAGGAGGGTCAGGGAGGGTCAATGGCTCCCAAATGCTGCAGTATATGGATATGTATGTGTGTGTGTGTGTATGTATGTGTGTGTGTATGTATGTATGTGTGTGTGTATGTATGTGTGTGTATATATGTATGTATGTGTATGTATATTTATGTGTGTATGTATATGTATGTATGTGTATCTATATATATATATATATATATATATATATATATATTTGTGTGTAATGTAGGTGTGTATCTGTGTGTAAAGTGTATTTGTGTTTGAGTGTATTTGTGTTTGATTCAGATTTTTTTTTTCTTGTTTTCCTCCTCTAAAAACTAGGTGCGTCTTATCTGCCGGTGCGTCTTATAGGGCGAAAAATACGGTATAATATGTGATAAATATATATAATATATTACAAAATCTACATTTTGTCAGTGCGATACAGAGATTTCAACTCTTAGCTGCCAATAAATATATACGTTATAAAATATCAGCTTGCCAACAAATGGCAAAATTATATTATTGTAAGTTTTCAAAGGTGAATGTAATATTTATGCTGCTTGTTAAGAATACATGTAAATAGTCAGTGCCGAACACAGCAGAGCAAAGTCAAGCTGTTTTAATGTTGAATAATTCTAAACCTTTAATGGACCACTTAAGATTGGTAAAAACTTCACATTAACATGGACATAAAAGCATTTTCAGAGAAAATTGTAATTTTGACAGACTCTGCTAGTGCACAGAAGCTGCCATGATATTCATACTTCCTTTTCGAGGCAAAAGGGGGTGGTTTCAGAGCAGGGCAAATAGGGTTTATAAGTACACAGCAAGGCATGCAGAAGACACAAACATGGCATATTTTAGCCACAAACAAATTATATATTTCCCCAAAATATTTGTTTTATGCTCATGACTTATATAGCTGCTGTTAATTTGTTACAAACTTGACAGACATGTGACATTTTTGCCTCTGTAACGTGGTATTTTAATGTGATTATTCAGCCTTCGAAAAATGTAAAACTATATATGGACAAAGGGTATTTTTGTAATATGAAATGTATTGGCGATCCAAAAAAATTATGCATATTTTTAATAGTATTTCAGCCAATGTTGAAAGCAAATTGAATATTATTAAATGTATTTATAATGATGTTACCCACAGGGCAGACTACAGGGGAGACCATGGGTACTGGTGTCGGGTGCCCCATTAGAACAGGCCATGAAGGTTCCTGCATTCTTGCACATGTTTAACTATATTACTGAATTGCATTAATATTTAAAAAAAAAAAAATGGTAATTTGGATCCATTATCTAATTGAGACTGTTCTGATATTATCACGATATGATCATTCTATATCATACAACTCAATTCCCGGAAATATTTTTTTTAGTATTAGGATTAATGTATTGATTATTTTTACTGGCAAATAGATGAGGAAGAAGTGGAGGCAGTGACAGATTTTTTAATTGTCTTCAGATGGTGACTGTAGCCATGACAATAAGAGACATTTGCTTCTGGGGAGGCGAGCTATGGCAAGTCTGGACAAGCTATTAAAAAGTAAATATATTACACTATCAACAAAGGTCCACATGGTTAGACCTCTGGTATTCCCAGTAGTAACATACAGATGTGAGAGCAGGACCATAAAGATGGATGAGCACCGTAAAATTGTTGCCTTTGAATTATGGTGATAGAGAAACCTGCTTAGAGTTCCTTGGACTGCAAGAAGAAACAATTAATCAGTACTACAGGAAGTTAAAACAAACTGTTCACTAGAAAGTTTGATCATGAGGCTGAAGCTCAAATATTTTTTCCATATCATGAAAAGATAGGATTCCCTAGAGAAGACTCTGGAAAAGGTTGAAGGCACACAAATAGGGGGACATCAGAGATGAAAATGAATAGATGAGGTCATTGAAGCAATTAACATGCGTTTGATGGAGCTCAGAGGGGCAGTGGCTGACAGACATGCCTGGCATGCTGTGGTCCGCAGGGTTATGGAGAGTTGGACATGGCTGAACAACTAAACAACAACATTTATTACGGTATATTAATGCTATTGCATATACACTATGCTTACCTTAAGTCGTATGATGCGACACCTGTGATACTCTGATATTATTACATGCAAAAAATCAAGTTGCTTCAACATTATCTAGAGGGTAGTATTTAGATAATGCTTTGAGGTAAAGGAAGAAATGTGCTTCCTTTTATATTTAAATATTGATGCAAATTAGCTATTTAGGGAAATAGTCTGCTGTATTTAAAAGCACAGTGGTAAAATATAACTTTTATTTTACACATTGATTACAACTAGAAGCTCTATTACTACACAGAAGTAACACAAAAAAACAATCCCTACTGTGTGCAAGAAACTTTATAATATTTAAAATATATTAGGCCATAAATATAAGCATGCCGGACATAAGCAAAGGACTATCTTGTATATTTATTAATCAAAGCCTTTTTGAATAGGTAACCTATATGGGCTAATTGTTGCTCATCTGACAACAAACCTATGTTTCTATGTTTAGAGCAAGCGCACAGTTTAAAAAAAGTCTGCAATAATACATAAAAGAAAATATATAAAAATGTAAATTTGTGTTAAGGGTTGGTGGTGTAAAATGCGTTAGTGGCAGTGAGTTGTTTCAATAAATAAACAATAATATCCCTTGCACAGAACTGTCATCACATAAATCTGAGACATGACAAGGAACTGAGACGCTGTCAGCAGTAACACAATAAAATGTAAAATGTATCTGCCAGCATGCGGAACGCGTCGCCTTCATTCTCTTGGCGTTTATTGGAAAGTGATATGGAAAGGAAACTCTTGCAAAGTAAACATATTACATTCTCTAAACATATTTACCTGTCTCGAATCCAAGACACAGAATATGAAATTGATTCAAAATCACTGTGAGTGACTATTTAAAAAAATACTATGTGGCATTGAGGGAGCTTAATCCATTTGTTTAAATAACAGGTATATAAAAAAAAAAAGATTGAAAATAATATTCTGTGTAATGTGCAAATCCCAAACAGCACAATTTAAAAGATTCAAGTAAATATCAAATTTCCACCCATTTTTTATATTTAAATATATATATATATATATATATATATATATATATATATATATATATATATATATATATGTGTGTGTTTATTTTTTTCTAATTATTAATTTTTAAATATAAAAAATGGGTGGAAATTTGATATTTACTTGAATCTTTTATATATAGATAGATAGATATAGATATGTATATAGATAGATAGTACCGTAAATCAATATAACCGTGCTAGAAATAGTCGTATATCCATCTGAGGATGAAGTCACTTTTGAGGTTTTAAAATATACAGCAATGGACAGATCAAACAGGTCACCAATTTCAAAATACCTAGTTTAAACAGAATGCAATTGAAAAGGTAATTGTGATAACAGTTTTAATTAATGATTATTTGGAGCCTTTGCTGTGTCTTGTCACATTTTACAGTAGACTGTGGTCTGTGGATCACCAGTGGTCCTTGAGCTCCATCAAAGTGGTCCAACGTACAACTGAGTCAGATTTTCAAAGCTTTTTGAATTTTGAAATTGTGGATTAAGAATTATGGAGCTATATATGGAGGCATATATCCAAAGAAAACTTAGAGGGTCACTTAGCAAATTAATTGGACTAATCCAAGGCAGCCTTATAATTTATCACTAGTTACAACATTGTGATATGGTATTGTAAAATAGTGCAGGACAGTTGCAAAACTGTTGATAAAAGGTAATAATGGAAAAGCAATATGTTATCCATATCACAAATCTAGTTGTGGTAATTACGAATTGTTGGTCACGCCATGTTAAAAATTAAGGGCTTGCGCATGCATAATGAGCGCCGCAAGACTTTGAAAAAGACTGCCAATGAGCGCCAAAGGTGCACATTGTAAGGCTCACGATGGGCGCCAAAGGCGCTCATTGTGAGGCCAGCAAGACTTTGAAAGTGGCTTAAAAGCGCTCATTGCCAGGCACACGATGAGCGCAAGGTGCCCAACACTTTGGAAAAAAATAAGACTTTAACAGCCACCATTTTTATCAAGCCTGTAACTCGGAAGCCGTCGGTACACCGCCAAAAGACGCCAAATACTTCAAAAATTAACTTACAACCTCACACAGGGCACAGGGGAGAGGTAGGGAGCCTGTGAGTGAGGTTGTAAGCTAATTTGAGGTTTAATTCGCCTTTTTTTTTTGGAGATTAAAATTGGCTAAGTGAGGAAAAAATGGCCATAAACCAGTAATTGTTTGAAAAAAGGCTCAAAACGAGGCCGAAGGCAGCAACACTTAAACGCTTGAAAAAAGAACCAACGGCTCAAAGCGAGGCACGCAAGACTTAAAAGGATAGATAGGTGCTCAAGAGGCGCCTTCAGCGCTCATCTCGAGGCCCGTAAAGTAGACGGTGGGAGAGTCTCGTAATGAGCGCCAAGTTAGAGGGTGGAGAGCCTTACATTGTGTGGCAAACGGCATTGCCAGCCTTCAAATGTTATTACCGTCATTTTTGACGGGCAAGTAGCTAGTAGTTTATAACAACGTGCAAATAATACGAGAGGACGCACTGATAAAAGTAAATATGGCAGGATTAATTACTCTGGGAAATGGAAAAAAAAGAAAAATTAAGAAAAACTTTTTCCAAAGTTGCTAATGCTAATCATATTGCATAATGACGCTTTAAAATCCAATGAATATGCATTTCATAATGAACTCAGTAAAAAAACAAGAAATAATTAAAGTGTTTGCAAACAAAACAAGCCATGATCTGAAACATGATCTGGGTTGTCAAAATCTGACCCAGTTAATCCTTTGATCTGTCAATCCCGTAAATGTTACTACGGGTACTAGAGAGAATTCACAAGGAGGTTAAACTCCTGTCCATAGAACTGTAAAAGCAAATATAACCACACTACTGTATTTCAAATTACAGGGAAAGCTATGAAAGGTATTAAAATGAATAACACAACATTCGAAAGCTTGCAAATCTGCAATTAAAAGTTCTGTTTGATTTCCGTGTTATATCAATCCTGGCAATCAATGTGTTAATACACAACATAAAATTTGCATGTACTAGAATATTATATTTATTGATTATTTCATAATGCATTATTTCTGGAATGTGGGTCCAATCGCAACTTGGACTTCGAAACAGTAGGTGTTCCTCCATGTTTTAGTGATGTAATGATGACGGTCTCTTACTATTGGCTCTGTCTAAACCCATAACTAGAAATGTGAATCATTTATCATGTTCACGCCCGGAAAAGCTACGTGCCGCAGCATGGTTTACGGATTTGGATTCCGGCCATGTGGCCTTTTCTAATTTAAATCGCTCTGTAACTCCAGTAGATTTCAATCCCGCAGACTTATGGGATGTACAACATGGAACTATATAGGGCCCTAGGTCTGGTGCCTGTTTTTATTCTGAGTTTGGAAGAGACATCTTTGTATATAAGAGGAGAAAGATGGTTAATGAACGAAGTGCTAAATATACAAAATGTGATTTCCTGTGGTCTGAGTGTTGCAACATACACCTTATTACCATGGAGGAAGCAACATTCTGGATTCAGACATAACTAGTGAGACATTCCTTGAGAGCTGACAGTCAGGAGACATTATCTGCCTGGGCGCTGTGAGAGAGCAGAACTCCTGGGCGGTTTCCTCAACTCTCCGAATGAAATAAATCAATTGCCTGTAAAGATTCCTTTTTGTTATATGACTTAATCTTCCTCCTTTCAAGTATCTGAAGACGCACCTTGGGGCCTCCACTGACAAAGATACAGACTATGAATTTGAACGTAGAAAATCAGTATTGTATCATCCTGCCTTATCATATCTATTATTACTATTATCTTTTATTTGTAATGAGAGCGCATATTCTGTAGTGTTATACAGGGCTTACAACTAAAAATACAAGGCAAGAAGTGGAGAACCCTGTCTTTGAGCTTAAAATCTTATCTAAGTAGTGTTTTTTTCCAAACCACCTTACAAGATTGAAAACCTGCAAACTTACAAACTAAGGGAAGTGGGAGAGGCAGAAATCACTGCAAGAAACACAGATAAGAATAAGAAGGGCCAGGAAGATAAAGTTAGAAAGAATAAAAGAAAAAAAAGGAAGAAAAGACAATTTGGTTGCTGCAAGACAGGCACTGAGATGATCTGGGAAGAATATATAACAAGTTGGTAAGAGGTGTCTATTTAGTAAGAGACAGTAGAAATCTGATAGGGAGGGAATGGTCTATTTAGTAAGAGACAGTAGAAATCTGATAGGGAGGGAATGTGAAACAGTGGTGTGAATATGCACAGGAGAGAGTGCTGAAAGGTAATCAGGATGGGTATGGGTGGAGTGGTGTGGTAACATATTAGGATAACATACACTACCTCTATAAATATTGTTACGGTACAAAGACTATATGTCCCAGCATTTGGGTAGTGTGCGCTGGGCAGCCTGGATAGTAAGTCTGACGATCTTTGCTACCAGCATGTCCTTTGGTCAATAATACATCTTTACTCCAGTTGTGATGAAAATTAAGAACACTTTATTGAATTGGTTCAGCTTATTTAAAACCTTGCCCAACACATTATTGGGAGTGGCTACCTTTAGCCAAACCCCCATCCCCCTTGGGCCAATGGAGTAACTCTTAGAATCAGTTAATTACCTCTGTCTAATCATTTTGTGTTCAGGATGTTATTGTATTTGCTGTATGTCATTAACCTGAAACCCAATGATTGAAATGAGTCCTAGTTTGTTATATACCTCACAAACAGGTCCGACTTTCTATATGGATACATGTGTATTGTGCAGGTCTATAGGAACACACCACTACTATCAATGGCTATAGATAACCAACTGTGACCAGGGTACATATGGATGGTAGTGGGACCCAGGGGGAGATAAACAGAATCCCCCACCCGCCCTCTTCGTTCTGCTAATGACCTTCTTCTTTCTACAACTCGTCACCTCCTCTCACTCCCGCCTCCAGTTTTTCTCGTGCTGCCCCTAGTCTCTGGAACTCCTTGCCTCGCTCCACCAGATTATCCTCTTGCGTTTTAAGTGAGGTTTAAAATGTATTGAGGCATCTCTTTAAAGAACCGTATCACCTTCCACCCTAACTGTGAGGAATTGACTCTGCTGGGTTTTGAACCCTGGTCCCCAGGCTGCTGATCCTCTTCCCTACCACTGCGCCAGCCTGCCATTGTGAAATTCCTGGAGATCTGATAACCTTGACTCTACTAGCAATAGCATCAGTGACTAAGTCTCTTCAGCTGTGTCTGGTCAGGTGTCTGGTCCTTGGCCTATATAAGGCACTTCCTGTCAATGTACCTTGCCAGATTATTGTGGTTACTGATCCCTTCAATAAAAGCTTGTTCCTGTTTCACCTACAAAGTTGCTGAATTGGATTATTGCTGACCTAGGCTGCTGGTCTCCAAAACCTTGTGATACCTATATCATTACACTAACACACTTATCACCTCTCTCTCCCTCTTTTACTACTCACTATCCCTTAAATTGTAAGTCTGCAGGTTTCTATCCTAAGTTCACCATGGACATTGGATTCCTAGCTCAAAGACAGGGCCCTCCTTCATTTGCTATATGTTAATCTGTATTTATCACTGTCTGAACCTAATTTATGTACAGCGCTACGGAATATGTCGGCGCGTTATAAATAAACTATATAATAATAATTAAATCTCAGTGCGTGTGATATAGATGAGAGTATAACCTGAGCAGGAATCAATAATAGCCTTAGGCATTCGACCATGGTGGAAGATAGAAGGTAAGAGTTGCACATCCCAAATAATATGCTGTCTATAGATAAATAAATAGCATTGACATTGCCAGCACATCACTTATCCTCTCCATATACCTGTACACTTACCTCACTTGCAGTTTAATAAAGTGCAAGGCATTTTACTCTAGTAAATAATTGACGGTGACACAAAGCTGTATAAATAAAGATTTCTTAAGATTGTAGAATGCTGTGGATTTATGTTTATGCCTTGCTGTAAACTTTAGTTGCCTTGCCTCGGAAAACACAGGAGACAGATAGATAAAAAGACCCAATCATGAAAGAGCTTGGAGCCCTGGGGACTGTGCGAGTAAGATAAAAGAGAGGGGAATATGGAAGACAGCACAATAAAGCATCATTTCAGCTTTGCACATCTGCAACGTGTTGCTTGGAAGTTGGTATACAGCCTGGAAACTATGTACAGAATTAAACAGTGAAGGCACCTGGGCGAGGAATATATTTCAAGTATCCTAATAAAAGCCTGCCACATTATTATCAAAGTGAGTTACAAGTGCACTATTAGTTATTCTAATATTTATTAAAATTTGAGCAATGTTAGGTATGTTAAAGGCCCACTCTAGTGCCCTAATAAGAGCTAGAGGTGTGTGTTAGGTACTGATTGTTTATTACAATTATATTAAAGAATTAGAAAAAATATTCATCATTAAATGTACATTTTCATACTGAGCTGCTGCTGGTATTCACTAAATATAACTGCTAAGTTTTCAGACACAAAGTTTACCAATGCAATGATTCCCATTGGCTGTAGACTTATTTTGTTATACTGGCAATAAGATTTTGGTGTGGGGGTAGCCTATGAATCCCTGTATATGCCTATCTCTTAGCCTATCCCTCCACCCTCCCCTTAATGACCATATCAGGGTGGAAACAAAAACTCAACTGAATGCGGATATCTTGATCTTTGAAAATTAATTTAATATTAAACATAGTATTAATTATTAAATAAGAATTGAATTACTGACCAGTGCATATTTAAAATAGCGAGATCCTCTTCCTAGATGATTATATTGGTATTTAATAAACCCCAGTGCATTATATTCAGTTACTTAAAAAAAAAAAAATGCTTAACATATTTCCCATGTTTCCTTGGGGCTGTATTTATTAAATATAATTACTTTAGGGTATATTGTTTTATTGCTCTCTAATTACTCAGAGAGTTATGATATATAGATATGGGTTAAATGGACAATTAATGTGTTCCATAAAATATTCCCCACCCAAGAAGCACAACTACAGTGGGAGATGGGATAACAGCAATTAGGTTTACTGTCAAATACAACAGCTTGAGGGTTCCCTGGTGGTCCAGTGGTTAGGATTTTGTGCTTTAACTGCTGCAACCTGGCATTGATTCCAGTCAGGGAACCAAGCGGTCACAACACCATGAAGCCATACAGGGTTGGACCTTGCCAGTACTTGGATGGGAGACTACTAGGAATATCGGGAGCTGTATGCTATGGCTTATTGGAGAAAGATATGGCAACCCACTGCAGTATTTATGCCATGAATACCATGTGGATCAGCATGGTGTGTTATGGTCCATGAGGACACAGAGAGTTGAACACAACTGGACGACGCAAACACACACACACACACACACACACACACAGCAGCTTACATCCTCTTTCCCCATATAGGCAATGGCTCCTAGCCACATCCGAGGTGGTGTCAAGGACAAACAGACCTAGAACCATATTAGTCATCTTAAATTTCCCAGGACTACCAAGCTGTATTTTTTTACAGACAGGTGTGTGCTGGATAGTTCAAGCCCAGGTATGCTACCAACAGCCTCCAGCAGTTACCTACAGACTCTGCAGTAACATTTCTTCCACCCCTAATTCAATTAAAACTTAGAGTCCATGCCTAGGTGTGGTGTCCGTGCCCCAGGCGCCGTGTCCGTGCCCCAGTCGTGGTGTCCGTTCCCCAGGTATCGTGTCCATGCCCCAGGTGTGGTGTCCATGCACCAGGTGTGGTGTCCATGCACCAGGTATGGTGTCCATGGACCAGGTATGGTGTCCATGGACCAGGTATGGTGTCCATGGACCAGGTATGGTGTCCATGCCCCAGGTGTCATGTACATTCTGCAGACTTGTGACGGGAGAAGTGGGAATAAAGAGTTATTTCTTTACACACATACATTTGGAACTTAATATATGTGCACATAATTAATCTTTATCACTCTATATTATCGGGTTGCAATCCCTACATCTTTCTGTCTTCCTTTCTTCTAGTTGGAGCATAATTAACAACTCCTCACAAATTGTACCTATCTGAAAGTGTATAAATCACATTACAGGGCATTACATACACCTGTCCTTTATGCCAATGTTCATGGTTCTACCTCTTCTCTGTACATAGAGCAATTTAGAAGAAATAAACCCAGTTTTGAGAGTCTACAATAGCATGAACGTCACCTACTGACAAATTAGTCTAGATTTTACCTAAGTACACAATTTGTATCAATTAACTTAAAATCGGTAGAAGTTCCTTTATTTCATTTTTTTGAAACACAGACAACGACACAGTAAGCGCCAAATATGGCGAGAGACAATAGGCCGAGAATCTGGTTTGGTTCTTTGTTGCCATGACAACGCTCGGAATAGTGCTGTGCCATTGTCGACTTGCTACATAATTTCCAATTGGATAATTTGCCTTTAAGAATAATGGATTAAAGTGGATTCAAATTTTAGAGTTTAGTATATAAGTTGACAGGTGGCTGCGTTGTACCAATAATGTTATTGTCAAAAAACATCAAAGTGCATGAGATGAAAAATGCTGTTACTGGAAGTTTCTTTGTGGAGTGTTAATGCAACTTTTGATTTTGTTTATTTCCTATAAGAGGCCCTTAATACAGTACTTTAAAATGTGAAATACGTCAAGAAACTTTTTAGCACTTGTCCAGCTTTCTTTGAAGCTTTTCCATGTTCAGCGCTACAAGTTCAAACCTCAGATTCAAGTGGGAAAATAGGGCTAGAGAGCAAATCACTTAGATCCAAGTAAAAAAACAGCCGAAAAGCGGGCTGCCGGTGGTTGTGTTCTGGAGATTATTTGTTGGTTTGCTGCAGATGGTGAGGGTCACATTAAAGAGGGTTAAAAAGATGCATTTTTAGAAACAGTAATTATTATTATTTAGATATTTATTGATAAAGTGGTATCAATATTCTGCATAACAAATAGTAAAAACTAAAAATTTACATAAAAGGAAAAAAATATAGTTTGGTAAAGTAATGGTATAGGGCCCAGCTCTTTTAGGAGATTATATTTGTCACCCAGATCCCAGCAATCGAACAGTTTGCTGTCTCCCGGGTGCTCGGGTTCGGCATGTTGTGGATCGGGTAGACAAATTATTGGGAGGGGCTGGAAATGAACCGGCGGTCTTTGAACATATTGGTACCAATGAAAAAGTTAGTGGAAGATGGAGTGTCCTAAAGAATGATTTTAGAGAACTAGGTAATAAGCTGAGGGCAAATTCCAAAAGAATATTAGTAGGAGTATGCTATAAACCCCCAAATATAGCTGAAAGTGAGGAAATACAATTATTGTTACAGATTGGAAATGCAACTAAGCACGGGCAAGTTCTAATAATGGGAGATTTGAATTACCCTGAAATAAACTGGATAAATGAGACCAGCAGTTCATCTAAGGGGAGCAGGTTCTTGAGTACACTCAGAGATCATTATCTGGCCCAGGTTGTACAAGAGCCTACTAGACATAAAGCTATCTTAGATTTAGTCACTACAAATAACATTGATATAGTATCAAATGTTGGAATAGGACGACCTTTGGGAAACCGTGATCACAACACAGTCTCATTTGAGATTGAATTAAAAAAACTACAATTTAAGGGGCCAACGAAAACTAATTAAACTTAATTTTAAAAGGGCAGATTTTAATGGTCTAAGGGCAGCAATACAAAGTATAGACTGGGACAGAGAACTGATAGGTAAAAACACTGAACATAAATGGACAACATTTAACTCCTTACTAAATATACATACACATCGGCATATACCGTGTGGGAATAAAAGTAAAAAGGAGTAAATCCCATCCAATGTGGCTTAACAATGATTTAAAGATCAAGATACAGAGTAAAAAACAGGCATTTAAACTATACAAACAAGAGGGGACAGAGACTGCTTTTACGGGAGTACAAGGAAATCAACAAGGCAGCAAAAGCGCTATTAGACTGGCTAAAATAGAAAATGAAAATGTAATTGCAAAAGTGAGTAAGACTAACCCTAAAATATTTTTTAAGTATATTAATGGGAAGAAGGCGAGGAACACACTTCCAACACCCTACGCTCCATGCCATCGTATAGCTCGTCAAAACATAATGTAGAACACAGCTTACAGAATACTAACCAGATTGTGAAGATGCAAACCGAGGCACCACAGCTACTAAGCCTGCTCAGAAGTGACAGTTAGACAACGGGAACAGAGAAGAGAGCCAGGAAAAGATAGACAAAACAATGTAAAACAAGTAAAGAGACAGTGCAAGAGAGAGAAGAAGAGGCAGAGGAAGCCAGACTTGAGGGGGCAAGAGACAGAGGAACTTGTGGAGGCAGAGAAGGAAAGACTAAGAGAGAAAGAGACAGGTGTAGACAAAGGTGTAAAGAAGGGAAGACAGAGGGGCTGAGATGCATCAAAAGAACTGAGCAAGAGCAACAATACATTTTCGTATATCATATATTTACAATAGCATTTTAATCACCACAAAGGCTTTTTCTATGGCATAAAGAAATGTGTGTGTGTATATATATATATATATATATATATATATATATATATATATATATATACACACACACACACACATTCATTTATTTATAAATCATTTTATTATTTATTTTTAACACAGAATCAATGAAATCACCTCAAAATAACAATTCCATCTTTAATTCCATACTACATATTCCCAGAGCCCCAGTTTCTTTCTTAGGGGGATTTAGATGAAAGGATTGCTTTGGTATAAATAGTTACTGATACTTGAGGTTCCCATACAAGCTCTTGTACCTTGCATCAAGCCGGTCCCTGTGTCATTTCCCTAGAGCAGATCACAACTCATTTATGTCATTTTTTGTTTTGGGAAAAGATATCTGCTAAAAGTCCTGACAGAAAAAAAAATAAAGATTTTTATTGACTTATTTATTTTTGATATTTTCTTATCTTTGTTCTTCAAAACACATCAAGTTAATGCAATGACAATATGGAATAAAAGGGTTCAAAAGGTTGCCGGGGATTAGAGATTTCGGAACAAACAGGACATTTTATAACTTTATCATCAAATAAGAAATGAAAATGAAAGGAAGAAAATAGAGAGGTGATGAAAAAAAGATAAATCAGAACGTTTCCTAAATAATTAACACCTTTATAATTAGGATTTATTGAGCATTCCCATCAGACTTGTTTGAAAGTAAATTTTCATGGATTATTTTACTAAAGCCTCCATTCCATGGCTCCTGTGAAAATTGATCCAAATGAGGTTCATTAGTAAATCAACCCTGAGATATCACATCACACATGTAAATCTAAATTCCAAAAAATGGCATTTGATGTCCCTAATACCTTAAACCCTGGGTACCTGTACCATAATCAATCTCACATGCCTCCAGTAGCAATATTGGATCTCACTGAGTTTTATACGGAAGGCATCCAAGTGCATTATACCAAAGCGTTGGGGCGTAGGGGTACTTTCAAAAACCCGTAAAGGCACAACAAAGGCTTGGACGCTTCAAGGGAACCCTGGCATCCCCCCTCAATTCCAGGTTGACTGAAGAATCCGTCCTCTTATTTCTTGCTTGAAGCCCTTGGTTATCATCTTCAGCCCATGGAAAAGGGCCTCCACCTAAAAAAACGCTTCTCTATTAAAAAAAAAAAAAAAAAAAAAAAAAAAACTAACCGAGTTTCTACTCTGAGAAGTGCCCTTTCTTTTATAGCATGCCTTCATCTTATATACTAATTTTGCAGATTCCAATTGGCTGAAATATATGTTGGAAACCGCAAAAAAATGTAAGTATGGTAAAGCCATGCTCAAAAAAAGCCATTAGTCATACAGGAGCTCCTCGGAGGAGGAACATTATAATAAAAAATAAACACTTCATCTAACAGAGTGCCTGTTTTTTTAGATGGAGGCACGGCTGGAAGGGAAGGAGCAAAGGCTTCAAGCAAGAAAGAACATGAAGTACACGCTTATGCAGGGCAGAAGAGTAAGGACAAGGACTTCAATGATTGTCACTGGAGGGTGTCAAAAAGGATAGTTTTTTTTTTCATTATTTAGTTTTTAGTTTGGGGCCAATGGAGGTTTAACCCCTGTGGAGATAGGAAAGGTCCATATTGGACCTTCATGGTATAAGGGTTAACTTTAGCTGCCATGGTGGTCCATGAGCATGGACGTAGAAGCCCCAAACATTCTGGGGGGGAACCTTGCAACTCTCAGGACAGGAAGCAAGGGTGGATCTACCACCAATGCACCAGGGCCCTGCTCTGGGGAGGGGATCATTGCTACAGTGCCCATCAAATCTTTATTTTATTTCTTGGTTTGAATTCTTAATGCTCCTGCCCCCCACAATAAAATGATTGCCTAAGTCCTGCAGGTCAATGGGCAATGAGCTCCTTTGGCCGGGCCACAGTTGCAAGGTTCGCTGTGGGCTCGCAGAGCGAACCTAGCAACTGCGGCCCGGCCAATGGACTTAACCCAAGGCAGTAGGCCCCTAAACTACACAGGCCTATAAAGTATACAGGGGGAGAGGCTTGCAATGAGCGCCTAAGGGGATCATTGCAAAGCAGGAAAGGTGCGGCTTGCCAAAAACGTCGATGAGCGTCAAAGCAGCTCATTGTGGGGCTCGCCATTAGCGACAAAGGCGCTCATGATGGGGCTTGTAAAGTAGATGGGGGAAGAGTCTCGCAATGAGCACCGAAGGCACTCAGCGCTGGACTTTCGAAGGTGCTCAGAGGTGCCCAGTAGTGCCATTGTGTGGCAAACAGCATTGCCTGGCTTAAAATGTTATTGCCGTCATTTTTTTTAAGGGCAAGTCGCTAGTATGAACCAGTTATTGTTTGAGATTTTGTAGTCAAGATTTTGTAGTAAATAAGAATTATTAGTTATAAGACCACGCCTCGATTTCTTATTTTATTGTTAACCTTACTTTTGTAAATAGAGATTTACGAGAAATGAGTGACTTTCCTTCAAAAGTGATATTTTGAGGTTAAGGAAGACAGTGGTTTTCTCCTGAAAAGAGGAAATTAAAAAAAGTATTAATTCACAACTGTGTAAAGCTGGTCTATTAGGGGTTTATTATGTTAAATGTAAATGATAGTTTTCCAGCTCCATAAATTGTTTTAACATTACAGTATTTCTTTATAATGACAAAAGTAGTATGGTAAAAAGTTCACTTGCTTGTGAAGTATATAACAAAACAGCATGTATGCAAGACAGGAAAATGTTATATATAAATGATTGTGTCATGGGGTACTCAATCTTAGCCTGCTAGTGTGTCTGTAGCTCGAGGGGGAGGATTATCGTATGGGACCTTATTGAGTTTTATAGTCAAGTATGCAATTTTCAGAGGACATTTTCAATAGAAGAGCATACAGATCTTATTCCTCCCAAGTTTCAAATACTTTCAGGAACAGACACAATTTACATCATCATTAATGCAAAATTAAATACAATGTGATTACATGGAGCAGAAGAAACGCTTACATAGCCAACGTTTAAATGGGATGTTTAAATAATTAAGCTAAAGCACTGCCGCTCTGTTCTTTTGCATTGATTCAGAGCATGGCTGAGATGACTTTATTCGGTATATATATCCCACAGGTTAAGAAACATTGGTATATTACCAAAGCTTGCACATCAGCACATAATACGATATATGGGACTGATCTCTAACAAAGTCTACTATGGCTCACATAGAGCTACTATTGGCGGTGGCAAAAAGGGACGCTGCTCCACATCATCATACAGCGCACTGAAAAGCAAAATAAAATGTATTTTTAATTTGTAAAATTGATGCATGGTTCAAAGTTTAGATTTGTTCAACCTCCTACCACTTCTGCAGGAACCAAAACTTACAAGCAACCTGCAATAAAACACTCATTGGTGCAAAAAAAACAAACAAATGTAAACGTATCCATTTGATTTTTTTAGATATCTGAAGTTCAAAGAAACATGTGGAATATATTATTGCAAAAAAAGATAAATATAAACATTTATGAGGAGCCAGTATCATTTAAGGACCTGATGTTATTTGCCTATAAGATTAATGTACCATGCGGTGCACAGACTCCTGCTTATGGTCAGGTTAAATCAACAGTTTGAGTGCCATGATAGCTATCACAGCAGCAGTGATCTTTTAAAAAGCTTGGGCTGCAGTGCATCTTAAGATGAAATGACCATCACAGCTTATCATCTAACCGTACCCACTCTGAGTTACACTCATATACATGTGAGAGGGGGTAAAGTAGGACAAAACGGAGAGCGAATTTATAAGAAAATAAGTAGAGCTATATTGAAGTATCACAGGATTTGATTTGATCTTACAAATATTTTGCAAACCCAGGCCCCTAATAAATTGTCCACATTGTAGTTACTGTAGCCCGTAATGTAGCCCGCATACTTTACTGCTATTAAATTGGCCTCTTTTAGCTACCTGCAAAAGATCTGCGGGTTCCAGGCTGAAAATCTCTGCGGTTGTCAAAATCGTAACTCCGACCCGGCTAGGACTTTGATCTTTTTTTTTTATTTTTATCATTAATCTATTTTTTTGCACAATCATATGTCATAACATTTTTCATACTTGTAAATTTAAACACCCTATGCGGATCTGGGCTGCGAGTCTCCCGATGATGACGTCACTCCTTTGGGAGTAACTGATCTGCACAGTAATATCTGTACCTCCGTTGATGGTGTATGCTTGTATATTCGTTGGAGAGTAGGTAAGTGCGCCAGTGGTGTGAATAGTCCCAGATAGGGAGTGTAGGATAGCTTATTATAGGTAGGTTATTGGGTAAATAGTGGGCCCTTATCTGCCTAATCCACTATACATATGTAAATAGGGCCACAGTGGTAAAATACTTCATCACCTACTGGCTTGCCTACTTCCTACTCTTCACCGAAACGGATTATGTTATTTACTTGATTTTTTTGTCTGCTTTATAAAGACCAATATATACTGAATCTTTATGTTACAATTAATAATATCTGTACTATATGTACTTAGACTCATTGTGAAGCACATTTAGATCTATATATACTACTTATTTTGTGTGTCATTACGGTTGGTATTTGATAGTACTTTGTGCAGCATGGGAGACGTGTAGTGTAACGTCTTTTAAGAATATTTTATGTTTTATATATTTACTAAAAGTTACATTTTAACTCTACAAATGGTTTGAGTTATGATTCTCTTCAATTCAGCCAGTTTTAATATCGTTTTTTAGTGTTGGTTTTTGTCAGATTTGTAATTTTATATGATTGTGATTGAGTATGGGGAGTTGATCCATACATCCCATATTTCTGTAAATATTGGATATGACATGTTATTTTTTCATTTATCATTATGACATTTAGTTTATGTATTATTTCTTGGAGGTGAAGTTGTGGCGTCCTCCATTTTTTTGCAATGTGACTTTTCGTGGCCATAAGTAGGAATTGTAGCATTTATTGTGTTGCTTTTGTTGTTTAGGAGAAAAGTCTCCCAATAGACAAAAGTCTGTCGAAGGGTGGATTGTTGTCTTCAAGATAGTAGATACAGATTCAATGACAACTTTATTGACAAAATTTAAATCTGGAGTTCAAATCCATTGCGGATAAAAGAAAGGAACGAAATCAACGGTGACTCACTCAAGTCATTGTCAGTTGTTCGAGTCACTATATGAGCCTCATTCAATTGATCTGGGCTTCGGAAATGGAGTCCGTAAGATATTTTGCTATTCAATTGGCGTCTTTTTGCAGGCTTCGGCATCCGAGTCTTTACAATGGTTAACATCGCAAGTAATGACCCCTCCAAGACTTAGATCTTTCACGGCCACAAGAGTTCCAATCGCTAAAATCACAAATCGATATTCAATTGCTCCGAGTCCCCCTCGCTAACCACCCTGCCAAGGCCGCTAATGGCAAAAGTTGGTCCATGACATGTTATTTTTTAATTTATCATTATGAAATTTAGTTTATGTATTATTTCTTGGAGGTGAAGTTGTGGCGTCCTCCATTTTATTACAATGTGACTTTTCGTGGCCATAAGTAGGAATTGTAGCATTTATTGTGTTGCTTTTGTTGTTTAGGAGAAGAGTCTCCCAATAGGCAAATGTCTTTCGAAGGGTGGATTGTTGTCTTCAAGATAGTAGATACGGATTCAATGACAACTTTATTGACAAAATTTAAATCTGGAGTTCAAATCCATTGCGGATAAAAGAAAGGAACGAAATCAACGGTGACTCACTCAAGTCATTGTCAGTTGTTCGAGTCACTATATGAGCCTCATTCAATTGATCTGGGCTTCGGAAATGAAGGCCGTAAGATATTTTGCTATTCAATTGGCGTCTTTTTGCAGGCTTCGGCCTCCGAGTCCTTACAATGGTTAACATCGCAAGTAATGACCCCTCCAAGACTTAGATCTTTCACGGCCGCAAGAGTTCCAATCGCTAAAATCACAAATCGACATTCAATTGCTCCGAGTCCCCTATGCTAACCACCCTGCCAAGGCCGCTAATGGCAAAAGTTGGTCCACAAGTTACGGGTTCCAAGGAGGACTCGCAAAGGGCTTAAAGACATGTCTGGATAACTGTAAATGCAAATATAAATACAATACTACACTGTAAATTACAGGTTAAGTGATGATAGACATTAGAATTAATTCCACAGCAGTCTCAAGCCTGCAAATCGGCAATCAAAAATCATCGAATTTTAGGTTTCAATTTGAGGTTATATCGATCTCGGGAATCAATGAGTTAGTATATATCAGGCCACCCACATGGACTAGAACAGTATCAGCATTCAGTTTTATTATTCTGTATATTGCGGGTTCGATCCCATATCAGACCCGAATCGCGAGTTGATTGACATGTCAACTCCATGTTGTACGGCCTTCATGCGGACGGGCTGTTTTTATATCAGCTGTTTCATCATCAGGAGTTACGGTCTTGCTTAATTGATCATGTTCAAGCTCGCAAAGCATGGTTTACCATGTGCGCTATCGGGCCGGGACATGCAGGCTTGGCCAATTGAATAGCACCGTAAGTAACGGATGCGGCGGGCCCGCAGACTTACGGCCTACATCCCACGATTTGCAATTGAATGAGGCTCTATGTCTCCATGTATTGAAGCTATGCTCCATACATGCAATGTGTGGCTTTACTATCCCTTTAACTGTCATTGTTGGAGGAATTAGCACACTCGTAAGAGAAATTTAACTTTGACATTTATTGCACAGACGTAGGTAAGCCCCGGATATTATTAGCTTTCTTTTTTGTTTGATACTCTAATAGCCTCATTCCCTGACAGCTCGGTGATTTAGTGGGCTGACATGACAGCCAAGGAGCCCATGGACTTGTGAGCTGCCAGGATTACTTTGTAAAGATTGCATTTCAATAAAGCTCTTACATTTTAATCAATGTGTCTGTTAATCGAATACGCATCAAATAAATAACTGGGCATCATTATTTACCTGAAAGTATAAACTACAAATCAAATTCACAGATAAGGATATAGTTATATAGCCCAAATCTCATTATCATCCCTATCTAAAGTATCAAACAGCAGAGTCCGTGCTGCTCTAAACCGAAAGGAGAAAACCAAACCAAGTGCAAAAAATATCTGTATTTTAAAAACTGATGCCTATTTCTTCTTATAAGCTTACCTACTATACAGCAAGACATCTCACACCTTATAATCTCAAACTGCAGACTACCAGGCATCTCACATCTTATATTATCAAAAAATTAGATTACCAGACATCGCTCATCTTATAATACTAGCGAATTGCCCGTCAAAAAATGACGGCAATGAAATTGTAAGGTAGCTAATGCTGTTTAGTGTGTAATAATGAAATATCTAATACATTAATAAATGAATATACTTTACCTATTTTAAAGCATTGTGTGGAAGAGCTGTGAATGTGTTTTGATGTTGCTGCAGCATTAGTGGTGTGGATCTGCTGTGTAAGCGTGCTGAATGTGTGCAGTGTAATAGTGTGCCTGCGCGAGACGAAACCGTTAGCGTAGTGGTGTACTTCCGCATTGGCGTAAAATGGCAAATAATGTGTGGTATGCATGTTAACGGAATATCCGTAGGTCGTTTGTGGTGTTTTGCGAATTTCTTGTGGTGTTTTGCGTGTTTAGAGTGCTGTAGCCTCGTTTTAGTTTTGTTCGTGGCCATTTTTTCTCTCGCTTAAAGGAATTTTTTAGTGTTCAAACTCTTTTATTTTTAGTTAAATGAAGGTGTAAGTTGCTTTTTTGAGGTCCTGGATGGTCCCTCTTGCTGTAGGTAAGCTTTTTATGTATGTGCTGTGTGTATTTATTGTGTTTTGAATTTTGTAATGTTGGCGAGTTGCGTCCGATTGTTGTGAGGTCGTAATGTGTGGTAACGTGTCTCGTATGTTGTTTGCGTTGGGAGGTAAAGTTTGCGAGGGTTGTAGTCGGTGTGTCGTGTTGTTTGCATTTGAATGTAAATTTTGCGAGGGTCGCAGTTGCTGGCAAGGAGCGCCTTTGGTGCTCCATGCCAGCAACTGAGGCCCTCGCTGCAGCCCTCGCTACGCTCGCAGTTGCTGGCAAGGAGCGCCTTCGGCGCTCCATGCACTCAACTGAGGCCCTCGCTACAAGAGGGCCGCTCCATGCCAGCAACTGAGGCCCTTGCCTGCAGCCCTCGCTACGCGAGCCCGCAAGCATTAGCATCAAGCGTTAGCAACAACTCGTACGCTCACAACTATATATGTGATCAAGCAGCGAACTACCAGACATCTCACACCTTTTATTTTTAGTTAAATGAAGGTGTAAGTTGCTTTTTTGAGGTCCTGGATGGTCCCTCTTGCTGTAGGTAAGCTTTTTATGTATGTGCTGTGTGTATTTATTGTGTTTAGAATTTTGTAATGTTGGCGAGTTGCGTCCGATTGTTGTGAGGTCGTAATGTGTGGTAACGTGTCTCGTATGTTGTTTGCGTTGGGAGGTAAAGTTTGCGAGGGTTGTAGTCAGTGTGTCGTGTTGTTTGCATTTGAATGTAAATTTTGCGAGGGTCGCAGTTGCTGGCAAGGAGCGCCTTTGGTGCTCCATGCCAGCAACTGAGGCCCTCGCTGCAGCCCTCGCTACGCTCGCAGTTGCTGGCAAGGAGCGCCTTTGGCGCTCCATGCACTCAACTGAGGCCCTCGCTACACGAGGGCCGCTCCATGCCAGAAACTGAGGCCCTTGCCTGCAGCCCTCGCTACGCGAGCCCGCAAGCGTTAGCATCAAGCGTTAGCAACAACTCGTACGCTCACAACTATATATGTGATCAAGCAGCGAACTACCAGACATCTCACACCTTTTATTTTTAGTTAAATGAAGGTGTAAGTTGTTTTTTTGAGGTCCTGGATGCTCCCTCTTGCTGTAGGTAAGCTTTTTATGTATGTGCTGTGTGTATTTATTTTGTTTTGAATTTTGTAATGTTCGCGAGTTGCGTCCGATTGTTGCGAGGTCGTAATGTGTGGTAACGTGTCTCGTATGTTGTTTGCGTTGCGAGGTAAAGTTTGCGAGGGTTGTAGTCGGTGTGTCGTGTTGTTTGCATTTGAATGTAAATTTTGCGAGGGTCGCAGTTGCTGGCAAGGAGCGCCTTTGGTGCTCCATGCCAGCAACTGAGGCCCTCGCTGCAGCCCTCGCTACGCTCGCAGTTGCTGGCAAGGAGCGCCTTTGGCGCTCCATGCACTCAACTGAGGCCCTCGCTACACGAGGGCCGCTCCATGCCAGAAACTGAGGCCCTTGCCTGCAGCCCTCGCTACGCGAGCCCGCAAGCGTTAGCATCAAGCGTTAGCAACAACTCGTACGCTCACAACTATATATGTGATCAAGCAGCGAACTACCAGACATCTCACACCTTTTATTTTTAGTTAAATGAAGGTGTAAGTTGTTTTTTTGAGGTCCTGGATGCTCCCTCTTGCTGTAGGTAAGCTTTTTATGTATGTGCTGTGTGTATTTATTTTGTTTTGAATTTTGTAATGTTCGCGAGTTGCGTCCGATTGTTGCGAGGTCGTAATGTGTGGTAACGTGTCTCGTATGTTGTTTGCGTTGCGAGGTAAAGTTTGCGAGGGTCGTAGTTGGTGTGTCGTGTTGTTTGCGTGGTCGCGGTTGTTGTGTGGTTGTTTGCGTTTGAACGAAAATTTTGCGAGGGTCGCAGTTGCTGGCAAGGAGCGCCTTCGGCTCTCCATGCCAGCAACTGAGGCCCTCGCCCGCAGCCCTTGCTACGCTCGCAGTTGCTGGCAAGGAGCGCCTTCAGTGCTCCATGCCAGCAACTGAGGCCCTCGCCTGTAGCCCTCGCTGTGAGGGCTGCGGGCTGGCTACGCGAGCCCGCAATCGTTAGCAACAACTCGTACGCTCACAACTATATATGTGATCAAACAGCAGACTACCAGACACCTCACACCTTATAATATCAAACAGCTTACTACCAGACATCTCACACCTTATAATATCAAGCAGCGGACTACCAGACATCTTACACCTTATAATACCAAACAGCAGACTACCAGACATCTCACACCTTATAATACCAAACAGCAGACTACCAGACATCTCACATCTTATAATATCAAGTAGCAGACTACCAGACATCTCACACCTTATAATATCAAACAGCAGACTACCAGACATCTCACACCTTATAATATCAAACAGCAAACTACAAGACATCTCACACCTTATAATACCAAACAGCAGACTACCAGACATCTCACACCTTATAATATCAAACAGCAGACTACCAGACATCTCACACCTTATAATATCAAACAGCAAACTACAAGACATCTCACACCTTATAATACCAAACAGCAGACTACCAGACATCTCTCACATTGTATCTGATATCAAACAGCAGACTACCAGACATCATATGCATTTTATCTAATATCAAACAGAAGTGTACCAGACATCTCACATCTTATAATACCAAACAGCAGACTACCAGACATCTCACATCTTATAATATCAAACAGCAGACTACCAGACATGTCACACCTTCAAAACAGCAGACTACCAGACATCTTACACCATCAAGGTAATATAAATCATCATTCTACCAGACGTCTCACACCTTATAAAATCAAACAGCAGACTACCAGACATCTCACATCTTATAATATCAAACAGCAGACTACCAGACATCTCACATCTTATAATATCAAACCGCAGACTACCAGACATCTCACATCTTATAATATCAAACAGCAGACTACCAGACATCTCACATCTTATAATATCAAACAGCAGACTACTAGACATCTTACACCGTCAAGCTAATATAAATTATCATTCTACCAGACGTCTCACACCTTATAATATCAAACAGCAGACTACTAGACATCTCACACATTGTATCTGATATCAAACAGCAGATTATCAGACATCTCACACACCTTCAAGCAGCAGACTACCAGACATCTCACAAATCTATCTAATATCAAACCGTAGACTACTAGACATCTCACACCTTATAATATCAAACAGCAGACTACCAGACATTTCACATCTTATAATATCAAACAGCAGACTACCAGACATTTCACATCTTATAATATCAAACAGCAGACTACCAGACATCTCATACACCTTCAAATAGCAGACTACCAAACGCCTCACACCTTCAAATAGCAGACTACCAGTCGCCTCACAACCTCAAACAGCAGACTACCAGTCGCCTCACAACCTCAAACAGCAGACTACCAAACGCCTCACACCTTCAAATAGCAGACTACCAGTCGCCTCACAACCTCAAACAGCAGACTACCAGTCGCCTCACAACCTCAAACAGCAGACTACCAGACATCTCATACACCTTCAAATAGCAGACTACCAAACGCCTCACACCTTCAAATAGCAGACTACCAGTCGCCTCACAACCTCAAACAGAAGACTACCAGTCGCCTCACACCCTCAAACAGCAGACTACCAGCGCCTCACACCCTCAAACAGCAGACTACCAGCGCCTCACACCCTCAAACAGCAGACTACCAGACATTTCACATCTTATAATATCAAACAGCAGACTACCAGACATCTCATACACCTTCAAATAGCAGACTACCAAACGCCTCACACCTTCAAATAGCAGACTACCAGTCGCCTCACAACCTCAAACAGCAGACTACCAGTCGCCTCACACCCTCAAACAGCAGACTACCAGTGCCTCACACCCTCAAACAGCAGACTACCAGCGCCTCACACCCTCAAACAGCAGACTACCAGTCGCCTCACAACCTCAAACAGCAGACTACCAGTCGCCTCACACCCTCAAACAGCAGACTACCAGCGCCTCACACCCTCAAACAGCAGACTACCAGCGCCTCACACCCTCAAACAGCAGACTACCAGCGCCTCACACCCTCAAACAGCAGACTACCAGACATTTCACACACCTTCAAACAGCAGACTACCAGACATCTCACAAATCTATCTAATATCAAACCGTAGACTACTAGACATCTCACACCTTATAATATCAAACAGCAGACTACCAGACATTTCACATCTTATAATATCAAACAGCAGACTACCAGACATCTCACACACCTTCAAACAGCAGACTACCAGACATCTCACACACCTTCAAACAGCAGACTACCAGACATCTCACACACCTTAAAATAACAGACTACCCGACGCCTCACACCTTCAAACTGCAGACTACCAGTCGTCTCACACCCTCAAACAGCAGACTTCCAGACATCTCTCACATTGTATCTGATATCAAACAGCAGACTACCAGACATCTTATGCATTTTATCTAATATCAAACAGAAGTGTACCAGACATCTCACATCTTCTATCTAATATCAAAACAGCAGACTACCCGACGCCTCACTCGTTCAAACAGCAGACTAACAGACATCTCACACCTTATAATGTCCTACCAGAAATCTCACACCTTCAAGCTAATAGAAATCATCATTCTACTAGACATCTCACACCTTCAAAACAGCAGACTACTAGATGCCTCACACCTACAAACAGCAGACTACCAGACACCTCACACCTATAAACAGCTACTAGACTACTAGACATCGCGCACATTGTATCTGATATCAAACAGCACACCACCAGACGGCTCACACCTTCTATCTAATATCAAACAGCGGACTGCCAGACATCATATGCATTTTATCTAATATCAAACAGCAGACTACCCATGCCTCACACCTTCAAACAGCAGACTACCAGACATCTTACACATTGTATATGATATCAAACAGCAGACTACCAGACATCTCACACCTTCAAACAGCAGACTACCAGACATTTCACACACTGTATCTGTTATCAAACAGCAGGCTACCAAAAACATTGCACACCTTCAAACAGCAGACTATCCAATGCCTCACACCTTCAAACAGCAGACTACCAGTCGCCTCACACCCTCAAACAGCAGACTACCAGACATATCACACACCTTCAAACAGCAGACTAACCAACACCTCACACCTTCAAACAGCAGACTACCAGTCGCCTCACAACCTCAAACAGCAGACTAACAGACATCTCATACACCTTCAAACAGCAGACTACCCGACACCTTACACCTTCAAACAGCAGACTACCAGACATCTCACACACCTTCAAACAGTAGACTACCAAACGCCTCACACCTTCAAATAGCAGACTACCAGTCGCCTCACAACCTCAAACAGTAGACTACCAGTCGCCTCACAACCTCAAACAGCAGACTACCAGACATCTCATACACCAGACTACCAGACATCTCATACACCTTCAAACAGCAGACTACCAAACGCCTCACACCTTCAAATAGCAGACTACCAGTCGCCTCACAACCTCAAACAGCAGACTACCAGTCGCCTCACAACCTCAAACAGCAGACTACCAGACATCTCATACACCTTCAAATAGCAGACTACCAAACGCCTCACACCTTCAAATAGCAGACTACCAGTCGCCTCACAACCTCAAACAGCAGACTACCAGTCGCCTCACACCCTCAAACAGCAGACTACCAGCGCCTCACACCCTCAAACAGCAGACTACCAGCGCCTCACACCCTCAAACAGCAGACTACCAGCGCCTCACACCCTCAAACAGCAGACTACCAGCGCCTCACACCCTCAAACAGCAGACTACCAGCGCCTCACACCCTCAAACAGCAGACTACCAGACATCTCACACACCTTCAAACAGCAGACTACCCGACGCCTCACACCTTCAAACAGCAGACTGCCAGATGCCTTACACCTTCAAAAAAGCAGACTACCAAACATCTGACAACTTACAATATCAAACAGCAGACTAGTAGACATCTCACGCCTTCAAGCTAATATAAATCAATCTACTAGACGTCTCACACCTTCAAACAGCAGACCACTAGATGCCTCACACGTACAAACAGCAGATTACCAGACATCTCACACCTTATAATGTCAAACAGCAGACAACCAGACATCTCACACACCTTCAAACAGCAGACTTCCAGACATCTCACACACCTTCAAACAGCAGACTACCAGACATCTCACACCTTATAATATCAAACAGCAGACTACCAGACATCTCACACCTTCAAGCCAATATAAATCATCATTCTACTAGACATCTCACACCTTCAAACAGCCGACTACTAGACACCTCACACATTTTATCTAATATCAAACAGCAGACTACCAGACATCTCACACACCTTCTAAACAGCAGACTACCAGACATCTCACACACCTTCTAAACAGCAGACTACCAGACATCTCACACACACCTTCTAAACAGCAGACTACCAGACATCTCACACACCTTCAAATAGCACACTACCAGACATCTCACACACCTTCAAATAGCAGACTACCCGACGCCTCACACCTTCAAACAGCAGACTACCAGACATCTCACACACCTTACAACAGCAGACTACCCAACGCCTCACACCTTCAAACAGCAGACTACCAGACATCTCACACCTTATAATATCAAACAGCAGACTACCAGACATCTCACACACCTTCAAATAGCACACTACCAGACATCTCACACACCTTCAAATAGCAGACTACCCGACGCCTCACACCTTCAAACAGTAGACTACCAGACATCTAACACCTTCAAACAGCAAACTACCAGACATCACTTACCTTATACGATTAAACAGCAGACTACCAGATATCTCACACCTTCAAGCTAATATAAATTATCATTCTACTAGACGTCTCACACCTTCAAACAGCAAATTACCAGACATTGCACACCTTCAAACAGCAGACTACTAGACATCTCACACCTTCTATCTAATATCAAACAGGGGTCTACCAGACATCTCATGCATTTTATCTAATATCAAAACGAAGAGTACCAGACTCAATGTCAAGATCTCAGATCTCAAATCTTCAAACAGCAGACATCTCAAGACCTTACATTGTATACAGTCTAAACCAGCAGTCTACAGACATCTCACAAACCCTTCAAGTCTGGATGTATGATTATAAAAAAAAAAAAAAAAATTAAGTTAAACATCGTTATTATTAACTACTACACCTCAAACAGTAATTGCTTTTAAACATGTCTCCTCCTGCTAAAACTAAACACATTTAAAATATCAATACATCTATTTATTTGTATAGTAAATATAAAATGCTGCTTTCAGTTTTATGGGAGCCCTCAATAAACCCTAATTATAACGGTGTCAATTAATTAACATACATTCTGAATTCTTACACCTTCAATCTAATATGTCACATAGTTGGACTACCAGGCATGTCTGAAACAGCAGATGTCCCGTGTTCTACCATCCATATATATTCATATGAGAACAATATTCAAATATATCAAAGGATTAAGTAAAGCTCAAGAAGCAAGTGTCTTCAATAAATGAGGAGCAAGAACATGAGGTCATGATATGAAGTTAGCAGGTGATGATGCAGGGGTAATGTGATAAAGTCCTACTGCACAGAAAGGGTAGCAGATAAGTAGGACAGCCTTCCAGTGGACGCGTTCGGGTAATACAGTTAAGGCATTTAAGCATGCCTGATACAATCAAAAAGACCACCCAAAGGCTAATATAATCCAATCTTTTAGGTAGATGGGTCAGATGGGCCATTTTGGCTCTTACCTGCCTTAAAATATATGTCTCTATTAGCTCCATTATCACATTTTACTCTCATGAATAGCCACTGAAGTCTGAGTATTGGAATATTGATCCACAGCCACAGAGGAATAACAGTGTAATGCAGAAGGCCAAGACATGGACTGGCTACATACAACTCTGCACATGCTACTACATGTGCTGTAATTGCTGTTCAAGCAATCAAGTAGAAAACGATCTATGCACAATTGATTTGTAAGTTAAATAATGGCATTAAATGAAACAGGTTAATAGCTATGTACTACTGAAATGACCTGGGTCTTGGGAGATTACACTGAAGTCATATATTTGCCATCATGCAATCTAAGGACTAGATTATAAATATTATAACATGTTCTGCATGGATAAATAAGTGCTTAAATGCTTAATAAAATCATATTTTTAAAGCATTGCAATAAACCAGGATCTCCTTCTGTTTATCTCTAATTAGGATGTGTCATGGCTCTGCACCAGCCGATGCATGAAGCTCAATGAGGAAAACAATAAATTACTTTAAACTGAATGGCTACGTCTCGTATCGCCTCGTTCGTTGTGCTCCCTTGAAAATGTCTTTAAGAAATGGCCCAAACTTCACTTAAGCGTCGACAGAAGTGGAGTTTGTACCCAAAACATAATGGCTGATTTGTTTTATACTCTAGGGGCCTCATTCTATTATCGGCCGTAGGAGATGCGGGGCCGCAAGGACTGGCCGCAGGCTATTTGCCTATTCTATTCCCCTCCGGCCGGGGATTCCGGCAGGCTTGCGGCCGGCGCCTTGTTATCCCTTGCGGCCGCACGCGCCGGAGGAAAGCCTTTGAACTAAAACGGCCGCAAGAGTTTCGGCCGCAAGAAAATCCTGGTTGCTATTCAATTGCTCCGGGAACCCTCTCTGCAAGGCTAAAAACTAACCGCAGCTTACTTGCAGGAAAGAGGTCCCGCAGGCACACAAATAAGCACATTATAAAGCTGAAATAAAGCCATCCTGCACTCTGAGGAGACTATAAAGTGATTGTAGGTGTTAGCAAAAATAGCACAACATTCCCCTATACTCAAATCCGTAAATACATTTTTTTTTTATTTATGTCACATATCCATGTAAAAAGTCCAGAGTGCTTGGAGCACCTCAGACCCGGCCACGCTGCGGCCGGAAAATAAACAGTTAATGTAAACTCGGATTTGGGCTGATGTGCAAGCTTGAGAGGGGGTTGCTATTAATCCTCATGTCCCCCAATATGATCCCTAGCATTTACAGAGCTTTACAGAGCTGTCTTGAATTTATTTTTATTTATGACCGGTTGCAAGATATACGGCCGGCCGTAAGGGGAGATCCTTGCAGGGCCGTATAATTGAATTCCAAGATAACGGAACCCCCGCAAGGAATCGCAGCCTTGCGGCCGTTTTACAGCCGATAATAGAATGAGGCCCTAGGTCTTATGCTGTCCGAGGACACTCAGATTTGCATATATATATATATATATATATATATATATATATATATATATATATATATATACACACACGCGTACATACGTAGATACATACATACATAATAAATCTCCAACAGTTAGGAAATTACTATGTTCATTAAAGCACCATATCCATATAATAAAAAAAATAGCGTTGCGTAAAAGACTAAAAATGTGTATTAGTGACCCCAAGCTGAGCAGAAACATCAGTCTAATAAACCCAGCGATGTGTATAGGGCAACACAAGATATCACAATGGGAAAGATGTGTAAATAGCAAGAAACAACGGCTCAGATAGTTATAAGGTGTCACGTAAAAAAGCAATCCTCATAAAGTCGCACATGCAAATCATTGGATATACTTATGTGCATTGTTTTTAAGCTTATGTGTTACTATAAGTGCTTATAAAAATAAAACACACACTGAGGATGGACAAAAATGAAATCCCTTAATAATACAACTTAGTATTGTAGAGCCAAAAAAGAAAATATGCAATGTTGAACAGTGGCAAAATGATAATTGGGGTTGTGCAACACCCCCTTTACCCACTGCACCTAGCCCCTGTGGTGCAAAGCAGGAGTCTTCACTATCCACCTGTTCAACGCATATATATTACAAAAAAGTTGTAAATGAAAAGAATTGGGACAAAAAGCTGATCTAAAAATAATGAAGTAGCCCTAATTGGGCAATAAGTCAATCCAAGTGGTGTCAATGCCAACCGGTTTCACCAAGACTGGCTTCCTCAGGGCATATGTAATGAAGAGTGAGGAGGCAGTGAGTGTCCAGTAAGTATATCAGTGTTGTTCCAGACTTGAGAAAGAGAGGAAGCTCTTGAAAGCTAGTCTTTTTTTTAGGAATATGTTTGTCCACTAAAAGAGGTATTATTATATACTGCAATACTCTGATTATTCATATTCATATTATATATACATATATACATATATACATATATATATATATATATATATATATATATATATATATATAGTGTGTGTTAGAATGTGTCAAGTGCACTTACAGACAGAACTAGCACTCCATATAGACATTTCTGTGGATATACAAACATATTTCAATCTATTGTACTAGGCAGAAGTACATTATATATATATATATATATATATATATATATATATATATATATATATATATATATATATATATATATATATATATATATATATATACATACATACATACATACATACATACACGCACATCTATCTACCTATCTATCTATCTATCTATCTATCAAGATGGGAGGTATATGACAAGCACTGCTGTTGTAGACATACAGTGCAGTATTTGTTCATCTTAAGAACCTAAATGAGGCTTTGACTGCAGCAAAACAAACATCTCTTAAAGCCAATAGATCCATCTTATTTATGATACAAAGCTCTAGTGATCAAGAGGTAATGCTGTCAGTGCTTTATTTCATTCCACTTATCTATTGTTTGTGAGAATAAATCATTACATTCTGGACTCTAAACCAGCCTCCCTAGCATTTCAAAATATCATTACTACAGAAATCCTATTAATTCAGCTCTCCTTATGTTTTATGGCTCCATATGTTACTTTGTAAAGTAGAGAATGGAGCAGTTTAAAAATCTTAAAACTGCAGATGCCACTCAAGCCTCGGATTCGTATTAATATTTTAGTACAGAAATATAAAGACAAGCTCGCCATGGACAGCCGTTACAGATGGATGTCTACGAGATGAGAAAATTACTTTTCTTATGATGTTGATCAAAGATCATATTCTTTCCATGGGCAAGACTGTATTTCTCTGGAAAAAAAATAAAAATAAAAAATATATATATATATAAATAAACAGCGGAACAAAACAGGTATGAACAAGCCACAGTTTAGCTCAAGGTGGTTACTTCATCATAGTCGGAACTTGTGTCATTTCAGCCTCCTAGATTTATTGCTTAGGTCAATCTTACTTTCTCTTTTTTGCCTTTTCCATGCATAAGTTCCTTTACTTTTAATCTTACTTCCTGTGGAAGTTTTTTTATATATGTCTGGAATCATAGCATAAATGGTTACGCAATAAGGTTTAATTTATTTATTTCGTTACTGTTTAGCAAGAAAATCTGTATTTCAGGGGTAAAAATAGTGTAGCTTTTAATATTGATATTTGAAACCAACATTGTAGGTTCAAGCAGATCTGCCTCTCTCCACAGCCCAATAGATGTCCAAGAAGACCCCAAAGACACAAGGTTTGTGTATAATAGTCACTGCAAGTAGGCAAAACAATATGGTTATTATGGCATGAGAACATTCCCCATGGCAGATTTTTCTCCCTCCCCCAGACAGGTTATGGGGGATGGAGAGAAACATCTCTAATGAAGTTTAAAACTCTAAATTTCAAATGTAAGTTTAAAAAGCCACACCAGGGTGTGCCAGGGGTACTTGTGTAGGGGTCCAATACAATTAAGTTGTGACATACTGGACTATGCCAGTTGATTTTATCTCTAGATACCATATATTTTATCCCTGAAAGCCACAAATATTGCAGTATGGTCAATCCAAATGATTCTGATTGGATGGCAGAATGAGAAGCACGATCTAAAATATCCAAGTGTTGTCCGGGCTCAGGGAGATGATCATCAACTTCTTCCACCTATTTACATAGTAACGGAGGTTGAAATAAGACTTTTCGTCCATCAAGTTCAACCTTTTTAGATCTCCTCTGATCTTTGTAATAAGTGGTTTGTTAATTGATCCTTATGAAGGTAAAAAAATAAAAAATAATTAAAACATCGCCAATTAAGGGGACCCCAAATACTGGCAAACTTCCTGGATCAATATTCTTCCTTCTCTAGTTATCCAGGATAACCCTGAATGCCCTTTTTATTCAAAAATATATTAACCACTTTTTAAAGTTATCTATTGAATCTGCTGCCACAACTTCCTTCGGTAGAGAGTACCCCAGTCTGACTGCTCTTACCGTGAAGACCCCTTTTTCTTTCTTTTATGTGGAATCTTTTTTCTTCTATGTCAAGGGATTTTCTTTTGTAAGCTGAAAACCTGTTGGCACAAAAGTTTACTTGACAAAGTTATATATGGACAAAACACTGTCCAACATAGAAATAATGTGACGGAATAGAAGAACCAAAAAGGCACATCTAGGCTGCTCATTCCATCTACCTAAAAGCTTTTCTTAATTAACCATCAGAGTGGCCTTAGGTTTATGCTAGATAAACTGTCTTTGTTACTACCATTTCTACTGGAAGACTGTTCTTGCTTATCTGCTAGTCTTTCTGTCATATAGTACTTCCGCAAACTATACCCACACCTTCCACGTTCCAATTTATAAATTATGACCTCTTGATCTTGCATTCCTCTTTTTCTAGTAGATACTGCTCTCCTGAACTTTACTAAATCCTGTGATATATTTGAAGATTTCCACCATATCGTCCCTCTCCTTTCCATCCTCCATGTTTGAACTGTCCAACTTGAGGACCAGTGCAGTCATCCACCTGTTTTCTGTAGCCACTGTCAAGAAACATCTCCTCACATACAAGTATTATTATTATTATTAGACGATTTGGAGGTGGGGGCTATTACTGCCCAGGGCCACCTGATATAGACTACAGGTTAACTACCCACAAGGACCATTTGGGTTCTTGGAAATCTCGGCACCATCACCCTAATATCTGGCTTCTGTATCGGTCCCTCCATCAGGAATCAGCACTTCAAGGAGTCGCAGTAAACTTCCTGTGGTAGTGATCAGGCAAGTTACTTGCAGGGTGGAGATAGGATCACTATCACAGCCACCAGAAGCAAAATAAAATAAGAGACACACAATTTCTATATGTCTCAGCAGTGAACTGATTTATTATGAAAAGTCAGCAATATTTATAGCAATTAGAAACAGAGGGGGTGTACACAATGTAACAATGAGAGGGTGTGGCAGACAATTACAGGAGATGAACCCACATGGGGCCTAACAGTAGCTTCCGGAGAGCAATAGGCTTAACCTCCAATACACATCCTGCTGTCTCTAGTACATATCAGATGTGATTAACTTTATCTGGGAAACATTGGGACAAAACAGATTACAAATACAAATGGAGGTTTCTGTCCTTTAATGGGCTAAGACCCAGGAACTGGAAAAGGGGTCTGATACATATTATTCTTATTAATGAAATAACAATAAAATAAATCAATTAGGACAGTGTAAGCACTGGAAATATCATATATAAATCCCTAAATGCTATAGCATTTCATGTAAAATATTAAAATGAACTGTAGACTCATTTGCATGCCCATGCCCAGTTTCATAGAGTTCAGTGCAAAACTGTATTTCTTGAAATTCTGAGCAGGAAATATTCTTTCTAACTTATTTTTAGACAAATGTGAACACAAATGTACTAATTATTTACATATAGAAATTCATTAAATTGTTTATATAGATATCCATTTTTTTAATTATTATTTTAAATCTCATCAGCAAACTGGTATATCTAAGCACTATTCTAATCTAAAATTATTAAGTTCATTAAACTCCCTGGCGGTCTTATTATTTAAAAAATGATGAACAAAAACAGAGCCCCTTGTTGCACCAGTCACCCCCCCCTGAAAAAAAACAGGCCCCCCTCAGAAGCATAATTCAACCCCTCCAAACCTGCAGGGACCCCTTGTAGCACTATTCCCCCCCCCCCCCCCTCCCACCCTCCTGTTACTTGTGCCCTGCAGTCCCTCCATTGCTCAGGGGTTGGGTATCCTTCCTCTGCCGGAGTTTCATACTGCAGGGTCACGTGACATCACTACGAATTCCCCTCCTCTGCAGTATGAAGCACTGGCAGAGGAAGGATACCCAACCACTGAGCAATGGGATCCGGGACAGTGACTGCAAGACACAAGTAAGAGGAGGGGGAGGGGTGTGAATAGTGTGACAAGTGCCCCTGGAGGTTTTGAGGGGGCGAATGATGCTGCTGAGGGGCCCCTCAAAGAGCAAGGGCTCTGGTGAAGATCCGCCCCTAATAGTGTAATCCCGAGTGTGGCTCGGGGTTACCTCTTAGTACTGAAAATGTCTCTTCTCCCTCCCGTGTCTCTCCCCCTCCCTCTTCCATGTCTCCTTCCCACTCTCTCTCCCCTGTGCCCCCCCACCCTCCATTCCCATGTTTCTCCCCCCGCTCCCTCCCCTGTGTATCTTCTCCCTCCCCTGTGTCTCTCCCCCCTCCCTCCCCATGTCTCTTCCCCCAGTCTCTCTCCCCCATGTCTACTAACCCCTGTCTCCCTCCCCCATGTCTCTTCCCCCCCATCTCCCACCCCCGTGTCTCTTCTCCCCTCTCCCCAACCCGTTTCTCTTTCCCACCCTCCTCCGTCCCGTCTCTTCTCCCCCTCCTCCCTCCCTTGTGTATCTTTCCCCTCCTCCCTCCATTCCTTGTGTCTCTTTCCCCTCCTCCCTCCATTCCTTGTGTCTCTTTCCCCTCCTCCCTCCATTCCTTGTGTCTCTTTCCCCTCCTCCCTCCATTCCTTGTGTCTCTTTCCCCTCCTCCCTGCACCCTCCCCAGCGTGCAATGCCACGCACAACGCATTGCTGAATATAGTTTCAGTAGTGCACATGATTGTGACAGAGATAAGAAATTAAAAAGTTCCAAAAGGATTCTGGATTCTATGTTTTGGTGTTTTTTTCTCCACCCTTATGTATATGTGCCACTGTGTACAAAGGAACCTCTGCTGTACATTATATTATATACAAGCACTGTATGATGAGTTGTCTAATGGCTGCCATCACAAGGCTGTGCTGGGCCCTCCAGGTAACAAACACTTCTTACATCAGAGACATGTCATAATAGATGATGTCACAGAGCCCAGGTCACTATATAAGGAGCTGGGATGGGAGGGAAAGCCACTTATCAGGAAGACCAACAGATAAGCAGCTGGATATTTGTGTGCCCATGGTCTTTTATAGATGACTATAGGAAGCCTTAAAGGCAGCAAACTCTACCTTGTAGATGAAATCTGAGAGATTGTATAGATAAAAGGTAAGGTTTAATAATTGGGTAATTAGGTGAATTGTAACTTTCCAATACATGTAGATTGTATAGCCATAAGTTTCACGTATTTACTGTATCACTTGTATCTTTCTACAGAAAATGGTAGCACACTATAATTACATATGTGAGGAGATACATCTGTGAGGTGAGTATAGAGGTTTCTTCAGTTTATTTGTTCTTGACTATACAGACTCTACTACGCTGGTCAGACCTCACCCTTAATTGGCATGGAAGATGCACTTGGTTTTACAGCAGCTCTGCAATGTGTATTTTCCCATTAAAGGGTTTGTCACCTTAATGTATATGGAGTTTTGCTATATGTCTCTGTGTATGTAATCTCTTGTGAGTAATTATGTGAGGAGAGCGGCCTTGATGAGTACCACAGAGTTTTATGTTGCCAATTTCTCCAAGAAAAAATACACCAACCCCAAACAGTTTCCCGCAGTTTATTCATACGTACCTTGGTATATGGATATGAAAGCATCATAATAACATCACAAACCTGAATTATTATATAGATGTAGGGACTGAAGATCTGCAAGTTAATGTCTGATTTACAAAAACATACTGTATGTACTCCTATGATTTGCATTATACTTTTTTTGAAGAAATGGGCATAGGTAATGGGTAAATGGGCACATACAGCCTTTAATTTGTTACTAACGACAAATGATAAACCAATGCATGACATTAACCCATGAGATTATTACCTTGTGAAGTCTCTTTATAAGATTTCTTTATCTCCTAGATGGACTCAACCTCTCACCTTTTGTTCCTCACCAATCATTGTCAAGGTTGAAGGATAGGTCCAAATGGTATGCATCCCTCTGGTGAGATGTCTGATAAACCAATGCATTATATTGACCTGTATTGAACCGAGACATTATGTCCTTATGAAGTCTCTTAATAAAGTTTTGTTATCTCCTAGGTGGACTGGGCGTCTCACCTTGTGTTCCTCACCAATCGAACAGCTGTCAAGGTTGAAGTAAAGGTCAGAATGGTTTCATGGAAGCTCATGTCACAAGATTTCAAACCCCTCAGCATGAAAAAGGACTATTTAAAGCCCTCTGGTGAGATGTCTGATAAACCAACGCATGATATTGACCCTGGGTGATTATGTCCTTGTGAAGTCTCTTAAGGTTTATTTATCTCCTAGGTGGACTTGGCCTCTCACCTTGTGTTCCTCACCAAACTATTGTCAAGGTTGAAGGAAAGGTGAGAATGATCTGCATCCCTCTGGTCATATGTCTGATAAACCAATGCATGATATTGACCTGCAAGATTATGTCCTTGTTAAGTCTCTTAATATGGTATCTTTATCTCCTAGGTGGACTTGGCCTCTCACCTTGTGTTCTTTACCAATCAAACTGTTGTCAAGGTTGAAGAAAAGGTCTGAATGGTTTCATGGAAGCTCATGTTGCAAGAGTTCAAGCCCTTTGCCATGAAAAATGACTCTTTCAGCCCTCTGGTAAGATGTCTGATAAACCAATGCATGATATTGACCTGGGTTATTATGTCCTTGTGAAGTCTCTTAATTGTTTTTTCTTTATCTCCTAGGTGGACTGGGCATCACACATTGTGTTCCTCACCATTTTGAACAGCTGTCAAGGTTGAATTAAAAAGGTCAGAATGGTTTCATGGAAGTTCATGTCACAAGGTTTTAAGCCCCTCAGCATGGACTCTTTACAGCCCTCGGGTTAGACACTCTGCATACTCTCCCTGTCTGCCATTGTGGTAATCCCCTTGATCATCAGATGCGAAGAGTTGGAACAGTGGCAATTCACCTGTGTAGCCGACACCAACTTAACTGGCCTCCCAATCTACTACTGAACTATTCAATACAGAGGCTGATGGTAAAATATATTTTAACATATGTACTGATATTTTACATCCCTATCTGAACTCTGCAGAGGAAATTGAAATTGGCATAAGTCTATATATCTGGCAGAATGTTCTGTATCTGTGCAAGCGACTGTTATGTGATAATTAGGAAGTTGTACAATAGTGTACATTTACGGTGGTGGTGTTTTTTTTTTAGATAAAAAACACATTGTGACAATGAGCCCATCTCGTGACACTCTCTGCATACTCGCTCTCTCTGCCATCGTGGATATCCCCATGGTCATCAGTTTAAAACAGTGAAAACAGTGGCAACTCACCCGTGTAGCCGACAACAACTTAACTGGCCTCCCAAGCTACTACTGAACTCCTTCAGTACAGAGACTCATGGTAAAATATATTTTAATATATATATTCCTTGTGAAGTCCCCTAATTTAAGCATCATAAGCAGGTAGCAGTGAGACTGCCTCAAATGTCTGACAAACCAATGCATGACACTGACCAGTGAGGTTATGTCCTTGTGAAGTCTCGTAATATGGTTTCTTTCTCTTCTAGGTGGACTGGGCATCTCACCTTGTGCTCCTCACCAATCGAACAGCTGTCAAGGTTGAAGGAACGGTCATAATTGTTTCATGGAAGCTAATGTCACAAGGTTTCAAGCCCCTTAACATGAAAAGGTACTCTTCACAGCCCTCTCTTGAGACTCTGCATACTCGCTCTGTCTGTCATTGTGGTTATCCCGTGGACTCTCTTGTACAAGTAAATAAAGATGCCTCCTTCTTGACTAGATCAGATTTGTGTAATTATTTCCTGAGTCAAGCTGACCCGTAACACGTGACAACGAACATTGGCTAAGCGAGGGAAAAAATGGCGGACCAACTTAGAAATTACACAACAGCGAATACATTAACAGACTAACAACGCCAGGCACGCAGAACTTTGAAAATAAAACCAACGCAGGTGCTCAGAGGAGAAGATGGCAAACGGCATTGCCAGGCTTACAATTTTTTCCCGTCATTTTTGACGGGCAATTTCCTACTATAAAATAATAGGAAGAGGTAATATGATGTAATATAGAGAGTTATAGGGAGAGGTTGAGAGAGAGGTAATGAGAGAGAGAGAGAGGTTGAGAGAGAGGTTATGAGAAGTTATGAGAGAGGTTATGAGAGAGAGGTTATGAGAGAGAGGTTATGAGAGAGAGGTTATGAGAGAGAGGTTATGAGAGAAAGGTTGAGAGAGAGGTTATGAGAGAGAGAAAGGTTGAGAGAGAGGTTATGAGAGAGAGAGAGGTTGAGAGAGAGCTTATGAGAGAGAGCGAGGTTGAGAGAGAGAGAGAGACAGAGAGAGAGAGAGAGCGAGAGAGAGAAAGAGAAAGAGAAAGAGAGAGAGAGAGAGAGAGAGAGGTTATGAGAGAGAGGTTATGAGAGAGAGGTTATGAGAGAGCGACAGAGAGAGAGAGAGAGAAAGAGAAAGAGAAAGAGAAAGAGAAAGAGAAAGAGAAAGAGAGAGAGAGAGAGAGAGAGAGGTTATGAGAGAGAGGTTATGAGAGAGAGACAGAGAGAGACAGAGAGAGAGAGAGAGAGAGAGAAAGAGAAAGAGAAAGAGAAAGAGAAAGAGAAAGAGAAAGAGAAAGAGAAAGAGAAAGAGAAAGAGAGAGACTCCCCTGTCTACTTTCCGGGCCTCAAGATGAGCACTTTTGGCGCTCATCGCGGGCCCTGCAATGAACGGCTTTGCCACTCATTGCAGGCCGAGGCATGCAAGGGAGTTTGCAAGCTAATTTGCTATTCAATTGACGTCTTTTATCTGCCTCCCAATGGCTTTGGCGTTACAAGCATGAAAAAAAATGACAATGGTTCAAATCGAGTAACAAGCTTAAAAAAAAAATGGTGTCGCTCAGGCCCTCTACTTTACGGGCCTCAGCACTCATTGCAGACCTTGTCAAACACATAACTTTAGGGCCTCATTTCGGCGCTCATTGCACATGCGCAAGCCCGTAACTTTTAACATAGCGTGACCGACAAACTCGCAATTAAGACAACTATATAAATGATAGAAAAAACTGGCAAGGCCATAAAGGGTGCCTGAACTATAGAACTATTCAGAATGTTCACAAAGAGTTAGAGACAGGTGCCGCAAGTAGTTTAATGCCCTGGTGATACTGTACAAATGCAAATCAATTACAGCTTGCTGTCTATTTATAGAGAATGCCTGGCAACAGTAGCCTGAGGATTCAATAGCAATGAAAAGTCAGACAAAACCATTGAAAAAGCAAGGTGTTACATACTTATGTAAAGGATCAAAAGAATGATATAAAAGCATCTTTAGTTTCTTTTGAACACAAAGTACCAGAGATAATTCGGTTATGAAATAGAAGTCATGTTGGCTAACTGTATAGCTGAGAATTTCATAACAAAAAAGTAATACAGATGATTGACACCGAGATTACAGACTGTCCCTCAACTATAGTCAAGGTCGGAGAATTGATTCCTGTCTAATAGCACAGCCCTAATAGACCAGATCAACCCTTTGCCCATGGTCAGACCATTCGGGCATAAGTTTGACACTACAATAAGGACTTAACTTTATCATGAAACGATAGGTTTTGTTCAAAATTATATATTTGTGTACCTGAATCTCCCCGATCACCCAAAGGGCGATCCAAGTAACCAGAGATCTCATTAGCCTGAATTACCAGATGTGAACAACTGCAGACCCTGGAACAAAACAGCTACTGTTCCTGTGTAAACTTAAATTGAAGTAAAAACAACCCCCCCCCTCCCCTTATAGGGGCACCTATATAAGCAAAGTGACATATTTGTAAAGTACAAAATAAATTCTACAGACAAGACTGATTTAAGAGATGGCAAGTGTATTAACCACATGGAACATCAAAAATATACTAACTTACTTTACGCCAATAAATAATCTACAAACATCTCAACAAGGATCCAAGACCTGAAAGATTTGATATCCTCCTTCAGAACGGAGATCAAAACAGAAATTCAAGAAGCAGCAACAGACCTATCTGCGGAAATAAAAGCAGTAGACTCCAAAAATGAAATATTTTCAGATCCTCAACAACACTGCTCAAAAGAAAAAAGCTAAAACCCATTTTGGAAATCATTCTAGCCCAAGGATGGAAGCACTCATGGGATTTTAATTTCTGTTTGAACATTTCCAGAGAGGGAAGGATACATAGTATCCGATCTCTAGAGAAGGTAATAAACCTACTCATCATGCAACACTGGGATGCCAGAAAATATCAATCAACTTCATGTTCCAGCTCCATGTCACAGCCATGGTCCCAGACCACAAAATACGACAAAAGACTGAATAAGACTCACACCACATCTATTTCAGATTTCATCAGCGTTTATTGGGACACTTTAAACTGTAATGTTATACAATTATATTTCTAGTTTACTTTACAAATATTTTTTTACTTAAAAAGTCATGCTAGACAATACAATAGATAATAATTGTGCCTATAGGTAATGCAACGGATCTCCTGGCACCCCGACTGGGTACCTCCGTTGATGGACGCGTCCTAGCTTGCGCCGAGGACTACAAGCACCCCACTGGACACCACAACCAGCACAGACTCCACAACCGCCGTAGCTTAACTGGAGCCGCACCGTCTTCCTTCCACCCTGTATGAATCTCCAGCATCCAGGACCGTGTGGGGAAGACCTCTCCTCCAAGGAGAGTACATCAGGAACAAGAGTTCAGTAGTTAAAGCTCAAGGGAGTATGCAGCGCATAGCAATCCCCAGTGTGATATAGCAATTCCCTCCAAGAACGAGAGGAGGCTACGTTTTGCAGGGTCAAGTAGAACTCAGGTGCTGGCACACCCAGCCTGGTTTTTATTACAGTCAGGTACAAACAGAACACACCCAGGGGGGAGGTATAGAACAATCAATAACACAATAGTAACGCCCGCAGTTTCCCTCCCCTCTGCTTGGGAGATAATTGAGTTACTTACTGTATCTACTCAATTATCTCCCACTTACACATTTTTATAACTTTATGATTTGACATAGTACATAAATAAAACTTACATTTTTATGAACAACATAAATTGTGGAACAACATATAAAAAAATGGCATGAATCAGACCAGGGGTTCAAACGTTAGTAAAAGTATCTTTTGGGCCCTGGCTCAAACAGGTTTTACAGAGGCCTCTGTACTGGAGACAATGGGGAAAGTAATCCAATTATCCAGGGATAGAGGCAGACTCCATTGAGCACATGGTTGCAAAAAGACATAAACCACTTTAAAATACATAAAGTCACCTTTTACACATAACACACAGATATTTAACATATCCCCAGATAGCTGGGATCTGAGCGCACAAAACTACAGAATAGCGCTCAGATCCTATTCACACAGTTCAATTGCCATGTAGCTAAAGTCTTTCCCATAGTCTTTCATTATATGATTTGGCTCCATGGCATAACTGTCTGGGGTATCACCGCTCACACAGGGCAAGTACCGAATGACCCCACTGTATTTAAAGGGCCAGAATGAGTGACATACACTCTGGTATGGCCGAATACGGTGTTTAAAGGGCAATATGTCCCAGGGCCATAGTCGCAGGGCAGGAGGCTGGCAATAAGTTCTCTCCAAGACAAAGTGGCGAAGGGCACTTCATCACAGGTAATAAAGGGCTTTATTGTATTATTCATTTCTAAAAAGGCAGCGAACGTTCTCAGTATCCATTTAACAAAGATACTAGTTGGCTCACCAGTTACATTTAAAAAAAGAAAGCCTATGCTCTCCTCAAAGTAAAAAAACATTTTTTAACTGTTATTTACTAAACGTTAGAGAATATAAATCGAAAATAAACTATAGATATTGTAATTGCAACAGATTAGCCTAACGGCTAGATCCTTCTATATATTATTTGTTTTGAATGCCTCTGTAAAACCTTCTGTATCCGTAAAGGAACTCATCCCATACCAACGCTTGGAAGGCCTAGCAGACTATGAGACATCACCAGTTTAGCTCCTCTGCTTCAGAGATTGGAGAGTCATGGACATCAAAATAATCTCACATAACACCCAAGGTTTAAACAAACCGGTGAAGAGAGGGATTGCCTTAAAAGAATACTCACGCCTAGGAGCAGACATAGAAATGATACAGGAAACTCATTTAAAAAAAAAGATTCAGTACCCAAGCATCAGACAAAAAAAGAGGAGTCTCAACTTTAATCCACAAGAGACTCAACTTTCAACACATAAACATACAACACTCAAAAAGCTAGCAATGGTAGGTATATTGCAGTTCATGGAACTATCAACGAAAGGAAAGTGTTGCTACTTAATGTTTACGCACTAAACTCAGAATAATCCACTTTCTTTCACAAAATATCAGACATGATATATAATTGGCAACACACAGGCTGGAGTACAGGAGGTGACATTAATGCGGTTCTTGACCCAATAAAAGACAAACTTGGAACTAGCACCCCCCACCTGAGTTCCCACCGCTACGAAAGTCTTTAAGTCACTCATAAATAACAATTGCTTATTCGACACAGAGGGGAATGAACCCAAAAAAAAATAATTACATTTTACTTTTTTGGGGGCCAGACACAAATCCCACACACGTATTGATTACATACTAATACAACAACAAATAGCCTCTAACTTAGTGGAAGCAACAATACATCCTATCTCGTGGTCAGACCATGATCTTGTACGGGTGACATTGTGCGATTTGCTCCCAAAGGGACGTTCCCACTCTTGGATATTAAATACAGCACTCCTTAATAATCTGATAAAGGAGGAAATCCATAAAGCAATCACAGATTATTTAGCGATAAACAACGATGGCAAGGTGGTTAAGATGGGGGCATGGGGCCATAACGCAGTTCTGAGAGGAATTTGTATACAGTTTGGTACATTAGCCAAAAAAAAAACAATTACAACTAAATAATGTAAATAATACAATTTCAAACCTTCAAAAATAATTTTCTATTCAAACTTCACCTACAATCTATGAAGAGATTATCAAATGCAAACCTGACTTAAATATCTTTAGATATTCAAATAAACCTGAAACAATGTTAGCAAGGAAACTCAAAGAACAAAGGGCTAGCTTTTATCCCCAAACTGATAATCAGAGGCAACGCCATGATATACCAACCAGACCAAATTTCAAAGACATTCCAACAATTCTATGCCAAACTATACTCAATGCCCTCCCATTCTGGGACACTCAGTCATAAAACTCAAATTGATGAATTCTTATCTACAATCAATTTCCCTCAAATTGACAAGTCAACCTAGATTCCTTCACAACTCCCATATCTATAGAATAAATCAAAACCGCAAAATCCCATAAAGCACCTGGTCCCGATGGATTTACTAATTCATGCTATAAACAATTCATGGAGACTCTTTTATCTCATCTTAAACATCTTTTTTAACTATTTTCTCATGGGTAAACCCATGAAAGCATAATTTTTGGAAGCAAAGATGGTAAAGACCCCACACAATGCAATAGTTATAGACCTATATCTTTAATTAATAATGACATTAAACATTATTCCAAGATTCTGGCAAATAGACTGGCCTTATTAATACTGTCTGCGATTCATCTGGACCAAGTAGGGTTTATCCCAGGGAGGGAGGTGCCCGATACCACAAGGAGAATAGTTAACCTAATTTATATAGAAGCTAATAAAAACATAACTTTGATGCTGCTATCCCTAGATGCCAATTAGGCATTTGACAGGATTGATTGACCATATATGAAAGAGGTTTTACTTAGATTTGGCTTTAGTGAAAGCTTCCTAGGGGGTGTTATGACATTGTACTCGGCCCCAAAAGCTTACATTTCTTATCAGGGATTTAGATCCCAACTGCTCAATATATCCAGAGGAACGAGACAAGGGTGCCCCCTATCCCCTTTATTGTTTGCATTATGTACTGTATATAACCCCTGGCAATAGCAATAAGGGGATCCCTAGATGTCATATGAATTAAAATAGGAGGTAAAGAATATAAACTCAGTCTTTTTGCCGATGATGTCTTACTAACTATTTCTGACCCACTAATTAGCCTTCCCAGCTTGTTTAAAACATTAGACAAGTTTAGCCATATATCAGGATTCAGAATAAACACGAATAAGAGTGAAGTCCTAAATATTTCTTTATCTAAACAACTAGAAAGCATGTTAGCATCAAAATGTGACTTCAAATGGTCCTTGAATCATATAAAATACCTAGATATTCATATTCCCAGACAAACTACAGTAAGTTAATTTAGGAGGTAAACTATCCTATTATCATTAAAGAGATATTCAAGGATCTTCAAACCTGGTCCAAACAAAATATCATGGTCCGGCAAAATCCATTCTATTAAAATGATAACTCTCCCAAAATTACTACACCTTTTCAGGACTATTTCAAAAGCAACTAAATTAAAAGATTTGACAAACATACAGAAGGCAATCTCTTGCTTCATCTGGAGCAATAAAAAACCAAGGATAAACAAACTGAACATGTCAGCCTCAAAAAAGAAAGGTGGATTCGCCACCTCATATCTTGTAAGATACCATAAGGCTGATAGATTAGCCCAGCTAACCAAATGATTTATCAAAGACTCCCCTTCAGCATGGGTGGATATAGAAAAACATGTTCTTCAGGAACAAAATATACTATTGAGCCAGACATTATGGTTAAGCATACACAATAAAATAAATTTGAAACGGCTTCCACAAAGGGTTAGTTACACCATCACACAGTGGAAACAAATAAAACAAAATATCTCAATTGTTGGAAAAGGGTCATGGCTCTCCCCTCTTTGGCTACCACATAAAGACTCCTCAATAAAAAACACCCAACTTGTCTGGTGGATTCAAAAACAATTAACAATTGTAACAGACATACTGATGGAATGTCAAAACTGGTCCCCGGTGGAATTTAGCATAAATTATCAATTACCACTTGGCTTAACCTGATGCTGAGTAACACCAATTTAGGAAATATTGCAAAAAAGACAATAAATTACCTAGAAAAACTCCATTTGAACAATGTTGTTTGTACAACTCAAATGGCAGGAAAAACATCACAATAGTCTATAATCATTTAAATGATCAGGCCACCCCAAAAAAATCATCATGTAGATCCTTGTGGGAAGCTGAACCTAATATTACCATAGACGATGAGCAATGGGTAAAACAATGCAAAAAATGTAGAAAACTCTTCCCAAAATATAACCCTGAAAGAAAATGCATACAAAGCCATCTTGAGATGGTACCTTAACCCCAGCTGGAATGCAACTTTTTAAATCAGTCACTAGAGGAAATTGTTTCAGGAACTCTAAAATACATGCTATGGGATTGTCCCAAAATAAAGCACATTTGGAATGAAACCTATTTCTCTCTAGAAAAATTATGGGATATAAACATCCCTCAAAAACTGCATGAAGCTTTGTTAGGATTACCAATCCCAGGCCTACCAAAACCAGCTACATTTTTTCCAAACCAGATATTCCTAGCAACCAGAAGTATAATTGCAAAACACTGGAAATCAACTATTCCAACATACAAAGTTTTGAAAAAAATCAATTATATTCATTCCATGGGTGTATTATCTGGTGAGTTAGATGAGCATTACAGAAAATGGGCTACATGTTGAAAAATTTGGACCATGAGGGCCAACAGACGGTGGATGCAGGAGTCTGATATAATGGACTAGATAACCTTTCCCCCTCTCTTTCTCCTCCTTTTTTTTTTATTTTTTAGTGTTATCTATTTGTTAAAGTTGAGTTAAGAAACAATGCAAGGTGGTGAGTATAATTTTAGAGAAAAAAAAAAAGGAAAAATATCTGAGAAAAGACAAAGGAAAATGCTTATGCATTAGACCACAATTTGTCATTGTTTACACTTAAATATATGTTAACATATGTTGTAATCTTACTCTCTCAAATCTTCCTTTTCCCACAATAAAAATTATTAACAAAAAAACAAAAAAAACTATTGTCAAGGTCCAGTTGGCAGTTGAATGTTCGTTAGCAGTTCTAGAGTCAGGAGCAGATAGTGAGCAGGGTAGTTTAGGTCACCAAGTAAAGGTCAAGGCATGAGGCAAGCAGAATGGCTGAGATCACAAGCAATGAGTCAGAACAGAAATAGACTAGATAATGGTTGGGGTCACAAGGTAGCATCAAAGAACACACATGAATTAGGTCAATGAATGTGAATAGATAATCTGAAAGAGAAGTAGGCTGAAGGTGATAAGCTCCATCTTTATGCCCTAGTAACCCTGATTGTTTCCGAGCAGATCACCATACACCAGTTATGAAACCCAGGTCTTCAGTGACAGTGCAATAGTTTGAGGCTCGGTTTTCAACACATTGCTCTGGGGTGGCATCCATCTGAGGTAATGTGTAAAATCCAAAAGCACAGGGGGTAACACACAAGATGGTGAGGGCTGGTAAAATATTTTGCATTTACTATTGAATAATAGAACTAGAGTTTTACAATCTGATACCGAAAAGTGAAAAACTAATGGTAGGTTAATAAATCAGCTTTCCAAACCATAGTAGAATAAATGTAAACAAGATTTATATTAAAGAAAGATATTCTAAAACTGAAAAGAAAGAGAAAAAAAATGCCGTCCATATCAATTATGGCAGAAAAAAAAAGTACTTATTCACCCTAGATAGACGAATTCACTGGAAACCAACAGTGTACTGTTAAAAAACTAATTTATTAAAGAACATTAAAATAAGTGAGGATAAAAATGTAAAAATGACGATTTAAAAAATAACGATAATGGACAAGATATTAGAGCAACTCAAATGATAGAATAATTGGGAACAATATATATCTCAATTCAAACTCTTGGTGCTTATTGTATTGTATTAATAATCATTAGTTTATAGGGATCCCCAACTTAGGTATTTACACCTAAATTATAAATGGTTATGGCAAGCAACATCACATTGCACGCAATAGGAAACAAGGATCTTCCACTCCATATATTGCGTTTCAATGCTTAACTGTATCAGTAAATTCTTTTTTTTTCAGTTTATCACAATATTTTAGTATATGTGTTGTTTGGCTTTCATCACCACATAAATTCAGAACAATTACATATTATGCTGTATCTGTCTACCTTATTGATTCATTTGTTATCTGTGTTGAGTAATAATGAACTTATGGCAGAATTATAGGAGTACTGCAATGTTAAAACATCAGTAGTAACATCTACTACATCTAGTTATATCCAATGATAAATAAGAATACATACTGTGACAAAGCTATGGAAAAGAGGGCCCCGGTGTCAAAAAACTATTTTATTTTTTATTGGGGGGAGGGGGGGATCAGAATTTATTTTATGTTGTCCCCCATATGCCCCTTTCCGGAGCCAAATATAAACATAGGGTACAATCAGCCCATATTCAGGCATGGCACTTACCTCGAGGCTCTACATTTTAGGGGTATTGCGATGGCCAGAATCACATTTTATTAAAATAACCATTCCTTTGCAAACTTAACAAGAAAGAACCTACCTTAAACCTTATGATTTTTTCAGATATAGATATTACATAACATTAAGAGAGCAGAACTTAGCCTATTAAATTTCTTCTAAACCAAAAGTTCTTCCTCTTCCATACACAATCCAATGGGAAAGAGACCTATGAAAACCCCAGGACTCGGAAGACTAGCAAGAAATATGCATATAATTCAATCTACTTGAGTGCCACTTTTAAATAACAATTACACAAGACATTTCTCCACTGGTATTTTACGCCAGTTATGAGAAAGGTCTCCAGTTCTTCATGTTGGAAAGGCTGTGGCCTAGATAGAATTTGTTTACATATGTGGTAGCCCTGCCCAAAAATAAAAAAAATGGATTTCAATCAATCATTTATGAAGAACTTGTTTAGAAATCCAACCACCAGTTGATCCATGGTTATCTCTATTATCCTGACCCTGGGAATAATATAGGAAAAAACAAGCCTTAGCTGCACATATTAATTTAGCCACAAGCAGATCTTTAGCAGAACAAATTCCAAAAATGTAAACGTTGTTATAGCTAAAATTTGGGAAAACATTGAAATGGAGAAACTGTCAGCTAGATTGAAAGGATCCATAGCTCAATTTAAAACGAAATGGCTTCCATGGTGCATACATTTTGAACGAAATTTATGGACCCAAGAAGGTCTCATTGGACTTTTGTAAATTTATGTATGAAATGTTTTGATCAATCTACCTTTTTCCCATCCGTGCCCCCTTTTATACATTTTTGCTTTTTTTGTGCCTTTCCCATGCCCTCGTTCATAAATTGTATTAATATGTTACTTTTCACTTTTGCTGTAATAATATTGTATGACATGATTTATTGTTGAAATTGTTTAAAATGAAAAAAATAAAGAGTTAAAAAAAAAAAAAAAACAGAAAAGCAATCATTAGAAATAAAATTGAGGCACATACAGCTTTAAGACTAATTGTGATCTCTTTCATGGGAGTTAATGAGTTAAGAGGGCTGGGTGGTGAACAAGGAGTGAATGCGGGCGCAGGTTAACAGTTTCAATCATCTTTCACAATGAAACAGAGACTGCAAGCACGAAGCAACTTCAGGAACACAATAAACTAAACATACTTTCATACACCTACATGTAATAATAAATTAGGTTAAACGAGAAACAAATAATGGATCATATTGTGAGTCATATCCATTATATTATATGTAGAAAGGAACTTTAATTCCATAAAAAATGTAACATATAAATGTAGCATATAAATTAACATATTTCTTTGAATTAAAATACATGGAGCCTCATTCAATTAGAAGCCTGCATCTCACGGGAAACAGGCCGTATGTCTGCGGGCTCGTGGTCTGCTACAAATCCGGTGCTATTCAATTGAACAATCCCATTACAAGACAAAATCGTAAACCATGCACTCGTACGTAGCAGTTCAGGGCGGGAACATGATCAATTAAGCAAGGCCATAACTACCCATTTAAAAACAGCCAATAGGAAATGAGACCATCATCATTAGGTCAGTAAATCATGGAGGTTACACGTCAATCAATTAGCGTTTGGAGGTCCGGTATGCGATAGGACTCGCAAAACACATAATAATAAAAATGAATGCCAGTACTGTCCTAGTCCATGTGGATGGCCTGATATGTATTAACTCATTGATTGCCAAGATTGATTGACACCCCCACCTCCCCAACAACTGCAAAATTACTTGCACTTACCTCTTCCCTTGGCCTCTCACAATGGACAGATTCAGCAACTCACAGTGGTGGACACTCCATTGACCTTATTTTTACTAATCTCTGCACTCCAACCTTGACATCTCCCCACTTCCCCTATCTGACCACCACCTACTAATTTGCAACCTCACCTCATCTTCCGCTCACCACCCTTCTTCAAATCCTGCCACCAGAACACGCAGAAACCTGCAAGCACTCAACCCACAACAATTTTCAAATGTACTAACACCCCTTCTCAGCCCCCTCACCACCCTTGCCTGCCCTGACATCGCCACTTCACAGTACAATACTACTCTAACTTCCACCCTTGACTCTCTTGCCCCCATAATCATAAGCAAACGCCCTCGCTCTCAACCACAACCATGGCACACCACACAAACACGCTATCTACAGAGATGCTCACGCACTGCAGAACGACTATGGAGTAAATCTCGCACGTCAGCAGACTTTCTCCACTACAAGTTTACCTTGCGCTCCTACTTCTCTGCCCTCAATCTTACCAAACAACACTACTTCTCATCACTAATATCAAACCTGTCCTCCAACCCTAAACGTTTATTTGCTACATTCAACACCCTCCTCCGCCCACCCCCACCTCCTGCCCCTTCCTCTCTCACTGCTCATGACTTTGCCAGCCATTTTAAAAATAAAATCGATACCATCCAAAATGAGCTCTCCTCCCAGCTTGGCCCTACCCCACCACCCTCTCCCCAAACCGACAACACCCAGCCCTTACCCTTCCCCCAATCCCACCTCCACTATGGACTCCTTTGACCCTGTAACCGAGGATGAAGTATCTACTTTACTATCAACCTCTCACCTTACCACATGTCCTCGTGATCCTATTCCATCACAGCTAATCCCTCCCCTATCCACCACACTTATCCCAGCTCTCACACATCTATTCAACCTCTCCCTGAACAATGGCAATTTTCCATCCTCCTTAAAACACGCCACAGTTACACCCATTCTCAAGAAGCCCTCTTCTGACCCAGCTTCTGCCTCCAACTATCGCCCTATCTCACTACTTCCCCTGGCTTCTAAACTCCTTGAGCGGCTTGTTTACAATCGCCTCACTCAATTTTTTCCTCCAATTCCCTACTTGACCCCTTCCAATCTGGTTTCCAGGCCCAATACTCTTACAGAAACAGCCCTTACAAAAGTCACAAATGACTTGCTAACCGCCAAATCAAAGGGTCACTACTCTATTCTAATTCTCCTGGATCTCTCTGCTGCCTTCGATACAGTTGACCACCCTCTTCTAATCCAAACTCTCCGCTCCTTTGGCATCCAGGACACAGCTCTTTCATGGTTCACATCCTATCTTAAAGATCGTACATTTAGTGTCTCCTTCTTTGGCACCTCTTCTTCACCTCTCCCTCTGTCTGTTAGCGTCCCCCAAGGTTCTGTCCTAGGCCCCCTCCTCTTCTCCATCTACACATCCTCCCTTGGCACCCTTATAAAATCCTTTGGATTTCAGTATCATCTCTATGCAGATGATACTCAAATCTACCTCTCTGCCCCCGATCTATCCCCCTCTCTTTTAGCTCAAGTTTCCAACTGCCTCTCTAGCATATTCTCCTGGATGTCCACCTGTCAACTCAAACTCAACATGTCTAAGACTGAACTTCTAATCTTTCCACCCTCTACTACAGCTTCCACACCTCAAATATCTCTCACTGTTGACAACACCATCATCACCCCTACCTCCCAGGCCCGTTGTCTTGGGGTTCTACTGGATCCCGCCCTCTCTTTTATTCCTCACATCCAAGCAATAACAAAATCATGTCAGTTTCACCTTAAAAACATCTCCAAAATTTGTCATTATCTTACAGAAGACACAGCTAAAATTCTAATTCACTCTCTCATCATCTCTCGACTCGACTACTGCAATTCCCTCCTTGCTGGCCTCCCCATCTCTCGTCTGTCTCCCCTCCAATCCATAATGAACGGCCCCTGCCAGACTCATCTTCAATACCAAACGATCAGTGTCTGCAGCTCCTCTCTGTCAATCACTCCACTGGCTTCCCATAGCTTCCCGAATCAAATTTAAAATCATGACCCTAACATATAAAGCCCTCAACAACAGTGCACCCCCTTATATCTCTGCTCTTGTTTCAAAATACTCTCCCCTTCGTTCTGCTAACGACCTTCTTCTTTCCTCCTCTCTCATCACCTCCTCTCACTCCCGCCTTCAAGACTTTTCTCGTGCTTCCCCATCTATTTGGAACTCCTTTCCCCGCTCCATTAGATTATCTTCCTGCCTCAAAACCTTTAAGAAATTATTAAAAACACACCTGTTTAAAAAATCTTATCACCTTCAGCCTTAATATGTACAACTGAACATTCCACAGCCTTATAACACGCACACCCACACTCTACAGTACAACACACAGACCCCTCCACTTTACTGAACCAATTGCTTTCAATTGCATTTGTCACCCTCTTGTATCACACATAAACCCTTAGATTGTAAGTTTGTGAGTTTTCAATCTTGTGTCAGTGCCTTGGAAACAAGCTCTATGTACATTTGATTTTATGCTCAAAAACAGGGCCCTCCATTCTTTACAAGGTGTTTAATTTGTTTTCTGCTATGTACTCAACCCCTGTACAGCGCTACGGAATATGTTGGCGCAATATAAATAAAGATAATAATAATAATAACCCTGAAATGAAACATAAAATAAAATTATTTTTGATTGCCGATTTGCGGGCTTGAGACTGTTGTACAATTAATTCTAATGTCTTTCATCTCTTTCACCGTCATTTACAGTGCAGTATTGATTTCTTATTTGCTTTTACAGTGCTACGATCAAGGGTTTACCCACCTTGCAGGTCCTCTCGAGCACTTGTAGGATTTTCTTCTACATTTGCCGTTTACGGATGTGAAAACATTTGCGGGCTTGGGGAATTGTAGCAATTGAATAGCAATTTGCGATTGTAACTCTTGCGGACATAAAAGATCAAAGGCTTAGATGGGCTGTAAGTTACTGATGTAACAACCGCAAGGGTTTCAAGCCGGTAACAAGTAGCCCTTTGCGGCTCACGAAAAAATGCCAATTGAATAGCAAATTAACTTACGGCCTCCTATAACCTAAAATTTCTCAATTGAATGAGGCTCATATTGTTTATTCAAAATTAAGGCACTTCTAAAGAGATCCAGAGTTTTTTTTTTTTTCACTTTTTCTACTCTATTTAAGTATTAAGTCACATAAATCTTCTGAATTGAAATATATATAACTGTGCATAAAATCCTAACAAAGGGTTCCCATTTTATATATATTGTTAGATAATGTTTTAATGAGAGGTTTGTATGATAATGAGAGATTGTGTGTACACCTTTATATTAGGGAGTGCTTTGACTGTTTATATGGTTGTGTAGATCTACTGTGACACATTCCCTTATCACTAAAGGCTTTCTTGAGTGAGCATATTTAATGTGATTGCATAGGAGCCCAAAAAAATCTGGGTATGGGGGATTATTTAACTCTACTACCAGGACAGGAAGTGGGGCGGATCTATTGTCGGTGCACCTGGTCCCTGCTCTGGGGGGAGCATTGCTGCAGTGCCTCCTTTTTTAATGTCTTTCTCTAAATTCTCAATGCCTCTGCCCCCCAATATAAATTAAAAATTATATTATTTATATTTTTTTATCTATCTATATCTATCTATCTATCACTATATATATATATATATATATATATATATATATATATATATATATATATATATATATATATATATATATTCTGGGTCGAAACTAACTTTCATGGGAAAGACATAATGCTCCAAATCTGATAAGACACAATTAAAGTTTAAGTTTTCTATTCTTTGTGTCCCCTTTTCATTTTATCTTAGAGGGATTTATCCCACACTCTCCCTAGTTTGCAGGTTAATTTATCACACCCGAACCTAGTAATGTTTAAGTCTCAATGTGTTCTAATGCCGCCCCTATCTGTGAGTATTTGTCTTGCATCAAGTAGATGAGAACCTTGAAGACTGAGCCTGGCTCATTGCCATGTTGAATTGATATTTGCACTTACACCACAAGCAATCAACTTTTATTTTTTATCCTTCCAGCAGGAAGGATCTGTGGAAGTTGAGAAATGACTTAAGATGGTCTTTATAAGACACCAAATGGAGAATGGCTAAGATTATATATTATTGCAAGCAGGTGGTAAATTATAAAAAATTAAAATTTTAAGTTCTATTAACATTTTGCCCATTATTACAACAGAGTTATTTAAATCTGAGCAATGAAAATATGGAACTATGGTGATTGAGCTTTACAAACTTGAGAAGATGCCTGGTCAAGAGGCCTTCGGTTTATTTTGTCATGTTTGCTTAACCTGAGCTTTTAAAAATCACATGAATAATTCAAAACCATTGAGGAAACTATTTACTAGATAAAACATACTTTGTTCAAGCTAAGACATCAGTGCTCCTTTAAAGGGGTAGTGCCTAACATCAATTGACATTTAGTTATGCGAGTCAAAACTATGGTCCCTATTAAATTGGTCAATTTGCATTTACATGAGCCCGTAATGCAGCCGTAAATGTAACTGATATTCAATAGGATACTTTTAGCTACTTGCGTTCCAATTGAAGCGCTACTTATGAGTTCATGGGTTGAGTGTGCAGACTGTGAGCCTCTATGTAAGTAGTGTCAAATAATTACCAGTTAGGTTATTAGGATATATATATATATATATATATATATATATATATATATATATATATATATATATATATATATATATATATATTAGATAGATAGCTAAGTCTAGATCCCAGAAGAGCTATCTAAGGCCAAACCCACCGGGGAGGGGATTCACACTCCTTGTGTCTCCTGCTTCAGAGGCAATTTATGCTGACAGGGTTTTCTTTATTCAAACTTTAAAAAAAAAATAAACTACAAGGAAAATTTGGAGATAGCAAATTGCCCCCTTTTAAATTTTGCATATACAATATATTATAAATGATTGAACTCAATGTTTATGATCAATGTGAAGAGAAGGATGGCAGCAGGCAGGAGAGTCAACAAGAAGAAGGAAAGGGTTTGCAAAAACTAACAGGCTGTTGGCTTCTTATATATAAACAAAGTATAACTTTGATATGAAAATTAAATTAAGGAGTAAATTAAAGTAGCTAGAATATTATTCTAAAATATGTAACTTACAAATAAAAAGTCTGACAGTCATTAAAATTATTTTTTCTTATTTTTCTGTAAATGTGTTGGATTCTTTCTAAATCATTAAAGAGAGATTTGCTAAAAACAAAATAGAAGGTAAACATATATCCTGTAGTTTATTTGCTTTATCTGCCTATTTCTTTCTATATTAGATCCTCTGGCAATATTTCTTCGCTGTCCAACTGAGTTAACAGCTCCTTTATTTCTTTGTTCTTTGGTTTATTTTCTAACCTTCACATTGTCAGCTTTCAGGTATAAAAAAAATCCCTCACTTTGGTAAAACAATATCTGCCACATTTTACATCCACTGCCTGTCTGTAAATTATTTTCTTTGCTGTGTGGTACAGAAAGCCAATGTGACTTCTATAAAACTGATTACATACTGTAGAATTGGATGTGGACTATTATATTTAGTTAATGGAATACTGGGTAAAAAAAATCATTGGACAAAATCTAATACTTTAAGCCTTTCTCTGTGTGGATTCCTCGACTTTTTCATCTTTTAAATTAGTTTTACCTTAACTATAGAGGTTAACATGTTTGTGAATATCTTACTAACAACATTAGCACCTACAGTGGATAAAAAAAGTCTACACAACCCTGTTAAAATGTCAGGTTTCTGTGCTGTAAAAAAATGAGACAAAGATAAATCATTTCAGAACTTTTTCTACCTTTAATGTGACCTATAAACTGTACAACTCAATTGAAAAACAAACTGAAATCTTTTAGGTGGAGGGAAGAAAAAAAAAGAAAGGAAAATAATGTGGTTGCATAAGTCTGCACACCCTCTTATAACTGGGGATGTAGCGGTGTTCAGAATTAAGCAAACACATTCCAAATCATGTTAAATAGGAGTCAGCATACACCTGCCATCATTTAAAGCGCCTCTGATTAACCCCAAATAAAGTTCAGCTGCTCTAGTTGGTCTTTCCTGAAATGTTCTTAGTCGCATCCCACAGCAAAAGCCATGGTCCACAGAGAGCTTCCAAAGCATCAGAGGGATCTCATTGTTAAAAGGTATCAGTCAGGAGAAGGGTACAAAAGAATTTCCAAGGCATTAGATATACCATGGAACACAGTGAAGACAGTCATCATCAAGTGGAGAAAATATGGCACAACAGTGACATTACCAAGAACTGGAGCTCCCTCCAAAATTGATGAAAAGACAAGAAGAAAACTGGTCTGGCAGGATACCAAGAGGCCTACAGCAACATTAAAGGACCTGCCGGAATATCTGGCAAGTACTGACTGTGTGGTACATGTGACAACAATCTCCTGTATTCTTCATATGTCTGGGTTATGGGGTAGAATGGCAAGACGAAAGCCTTTTCTTACAAAGAAAAACATCCAAGCCAGGCTACATTTTGCAAAAACACATCCGAAGTCTCCCAAAAGCATGTGGGAAAAGGTGTTATGGTCTGATGAAACTAAGGTTGAACTTTTTGGCCATAATTCCAAGATATGTTTGGCGCAAAAACAACACTGCACATCACCAAAAGAACACCATACCCACAGTGAAGCATGGTGGTGGCAGCATCATGCTTTGGGGCTGTTTTTCTTCAGCTGGAACTGGGGCCTTAGTTAAGATAGAGGGAATTATGAAGAGTTCCAAATACCAGTCAATATTGGCACAAAACCTTCAGGCTTCTGCTAGAAAGCTGAACATGAAGAGGAACTTCATCTTTCAGCATGACAACGACCCAAAGCATACATCCAAATCAACAAAGGAATGGCTTCACCAGAAGAAGATTAAAGTTTTGGAATGGCCCAGCCAGAGCCCAGACCTGAATCCGATTGAAAATCTGTGGGGTGATCTGAAGAGGGCTGTGCACAGGAGATGCCCTCGCAATCTGACAAATTTGAAGTGTTTTTGCAAAGAAGAGTGGGCAAATCTTGCCAAGTCAAAATGTGCCATGCTGATAGACTCATACCCAAAAAGACTGAGTGCTGTAATAAAATCAAAAGGTGCTTCAACAAAGTATTAGTTTAAGGGTGTGCATACTTATGCAACCATATTTTATTTTTATATTTTTTCTTCCCTCTACCTAAAAGATTTCAGTTTGTTTTTCAATTGAGTTGTACAGTTTATAGGTCACATTAAAGGGGGAAAAAGTTCTGAAATTATTTATCTTTGTCTCATTTGTTTACAGCACAGAAACCTGACATTTTAACAGGGGTTTGTAGACTTTTTATATACACTGTAGTACCCATGTTGTCTGGTTGTATTGTAGTGCTAGGTCTCAAATCTTTTATCTAACCGGATTGTCGGGAACAAAATTATGAAGGGGGTGTTAACCATATTTTTAAACAGTCAGAAATTACAATAGATTTTGCTAACTTCACAGTAAGTGTTTAAATGTTTATTTTGGTATTTTTTCATGCAAAATGTTTTTTTTCATATACTATTAATTCTCATCTATTAGATGCATTCATAATCCAGGAAACGTACATAGCCATTTAAAGGGCAATTTGTCTCACTATAAGTGATCTTCATGGTGTGAAAGAGCACAAGATTCTATGTTAAAATGATCTATCATTTTTGTTTTAATTACACTAACAGCTAAAAATATACAGTTTTTGGTCTGTTTACAAACACACTCCTGACTGTTCCATGATTAACAACATTTGCGGAAAGGAGTGGTGAAGGCTCTGTGAAGACAAATATTTATAGTTTTTCAGTGAACTTCAGGAATGCAGCAGGGGGCGTTAACCCCCAACTATACTCTTTAGCAATCCTTTATCTGCACAGATGAAATTTGGAAGTGTTAACTATCTTTCTGCTTATGCTCTCTGCATGGAGCTATTGCTGTGAGTGTCTGAGGGCACTGCCAGTGACTCATGTAAACAGACACTTAATTTATGATTTTTTACTGTGAAAAAGGCACCCGTTTCACAAATTCAAAAAGTATTTCAGAGACATTCTTTAAATCCTAACAACAGTTAGTTGGCATATAAGTGGCTTTTCAAAAGAATTTATGTCATCTTGACTGGCGGTATTGCAATGTAAAAATATTAGTAGTACCTTATACTCGGCTCAGTGCTGTCTAATGACAAATAAAATATTTACCATGTCATTAAAAGTAAAGTGAGTCAGATGCATCTATATGGCTTATTCTGATCTGTTGCAGGAGAACTAATTGGTTGAGAATGCAGGGAGATGAATAGAGAGTGAAAATGGGTGCAGACTAAATATTTCAATGGTATTTCACTCAACAATTAAATATAGTTTGTAAGCACTAAGCAGCTTCAGGAGCACTGTGTTCAAACACACTTTCAGACATACAATATTTATAAAATTTTATCTGAGAAAAATAGGCCTTATAAGCCAGCAAATAATGTAGTATTACTAGTAATTACTTACATTTTATTGAGATTAATTTAGAAACTAATCCTGCAGCAAACTGTGTATCAGGTGCATTACATTATACTTAGAAAGGAGCTGTAATTCCATTAAAAAACTTAACATATAAACATATTTGTTTTAAGTAAGATACATATTGCTTACCCAGAATATAATATATATATATATATATATATATATATATATATATACAGAATCATTTTCACTCTTACTATTGTGTTTATATCCAACATGTATAATCCAACCGTAGCTTTGCTCAAAGCTGTTTGATACAGTGGGAATATGCTTAAGAGAAGCCATTTTTAATATGGTTATGGATTGCAAGAGCGAAGCCTTTAGGGGCACATTTGCATGTCCCTGCCAAGGTTCCCAGAATGCAGAGTAATAACTGTATTTCTTGGAATTCTGAGCGGGAAACAAGTTGTTTAACTTGTTTTAGACATTCAAATGTGAACACAGATGTACTACTTATTTACTGTACAGTGGAGGCTTCTATCGCTCTTTTGTCCACCATATTATAAATGATTGTTGTAGTGAATTACCTACTCATAATTTCCACAACACAGTAAGCTTGAAACAGCTGTACATGGATTGGATACTCAGCCTGTGTTTATTCCAACCTTGGCTTTGCAGTAAGCGGTGTAATACAGCATGCATAAGCTTAAAGGAAGCCATGTTTGATAATGGCTATGGATTGAAGAGCAAGGCATTTGTGGGCACGTTTGCATGTCCCGGCTTAGCTTCCCAGAGTGCAGTGTAATAACAGATTTTCTCGGAATTCTGAGCTGGAAGGAGGTTTTTTTAACTTGTTTAGACATTCAAATGTGAACACAGATGTACTTTTTATTTACTGTACTACTGTACGGTGGAGGGCTTCTATCGCTCTTTTGCCCACCATATTATAAATGATTGTTGTGGTGAACTACCTACTCGTAAAGTCCACAGCACAAGCTGGGATCCCGCTCTATGCTGATGAGAGGCAGTAACCGTGAAACGGCTGTACGAGGGTGGGATTCCTGGCTTGTGTATAATACAACCCTAGCTTTGCTCAAAGCTTTTTACTACAGCAGTCATATGCTTAAGGGAAGCCATGTTTGAAATGGTTATGGATTGCAAGAGGGAAGCATTTGTGGGCACATTTGCATGTCTCTGCCAAGGTTCCCAGAATGCAGTGTAATAACTGTATTTCTCGGAATTCTGGCATGAAAAAGTTTTTTTAAGATGCAGTTCTAATTAATTGGGTTGGATCTGAATATTTTAAAATTAATATCTGGGCTTCTGACAAGCAAAAAAATAAATAAATGGAAGAATGCTTCATTACACAAAGGATAACGTGAATTGAGAGATGAGAGTTGAAGCAAAATCCCTCCTTTTTATTTCCAAGACTGAGTCTTAAATTTCCAAGACGGAGTTTAAATTGAGAGAAAGTACTTGAGTCTCATATGAAGTGATTAACACCTCACAGAGAGATTCAGTGTTTCACTGCCATATCCTACCATCTGCAGAAATACAAAAGACAAGAAGGGATGGGGGCAGAGCAATAAAATGTATTAAATGTATTTAATCACAAATAGGTAAACCATAGTAATCGCACTCACATGTATAATCTTCAAAGCATAAAGGTGTTGGACCCAAAGTACATGAACAATCTGCTTCTCAGTCCATACATGCACAGTAAAGTCTCTCTTCCCTTCAGTGTAATATCATATAGGGCACAGCACAAAAACCTTTCAAATAGGCTTAAAAATTACCAATATTTAGTGTCCTGGAATTAAGACAGATTTTCACTAGAACCCCACTCCTATATGTAGCCAACACATGAAGAGCTAAAAAGCCCTAACAATGTGGCACAAAGGAATATGTCATTCAATCACTATAAAGGCTAACACACCAAATAGAGCACAATGAATGATATACATGTAGCATAAATAGCCAGGTTCCCAGAGGGTGCAATACTCTAAACTTATTGTGGATAAATAAAATGTACAGAATAATAATATGGTACAAAACGAAATGTAAATATGCAGAGATATACTGAGTTAACATTGGGAGAAGACCTAGCAACCTAGAAGAAGCTGATTGTTTTTTGGAATTCTGTGTGTGAGCGTATGATAGGTAAATGCGTGATGGAATGAGTGAATACCGGTTACATATCTGTTTGTGTACTTCTAGATTATGTAGACTTTGCTTTGTTCACTAATTATATCTTCTCCACATTGTGCTTTTACAAACACCTTCTGCATTGTCCTAATATTAGTCTGAAAACAAATAAAATAAGATATAGGTACATGATCCAAGTCTAATGGTAGCTCTTCATAACATATTTTGACTTGATGTCTACCCAGTGTTGATTTTGTATATCATCCATTTTGCTTTATTATACAGCTTTTGCTTATTTTTTAATAATTTGAGAAATTCTCATCATTTAACATATTGCCTACACAGGCAGTATGTCTTAAAAAAAGTTACATACAGAGGTCCTTTAAGGGACCATTGTAATTTCGTAAAAAAGAAAGCTAGATGTTTTAATTAGGCAGTCATCATTAATAAAAATTGTATCAATTACATTTAAAAAAGCAATATCAAATATTAAACTTACTTTCAGCTGTTGCTTGCCTCCAGCTACTAAAGCCAATGGTGAGAGAGATTCTGGCTAGTAGGAAGTGCTGACATGAAAAGTCAACAAGCTTTTTTCTTGGATTAGCCTATGATTGATTGACTGGCCTTTTATCTAACCAGATCTTCCATGCTTTTCTCATCTAGCTCCCCAATGACCTTACCAGGATGGAGACAATCAGCTCGGGTTGATACCCTAAACTTTGAAAGTGGGTTTGATATTGAATATTACTTTTAGATTTGATTAAATAACAATTGTATTCATTAACATTGTATAATTAAAATATCTAGCTCTACATCTTAGTATATTACAGCATCACTTTAAGTTTAGCTTGCTGTGATGTGCTTCTGATATTTTATTGTATCTAGTAATTATTTCCTACTGAGTGCTGGAAGAATTAAATGCTGGTCTGTAACCACAAACCAGTCCCCAAAAATCAACACCCCATCTCGTTATTTAAAAAAATGAATCTTCCCCTGCTGATGGTCTTAGACATGTCACAGCTGGTGCAACAGTAAAATAGCCTGTCTAAAATATATATATATATAGTAGAGGACCATTTAGCTATTAAATATGGTATAATTTCCAACTCTTTATGAGACTTCGAGCAGTAAGCGAGAGAAGCATGATTGATACCAATTATAAGAAAGGCTCCCTGTTAAATCCGTAAGACTCAAGTGCATCTCCCACTGGCTAAGAAAATATATTCCACCAATTGAAAAAAAGAAATGTGAATTTCTATTTTTAAAAAAATAAAAAATAAATCAGCATTTGATATATAATGGGCTGACAGCCCAAAAACCACTTGACTTTATTTGAAGCTATCCTGGCTTTGGATTTAAACTTGAAGCTTCCCCTCCTTGGATCCCTATCCCAAAGAGAAACAGAAAGATCTATTGATCTTACTAATTAGCTTTAGAGGACAAGATCCCCTTAAATGTATGCTTATTTATATTAATGAACACTCTTAGAAAAGATCAACGGTCAGTGAAAAAGATATGAAACTTGTCTAGATTGCCAGTTACTCCTAAATGGTTGTGGAGAACAGAAGGTGCCATTAGAACTTTACTTTCTACCACGGACACTTAGAATATTCGGGAAATTGGGTCAAACAGCTGACAATCAAACCACAGCTGCTGTTCTAACCTACAACAGTTACATTCATGTCCTGTGTTCTTCAGCAGCTCACATCATCTAATATACAGAGGTCTTGCAGCAATAAAACAACACTTTCTAAAACGTTTGGACTTAATCAAATTCTTTCATAAAAGACAAATTTGTATATAGTTGGAAACTCCCCTTTAAGGCGACTATTTCTGACAAATTATGTGCAGTTAATGAAATGTTATGTATTTCAACAATAGACAAATAAGAAAAGCTTTTTGTTTGTCCCATGTCCACGTCACACTTTTCCCCCTCAGTTAGGAGGATCAATTGAGATCTATCTACCAGTGGTGCAGTGCAATAGGGCCCTCTTCTGGGGGGGGGGGGGGGCAGGGCAATGACATCCCCCTTCCCATTTATTTTTGTCTTTAGTGTTGGCCCCCACCCAGGTCCAACCTGCCACTCTTTAAATAAGAGTATTTCTACTTAAGCTGCAAGACGTGGCAGTATAGAGCAGTTTAGCACACTGGGGATGTGTATCAGGCAAGAGGTGAGAGAGAGAGAGCGAGCAATGGGATGGGTTCTGTGTTTGTGACGGAGAAAGAAAGGAGATAGTGATGGGAGCTTTGTGAGGTGGGTGCTAAGATGGGTTAGGTTCTGTGTGCGGATGGACGCTGAGAGGGGTAGGTGCTGTGTGTGGGTGATGTTTATATATGTATATATTGTAAAGGGGCAGCAAAGGACCTTGGGAAAGTTTGCTTTTTTGGAATGGGTCTTTGGGAGGGGAGCAGTTATAAGAAAGGCTCTGTAGAAGGAGCACTGATTGATTTGGTTCTGGCATGGCCCAGTGCAAAACATTTTTTACAACCCACCCCCCTCCCCAGAGGGGAGCCCAAAACTTGTTTTTGCACCAGGGCCCTCCATTTTCTAGCTCCACCACTGTCTCTACCGTTTCCAGTGGCTATTTGGATATTAAATGACCACTGTGGCATTTTGGGAATGCACTTTGATTGAGAGGTGCCTCTCCCTATTGTGTATATATACTCCAGGATTTCTGCCTATATTTCGTCACATTTATTATCTGCTTTTATTATGCACACTCATTTAACTATCCATTAGCAGAATGCTGCATACAGATTGATCCTCATATTATACATTTTACTAATGCCCATATACCATCTCACATGAATACCTTGTGGTACAATTAATGGCTGTTACACTATTTCATTACCTTTACTATTTGATCACCTTTATTCCCAACAATTTCTGGCATATATCACCCTTGATTTTAAATGTAGTGTTTTGTGGATATAAAATAAACCTTTTTTTTTTTTTTCTATTGTTGAAATACTTTATGAATGGGTGTTAATCACCAACACATTATTAAAATGTAATAATGAAATGTTATGTTGACTTCCTTTAGCACAACATTATATGTGAATGCCCATGCAATTATTCTGCCACAAAAAGTTATATGTTGGTCAAGACAAGAAACTAGATGAATTATAATACAAATACTGGGATAATGCCACAACTTTCTGTTATTTATAATATAAGATTCCAGCTTCTAGGCACAACCATGTCAGATAAACAGCATACATCACTTATATTGATTTATTCTCATGCATGGATATATAGAGTCCCGTCATTTTATCCACTTTACTCCAGGATTGGGAATTAGATGACCTGTCAGAGCTGGAACACTATATATCGAGCTTAGGGCGATACCCTTATTGAATTACGAAGCTTTCACATATCGATCCACTTGAAATGCTTTGAACATGAATAGTTTTCCAGCTGTTCTGTATTTCGGTTGGACATTTCCATTTATAGGAGTCTTGTCCTGGGAAATGTCTGTTTCCAGCTAAGAGATAGCTATTTTTTATTTGTTTGTTTACCAGAGTTATTTAAAAAAAAAAAAAAAAAAAACTCCCTCAATCAAAATGACTTTGGACTAATGGGGGAAACTATATTGTGGAACAATGTGGAAAAGATGGCGTCGTGGAACATGTTCACATGTTTCCTGATATTGGCAGCCATTTTGAACTAAGCATGTATTTCAAAAGTGGATATGAAAGGTCTGATCTTTCTAAATATAACTTAATAAGCCCTTCTTGTTTGCTTTAGTCTTGCCCTAAATCTGATCGAGGTTTGTTACTTGAAGACACGTGTTAAAACAATTTTTTGCTTAAACTAGAACAATTACTTAATGTAATTGTAATATAATATTTACACTTCACTTACTTCTAAGAAGCCTCCAGACAGGGAGGGGGCTTCACATAACCCATGTCTCATGCTCTGACAAGCAGACAGTGACATGCCGCCCTACGTTCGAGTGGCTTTTAGTTCACAGCTATGCAACATGGCAGTTGTCATGCGAAGAACAACAGGAAATGGAGAACATATTGCTCTATGGGCATCTTAAAAGTAAGTGAAGTGTACATTCTATATCATTTATAAATTACACATAAGATGATAACATTAAGTAATGGCTCAATGTTTTTCCATTTAAACTGATACTAGCATATTTAAATGGACGGAGTTTAATTGTACAATGTGCCAGGTAATATATGGTACAGATGGAAGCATGTATGTGAGTAAACAGGGAGAAAGGTTGATTGTTCCTGAAGATCACACTATGGAAGTCTGTGGACTTATTAGAAATAAATGCAAAGTAAACTTTATATGAAATGGTTATTAAGTAATATAAAATGAATTAATCTAAAAATAATGTTTATATTAAACTAATAAATTGAAGAAAAAAGGGTTCCCTTTTAGTAAGTGCACACCTAATAATCCCAATTCTTTACAGAGACACAGTTACAATAAAACTTAACTTTTGCAAAAGAGACTCATTTAACGCTTTTTAATTTAATAAAGAGTAGTTTTTAACAGGAGATACGATCGCCATGACAACTGGAGACTATAAAAGGGAAGTCCAGTTGTCATGGCGGTAACCCCCGAAGAAATCAAGAAATGTGCGTCGGGTTAGACGCAGCAAACGTAAGACGCAGCAAACGTAAGAGGCGTGTTAGTGACGTCATCGCGAGGCATCCTAACCGCGATCTCCACGCTGAGCGAGCAGCAGAGAGTGTCTAGGACACAGAGATATCAGAATAACTTAAGAAAAGAGTCAGAAACGGTCCTATGAATTACTCTGCTCTCCTAAAAAGCTCTAATTAAAAGAGAATAACTTTAACAAGAAAACTCAAGTTATGCAAACTCAGGAGTAATAACACTCCTAATAACAAAGAATCATAGCACTGTAACAACACAGTATAACAAGAGTCATATTAATTGACTCTATACCAGCACTTTATGAAATTTGTTTAAACACTGGCACTTTATATGAGCACTTTATAATAGCACTAAAAAGTTCAAGCACCTTATACTCAATTTTGCATCAAACAACTCCATGTAAATTCCTGTTTCACATTGCTGCGTCTTAATATTTTATAGTTTTTTAAACTAAGTTATTAAAAGTTAAGTTTTATTGTAACTGTGTCTTTGTAAAGAATTGGGATTATTAGATGTGCACTAACTAAAAGGGAAACCTTTTTTCTTCAACTTATTAGTTATGTGCTTTTGACCCTTAGTAGCACCCTAGGATAAGTTCATTACTACTATTTACACCTAGAGCCATCAAACCAGTTTATATTTAATTTAAACATTTCTATATAAAAATGCTCATTTTAATATATTAGCACATAAAAAAAGGCAGACTAAATATACTTGCTATTCAGGATTGACATAACTATATCAGACTACCAATGACACAGACTATGGGAAGCATTTTATCTAAACTTTGCATCCCTGGAATATTTATATTTTTTTTAAACACTCTTCCAAATGGGAAACTTGATGTAAAATCCCATTATACAAACCTTCAGTTTCTCAAGCTCTGTGGCCCATGAATCCCTTTGCTGCGGCACCGTCATTGCAAACGTTCTGTGTTTAACTTTGTATTTTCAAGGTTTTGGTACAAACACTTCTATCAGATCTGATATTTTCTGAAGCAACATATGCTCTTTTTTAGCAGACAGTTTTGTTTTGAACTTGGCAGACAAATAAGCCAACTGTTCCCAAACACGACAGAAACGAATATAATCTGCTATCAAAACACAGACTTATAACATGCACAAAATCCCAGGCTTCTGAAACCAAAAAATGGCCAAGGATAAATATTTTTATAGTGTAAAACATCACAAACTTAATTACTAAGTGCTTCTGAAAGCATACAATATGTTACCGTATGTTGTAGTTTATAGCAAGATAAGCAACTTTCTACCATACTATATTGCTAAATACTTTTTTGCTGTACTACAGAATATTGTAACGGTTGAATCATTTCTCTTGGTCTTTAAAGGTTATTATATAGTTTCCTATTTTAGTTATATTTCACCATTTTCACACTAACTTTCTTCCCCTTCTTTACCTTGTCCCTTCCTCTCCTTCTCTTCATCCACCCACCTTCATCCTTTCCTCCACTATCGTTATCCTTCCTCTTCTTCTCATCCTCTTACCTCCAACTGTTCTTTTTCTCCTCCAGCTCTATTCTTCCGCTGCACGCCACTTTGTCTTCCTCTAAATCATCCCAATCTCCTTCCTCTCCTTCGCTTTCTTAATCACCATTAACCTGCTTTCTTTATCTGCTCCACACATGCTTCTCGTATCCATCACCTGCATCTATTTTTCTTCACCATCCTCCTTTTGTTCCACTCACCAACCTCTACTCCTCTAACTTCACATTCTGCATTTGCCACCCACCTCCATTCCCTGTCTCTTCCTCAATCACATCTCCTTACAATCCCTCATCTCACTTCTTTTCCTTTCCTTTGTTTTCCCTCATTCCATCCAGCCCCTAAACCCCCTCTTTCTCTCCTTCTGAATCCGCCTTACTCTCTTAGTTCCATTCCTCTAAATAATGCCCCCTTGATTCCTCCTCTAACATCTTTTATTTATCTCCTTCACACACTTACCGTATTTTTCGCCCTATAAGACGCACCGGCAGATAAGACGCACCTAGTTTTTAGAGGAGGAAAACAAGAAAAAAAAAAATCTGAATCAAACACAAATACACTCAAACACAAATACACTTTACACACAGATACACACCTACATTACACACAAATATATATATATATATATATATATATATATATATATATATATATATATATATATATATATATATATATATATATATATATATATATATATATAGATACGCATACATACATATACATACACACATAAATATACATACACATACATACATATATACACACACATACACATACATACACACACATACATACATACACATACATATCCATATACTGCAGCATTTGGGAGCCATTGACCTTCCCTGACCCTCCTGATCCTCCCTGACCGTCCTGATCCTCACCTTTATAGATACACATACATACATATACATACACACATAAATATACATACACACATAAATATACATACACATACATACATATATATACACACATACACACACATACACACACACACACACACATACACATACATATCCATATACTGCAGCATTTGGGAGCCCTTGACCCTCCCTGACCCTCCTGATCCTCCCTGACCCCCCTGATCCCCCTGATCCTCACCTTCCTTCTGATCTCTGCCATCTTGATCTCACCCCAGCGCTTCCTACCAGCACTCCACGTGTACTGCAGCGTTGCGTGTGTGACGTCACTAGGACGCACCGGCCGACGCGATGCTGGTAGGAAGCGCTGGGGTGAAATCAAGAGGACAGAGGCAGTTTCAAAAGGTATATTCGCCGTATAAGACGCACCAACTTTCCTCCCCCAGTTTTGGGGAAGAAAAAGTGCGTCTTATACGGCGAAAAATACGGTAGTCATCCACCACCAGCATATCCTCATCTGATCAACTTCCTTTCTTTTTTTAAAAATGGATACCCTCTTACCACTTTCTTGCTCTCTTCTACCTCGCCTCCTCCGCTCCTGCATTTGACCCTCTGTTCCCCAGGAAACGAGGAGCCATATTTGCGGAGGTGGAGGCTCCCACGTCGGCTGCAATAAGCCACAGGCTCATTGCAGGCCGCAAATGCGGACCCTCGCGAAGCAAGGGGTCGCATTTGCGGAGGTGGAGGCTCTCCGGCGCCTCACAACCGGTTATAAACCACCACAAAACCGGTACTTGGGGGAAAAAAAACACAAACACGCAATGACTAACTACGGACTTACACAAAAATATACCAGCCACGGGACTTAGAAAAAACAAAATTGCTGACTTACACAAAAACAATTACGACCTGCGGGACTTAGAAAAAATCCATTGCGGACTCGCAAAAATACGACCTTAACAGACAACCCGCGCACAGCGCCAAACATTAAAAAACACAAAAATACACACAAAATTTAATAAAAAACTTACCCACACCAAAGGGGGACACACATGACCTCTGCAACACAGCTTAAACCTCGAATTCTGTCAAATTTACAACGTTTAGCTACTCTAAAATCTCATAAGTGAGAGAAAAAATGTCCGCCGAATAAAACAAAAACGAGGCTACACGACCCCTAAAGCCGCTAAATTCCACAAGGCAAATACGGCTTTTACAAAAACCCTGTACGACCCACAACATACACCATTAGCAAGGACGCTAAATCATACAAACCCGCCTAACACATACACATTCGCCGCCATTTTACAACACTAACTTACAGAATACGGAAGTACCCAGCTATACGAACGGTTTGCCTTTGCGCATGCAGCCTATTTTCACTGCACCCATTGCTGACACTTACACCTCAGCTCCACAACACTGCAAACCTACATTGTATGCTGCAGGAACATCCAAACAGATTGTCAGCTCTTCCGCACCATGCTTACTGCATATATTACTTGCAAATAGGTAAAGTATATTAATTTATTAGTTTACTAAATTTTCATTAGCATCACAAAAAACATATACACAAAAAAAAAAAAAACACTATCGCAATAAACGCAAAAGACATTCACTGCGCACCTCATAACAAGCGCTAACGCTGCTCATAGCATACAAACTACACCAGGGGACAGCCTTGCATTAAGCGCAAAAAAGCAGATCAGCGCCGACCTTACAATGACAGCAAAAGCGCCTCTGATAAAAAAAAATACAACAACCAAGAGGCTCGCAATGAGCGCCGAGATCTCAGACCACCACAAAAAATGTCTGTGCCAAACACCATTCCTTGACTTACAATTCTATTGCTGTCATTTTTTGACGGGCAATTCGCTAGAATATATATATCTGTATTTGTGTGTGTATCCAGTCTCATATTACTTGTTATCTGATCGTCTTATACCTCTGTTGAAGCTAAGTGTAGAGCCACAATAAATATCTATGTTTTATTGAACCATAACGCTCAGATATTGTCCCATTTGGAAAGTGTGGCCAGTTAAAATGTTTTTGCTTCGGTGAGAATAGTTCTTGCACAATCCGTTTCACTCCTGTATTCCTCCCTCTTGGGTTCTGTACAGGTAACAATGCTCCATTATCTTGACTTTGAAACTTGTGTAGACTTGCATTGACTTTTCTTTAGTGCTATCACAGGTGTACTTGAGTGTTGGATGGATTGTATTTTCCTATATTCTTGACACTGTAACGACTGGTGAGGGAACCAGGGAGCTCAATGAGAAAAGATGGAAATCTTTCCTCTGCTCCATGTCTAGGTTTATTGGAGTAAAGATAGGAAGGTTTGAATCACTGACATTTTGTGAGAAATTCTGTTTAAGGATTGAGAAATTAATGATATAAATTGTACATATATATAGTGCAAGTTAAGTAAATATGGTAAGTTAATATATCTTCTGTATATGTATTTATCTCTAAAGGTGGCATGTCCACAAACCAGAGACTAGCTTCAATTTGCAGATGCATAGTAATAATTCCACTTTCAGAGCATCGTGGACACATTTGCATGCCCTGTCAAGTTTCCCAGAGTGCAGTGCAAGCACTGTATTTCTTGAGATTCTGAGCATGAAATAACTTTTTGGTGGCCCCCTATGTTATTGAAGGATGCCTAGGATGCCCAATTCTCTCCCAAGAACCAAGTGTATACATACATGTTTTCCTCATATTACTATGATTGTCACACACTCTCTCCTAACACTCCAACCTCACTTTTCTAACTCCTTTCATCCTCATTATTTTCACCTCCACCATCTCACTTCACATACCATTACTTCCGCACTCCCTGCCCACCCAAACTTAATATGTAAGAACACAAAATGCCATTATTTGGAAGACAGTTTCCAAAATATCTTTGTGAAGGGGTAATTTAAAGAAAATAATAAAATCTAATACAATCATACATGGATGTCTGTCCCAATCCACTCTTCATTGGGCTTGAAAAGGCAAACATGACAGTTTAACCAAGCTTTAGGACAATTTGCAGATTTTACTGGATTTCAGGACAGGTTTGAAATGAATTTCTGATTTAAAAAAATAATAAATGCCTTCCATGTAAATGAAAACACACCATTTGTTTCCCAAACAGAGCATTAGATTGTTTTTTACCCATACATCCTTTTATACAGGGTTTGCCCCAATCACCAGTGAGCAACTTGCTTAGAAAAAAATGGGATAGGGCAGGCTCCAAGGACCCAGCGCCAGCCTGTCTATTTCCCCAGCTAGGTGCCGAGGAGTCCACAGCACCAGCTATCCGCTTCCTCTGGTCAGGATCTGGACACAGCAGGGGTTGATATGACACAGTGAACTGGGGAGACAAAATCTCTGGGCAATGGGTTGTAGTCCAAACCAAGAAGGGGGATATCTTGATTAGTTTAATTCAATAGTTGAAGCTCCAAAACACACTCTACTCACACAAAATAATGACCCTAAAATGGAAAATAGACCCAGACCCCTCTAGGTTGAAATAAACCCTGAGCAGCAATATAAAAAGTGTCCCTAGCCATATCAGCAATAATTAAAGAGACATTCAAATATTTTTCTCTCTGTTGCATCAGAAATAGAGTATTTCATAACGTGTGTATTTTATTTTTCAAATAAAGTTCTCAGTGCACACAAAAGTATTCAGAAGTTTAACTGCTCTTGGGGCCTTGTCCTCTGCCAGTCAATGACATATACAGACTAAAGCATGCTCTGTATTTCCTGTTCATTTCAATAAAGTTTAATCTCTTTTTACTTAATATGTTAAATGTGCTCTTTAGTATGACCCTCCCATCAACAACCTGGGATTCTTTTTAAATCCCACCCCAACCACAAGACCTCCCTTCAATAAAACACAATAGCCTTGTGCTTGCCCATACCAAAGTAAACACACCCTCTCAGAGGACCACATGCCGCTAGAGGAGAACTCATGACTACCAATGAAAGGGCAAAGCACTACTGCCCACCAATGCTGTGATTAAGAACTGCTCTTTACTATTTAGATTCCACCATTCCAATTCCAGGGGAGGGAGGGCAACTCTTCTGCCTTATGCGCCAGCTCCATTGTGCCTCCACCCTCTGAGCAATCGCCTATAAACCATATCTCAGCCTTCCTCATCTAACAACCAATTACTTCAAACCATGCATACTTATGATCCTCCCTAGGGTAAAAGTCAACTCCTCCTCCACTTTGCTCCACCGTGGGCATCATGATAAAATAAAAACAACAGATGTTTTACATTCCCCTAAATGAATGAAATGCATACTTTATGCTGCATGTGATGCCGGGCTAGGTAAATACCATGGATGGAGCTACCACTGATGAAGGCAGTGTAATGCACTGGGGCCCTCCTCTGGGGGGGCATGCGGTCTGTTCTTTCATATTATTATTATTTATTTTTTATTTTTGAAGTGTAGGGCCCCTCACCAGCCCCTTCTGGGCCCCTCAACTTCCCCCGCCCCCTCTTGATCAGTATTGGGTTAGTATCTGTCTGTGGAGATGCATGTCCGAGTCCTGCCTAGTGACAGCCGCTCTTCTAACTCAGTGTGGGAGGCTGCAAGCACATAGAGTGCAGACCCCCGCGGACATCCAGTACATTAATCCTGTTAACACTTGGCACAAAGGCTGCTGATCTTATCTACAGTAAGCAGAAGCAGCTCTCAGAATTGCTTTGTCTAAGAAGCTTCTTCCCTTTTTATATCCATCCGACAAGCTCTGTTTACGTCTTTGTGCATTGACAGGTCAGTAAACATGTGTCTCTAGCATTGTTTATTGTTGACAATAAACAATGCTTGTTTATTGTGAATGAGCAGTCATATTTGGAGTCTATGGAAATATCTAGGGACTGCATCAAAGTATACAACAGACCGTACAGAAGTGACATGCGAAGAGTGTCAGGAGACGGTGTGCAAGGTTTGAAATGAATTTAAAAGGACACCATCTATTGAGGGATTGTATTCAGAAAGAGATTTAAACATTATTTAAGAGCAAATTAACAGTAAAGTTTTCATGTAAGTGTAGTTATGTTTATGTAGACTAGTTATACAGTTATACCAAAACAAAATTGGTTAAAAAACAAAAAACAACTGGTGAATACATATTTAAAATACAGTCAACACCCATAACTGTCCATTCTATACTATCTCCTCCCTCATCACCCATTCCATGCCCCTTTCTTTCCCTCTCACCACTCTCCTCTCTTTGTACACATCCCAACTCCTTTCCTTGCCCTCTTCTCCCTCAGCAGCCATTCCATCTCCTTTCCTTGTTCTCTCCTCCCTCAACACCCATTCCATGCCATTTTCTTTCCCTCTCACCACTCCTCTCTTTGTACATATCCCATCTCCTTTCCTTGTCCTCTTCCCTCTCAGCACTCATCCCATCTCCTTTCCTTGCCCTCTTCTCTCTCAGCACCCTTTCCATCTCCTTTCTTGTTGTCTCCTCTCTCATCACCCATCCCATTCCATGCCCTTTTCGTTCCCTCTCACGTCTCTCTCCTCTCATTGCACACATTCCATCTCCTTTCCTGGCACCTTACTCTGTCTGCATCCATCCCATCGCTTTCCCCTCTTTCCGCACCTATCCCATCTCCTTTCCTGGCACCTTCCTCTCTCTGCACCCATCCCATCTCCTTTCCTGGCACACCTCCTCCCTCCGCACCCATCCCATCTCCTTTCCTGGCACCCTCCTCTCTCTGCACCCACCCCATCTCCTTTCCTGGCACCCTCCTCTCTCTGCACCCATCCCATCTCCTTTCCTGGCACCCTACTCTCTCTGCACCCATCCCATCTCCTTTCCTGGCACCCTCCTCTCTCTGCACACATCCCATCTCCTTTCCTGGCACCCTCCTCTCTCTGCACACATCCCATCTCCTTTCCTGGCACCCTCCTCTCTCTGCTCCCATCCCATCTCCTTTCCTGGCACCCTCCTCTCTCTGCACCCATCCCATCTCCTTTCCTTGCCGTCTCCTCTCTCAGCACCCATCCCATCTCCTTTCCTTGCCGTCTTCTTTCTTAGCACCCATCCCATCTCTTGCCTGTATTCCCCTCTCTCTGCACCCAACACGGCTCTCACCTCTGTCTACATCAATAGTGTTTCTATCATTTTTTTTTTTTTTTTTCAATTAATATAATTTATTTTCCATGCATAAAAAAATACTTGTGTAATATATAAAGCATGCTCTTTTCAATTCATGACAAATGTATAGACCACAGTGGCTCTTTAACTGCTAGGAACACCATTACACAGCACAGTATGCAACCTCTCATGTAGTGGTTTGCCCCTTAACATGTTTAAACTCAGCTGTAATGAGCCCTGAAGTTGTATTTCTTTAAGATAATTCAGTAGGATCATAACCCCAGACTTTATTTTAAAGCTTAAGAATCAATCACAGCTTCCTCTCTGTGTATACAGCCTGTGGCCACACTTCAGAGAGGTTTGGAATTATTTTTTAAGCTAGAGCTGTAACTATACATCTTAAATGTGAAAACTGTGAATCCGAGCAACAGATAAATCTTTCAGACCCAAGTGCTGGAGGATTGTCTTATGATCCATGCTGGCTGCTTTCATTGTAAGGAGCCTAAGGCCCCTCTCTTCCATATTTACTATGCCTCTCTCCTGAGCCATGTTCACCATTCGATGCATCTCCCAGATGCCAGTCTAGCCATGTCTCTAAAGAAACTAAGAGTAAAGCTTAATACTATGATAAAACATTCAATAGATTCAGGTAGGGAGAGCAGCCTGAATCTATGGGATGGATGCTGAGTCTTGTGAGTAAGTTAAAAGGGTGAATGTCCTCAAAATAACTTTACCTGAGTAGAGGATAGAGATTAGAACTAGACTAGAATAAGTCGTGGCTATGGTGAAAGCAGGGGACTTAGGTCATTTAAAATCTCCCAGGATTTTGGGACTATTTTCAAAACAGATACTTGGCACCCACCTACTGCAATTGTATTGGAGGATGTAGCAGCAGAAAAAGAGAAGTGCAGGCATGGGTGTATTTTTTCTGTCCCAGGCCATTCAGATTTGTGCGTCCCCACACCCTACTTTCCTAACAAAGAAAGCAAGAGGCCTATGTCACACAGAAGCTTTACATTTATTGAGACAGATAAACCTGGATGAAGAAAAAACAAAAAAAACAGAGTCTAATAGTTATTCTAAATGACTGGCTTGTATCATTTAAAAGTTTCCACTGTTCTTCAAAACCTATCCCTATCAATGCCCTTCATTAGCTTCAGACACCAGTATGGTCACTTCTCTCTGGGTGTCTCTTTTCCCAACTCAAACCAGCTGCATCCACACGCAAAACTGTGCACACTGTTTCATTCACAACCTCTCTCAGGCTGTAGGCCAAAACAAAGTCTCTGACTGCTACTGCAATCTATAAATGCCGCCCCCCCCCCAAATACAAGCTTCAGTGTAAGGTCTGATCAGGTGAATCTAATCAAACTGCTTAGGTCGGTAACTCTTTCAGACCTCATGGTGAAAGAGAACTTTATCAAATATGTTGCTCATACAAATCACTTGCATTATTGTGCATATACAAACTTATTTCAATGTACTGCACTACGTCTTCAAGGAAGCCTAGGAAAATATTCTGCCCTAGGCCTGGACCTAGGCAGAAACACACAGCTGGATGCAATATTAATGTCATCATTCTGGAAGTACCCCAGTACACTGATACTCTAAATCACAACCCTCCCAGTACCCCAATACACGTTTCTACTTGATGTAGATTCATTAGGAAAAGGGGTGAGCGGTGTCTTTTCCAAAGAGACACTATGTCTACATCAAGCAATGAAGAAGCGTGTGTTGGGTTACTGGGAGGGTTGTGATTTAGAGTATCAGTGTACTGGGGTACTTTATTCTTAAAATATTGCCTATATAGAAAATGGGTTGAATTGAGTAAAATAAATTAAAAGTTACATTTCTTTTTTTAAGTTTCCTTCCTGGCTCAGTTTCATCTAATCACTGACCTGATATGGCTGTTCACCTCCTCCCAGCCTATACCATCACTTTCTGAGATTTTTATGCTAATGAGGAGACAGTCATGTGAGAGTGGCTGCCCAAGTACTGTAGAGCCTTCCCAATAATACCCTCATTAACATAGAAGCCTCCCAGCGTGACAGACTCTTGTGCGAATCCATGTAAGTGAATTGAAATGGTATTAATGATGGAAACTTAGATCCTACATGGTATCAACTGAATGAGATAAATAGAGTGAAATCAATGGACGCTATTGGAGTTTTTATTGGTTAAGAATATATGATTAATTAAAACGGATATAATTTCCTCTGACATTAATACATCTCTTTTCCAGCTGATAATTCCTCTTCCAGCCCAACCAACCATCCTACCATCCATTTTGTTGTTATTCCTCCAAATAAATCCACTTGTGCATTTAATCGTCCTCCCATCTCATAGCTGGCGCGGACAGATCTAACGAACAAACTTGTGAGGATTGGAAGACTTGTTTACAGACACATCTACAAAGCGTTCTCTTAAGATACACAGAGTCTCTTTATTCAGCAGATGCTAAAAAAGCTTTTCTTCTGCCTCACTAGCTGCACATTTCCCGTCACGTTTTGGAAGATATATTTAATGTACTAGAAATAATTGCTTTAATATAATGAGAGTAAATGAGATTTTCTACACTAAAGAGCACTAAGAGAGTGTGAAATCATCTGTAGCTCCACTGATTGGGTGTCAATATTTTTAAGACTCCATGAATATTTATCTGATCATCTAAATTTCTTTTTATTGCTAAGGTACAGAGTGTAACTTCTTAACATTTCAGTGACAACAAGGTTGGTGTAAGAGAAGTGATGTTTTATGATAGATAGATAGATAGATAGATAACCCTGTTGAAAGACCACTGAAGCACCATATTTATAGTATCCTCTTATGAAGAACTTGACTTTTAAATGCAACATTTAAAATATATAAAGTATATAAAGCCTATGCATGTTACCTGTCCTATTCAAAACATTTTTATTGCTACGGAATTTTTTTAAAAAACTTAAAGAATTTGAAGAAACCTTGGTCTCAGATAACATCTCATTTCAGTCCTTTTTAGAGACTGCCATTTAAAAAAAAAAAATCGCACTTAATAAAACTAAACAGCAGAACAACTTCCATTAAATATCCCTTCTCCACAAGATATAAGAGCCCATGACACAGGCAGAGTCCTCTAAAGGTATACATAAACAAAAAATGGATTTATGCTCATGGCTTACCGATGACAAAGTTTTTGCTCTGCCCCCCACTCTCTCCCCCCCTCCTGCCTCCCCTGTGTCTTTCCCCCCTACCCTATGTCTCTTCCTCCTCTCTCCCCTGTATCTCTTCCCCCCTCCCCTATGTCTCTCCCCCCTCCTGTGTCTCTCTCCCCTGTGTCTCTCTCCCCCCTCCCGTGTCTCTCTCCCCCCTCTCTCCCCTGTGTCTCTCTCCCCCTCCCGTGTCTCTCTCCCCCCTCTCTCCCCTGTGTCTCTCTCCCCCTCCCATGTCTCTCTCCCCCCTCTGTCTCTCTCCCCCCTCTCTCCCCTGTGTCTCTTTCCCGCATATCTCTCCCCCTTCCATCCCTGTGTCTTTCCCCCTCCTCCCTCCCCTATGTCTCTCCCCCTCCCGTGTCTCTCTTCCCCCTCCCCTGTGTCTCTCTTCCCCCTCCCCTGTGTCTCTCTTCCCCCTCCCCTGTGTCTCTCTTCCCCCTCCCCTGTGTCTCTCTTCCCCCTCCCTGTGTCTCTCTCCCCCCTTTCCTCCCCCCTTCCCTCCCCGTGTCTCTTTCCCCCTCCTCCCTCCCCTGTGTCTTCCCCTTGTCCCTGTGTCTCTTTGCCCCACTCCCCTGTGTCTTTCCCCCTCCCCTCTGTCTATTTGCCCCCTCCTCCCTCCCCTGTGTCTCTTCCACCCATCCCCGGTGTATTTTCACCTCCCCTTTGTCTCTTCCCCCCCCCCTTCCTCAAGCTGCTCATGCCATGCTCTGCGTGTATGGAAGATAAGTGTGTACGCCCTTTATGGACACTTATGAAAACTATATTGTATACAGGGACCTCTAGGAGTACCAGCCCCCTCCCTCTTTTAGGTAGGGGAAGGTTACCGCTGCCCCACCAATGAAATGAACCCAGATCTCCTTGTATGCAGAGAGAGCCTTGGGGCGACTACACTACAGAATAAAAAAAATGTTAAAGAAAAAAAAAAAAAGAGAGTATAAAAATGTTTTAGCACAGTAACAGTCTCTAGCTCGCAAATTTGCAATCAAATATCATTTTATTTTAGGTTTCATTTCGGGGGTTATATTGATCTCAGGAATCAATGAGTTAATACATATCAGTCCACCCACATGGACTAGAACAGTATCGACATTCATTTTGATTATTTTGCGTTTTGCAAGTCTAATCGCATCCCTCCAAACCCCAATCGATTGACGTGTAACCTCCATGTTTTACTGATGTCATGATGACGGTCTCATTTTCTATCGTCCGTTTCTAAATGCTACGAACCAGTGCATGGTTTACGGTTCTGTCCCATAACTTGCGGGCTTGTTCAATTGAATAGCACTAAATTTGTAGCAAACTGCGAGGCCGCAGCAGGCCCGCAGACATACAGCCTGTATACCATGAGATACGGGCTTTTAATTGAATAAGATTCTAGGAGTGTGAGACATCACCGATCTGGCTATTCTACAGTACGTATGTATTGGTATAGAACGTGACCAGGTAAGTGTCTGTTCTGCATTATATTATCTTGGTAAATAGTATAAACATTAAGCATTAAGAAAGACTATCCTCAACAATAAACATGTCCCACTTCAGCCATTTAAAATTTGCAAACTCACACTTGGCTTTGTCTTCTATCCAATTAATTTTCTCAAAATATACTAACAATTTACAGTTCATTTTATACACCAGCATTAAAAAAAACTAATTTTTATTCACCAAAAAAACTTAATATCAGAATTTATGATTAGGAGGCAAAATAGAGAAACTTTTAATTACAACTGGGAATTGCTCTGAAACCAATTTAATTATCCTCTGATTGTGTCTTTGCTCTCAAAGAAATGGAATGAAATATCAAGGAGTTTATTAACACAAGGTGCAGAAAATATCTTAAAGGGACTCTCTAATGATTTTTTTGTTTGTTTTTTGAAAAACAAAAGCACCTAAATGTACATGAGGGACATGATTTACACACTGATAAAATGTTAGTTACCCTCCTTTTAATTGGCAACAACCAAACTAGAGGTGCTTAATCAGAGAACAAACTGACCTTAATAGGTTAGTTCTATGGACATGATAACCCACTCTGAGAGCCACTTGTGTCCGTCACAGGGAGAAATATCCCATAGTATATCAGTCTGGTCCCACTCACTAGAGTGGTCCAGCCCGGAAATACCAGGCAATTCTACCCTGAACAGGAGAAACAGCAAACCCAGACGTACGTTTCGGCCTCTCTTTGGCCTCATTAGTAGGGTGTAGCGGATAACTCCCTAAGGCACAGTAAGCAAGGGGTCTATGTCTGGTGTCCTTAGGGAGACTGATCCCTAAAGGTAATTTGAATAAACAATAAAACAAACTAGAGGTGCTCAATCAGAGGACAAACTAATGTTAATAGGTTAGTTCTATGGACATGATAACCCACTCAGAGAGCAGCCTCTTTTAGCCACTTGTGCCATTCACAAGGAGAAATATCCTGTGGCATACCAGTCTGGTCTTATCCAATAGAGTGATCCAGCCCTTAAATATATATATATATATTGGCCTTAGTTGGGTTTTGACAGTAGGGTGTAGCTGATAACTCCCTAAAGCAGTGAGCATAGAGTCCACGTCTGGAGTACCCTATCACCCTTAGGGAGACTAAGCCCTAAGTGTAATTTGCATAAACAACAACAAAAAAAAAAAAGAGAACAAATAAACCTTAGTATGCTAGTTCTCTGGACATGATAATCCACTCTGAGCGCAGCCCGTTTTACTGCTCCTTTAAATTGTTTAAAATGTATTAAAGGACTAATATAATGTCCTAGCAAGACAAACTCATTTGTTTCATTATGCATTGACCCTTCATAAAATCCCTATTTTTTAGAATAGCAATATTCAGTATTAAACTCACTTTCAAATGGTATCTCCTGCTCTGTGTTTGTATCCACCCTAATAAGGTCATTAAAGGGAGGCTGGGTGTATTGGTTGAGAGACATGTCTAAAGGTTTTGAAGTACTATTAGATTAAATAAGAGAATAAACAAACAATCATGGGCTGCCCAGCAGCAAAAACTCACTGCCAAGGGAAACCTCTAACATAAAAACCAAGTGAGAACACCATGTTGATACACTGTGTCTGAAAATTTAGCAGTTGCCATTGATCTTAAAGTGGGTTGAGACAAGCAGTAGAGTCTGAACTGTGAAAGAAAGTTTAATGTTAAAATTTACTTTTTTTAAATAATTAAGTATGAATTGTATTATGATCAATGCCTAATTAATACGCCTAGCTCATGGGCATTTCATATCGTTTTGGAGATCCGGTCTTCAGAACTGGACACAGTATATTTTTTACAGAATAACCATAGGTTGGCCATTTTTTAGAGCCAATCCATAGTTTCTGACATTCCCACCTGATGGTGGGGAGGGATATGTCCAAAGATTACAAATTTAAATGTTAAACTGTAAAATAAAAATTAGATAACGAGGGTAAGCTGAAATGAAACCGGTTGGGGGGATACCGAGCAGAGCACACCATCCCCAGCCCACTAGGAGTTAAACTCTTCCGTCCTCCCAGTGGACAAGGCCAGGTGGCCATCTGTCCTGGTACGGGAGCGCACCAGTGCCCGGAATATGGCATCAGGTGACAATGGAACCCCTTCTAGCAAACACTGCGTCCTGGACTTATATATAGCCGGCTTGGCTAATGCCAGGAGCAGGTTGATGGGGAGGTCCCTGGCCCTATTGCCCCGGGACACTGAGCGCCTAAAAATAAAAATATGAGGGGAGAGATGCATCCAGAACTGCAGGAGGAAGCCCCTCAAGGGGGACAAGAGGGGCATCAGTCTGGCGCAACTAAAATAGATGTGGTACACGGACTCTCTCTTGCCACGGAATGGACAAGTGGAGGGAGAGTCCGTGAAGTTAGCTACTGTAAGTACTCTCTCGTGCTCAGTGAACTCATCTTTCAATACAAGTATGTATCCAAATCCTCCTATATTTCTATTCACTGACCATAACAACTCCCTGGGCAGAACTGTGTATACCGTTTCTATCTGACATTTTACAGTTGGGTCGATGGTTTTAGATACAGAAACAAATTAAATTGAAAAAACAAAATACTATATTATAGGCAGCACAATTGTTTGATAATACATTTCCTTGACAACTAAAAAACAAATAAAAACAAGAAAAATGTGGCCAACTGTGATTATAAAAATAATGCAATATTAAAATTGTGCAAAAGCTACAAACCTGCCCAAGGCATGGCCTATATAGTTTGTGATCATTATCCAAAGGCTCAGAGCATAAATAATGCAGAGGAGAAATTCAAACCATTATGCCAAATAACGTAGCACTTACCCCAAGGCAATTTTCAAAAAAATACATAAAAAGACATTATAATCTTTGTATACTGTATACTTTCTGAATTATATTTGTATGGGAAGACAACAGAAAGTAAAGCGCCAAAGATTCATACGGACAATCTAAGTGTAGGGTATTGACATCCCTTAAAAAGGGATGTAGAACACAACTGTTTCCTTAAAGGCATATCTAAGTTTCCTGGATTATGAGAGCCTCTGATAGAGAACAATTCGTATTTTATGAAAACATTTTGTTGCATGAAAAAATACCAAAATAATTTAAACACTTACTTTGTAGTTAGCAAAATGTCTTGTAATTTCTGACAGCTGGTACCTCCTCCAAACCCAGCATAAAAATTAATAAATGGATTTGAACAATCAGGAGAAAGTGGGGGGGGGGGGTAGGCAAAGGGGACCTGCAGATGCCACAGGAGGCACAGGGGATCCACAGGAGTTCTGCAGGGCCCCTTCAGATGTAGCTCTGCCTCTGATTAGAATCAAACTCTGGGGGTTCCTGTGTGTGCTGCAAAGCAGCCTGGGATATGTAGTGTGCCACCATGTTGGAAGGCACTGTGGCAGCAGCACAGCAGAGACAGGAAGCAGCAGGGAGGGCCATATCACAGCAGTCCCTTTGGGGCTGACATCAGTGCTCTCCTACTGGCTGAGGAAGACACAACAGGTGAATAATGAGTTAAAATTGGTGCCCTAATGCTGCATGCTGATTGGGTGGGGGAGTGGATCCGGTGCCTGTGTAGACACCCCTGGTGGCATCAACATAATTATTAGAGGGATTTTTAGATATTAATACAAATAAAATGTTTTATGAAATGTGTTGCATATATGAAGGGTACTTTTTGCCTAAAGAATGCCAACATGTAATAATCCAGAAAACTTAGATATGCCTTTAAGCATTTAAAAGAGTATGTTTTAAACATCTTGAGAGTTATTTTTGCATAAAAAATTAAATAAAACCTGTTTAAACTTAATTGAAATTAACTGGAAATGCAATTTAGTCTGTAGATGTAATTGGTGTACAGTAGACACAGTAATAGTCACATAATAGGGCTTTATTTGTTTAATAAGTTACAGAATAGCAATGAAAGCAGTAGTTGAAGAAAATGTCATTATATAGTTTAGAACTTACTTTCGAAATTAGCATTATTGCTTCCAGCAGATTTGTTTCTCTCCACTACTTTTTAGGTGTCCAAGGAATGAAAGAGGACCTGCCCAGATGGCTGTTCTAATTTTGTATCTGACCAGTGTAGCTTGCCTAAAATACTCAATGTACGGTAGGACAACATATAAAGACTCCCATTAGGACATAGACCTGACAGCAGATAAGATCTAAAAGGCCAGGCTATGTATCCATTCCCAAAAAAATCAGTTGTTTTTAATTGAGTTTATAGTTCCAGTTTCAACCCAGTAAGTCACAGGAGAGCACACACACCATGGTACGTGCTAGTCTTAAAATAATTGTTTGGAAAGTAGTTAAGTTTTATTCTCTTGTTATTTTCTTGGAAAATAAAAGCCAAGAGCTAAGAAATACATTTATAAGGAAAATTGCAGTCAAGGAAAAGACTTGTGTAAATATCATCTGTGCATTCAAGTGAAAGACAAGCTCACTCGAGTGAATTTCACTTTCCAGAACGACATCAGCCGAAGAAAAAAATGTATAAAGTTTTGAGTTGAATAAAAGAATATTTTGAAAATACGACACTTTAGTTGGCAAACAAATGTGAAAGCTTGGGGGAATTTTCTTGCCTCCATGCCGGAATGATCCATACTAGGTCCTTGCCTCTAAGCCTGACTAGTTCTATTGGTCATTTAAAAAAATAATTAAATATTATAAAAGATAACTTTTTGTTCAATATATTGGTTGAGTTTTATTTTGAAGTTTGGTTATCTTCAACAGCAATTTTGCCCAATCCAGTCCTCAAGGACCAGTATTACAAATTATTAACATGTTTTTTTGTTTCAGTACAGGTTTATCGATCTGTGTATTAAATATCTTAATTTGCTTATTTATGTTCATCTGAAGATCTCATCTGACACCAGCCTTCAAGAACTGGAATAGGCCATGCCACTCTTAATTTATTTCCGCATTCATCGAATAAATAAAATCTATGTTTTGTAATATTTGTTGAACTATCTTTACTTATACAATGTAATCTGTCAGTGGCTGGTACCGGTCATAACAAAACAAAACAAAAAAAAAAAATCACTTGATTTGATCCATAATAAAATAAAAAATTCACTGGATTTGTAGAAAAATGCTTATTGTTAATATTTTTTTAATAAAAAGCCAAACACTTAAAAAAACAGCAGCTAACAAATGCTAATCACTCATTCAAGAAATATATAATATAAAAAATGTAATTGTCATATAAAATGAATACTTCAATAGAAGCCTCAAGAGTAAGAGTTTGTTGCTTTCTGGAAACTCCCTCCTTCTTCCTGTTTTCTCTCATGTAGGATGCCATGTTTCACATCTGTGACCTGAAGCCATGCCCACTGGGGAGGAGCTTTAAATGTTTAGTGTCCCGTGATGCTCAGACACACAGCATGTCCCTACCAGTATGAGACACCGATAGTGTGAAGCTCCTCCACAAGTGGGCATGGTTTTAAGACATAAATGTGAAATAAGGCACTCTACATGAGGTGGCACACTACATGAGATAAAACTGGAAGAAGGAATGTTGAGGTGTTATCCTAGGGCTTAGAGTTTGACCAAAATATAATTAAGTAGGGAAAAATGCCATAAAGCTAGTTTTTACTTAAAAAATATATACATAAAATATGTTTACGCATCTGCTGGACGATGAACGCATCCACAATTTTTGTTGGTAGATGAGTGTAAGGGCTTTGCTTACATTTCTGGAGAGCAAATGTTGCATCTATTGATGCAAGCTGTCTGTTTGTTGGCTTCTAAGGGCATGATGTCAGTTCATTGAAATCCAGATATCGAACTACCCACACCACTCTCCATTCTCTCTCCTCCCCCAACCCTCGCTCCACATCTATCACAAAGTGATGAAAGAAAAATCAAGATGGATTAACAAATGTTTTTGGGTTTGTGGGTAATTTAGCTGCAAAGCAAGTGCAGTTTTCTCTTGAATTACTATGATCTGTTAAGGAAGGGTTGTCTTTAACTATTTTAAATTGCAGAAGAACCAAAACGTATCTTGTGCTTGAGGGAGTACTCATACATCATGAACAAGTTTTGCAGATATAATGATAAAGTCAATTCTTTTGTCTCTATGGGCAGTCTCAGTTAATGATCTGGTAACAAGAGGTAATGATGTTAGAACTTACTTGATACCCAGTGCTGTGCTGTGTTCTGAATGCTACATTATATTAAAGAGAAAATGCAATCCATCACAATAATGATTTCAATGTGCCACTGATAAAAAATAAGGTTAACATGTTTTAGACTATTTACGTGTCACAGCTTCAGTTTTGCATTTAAATGATGCAGCAGCTCAAAACACTTCAATATATTGCTGCATCAGTTGTGCCTTGAAAGTCAATGTGTGACAATCCGTGAGTAGGGGCTATAAAAGCCCAGAGCCACCTGCTATAGACTACATGTTATCTACCCACAAGAACCGTTGGGTTCTTTGAAATCTCTGCACCAGCACCCTGATATCTGGCTTCTGTATCAGTCAGAGTCCCTCCATCAGGAATCAGCCCTTCCAAGAGTGCCAGTAGCCTTCCTGTGGTAGTAACCAGGAGAGGTTACTTAGAAGGTGGAGAGAGGTTCAGTACCACAGCCACCAGGAACAACATAAAGAGAACATACGATTTCTATATGTCTCTGAGTTAACTGATTTATTTTTGAAATTACAGCAGTATTTATAGGGGATAGATACAGGGGGGGTGTACACAGCACAACAATGAGAGGGTGTGACAGACAAACACAAGAGATAAACTCCACATGGGGTCTGACAGTAGCTTCCTGAGATCAATAGGATTAACCTCCAATACACATCCTGCCGTCTAGCACATATCAGACGTGAATAACTTAATCTGGCAAACAATAGGACAAAACAATATTTACCAATACAATGGAGTTGTTTATGCAGATAATCCAGTGGCTGGAGCCAGGCTGTCTGTCCTTTGATGAGCTCAATGAGCCAACAGCCAGGATGAGAAAACGGGATCTGTGACAACATGCAAAGAAAACCTATTTGGCAGCTAAAAACAAAATATGTTGGTCATGCTGTATGCTGACACAATATAGCCAAGAAATTATAAGTTATCTAAGTATTATAAAAGTTAAGTTTTAGAAAATACTTTTAGAAAATTACATCTCGAGGAGCTGACTGAGAAATAAGGTCAGCCTTTGCACACCTGAGAATAAGCCAGCCTCACGGAGCTTTGTTTATTTCGAGAATATATTTTGAGCTACAAAAAAAAAAAGTTGTTGGTCATGCTGTATGCTGACAAAATATGGCCAAGGAATTAGAAGTTATCTAAATTTTATAAAAGTTAACTTTTAAGAAAATACTTTTGGAGAATTACATCTGACTGTGAAAAAAGTAAGTTTTTGAAAATCAGAGAATAAGCCAACTTCACTGGGCTTAGTTCAGAAGACTGATTATTTTTTAAAAGACCTTTGATCAACCCAGTTATCAAGGGTCTGTATCGAGAATGATCGAGATATCTTGCTTTAGTACAGGTGGGTTTGTTCACTGTTGCTCATCTAAAAATAGTGATTTGTCTACTAGGGCAAATGGGGAAGTACCCCATCAACCCTATATTATATTAAACAATAACTGTATTTTAAAATGTAGTTTCCCCACTGATTTTGATTCTGTGGTGATTCTTAACCAATATTTTTCTTCTTATGTAAGCAAAATAAAATAAATTAAAACATATATTATTCTTTATAATTTTTCACTCACTGACATGCTTGCTTCTTTATTTCCCTCCCTTCCCAAGTGACTCACAGAGCACTGTGAAGGTGTACATAGCCGTGTATATGGTGCAAATTTGGGGTGCTATACATAGTTTCTGAAATGTTTTTTTTCGTTGTTTTACATTAATGCTGTGATCATGTGACTGTCTAAAAACATTTGTTTTTTTAATAACGTTTCCTTCCAGAGTTAAGCAGGTAGTTATGGGTTTTCTGTGTTTTATGGAAGACAGTAGCTCTTTATTAAGTCTGTCCTGTGCTTTACAGGAACAACACAATACTAGTTTTATACAATCTATGGATGGGAACATGATTATTAACCAGCCATTGTGCACATCTAATTTATCTGACAGCCCAATGAAATGCGGTTGAATAATATCATAGAGCAAAATGAATTTAAATGCCGACATTGTTAGTAATTGTATTTTATTAATATTTATTTATTTTTTTATTTTTTTTAAATATAAAAAAAACACACATACTGAGGAAGAAAGTGACGAAATCATAATTGTGCCTGTCATTGTCTGTGTGCAAAGAGATTTTATCCATGTCTTTTCTGCAGAATATGACTGTATCTATATATGTCCATATTACATTTGCTGTTTGCAAGTCTTTAGTAATTAACAGTATTTCCCCAAACTTTTTTTTTTTTTGTAGCTCAAAGAGTACACATACTTTGGCCCTCATTCAATTGCAATTTGGCCAATTGAATAGGGGTCTAAATAAGCACATAACATATTTTTTTAAAGAAGTTTTTACTTCGTAAACATCTATCCAAAAGCAAGGTTTTCACCAATTAAAAACTTATTTAAAAAAAATATGTTATGTGCTTATTTAGAGCACTATTCAATTGGCCAAATCGCAATTGAATGAGGGCCTGTGAGATTTGGGTCTTTCTTCATTACCTGTGTATTAGTGCAAAATATATATGTATACTGTCTTCTGACTAAAATAGAGTAAATTCTATCTAAATAGTAATCTGCCTATATCTGTGATTAATAGTTGTAGTGTGTAGAGTTTCAATGATCATGAGAACGGTGAGGAATCAGCCCAGAACTGCATGGGAGGATCTTGTTAATGTTCTGAAGGCAGCTGGGGCCATAGTCACCAAGAAAACAATTGGTAACACACTATGCCGTGAAGCACTGAAATCCTGCAGCGCCTGCAAGGTCCCCCTACTCAAGAAAGCACATGTACAGGCCAGTCTGAAGTTTGCCAATGAACATCTGAATGATTCAGAGAAGAACTGGGTGAAAGTTTTGTGGTCAGACGAGACCAAAATCGAGCACTTTGGCATCAACTAGCAGTGTCTGGAAGAAGAGGAATGCTGCCTAAAACCCCAAGAACACCAAACAAGGAGGTGGAAATATTATGCTTTGAGGGTGTTTTTCTGCTAAAGGGACAAGACAACTGAACCATCAAATCTTGGGTGAGAACCTCCTTCCCTCAGCCAGGGCATTGAAAATGGGTCGTGGATGGCTATTCCAGCATGACAATGACCCAAAACACACAGCCACGGCAACAAAGGAGTGGCTCAAGAAGAAGCACATTAAGGCCCTAGAGTGGCCTAGCCAGACCTTAAACCCATAGAAAATCCGTGGAGGGAGCTGAAGGTTCGAGTTGCCAAACATCAGCCTCGAAAACATAATGAATTGGAGAGGATCTACAAAGAGGAGTGGGACAAAATCCCTCCTGAGATGTGTGCAAACCTGGTGGCCAACTACAAGAAATGTCTGACAGCTGTGATTGGCAACAGGGGTTTTGCCACTAATTACTAAGTTAAAGGGGTCAAATACTTATTTCCCTCATTGACCTGCAAATCAATTTATAATTTTTTTGACATGTGTTTTTCTTTTTTTTTTTTTTGTTATTCTGTCGTTCATTGTTAAAATACACCTAGCATTACATCATAGACTGATAATTTATTTGTCAGTGGACAAACGTTCAAAATCAGCAGGGGATCAAATACATTTTCCCCTCACTCTATATTTATTTATATATTATATATTATATACTTTTTTTTTTTTTCTTAATTTGATAGATGTGACAATTGTGTTTATAGAGTAAATATATAAAACGTATTTATTTTGTGTTTGTTGTAACCATAGATGGTTGTTTACAGGAAGATAATTCATGACACAAATAAGAGTATACATAGCCTTTTATGCGGACTGACACCATTTTCAGACACCAGTGCTTCTCTTGCCCTAGCATGGCATAACACATTCTTGCAATTTGGTGCGCCACTATAGACTGAAGTACAATCCAGCTTGGGCGCACCACTCTAACTCAACGATGACTGAAATGGGTACACACCTTGAGGAATCTAGCAAGAAAATGTGAAGACTGTAAATGGGTAGGAGATCTAAATAGTAGTTGGTTGTAGTGTACAAAGAGAAGGACTTCATTAGGATGTGATGGCATTGCATTGGGGCACTGGATGTTGGCAAAAGTAGGGCTACTTGGTAAAAAGCTGCACATGGGAGGAGAACTTCACAAATGGGAGAAGGGGGCTGTGTAATGAGGCAATAAGATTTATTTAGTGAGGGGGCAGATTTTATCATTTGTCCTGTACCCAGGCCTTTTTTAACCGTTCTGCCATATAGATATTTTCCAGTAATAACACAATATAGGATTAAAAGAAGATATCATTTATGTAACAGAGCGTTGCTAGTGTAAGCTGACAGGCTTCTGGGACACAATTCTGTGTAAGATTTATTGCCGATCTAATGCCGAATACGATGTAGAGCTGTATTATGTATGAGTTATGCATAGCAAGTTACAAAAGGACAGTTTTTTCCTTGTCACTTTTTTTTTTAGTTAAATGAACTTTTCATGAGTACAAGAATGGATCCTGCCAACGAGGTGTCACTGTTAGCACAGATTACTAAATCTGATTGTGTTGGAACAAGAAACGTTACTGAAGATAAAATGCTGGGGGAACTGCAAAGAAGGCAGGTTAAGAGAGACAACAATGTATGATACCACATACCTAGCACATCTATGTATACAAGTAATAATCATAACAACAACAACAACAACAATAGGATTCTTTGTTTAAAATACCAATCTTATCTGTAGTGCAATAATGAAAACTGAAGGACCCTATTTCAAAAAACATCTATCAATTGGCAAATACTAGATATATTAGTGTGTACATTGAATTTGTGGACATTGTCATAGCCAATCTGAGCATTTCCAAACCTCCGGCAGGAATTAGAAATGATTAGCAAGGATTAGTTTCTAGAAATGTAAAGAACAGTACATAGGAGGATGAGATAGTTGATTGACAGACAAACCATAACCTTGAACATCAAAATTGAACGCATTCAATTATTATTATTATTATTATTATTATATATTATGCAAATTCCATAGAGCAAAGATAACATAAATACTGGATAAAATCTGAGATGCATTTGAACAGTTTAATTTAGATGGAAGAGGCACATTTATGCATATACACTGGTACAGGAAGCTTACAATCTATGAGGTGTTTGAGACATGAAGTGAGGAGACCGCTTGATGGATATTGTTTGGAGAGAACAGATAGCCTTGTTTGAAGTCACAAGTTAATAACATGCATTTGATAAAGTAATGCATATTATACATATCCATGGATATGGAGTGACTAGGAAGCTTCTTTGAATTTTATTACTGTGCATAAATAAATATAAAAATAAAATTGCCATTCCTGCCACATATAAACTAACACATTACCCTAGAGGCCATCAGCTCAATGAATTCCATGTGTTATGTAGAATAACCCCCCTGTAAATTCTTTGTAATAAATTGCGCCATACTTACATTATGTGGGACTCTAAATAGAGTGACATTACCATTCTGATAGCCCTGCTGTTTCAGCGCAATATTTAACTGGAGGACGCACTCTGAGACCTCCTCATTTATATGTCGATTGTAACATCTCCCTGTAGGAGACCACAGAATTCATTTTCTTTCATTTGTACATTCCCAGAGACAGTGTAATAGCCAAACGTTTGGCTGCGTGCTGCTGGTGGCAGAGGCGTCCGTAGCATCGCTTACATCAGGTCAAACACGTCTGTCCACTTAGTCATTTTTCAGATTTCATAAAGAGATGAAAATTGCTATTGTGACAATCTGTTTTGCACCTGCTGGCCACCACTGAAAACCTCTCCCTCAAAGAGATATGTCCTCTCTATCGACCTCTGTTTACCTTTCCAGTCCCTGCTAATTCCATCACAAGAGACAGGATATTTGAAAAATGGATAGGGATGAGACTTTCTGGTGCCACAGCCACACCTGGGAAACCCCCCATGCTGACATCCACATCCCTGGCCTGGTGCCTTAGTTAGTGGCCAATGGGAGGGAGTGGTTTAAGTTGGGTATGTGGATGTGTTGTTTGTTTCCATTAAGAATCTGATTTGCCTTCTGTACAGTCTTTTTGCCTATAAATGTTCTGTTGAAAATAAAGTGAACATTACCATCTTGGGAAAGAATATAAGTGTCTGAAGTCTGTCTGTCCAACAGGTGAAAAGAGACTTTACTAGAAGGTCCTATTGGGAAGATTATGTCCTGAAAGCTGTGAGGACAAGGAGATCCCTCCCTGCTCAACTAGATGACTCCACTGCTCCAGTGTCCCTGTGTTCTAGCTCATGGCCAGCATCATCCAGGAGGTTGAGTGCTATATACTCCCGCACAGATCCAGAACCAGAGCTTAACCGGTAGGAGCTCCAGAGCATTGGCCGTCCAGCTGGTTGAGTTTTATTAACAGGAGAGCAAGACACCTGATTCAATGACCTTCTGTATCTGCTCCTGAGACGGTCAGTGAGATACCCTTTACTTGATCACTGTGATAAGATACTCGCGGCAAAGAGGCCAGGGGATTGTTTCATAACAGCAATATATTAGGAATGTGACACCTCCATATTTTCAAGCAAACAAATGTGGCTTCAAAGTGCCGTTTAGGTCCATATTTACAATATGGCCTTTTTAACAACATGCAACAAGCAAATGTTATATATTATTATTATTATTATTATTATTATTATCATCATCATCTTTATTTATATTGCGCCAACATATTCCGTAGCGCTGTACAGGGGTATATACAATATATATTATACTCTATACAATTTATTCAGTACCAGATCTTAATTCCATTTTTATGCCAGCATAACAATAAGTAAACAAATCACCGGTTGCATGAATAAGTTCAATTGCCGGTACTATAAATAGAGGGGGCGTTTATATGTCTGTAGCAGTGCTTGTCATTTTCCTTGCAAGCCATCTACTGCTGAGCATGTGCAGGGAAATGGGGATTGGTATTAAAGAGCAAAACTTCTCCCTCCTCCCCTAACCCACCATATACACTGAATAAGAAACTTGCCTCAAGTTATCAGGACGTGTCCAAGTAAAGCAAAATAGCCATTTTCCACACAGAAACAGATTGTTCAAAATGTAAGATATTCTCTAAAAATGGTTTTATGTTCACAGTTTAAACAGCTGCGAATATTGGTAGTTTGTTATATATTTTACAAATATTTGATGTTTTTCATCAAATACAGTGGCCATTTTATGATACCTAGGCCCAGTAATCCAGAGGGTCTTGCCAGACAACAAAATAATTAAGTTTGAGAAATTTTCCATTAAAATGGGATTGTCACATGAAAAGGATCTGGCTGATACTCCTGACAAAGCCTTATATTGGATGAATTTATATAATGGAATCATATACCTTCGTCCACACTATTATAGTATATGCAGCATATAAAACTGAGCATTGTACATTCCACAGTTTGCTTCATTATGTCTCTTTATTAGAAGGTTTCTATTAGCTTTCAAACAGACACATTATATATATATATATATATATATATATATATACACACACACACACATACATACATACATATACACACACACACACACACACTCACAAACATATACGTCTGTGTGAGACTTGGTTTCCTTTCCCTTGGCACTTGGACAGGTATGTTGTCCAACTGGAGAAAATATCTCTGGATAATAACATTATAATTAGCCCATTCCCCTGTGTGCCCCCTGGTTTTTATCCATGGCCAACATCTCCCTTGAGGTCCTGCCATAGATTTCAGGTCAAGGAGGTTAAACATAAGAATAAAATTCCCCTTATTTATAGACCCACAAAATATATGTTTTCAGAAGTAATTTAAAACCTCTCCATGCATAAATTCATGAACTTGGGATTTCACTTTCCCTTTTCTACTCTTGGTATTTGTAATCAGTATCTGGTTTCCATTGGTCGAAGCTCTTCCAATTTGTTAGTTTACACATAATTATCTAACTAAATAGAGACGTGATTATTTTTGTAAACCCATATTTGGCTATTACGCACTAATGCTTAAAATACTGTATTACACATTGCATGTTATATTGATTTTGCTTATATCTGGAGATTAGGAAATGGTTTAACATATTCATTGGATTTTTCCCTTATCAGAGCGCAATTACCCATCCCTGAAATAAACCAACAACCCAACAGAAACTGCATCCAGTATTTAGTAGTATTTACACATTTTCCAAGCTGTTCTGATTTAAAGAGGAAGAAAGCTGCATGTTTTAGACGTACCATATTCAATATTATTTGTGCAGCTTCTATATGATATTGTGTGGCTCAATTATTTTTTGTGAGGTGCTAATTTTCATATTAACGCAGCTTAAACAATCTTGAATATCTCAGAAATTGTTCATTTTAGCTGATATAACGTCTTGCCCATTCGTCAAGCTATTTAATAATAACTCAATATACTACAAATTAATTTGGGGTTGGCAGACTCCCTATAAAAAAATTAATTAACTCTCATAGTGCAGGGGAGGGGGGGTTATTTTAGATAATATATGCATAAGATACCTAACTTTCAAGCTCAATTATCCATCTATGCTTGTGACATAACCATTAAATTAAATGTCACAATATCAAAGTAAAGCTCCTAAGATTTTCAAAATCTATCTTGGCACAGGAAAGAAAAATCAGACTTCATATAAATGATTTTTCTAACAAAAGAATAAAAATATGAACAATAATATTTAAAATATACCGTTATATGGCACCCTTTAAAGTTACCAAAGAAAAACTTCCGGCGTAGATGGACATATCATTAAGACATTCTTGAGTTGTGAATATTTGTTTGCTCTATTTTATACTATTTTACAGTGACAGTTTTTTATTATTTGACTGCATATTCAGAACCTGGAACACCAAAACTTGTTAGAAAAACACAAATAAACTGTAAATGTTCAAAAGAGAAGAAACACTTTGTCTTTTTTTTTTCTATAAATATCTTGAAAAGAGTTCAAAAATGATATCAAGCCAACCAGACACCTGGAACGGCAGGAGATAACATGGTGGCCACTTTGAAGACGCGCTGAATCTTCTAAACACCTGTGGCCATTAAGGATGTAAATAGACTCAATTCAATTTAGTTTCTTTTATCTTTTTAAAACAAGACTCTCTTACATGCTTTTTCTCTTTGGTGTAAGTCAACAGACTGTCATAATTTTATTTAGCAAAATGTCCTTTTATCTAGTATATTGTTTTCAAGATGAATTTGCCACCTGTTTCATTGGACATCACTTTCCGGGACATACTAGGTATATTTCTTGAATTCTTTGCTACACAAAATGCAACTAAATTGGCGGGGTTATTATCTAGATTCATCGTCATCCCATACCAACTGCTACTTCGTTAATAGTTGTATGACTCGTTAGCGCTCTTGTTCTGCACATAAGGTTAGCGACCCACGCATCGCGCACTCTGTCATAACGCACATAGTTTTCTAACAAACTAAACACTTCTCACAGAAAACAACAGACTTTATTATTAATACTGTTCAACTATTAAATTAAACTTTATAAAGTATTTATAAAAAATATTTTCATGACTCAAAAAAAAAAAAAAAAATCAATAAAAATATTGTGTGTCTTCTGCCGGGCTTTATAAAGGATAAAACTGAGGTGTATATTTATCAAATAGGGTTAAAGGCATATTTAAGTTTCCCGGATTCTGAATGCATCTAATAGAGGAGAATTAGTAGTGTATGCAAACATTGTTTGCATGAAAAAATACAAAAAATAAACCATAATGTATGCTAAAGCAGTTGCTTTTGTGAGCTAACACCTCTCGATATCTGTGCTGAAATTTGCATAAAATTCATATTTCATTTTGGCCAGTCACAGGCAGCTATAAATTTTAATACATTGTAACAATCAGTGAGGGTAGTTTGTGCATGAAGGAATCATGGGACGTGTAGTCCCTCTGTAAAAGGAAGCAGGAGGAGCCAGACACTAATCTGTAGACCTCTGCATTGTGCTTCTGTTGGCTTGAAGGTTAGTAAAGGGTTGAAACCCGTACCTAAACGCAGTGTTTCTATTGGGAGGTTCACTGTGCCCATGTAAGCAGCTCTGTGGGAGTGGAAATCAAGTTATATTTAGGAATAAAATAAATATGTATTGTATAGAATGACTCAAATGTAATGTGTGTGTCTGATATAAGCATATAAGTTAGATTAGAAAAAGGGAAAAACAGGGAAACTTAGATATAACTTTAAAAGTGGGGATCAATAAGGATAAGTGGGCATAAGCTGGAATTATGGAGTTAAATTAAAAACAAAATTGGGTATATTTATCAAGCATGGATAACAGATAAACATGGATATACAGAGTTAAAAATACACAATATCTCCAATTCCTATGCTTCTGGGGTCTACTTATCAAACAGGGTTAACAATTAACTCAGTTTGACCAATAGCACCTATAGAAACCATTGAAATTGAGGCAATTTAACTCCACAATTTGATGACTACTTTTTCATCCTCTTGATAAATATAACAAAAAATACTTCCATTGTCGGTATTTTCTATGGAGCCTATTTGTCAAGTGAGTATACAATTTAAATCTGATAATCAGAGAGAATATGGATATTTAGCGTTACTTTTCTTAACACCTCTTACCCTCACTTTGATAAATATACTCCAAAGGCTCATAAAATGTTGGCATATACAGAACTAGATACTGACATGTATTAGGGTGAGTTAAATGATGATTAACACTCTTCACTACAAGTACACACAAAAACAAATCTATATATCCTACATTGGTCACCAGACTTATTTTACTGCAGGAGAACTCCGAAAATATTGCTGCTAAGAATTCTGGGTAGTGACAAGCAAACGAAGCTTGTGCTATGTCCCCTAAATCCACTCTAAAATTGGCAACTTTTTAGGATACATATAGTGTTATCATGAAGTCTATGACTCTAGGGTTGGGGATAGACAGCTGTTTCTTCCTAAATTTTACTTTTTAGATGAAAAGCATATTTTTTGTAACACTATATGCAAATGTTTTCTTTTAATATACATTTATGGATACAATAAACAATAAATGACCCTGAGAGTGTCTCTTTAAGTCAGGGATCAAAACATCACAATTCAAAAATACACATTATCTTTTTTTCTATTGAGTATAGAAAAGATTGCTGCATTTTCTGTCAATTTATGCATTTCCATTAAATTGTGCTCAACCACTGTGATTTCATTTGGAGTGTGTGGTTCAGTTTATGAAATATTTATATATGTACAGCCGCAGATAAGCTTGTTCTGAGTCCAGGATTTGGAGGGATTCTCTGTCCAACTCACCTGACGCTCTCTCATTCATTATTACTGCAGACTCTCATATCTGCCTTTCTCTTCTGGTCTCGCTATTCCTTTTCCTGCATGTATTCAAATCTATTGCTCTGCATGTCTCTCTCATTTCCCTTCAATGTATCTCTTTCATCTCTCTTTCCTTACATGTCTCGCTTATACATTTTCATCTCCATCTGTCTCTCGATCCCTTCCAGAAGTTCAGCTACCGTTGGTGCAAAGCCCTGGGTTCCACATTGGTAAGGGCCTCTGCTACCGACTGCAGCCTGAGTAAAGATGGACTTTATTTATAAGGTGAGGGAGCAAAGTGTGTGTGTATATATATATATATATATATATATATATATATATATATATATATATATATATATAAGCGAGATGTGCAGGCTCCCACGTCAGCTTCAGTGAGCCAAAGGCTCATTGAAGGCCGCAAATGAGGACCTCGCAAAGTGGAAGTGGAGGCCCTATGCAGCCTCAAGCAGGGTAAAAAACAACCCAGAAAAGTGTGACTTTGAAAAAAGAAAGAAAAAAAAAAAAACAGCCGCACAACTTGGAAAATTCAAAAATACAAGGTCACAAAAAAAAACATCAGAAACACAGAAAAATAACAGCAAAACATAAAAAAAAAAATCACACACAGCATGGGGGAAAAGCCAGGACGTCTTGGGGTGAAGTTGCACGCGAATTAAAGTTGAATTTATGTAGTTTCGCCATTCGAAAACGGCTATGTGAGAAAAAAATGGCGGCCAAAAATAATGAAAACAAAGCTACATGACCCCGAAGCGCAGAAAACACAAAAACAATTACGACCCGAAGAACATAGAAAAAAAAATATGAGGTCGCAAAAATACGAAGTTAACAGCCGAACGTGAACATCCACAAACACGAAAAGCACAACAACAACAAAAATACCACATAAAACAAACATCACACACAGCATGATGGGACAGCCAGGACGTCTGGGAGTGAGCTTGCACGCAAAGTTAAGTCGCATTTGGGAAGTTTCGGCACTTGAAAATATGCAACAAAAAAAATGGCTACGAAAATATGAAAACTGGGCTAAAGTACACAGAGCTGCAAAAAATAACCACCAGGCACGTACAAGTTAAGCAAAAACAAAGGAGATACACAATATACCATTACAACGCCCTCCATTCGGTGCACTCCCTGATTATCCATCTTTCAGCATGTCAGAGTGTGAGTGAATGTGTCTGTATGTGGCAGCATGTGCCGCTTACCTGTTCCTATGCCAGAGGGTCCAAAACGTGGTCCTTGAACCTCAGTCAGGTGGTCTGCCGGGAGTAATGATGAACTGCAGAAGAAAAAATTCAACAAAACCAATGAAAACATATAAGCAAATGTAAAAAGAGCCGAAACAACAAAAAGGTAGGTCCTTTTCTATTTTGAATCTGGTTTTAATTTCAAGACTAGGGTGTGTGGTTGCGCCACAGCACCACATGGTGGTGTAAAAAAATTACTGCAGGCAAATAATTATTCCATCCTTTGATCTGGCTCATAAGGCGCGCCGACAGAAGAGGCTGTGAACTAGGAGAGGTGCGCCCGAGGCCCTGGGGGGCCGAGTGCCTGCGCCAAAACATAGCGATGGCCTCGCTGTTGACTCAGCGCCGCTCGAGTTGTGCCACGTCAGAGGATGGAATAGTTCTTTGCCTGCAGTAAATGTTTCCACTACCAGGTGGTGCTGTGGCACATCCACACACCCCAGTCTTCTGACGGAAAACGGCAATGAAATAGAACAGATCCAAAGGTATAGTATTGCAGAAAATCATGAAATCTCCATTATAGTCCCATATCTTCAATATGTCCCTTTGAAAAGATACATTTCATCATTGATAGATTCTTTAGAATTAACAAAATACTGTAATTACAGCATTTAATGTATTAATTATTACATTTATTTCTTTCTGAAGTGGGAGTCCATATTTATGCTTCTGTCCACCTGCTGTTTTATCTGAAGGGTTGTAATTTCAGTAAGACTAATGGAAGTCTGGCCAGTCTTTAAGGCCCCTCTGTGTTGGATCAGCTAACAGAAGCAACTCAAGGAAATCAATGGATGCCCATTAAAGTAATAATTGTATGCATCAGACACATATACAGAGACTCAACCAAAGACACTGGGCAGACACCATCCATTCTGCTGATTCTCTCTCCATTTCTATTTACCTTTTTCTTTTGCCTCTAGACCCTCACAGACCCCCACCTCTCTTCAGCATCTGAACTCGTATAACTTGCACAGCCTCCCACTTATGATTTTGGGTTTAACACTATCACCTCCATTTTACACAGCTGATACACCCACAAATCATTAATTAACCCTCTACTCACTCTTCATTTACTTGCCAAGCTCGTTTTTTCAATGTATTACTTCATTTGTTGTTGTATTTATCCCTTTAGATTTTAATAATGCAGGTTTTCAGTCTTTGAGTGAAAAATGATTGGAAAAATAAAACACCATGGCCCTCATTCAATTGCGATTTGGCCAATTGAATAGGGCTCTATATAAGCACATAACATATTTTTTTTAAATAAGTTTTTAGTTAGTGAAAACCTTGCTTTTGGATAGATGTTTACTAACTAAAAACTTCTTTAAAAAAATATGTTATGTGCTTATTTAGACCCCTATTCAATTGGCCAAATTGCAATTGAATGAGGGCCATATATGTAAGATTTTAAACTCAAAGCCAGGGCCCTCTACTTTCTGCAATGTGTGTTTAATATTGTATTTATTTTTTCTTAGTATTTAGCCCATGTACAGTGCTACGGAATATGTTGGTGCTTTCCAAAAAACTGTAATAATAATAATAATAATAATAATAATAATAATAATATATCATGTTTGATATGGTTATAGAATACTGGGGCAAAGCCCATATGGGCACATTTGAATATGCCTGCCAAGGTTCCCAGAATGCAGTGTAATAATGGTATTTCTCGGAATTCTGGGCATGAAACAACTTTTTTTTTAACATGTTATAGACAACCAAATGTGAACTATTTATTTACTATATAAATATATATATATATATATATATATATATATATATATATATATACACACAATATATATATTTACACACAATTATATATATATATATATATATATATATATATATATATATATATATATATATATGAAGAGTGAGGTAGCCGTGAATGTCCAGTAATCCAGTTCAATAATCAGAGTATTGCAGTGAATAGTGATACCTTTTTTATTGGACAAACGTATTCATAATAAAGCAACGACCTTTCGAGAGATAATGCCTCTCTTTATCAAGTCAAAAAGCGATCACATATATAGTTGTGAGCGTACGGGCCGTTGCTCACGCTTGCGGGTCCGCAAGCGTGAGCAACGGCCCGTACGCTCACAAAGCAACTATGAGGCCCGCGACTGTCCTGTACTCTCAGTGACCCTGGCGGCCAGTGACTGCTTTGCCCTAACTCTGTGTGTAGACATGAAGCTCTTCTGACGTCAGCTCTAGGAAACGCCACTTGAGTCCACTGCGCATGCATAGGACACTGACTCAGCGCTGTCAAACTCCGCGCATGACCGTTTGCGCTGCGAAGCTCTGCGCATGCGTTCTGTTGGTTGGCTGTTTAGTGGGATACAGGAAGATGGCTGCGGCCGCTGGTACAGAGGAGGAAGAGGCCAACAAGAGGAGGAAGACCCACGGCATGCTCAAACTGCACTATAGGATCACGGAGGAAGGGAAAGCCGGCGATAGGCACCTACAGCCCACAGATATAGATGGGGTGCACTTCACCCAGAGCTTTACCTAACCAAGGTGACGTCAAACAGCACAGTGACGTCATGCAATCACACACCATGCAAATACATATATACACTGTGACGTATCTCAGCATGGTCTATCACATCAGGCCTGTGCATTATGTGGCAGGGATATGAGGCTTACCCACTATAGCTCTAATACTCCATAAAAACAATGATATACATAGAATGTAATGTAACACTGTGATGTCAGACGTGCACTGTAACACTGAGGTCAGAAAAGACCATGATGTAAGACTTTTGTCACTCTATCTATCCACACACACATATATACATATACTCTATCTATCGATCTATCTATCTACACACATATACATATAATCTATCTATCTTTCCATCCTGGAAGCCTGGCTTGATCCTACATAGTTTTCCTAAGTATCACATCACATATATCACATATATAGTTGTGAGCGTACGGGTCGTTGCTCACGCTTGCGGGCTCGCATAGCGAGCCCGCGGCCCTCGCGCAGCGAGCCGCGGCCCTCGCGTAGCGAGGTCACTGGGCAAGGGCCTCAGTTGCTGGCATGGAGCGCCGAAGGCGCTCCATGCCAGCAACTGAGGCCCCTCGCGAAGCGAGGGCCTCAGTTGCTGGCGAGGTCACTGGGCAAGGGCCTCAAACCCTTGCAAACTTCACGTCGCTACTCAAAAAACACGACACACAAATTATGACACTCGCTAAATTTTACGAGGAACGCAAACAACCTACGAAACACGTTACCACACATTACGACCTCGCAAACATCGGACGCAACACGCCGACATACAAACATTTAAAACACAATACATACACACAGCACATACATAAAAACCTTACCTACACCAAGAGGGAGCACCCAGGACCTCAAAAATGCAACTTACACCTCGATTTTACTCGAAATAAAAGAGTTTTGACACTAAAAAAAAATCTAAGCGACAGAATAAATGGCCGCCGAACAAAACGAAAACGAGGCTACAGCACTCTAAACTCGCAAAACACCACAAGAAACTCGCAAAACACCACAAGAAACTCGCAAAACGCCACAAACCACCTACGGATATTCATACCACACAGTGCACACATTCAGCACGCTTACACAGCAGCTCCACACCACTAATGCTGCAGCAACATCAACACAGATTGCCAGCTCTTCATCACAATGCTTCAAAATAGGTACAGTATATTCATTTAGTAATGTATTACATATTTCATTATTAGACACCAAACAGCATTAGCTACCTTACAATTTCATTGCCGTCATTTTTTGACGGGCAATTCGCTAGTACTTTATAAAGTCGAAATCGCTTTTTGACTTGACAAAGAGAGGCACTATCTCTCGAAAGCTCGTTGCCCCACCATGAACACGCCCGTCCAATAAAACATGCGAATGAACCTCCACCGCAGCTCCATGAAGACAGCTATTGTACTCCAGTGGGACACCATTCCACTCCATCCAGAACCTCAAAATAAAAGTACTCAGAGGGAATTTCACGACTATCCAACAGCGGAAAACTTTTGAATTAAAAATGATTCAATTTTTTAATACAAAGTATTTGGGCATTAACATCGACTTAGGCTTTCTGGCCCACTATCTTAATGTCTTATAGCACATACATTCCACATACCTCCCCCCCCCCTCCTTCTATTACTGTTTTCGTAAGCTACATGCTATGCTGAAATGTATTGCTCTTTATTTTACTTTGCTGTGTTCTTATCTACAACCTGATCTATAAACCTACTGACCTATCAGGACATTATCACAATGCTGGTCTGTTTCTCACCTAACTCTGGCCAATTAATTTAGTCTTTCTTGTTTTTCCAATTTTTTTTTTCTTCTTTTCATCTCTTTCTGTTTTCTGTTTTTAGTTCATACTTGTATCAGTATCACTTTTTGACTTGATAAAGAGAGGCATTATCTCTCGAAAGCTCGTCGCTTTATTATGAATACGTTTGTCCAATAAAAAAGGTATCACTATTCACTGCAATACTCGGATTATTCAACTATATATATCTATTGTTATAATTATTTTAATTGGATATATTAAAAGTTAATTTTTAATACTTTTGGATCATGTTGCACCTACTGTAATCTCATCTTTCTGGGCATAGGTCAGTTATGATTTTGATGACATTGACCATAGTTGTGATTATTTTCACACACTTAGGTCATCTTATGAGCTGATCTTTTGGATGTTCCCCCTTCTTGAAGCTTTTTCTCTTTAAAGTATTAGTATAATTTCCATCTTTTGTATCTTTGTTCATAGCTACACTTGAACTCCTATTCTTAGTTGCCTGTCCTCTCTCTTTTGTTACTTTAATATTTAGTTAGCAACTATGGAGGTTCAATTAAATTAGGAATAATATCTTAATATAAACAACGATTATTATTTTTGTTTCATATATATATATATATATATATATATATATATATATATATATATATATATATACACATTGCAATTTATTACAAGTTATGTGTAATAGAATATATGTATTCCACCATTTTGGATCCTGCTAATCAACAAGATTCTATCTGCACAATTGGAGTAAGGCAGCTATAACTGCTAGTGCATTCAACCTGGCTAATTAGTTTACAAGGCCAAGAATCAATTCAGAAAGAAAATAGAACCACACAATAAAGATGTATTAAATGTAACAGTTCTAAAAATGTAAAGGTTCTGTTTATTTCATTTATTTATTATGCCTTTATCAAGATAAATTATTGGAAAGCCTGTGTTGAGCGCTTCTATAGAGCGCTTTCATATAAGGCTAACTTTAAGAATGTAAAACTTTCCAGTTAGATGTATAAACCGTATTATTATTGTGTTAAAACAATTTTGATTTTATAAATATATTATATACATCGCCAACCTATCAAATCATCAAAATCTGGCCGTATTGACTAGTAAACAGACATTTCCGCGTTTCAACGACTCGAAACGCGTCTGCATATAAATAATGCATTTGCATGTCCCCTCAGCGTGTCTTTTATTTGTCATTCACTTGAACATTGCGTCTTTTCATTTGCAGCTTAACAGAATTGAGCTGTCTATAAACATTTTTTAAGACGTCTCAACTTTTTTGCGTAATCCACTTGTCATTTGCAACTGTCAAACTGCATTTAAAAGATTTTCTGTCACATAAGAGCCTGGAGCTCCTCAGAATCCCTTGTTTTCTTATCAATCAATTTAGCTTTTTGTTGTTTTTTTTCAGACAGACTCAAAGTCAATATGTTTGTGCTTTTGCTATTTCTTAGTCTGTATATAAAATGGTCATTTTCCTGAATAAATATGATGTGAAAATAATTAGAGCAGAGCCGGTCCATGGTAAGTATGTATCGACAACGCGTTTCGCCACAGTAAACAAGTTACTGAATAAAATATGAGTGAATGTCATGGAAGTTTACAGTTTACAGACTTTTTAAAGTTTAGTTTCATGGAAATTCTATTAAAAGTTGTTGATGTTTCACTTAAGAATAGATTAGACTATATTCTGTAAAAATAATACATTTACATAAAGAAGTTGAATTTAATGAACATTAAAGGGCCATTTACCTCACTGTAAGTGCTCTTCATGCGGTGAAAGAACACAAGATTGTATGTTAAAATTATCCAGTTTTTTATTACACTAATAACAGCTAAACAAATCTAAAGATTTCAGTCTGTTTAAAAACACAGTCTATACTGCCTCCTGGCTGTTGCATAAGTAATAACAGCTGCCAAGCTGCACCGCGTGGTGAAGACAGTGATTTATAGCATTTTTTTCCCTGGACTCAGGACTGCACTGACCAGTTATCTCATAACTGACCTGTTCAGGTGTTTCCAGCATGCCATTCTCAGCACAGATAGATCTGGCAGTCTGGCAGTGGGCAGTCAGTGACACATGTAAACACAGATTTTATTAATTCATTTCTCAGTGAAAATTCAAAAAGTATTTCAACCTGCTTTTAGGAGATCTTTACTGTGATGTAGTCCAATGTGTGTTGGATTAAGTGGCCCTTTTTAAGTGATAGTTAATTTTTAGTGGTTTGCATTTTTTTGGAGTTTTTATCTATTTTTTCAGGACATGTAGTGATGCTTGCTCTAATAATCAAAAATAAACTATTTCAAGAAAGGGGCAAACTAAAGTTTGGTATTTTTTCCTTTAGGGTAACATAGTATTGGAAAGGTTCTCCACAAATTCTACAATGTTTTAGTATATATGTCCAATGGAGGAAAATAATAACAGGTAGAAGGTGACAAGTAAAAATAGTAACCAGCCTAATGAACAGTCTTTTATTTAAAAAGAGACATGAAACATATTTGTTTTCATGCATTTAAAATTGCATGCTTTAGACCAGGGGTCACCAAACTTGGTCCTGGAGGGCCGACCCAGGCCTGGATTTGTGGATATCCTTGCTGCAAACAGGTGAGTCAATCAGGATGGCTGAAGAAACAAGATTCTCACCTGTTTGCAGCAAGGATATCCACAAATCCAGGCCTGGTGCGGCCCTCCAGGACCGAGTTTGGTGACCCCTGCTTTAGACATTACCAAAGTTTTGCATGAAAATAAAACCTTTATAAAAAAAAGTCATTAAAATCAACAGGAATTACATAGAACCTATGCATGCCTGACAAATAAGTGACTCATACAGTTATACTGTTGTTTTTTAGTCATTAAGTCATGTCCGACTCTTGGTGACAATATGGACCACAGCTCGCCAGGCACATCTTGTCTCTGGTTGTGCTAATCCATAAGGTTTTCTTGGCAAACATACTGGAGTGGGTTGCCAGTTCCTTCTCCAGTGGACAGTGATTTATTTGACCTCTCTGCTATGACCTGTCCATCTTGTGTGACCCTACATGGTATAACTCACAGCTTCATTGAAGTACACAAGCCCCATCACCACGACAAGATAGCGATCCAGAAGGGGTCCTGATACATCAGAACAAGTAAAACATAAATAATGTTCTACTGTAGGGGAACCAAACTGAGCTGATGTCTTTTAATGATTAGTGTAAGTGCATGACATCACATTTACCTGAAGTCACCGGTCACCCCTTATTGAATACTCATTAGTTTACAAGGACACATCCTTTAGAAACAGAAGTTGCAAAAAAATGCCTGAAGTAAAAAAATAAAAAAAACAGTAATATAGTTGTTGTGTGTGCGTAACGCTCACAACATTGCGCAATGGGGGAGAGGGAGGGAGAGAGGAGAGGGAGGGAAGGAGAGAGAAGGAATGGGGGGGTGAGAAGGAGATGGAGGGAGAGAGAGAGAGTGAGGAGGAGGAGAGGGAGGGAGAGAGAGAGAGAGAGAGGAGGGAGAGAGAGAAAGAGGAAGGGAGAGAGAGGAAGAGATAGAGAGAAAGGAAGGGAGAGAGGAGGGGGGAGAGAGAGAGAGAATAAGAGAGAGTGGGGAAGAGAGGAAAGGAGAGAGAGAGAGAGAAAGGGAGAGAGAGAGAAAGGGAGAGAGAGAGAAAGAGGAAGGGAGAGAGAGGAAGAGATAGAGAGAGAGGGGGAGGGAGAGAGAGAATAAGGGAGAGGGAGAGAGAGAATAAGGGAGAGAGTGAGAAGGAATGAGTGAGAGAGAGAGGAAGGGAAAGAAAGGAATGGAGAGAGAAGAGGGGGAGAGAGAGAGAGAAGGAGAGAGAGTGAGAAGAAGGGAGAGAGAGAAGAAGAGAGAGATAGATAGAAGAGGGAGGGAGAAGGAGGGAAGGAGAGACAAGAAAGGAGGGGGAGTGAGGAGAGAGAGTGAGAAGGAGAGAGAGGGACGGAGGGAGAGAGAGAGAAAGGAAGGAAGGGAGAGAGAGAGAGAGGGAGAGAGATAAGAGGAAGGGAGAGGGGGGGTGAGAGAGAAGGAGAGAGAGAGAGAAGGGAGAGAGAGAGAGAGAGATAGAAGGAGGGAGAGCGAGAGAGGGGGCACACAGAGAGAGAATGTGTACAGAGAGAGGGAGAGGGCGCAGAGAGAGAGAGAGAGAGAGAGAGAGAGAGAGAGAGAGAGGGTATACAGAGAGAGGGCACACAAACAGACAGAGGACACAATGTTTAAGACAATATTATGCCATGATTTATGACGGGGAAGCGACTAGCAGTCAAATAAAAATGAAACTAACCACAACGACCCTCTAATCTACAGATGAAAAATATTTACAAATTAGCATTACAATTTGTACACTTACAAGATACTGTATCCTTAAATCTGCATTGATTATTTCCAAGTGTTATGTTAAATTTTCAAGAAAAGCAAATGAGTTTTAAATTCCAGTAGCATCATTAAACTGGAGCAGAAACAGCTATTATGCTGTAAGCAAAAAATTACATCATTTTCAACATTTTATTGTATCGGTCTAATTAACTCTCAGTATCACATGACCTCTGCTTTTCTCTGAATATGAGTGTTTTTGATGCAATAAAATCAATAACAAAATGTAAAGTAGTGTTTTATTACCTTTTTGTCTTTGCAATTAGCTCTGGGCAATTGATCCGAGATTCCAATTTACAATCTCCAATATAGTTGAGTGTGTACTGAAACTTCTGAATGGACATAATATAATTGGCAAATTGGAGGTAAAATCGTTATGTCGCTATATTCTGTTCTTAAGAATGTATACAGTTTGCATTTTACTAATACATTTTGTCTAATAGCGTGGAAAAAAACAAATTAGCTAGTTATATGAAAGGAATGCTATAGGTAAAAATATAACAAGGTTACCTGATTCATTTTATATACTTATATGTAACTTTTATATAAAATGTACACTTAATTTACTTCTAAAAACTCCCAGAACAACAGATTCTCAGTTTCTCAGCTCTTTCTTCCTGTTCACTCCCAGGTATGCTGCCCTTTTTTCACATCTGTGGTCATTTATTATTCACTGATAATTAAAGTTGGTTTCTTTTGCCTATAATGACACTAAATGTGTATAAACTGATCATTATATACAATGTTTTCTTATGGGATCCTTTAGTGCTCATAAAATAGGTTCCATTTACATAATTAATAACTGGATATTAAAAGATAACAACAACATTTTTTTAAGATAAATATTTCAATATAACTTTTACATCTTATATTTGAACTTTAATGTTTCAGTCCTCAGCAGATATGTGTAACTGGTAGTGGATTTGCCCAGGAGGCTATATTTATAGGAGTTTTTAGTTGTTTCATTCCATGCAGTGGCCCGAAAAAAAATTAGGACAGCCTCCTGGGTGGAACACCTTCTAGGCACCTAACACAGGATAGAAAGAAGCAGCTCTGCTAGGCTCTGAAACACAAACGCTTAAACTCAAGTTTTAAAAATACGTTGAGTGCTAATATGCAAATACACATACAAGATATATTCTAATGTATGAGCACAGTGAGTGAAATTAAGATTTGTGGTATGGCCCCTCCACCAAAGAGGGTAAATCTTATATATTAAAGGCCAAAGTGAATCCCGCTAGCTATGCTTCTCCGCAATCCCGAAAACGTTGTGAAAGAACCGCTACGAGTGACTGTCGCACGACAATGCCGAAAAGAACGGCACAAATCTCCATTGATTTTTGCACTGGCAAAACATTATGAGTTACTCCGTTAGACTTTTACCCCAAACCATATGCTGATAAGACTTTATGGATCACTCGCAAAGCAGAAAAAAATATTACGAGTACCAAAGATCACACAATTAGTTTTAAAATCCTTGCGGAGTGCCAGAGTAACAGTTAAAAAGACAGTATAGAACCAAAAAACAATAAAAAATGATGACATTTAAACATTAATTTAAATTAATACAAAAATATGACAATGTATTATTATGTCTGTTTCATTATATAACATCAAGTGTAACATACAACCCAGGGGTTAATACATTTCAGGAAACCAAATGGACTAGGAACAAATGCTCTAATGCATTGTCTATATATAATATATAAACACAAAATAAAAGAAAATGCATATATCAAAGCGATAAATAAAATTGTCACAACTATTTAATCTTAAATAGTATAAATAATTAACATAGAATATATTTTTATATATAAATATAATTGTTTCTTGCTGCAGTTGAGGCACTTGGTTTTACTTATTATAATAATGATGATGTTCTGTTTTTCTATTGGTTGCTAGAGATGTGTCTCATCCGTAAAGCTTGGTTTGGATACTCCCAACACTGAAATTTGATAAGGCAGGATTTACGGTACGATATTGTAGGGGAGCTAAAATCACATATAATAGCTGTCAAACTGCGAGTCGTCACGAACTCGCGAAGCGAGGGGCCGCATTTGCCGAAGGTGGAGGCTCCAACGTTAGCTGCAATGAGCCGATTCGCAAGGGGCCGCATTTGCGGAGGTGGAGGCTCTACGGCGCCTTACTCGAGGTTACAAACAGCAAAAGAAGCAGGACTTTGAAAAAAAATATAACACACAATGCCGAAATACGAACTTACACAAAAAAATACGAGCAAAAATACGAAATTAACGTCTGTAACGTAAAAATACGAAATTAACGGCCGTAACGCGGACACAAACAATAAAAACACTTAAAAAAACAAAAAAATTAAAAAGTAAGTACACACACAGCATGGGGGGACAGCAACGACATCTGCCAGTGAGGTTGCACCTCAATTAAGGTCTAATTTAAGGAGTTTTGGAACTTGAAAATCGGCTAAGCAAGAAAAAAAATGGTGGCCGAAAAAAATTAAAACAAGGCTACACGACCCAAAACCCACAAATAACAGCCAGGCACTTACGACTTTTGCCAAGGACGTACAAGGTACAAAAATGCAAAATTACTAGGTCGCAAAAATATGAACTTAACGCAAAAAAACATTAAAAACACACAAAATACAAACACAAAAAAAAAAATAAAAAAAAAACACACAGCAAGGGGGACAGCGAGGACGTCTGGGAGTCAGGTTGCACGCAAATCTAAGTCCACTTTACAGAGTTTAGACACCTGAAAATCCCCTAAGCGAAAAAATGGCCGCCGAAACAAACGAAAAAGAGGCTACACGACCCCTAAACCCGAAAAACACAGCCAGGCAGATACGACTTTTACACAAACCCGTACGAGGTACAAAATACACTATTAGTAAGGACGCAAAATCATCCACACCCGCGTACCACATACAAAATCGCCGCCATTTTACAACACTCACTTACAAAATACAGAACTACACAGCTAAACAAATGGTTTCCCCTCGCGCACGCAGCCTATTAACACTACACACTGCACACATTGCTGACACTTACACCTCAGCTCCACAACAGTGCAACCCTACACTGTATGCTGCAGGAACATCGAAACAGATTGTTAGCTCTTCAGGATATTGCTTCCTGCATATATTAATTACAAATACGTAAAGTATATTAATTTATGATTTCATTAATTAATAAATTATCATAAAAAATACAGAAAAAAAACACACCACAGTATCGCAATAAACGACAAAGGCCTTCACCGTGCGCTCACAAGGAGCGCCAACGGTGCTCATAGGACACAAAACACACCAGGGGAGAGGCTTGCAATAAGCACCAAAAGGAGATCAGCTCGAACCTTACAATGAGCGCAAAAGCGCCTCTGATAACAAAAAATACACCAACAGAGAGGCTCGCAATGAGCGCCAAAACACTTACTGTCTGTGGCAAACAGCATTACCTGCTTTACAATTTTATTGCCCCGTCATTTTTGACGGGCAAGTCGCTAGTTTAATATAAAAGTGCAATGTGGGGGGGGGGGAAGCTACCACAGTCCATTTATGACTAAAGTTTGTCAAAGCTTTATTTCTATTACTAGCGACTTGCCCGTCAAAAATGACGGGAATAACATTTTAAGGCTGGGAATGGTGTATCTTCGTTGCTCATTGCGAGCCCCGCGCTGAGCACCTTTGGCGCTCATTGCAAGCCTCTCCCTTTGTCTACTGTATGCGCTCATCGCGAGCTCCTCGCTGAGCGCCTTTGGTGCTCATTTTGGGTCTAACAATGAGCGCCTTGGGCGCTCCATTGCGAGCCTCTCCTCCCGTCTACTTTACGGGCCTCACGATGAGAGGCTTCGGCGCTCATCCCGAGCCCATCTATACCAGGCCTCGTTAACCTGCAAGTTTAGTGCTTGGGAATGCCAGGTGTCTCTTTCCACCATCTCCCCCCTGTCCCTTCCCTGTGTCTTTCTCCTCTATGCGTCTGCTGAATGTTTGCGTTACGCGTGGTGCCTGCCGTTGGTTTTATTTTCAAAGTCCCGCGTGCCTGGCATTGTTCAGCCTTGTTTTGATCACATATGAGAATTTTTTAATTTTTTCGGCCACCATTTTGTTTTTTTGGTTAGATGATTTTCGATCGATGAAAAAACTCCAAATATGGCTCAAATTCACTTCAACCTCACTTCCAGGCATCTTGGCTCTCCCCCTGTGCTGTGTGTAAGTGTTTTTTTTTTTTTTAATGATTTGTCTTTTTGTGGGGGGTCTTTTGAGTTACGCCCTTGAAACAATTCCGGCTGCTAAATTAGTAAACTGCGTGCCTTGCGATCAGCGGCAAAGTGCTCTGTTTTTCGAAGGTGATCGCAGCCATTGACATGATTGCTTTCTGTGATCATGTCTAGGCTGTTTTAAAGTCCTGCGGGCCTTCGGATCTCCTTGCAGCCTTACTCCCGCAGGCCTCGCTCATCGCGAGCCCTACATGAGAGACTTCGTTGCTCATTGCAGCCTAAGTCCGGCACCTTTGGTGCCGGTGTGCAAGGCGTGCAGCGCTCAGCCTTCAGACCTCAGCGCAGCCCCGCAACTGAGTCCGTCGCTTTGCGAGGGCTGCAAGTGACCAACATCACAAACATGACCAACATTCGTCAGATCCATCAATATATATGTGATTATTATTATCACAAATAATAGTTGTCAAACTACGAGACGTCGTCACGCTTTGCGTAGTGCGTACAACTTGAGGCAATGAGCACCGAAGGCGCTCATCGCTTGTGAACCTTACGTAGCGAGGCGAGCCTTTAACTGGGAGCACTTAGGTGATGAGCGCCAAAGGCGTTCATCGCCTGCGAGCCTTGTGTAGCAAGGCGAGCTGTTAAGGCACTAAAACTCGCAGCACAAATCAAAGAGCACTGAAGGCTCTCATTGCCTGTGAGCCTCGCAAAGCGAGCAGTGAAGGCAATGAAACACGTGGGACTTAGCCACCAAACACACAAAGGAGCACCAATCACACATTGAAACACGGGGGACTTCCCTCTTCAAACACTTCGTAAACGCGGGATCGCCTTAGGCTGCAAGCAGTTGACCAACGCTGGACTTAGAAAAAAAAATACGAGACACAGGACTTAGAAAAAGAAAAACGAGATAATACGAACTTAATGGCCAAACCGTGCAAACCAAAAAACATCACACACAGCATGGCGGGACAGCCAGGACGTCTGGGAGTGAGGTGGATTTGGCCAAGTTTTGGCACTCCAAAATCGAATAAAACGACAAAAAAAAAAAAAAATACAGATAGATATATCTGTCTTTGTGATGAGTGCCGAAGGTGCTCAGAGGAGCAAAAGTACACGAGAGGAGAGGCTCGCAATGAGCGCCGAAGCTCCTCAGAGTAGAAAAAGCCTTACATTCTGTGGCAAACAGCATTGCAATGGCTTCACATTTTATTCCCCCGTCATTTTTGACGGGCAAGTAGCTAGTTATTAATAATAATAAATATCATTATGGTCTGATATATAAAATAAACTATTTTGGAGCTACACTCAACAGGCAACTTGTTTCCAAAAGGTAAAAAAAAATACAGCCTCTAATTTATATTGGTCCATGAAACTGATCAATGCCTCTTGTTCGCCTGCTTCTGAGTGAAGCAAAAGTTTCAGAAGTAGAGACTTTTTAATCAATAAGACGCATGAGGACATGTATTTAAATAGAGTACCCATGTTCCATAAGTGAGCAGTGAGACATGAAATTAAACAGTAAGTGATTTTCCGTTACAGACGCCATCCCCAACTGTTCCTCGGATCCTCCGGTGACATCGCGATGACTCTAAACAGATAAATTCACAATAAACGGTGCTTAGCAAACAGAATTGATTATCAATTCCCGTCTCTAGCTTATAACGAGCATTGTATCAAACTACCTAAACCCACTGTCTATTTAAAAAAAAAAATAAGTGCGTATAATCACTATTATTTAAAGCTTTATCATGCGGTTTTAAATATATATAATTTACTAGAGTTACAAATTGAAATAGTTTTCTTCTCACTTTTCCATTATTCTTAAACTGAGTTTTGTTTTATTAAGAACATTATTGGGATGGACTGAAGAACACCCCCTTAGGCAGTTCAGACTAGACTAGAATCTTGGTTGTGGAAGCACGTACAGTAACTTGAGCTTAAAGATAAAGGGTTCCCTTAGTATTAGGTGTAGGTGTCAAATAATTAAAAAGGGGGGTTGGAGTTTAACCCTTCCATACACACAAAATGCATCTCAATTAAGCCAATGGTGCATAGAGTTGGACTTAAATATTTCATTTTAAGGATGCAATAAAAAATGGCAAGCTCTTCGATAGTGGCTGAAACCAATCCAGCCAATACATTTTCTATTATTAATTTTATTTATATTACAGAATAAAACAGAGAACATATATAAACTGTAAGGAGTATGATATGAGAGAGCCATGGGTGTTGCAATGATTTTAAAATAATTATTTGAACTAAATAAAAAAATATTGCAAAAAAAAATAATCTGATATTTTTATAATAAAGTGAGAAGAAAAAGACGGGCGAGGGGGCAGCAAGGAGATTTGCAGAAATAGAGTCAAGATATGATGAGGTAGTGGATTCGAAATTTGGTTGTGTCTTGTGTAAGAAAATGGTGAACTTTAGCAATGGTTTTAGGTGAAAATGGCAACATTTAATGATTGATTTTTTATATTTGAGGAACGAAGGAGAGTGCAGGGTCCAATAGAACCCAAGATAACGGGTCTGGGTGGTGGGCATGGTGATGGCAATGTCAACAGTGGCGGGAAGATTAGGAGCTCTGTCTTTGAGATGTTTGAGTTGATGGGTGGACATCCAGGAGGATAGGTTGAACAAGAAGTTAATACCTGAGCAATTAAAAAAAGCTAAACAGCTTTTCCAAATGAATTGAATGCCTCTGCCTGATGGTGGAGCACAGTTTTGATAACTGGCATCACTGTTTTTATCATTTTGAATTTTTGGGGGATTACATTTTGGATCTCACTTGACGGTAAAGAGGAGCAAAGGAATGAATGTTTAGACGGGGAGTCGCCTTCCATTAAACCATCAAGTAACTCAATTCTGTCCTTTTGTCCCTTTCAAAAAGATTCACCAGCACTCGATTTAGCAAAGAACTTTGTTCAATGTTGTCTGTTTCTGTTTTCTTACATTTTGTGACCAACATTTGGATATAGGAGCATTTTTGCCTAAAAAACGTGACTAATATTAGATTTGACGAATATAGGGGCTGATGAATATAGATGGTCCACTCAATTTTTTTCTATTCTACGGTTTTACTGCAGCAAAAAAGAGACTTAACGACTCTGATCAGGACAGCCTCTAGGGCAGATCCTCTTACTCCTGAAAATTTGATTGGAGAGAAGAATATCTGCTGAAGTTCAAATGTAAGTTTGTAAAAATGACACAGATTTATTTTCAATCAATTAATTATTCAAGTAACAAATGAACCCTACTCTATGAGCATTACAGGATTCCTTTAATTGCTTTTGATAAACCCCAGCCCATAAGATCATTTCTCCCATAAGATTATTCAAGTCCAGAAAGGACAGGAGTTTAAATCCCAATCCGTATAATGCTGGACTCGGAACACATTATGAATCGGGCTAATTTAGGCTCTCACCATATGCTGAACAAGTATAGGATTATGCATGGATCGTATTTACATGTGTATCCGTGTAGCTCCGGCCCCTTTGAAGCCCACCATCTGTCAGGTGTTTAGGAATATGGGTCAGGGCTCTGATCAGTTAGGAGAAAATGCTGAGAGCAGATGGAGAACTTGTCACCATTAACCAGAGAACATCTGTCCTTAGCCCTGATCTTATCACTTTGAAGTATTGTATTAGCAAGAGAGATAAGGAGGTGACATGTTTCCCGATCCACACTGCGGCGTCAGATCAAGGATGTCTCCGGATTTAATTCTGATCTATGACGGGACATTTATGCAAAGCAAATACATCAGATTTAATGCCGTGTTAGACCAGCTCAGCTAAAAGATAAATAAAAGCGAATAGAGACAGAATATTTTAAGCGCTATTAATTAATTTGCAGGAAAAAGGCAAAAAAGGAATCAGAAAATGCTTACGCTGGTATCTACTACCAATAAACTGTATTCCCAAATGTTGTGTGTGGGCATTAATCTGAATTGTTAAGGATTGTGTTTCTAATGTTTGTTTTGTTTGTTTGTTTATTGTTTATCTAAAAGACTGTTGGCAACTTTGTATGTTATCCTTTTTAAAGGGAACACTGCACATCTGGGCTAGACTAACATAAGCATCTGATAAAGCAATGAACATAACAAACATTTTAGAGAAAATCATAATATACAGTGGATAAAAAAAGTCTACATACCCCTGTTAAAATGTCAGGTTTCTGTGCTGTAAAAAAATGAGACAAAGATAAATAATTTCAGAACTTTTTCCACCTTTAATGTGACCTATAAACTGTACAACTCAATTGAAAAAAAAAAAAACTTTTAGGTGGATAGAAGAAAAAAACAAATAATGTGGTTGCATAAGTCTGCACACCCTCTTATAACTGGGGATGTAGCTGTGTTCAGAATTAAGCAATCACATTGCAAATTGTGTTAAATAGGAGTCAGCATACATCTGCCATCATTTAAAGTGCCTCTGATTAACCTCAAATAAAGTTTAGCTGCTCTAGTTGGTCTTTCCTGAAATTTTCTTAGTCGCATCCAACAGCAAAAGCCATGGTCCACAGAGAGCTTCCAAAGCATCAGAGGGATCTCATTGTTAAAAGGTATCAGTAAGGAGAAGGGTACAAAAGAATTTCCAAGGCATTAGATATACCATGGAACACAGTGAAGACAGTCATCATCAAGTGGAGAAAATATGGCACAAAAGTGACATTACCAAGAACTGGAGCTCCCTCCAAAATTGATGAAAAGACGAGAAGAAAACTGGTCTGGGAGGCTACCAAGAGGCCTACAGCAACATTAAAGGAGCTGCAGGAATATCTGGCAAGTACTGGCTGTGTGGTTCATGTGACACCAATCTACCGTATTCTTCATATGTCTGGGCTATGGGGTAGAGTGGCAAGACGAAAGCCTTTTCTTACGAAGAAAAACATCCAAGCCAGGCTACATTTTGCAAAAACACATCTGAAGTCTCCCAAAAGCATGTGGGAAAAGTTATGGTCTGATGAAACCAAGGTTGAACTTTTTGGCCATAATTCCAAAAGATATGTTTGGCGCAAAAACAACACTGCACATCACCAAAAGAACACCATACCCACAGTGAAGCATGGTGGTGGCAGCATCATGCTTTGGGGCTGTTTTTCTTCAGCTGGAACCGGGGCCTTAGTTAAGATAGAGGGAATTATGAACAGGTCCAAATACCAGTCAATATTGGCACAAAACCTTCAGGCTTCTGTCAGAAAGCTGAACATGAAGAGGAACTTCATCTTTCAGCATGACAACGACCCAAAGCATACATCCAAATCACCAAAGGAATGGCTTCACCAGAGAAGATTAAAGTTTTGGAATGGCCCAGCCAGAGCCCAGACCTGAATCCGATTGAAAATCTGTGGGGTGATCTGAAGAGGGCTGTGCACAGGAGATGCCCTCGCAATCTGACAGATTTGGAGAGTTTTTGCACAGAAGAGTGGGCAAATCTTGCCAAGTCAAAATGTGCCATGCTGATAGACTCATACCCAAAAAGACTGAGTGCTGTAAAAAAAATCACAAGGTGCTTCAACAAAGTATTAGTTTAAGGGTGTGCAACCATATTATTTTATTTTTATATTTTTTCTGAAATTATTTATCTTTGTCTCATTTTTTTACAGCACAGAAACCTGACATTTTAACAGGGGTGTGTAGACTTTTTATATCCACTGTATATCTCAAGTTTTTCCTAATTTACAAATAAAAACATCCACAGTCCTGGGAAAAAACGGACACTTTGCTTGTGTGAAGTAGAAAGATTTGATCACACACAGAACGGTTATTCCAACTATTTTTATAGAACTCTAATTTCTGCTATATTGCTGTTTTATTTCAATTAAAATAAATTTCACATCACTGGAAAATATCAGTTAACAGCTTTGGCCTTATGAACTGAGACGTAATAATTAACTGAAAGGTTTGGAGACTAATAACACACTGTATTAGTCACAATATTGCGTTAGCAGTAAGATTGGATAAAATACAAGCAGGGATTATTAACTTAATAGACTCCACATTTTATTGGTTGGGGAATTTCATGACAGCAACATAAGCCAGGACATGTTTTAAACGGTTCTGCTTTTCTCACAAAATCTGAATTAATAGATTGATGGTGTTTTACAACCGATATAATCTGTCATTCAAAATAAGTATACAATTATTTAGATACATTTTGTTTGCAACAATTCACCTTGCCTGTTGATGTTAGGAATATACATGATAACCACAAACAAGGGTCTTTACTCATTATCCTCTTCTGTGGGTGAAGCTAGAGCTGAAAAATACGTTAACCTTTCCAGGAGAGCTATTATATGCAGTAGGAGTTCTGGATTAGCACTTGGTTTTTTTTGATCATCCAGCAAACTGTGCTCCATCCTAGTACTCTTCCGGTTCCAACTATTGATTATCAATCTGCAGGATCTCTCAAGTGCTTCTCAGTTCCTAATTATTTACTTTTATATTCTTTACTAGGAACTTGCCAGTCAAAAATGACAGGATTAAAATTGTAAGGCTGGTAATGCTGTTTGCCACACAGTGTGAGGCTTTTGGTCCTTTGAGCACCTTCGGCGCTCATTGCGAGCAACTCCCCCTGTGTACTTCAAGTTTCTTGCTTTGCACTGGTCACCTTTTTCGCTCATTGCAAGCCTCTCCTGCTCGCAGTGCTCATCGTGAGCCTTTCCTCTCGCCTACTATACAGGCCGCTCATTGCAGGGTTCGTTAACCTGCAAGTTTAGTGCTTGGGAATGCCATGTGTCTCTTTCCAGCATCTCCTCCCTGTCCCTTCCCTGTGAGTTTCTCCTCTGTGTGTGTTCTGAATGTTTGCGTGGCGCAGGGTGACTGCCGTTGGTTTTATTTTCAAAGTCCTGAGTGCCTGGCGTTGTTCGTGTGTGTTACGGTCTTCAGCGTTGTGTATTTTGTATGTTTTGCGAGCCTGGCATTGCTGAGCCTCAATTTCATGTTGTTTCTGAAATTTTCAGTTTTTCGTCCGTCATTTTTTCCCTTTCTTCAGCGATTTTCGAGTTACCAAAAACGCCAAATATGAGTGTAATTCGCTTGCAACCTCACTCCCAGGCTTCCTGTGTTTCCCCCTGTGCTATGTGTGAGTATGTTATAATTTTTTGTACATTTTTAGTTTTGTTTTGGTGGGTTTTTAGAGTTACGCGCTTGAACAGTGCTGCGCCGCTGGCTAGCCTCGCTTCTCAAGGCTCACAAGTGTGACGGCGCCGCTGGCTGCAATGAGCGCCACAACTATATATGTGATATGCTTCAGTCTATGCTTACATCATCTTCTAGGTTGCTACCTTGTTGTGGTGAAGGGGCTTGTACTGAAGCTATGAGCTGCATCAACTAGGGTCACTCAAGATGGACAGGTCATAGAAGACAAATCACGGTCTACTGGAGAAGGAACTGGCAAGCCACTCCAGGGTCTTTATCAAGAAAACCTTATGGATAAGCACAACCAGACACATGATATGCCAGGCATGCTGCTTCCATAGTGACAGAGAGTCGGACACGACTGAATGAGAATAACCTGCTTACGCAGAAACAAGCCTACCTGTGGCTAACAGCTTCCATATTGTATGTTCTTAATACTACCTTCTTGCTTGGAGTGTAATGGCGTGTGTTGTACTATTGTTTATATATATTCATGAGTGTAGGAACAGGGGGAAAGGAGTGAGTGGTATTGGTTGCCACAAATAATAAGTCAGATAAAATTTAAGCATCAGACACCACCCCTGCACCCCCTGAAGAATAGGAAAAATGAATGCCATGCAGCTTACATACATTAGCAGTGTTTGCTTTAATTAAGATTTTACCCAAAATACTTGTTCCTGACAAGACAGTTAATGGTATTAGTTGGGTCGATAGTTCACAAATATATGACATTATTCCTAAACTACATTGGTTCATATGTTTGTTTCACTTTAATTGTCAGTTTTGTTTTTAAGCAGTCCCTGTTTGATTTTTTATTTTCTTTACTTATCATTTATTCACTTATAACTTTTGAAATGTATAAAATGTGCACTCTTAAAGGAACATTGTATAAGGTTATTTCATTAATCTTATCCTCCATTTAATTATGATATAAAATTTACTTCTAAGAATCCCTGTGGAATAACAGATTCTTGCCTTCTGGAGCCTTACCCATTCCTCCTGTTCTTGCTCATGCATGCTGTTGTGTTGCACAGCTGTGACCTTAAGCTAAACCCCCGGGGGGGGGGGGGGCATTCCATTACCAGAGTCTCATACTGCTTTCGAACAGACAGTGACATGTTGTGTGTCTGAGCATCATGAGATACTGATTATGGGAAACCTTTTTCCTATGAGGGTGGCCTTAGGTGCAATGTGACAGCTATTATAATCAAGAACAGGAAGAAAAGGGGAGTCTTCAGTAGGTGAGAATCTGTTACTACAGGGGCTTCCTAAAAGTAAGTGAGGTGATAATTAAATTGAGAAGGATAAAATGAATTAAGCTAGATAAAAAAAAATGTATAACACTAAAAATGCCTCCCCTTCCTGATCGCTACCTTGTTGTGGTGAAGAAGCTTGTGAACCTCAATGAAACTGTGAGCCATACCATGCAGGGTCATCCAAGATGGGCAGGTCATGGCAGAAAGGTCAGATAAATCGTGGTCCACTGGAGAAGGAACTGGCAACCCACCCCAGTATCTTTGCCAAGAAAAACATATGGATAAGCACAACCAGAAACAAAGACAGATGTGAGTGGCGTGCTGTGTCCATATGGTCACTAAGAGTCGGACACAACTCAAGGATTGAACAACAACAACCAAAGTCTGTTTAAGTGTTAAACAGAAAAATATGGGCTATTTGCCTTTCTTATTGTACGACTCATCCAGATAATAATATCTCTGCTGTGTTTTTTAATTAAAGACAATCCATTGTTTTGAATGACTTGGATTGCGATGCTGGGAACATATTTCTCTGAATGCATTACCAGATGTTGCCTTTATCACCTGTCTAATATGCACACTCTTTGTGCTTTTGCTTTCCAATCCGCAGCCTCCTCACAGCCTGAGATTGAGTCCTTCGCTTGATATATACAGGTTCTCCAGAGCTTTGTGATCAGTTAATTAAAACTAGATAATCCCTATGATTTCAATGCTTTGAAAGGTCAAGGCAAACTTAATATGGAAATACTTGCTCCGATGTCAATCACACGGGCGCTCTGCGATATATATCTGATTGTGTTTCTTGTCGAGTGCAGATCAACAGACTTATGAGTCAATCAAGCATGCCACAGCTTTAGTGAAAGGTTTTAAAGGGACTCTTTAAGGATTGTTTTTTATAAATGTTCTGGAACCTCCCCCTTTCTTTCTGTTTTCTTTCATGTAGGCTGCCATGTCGCACAGCTGCACATTCATATAATTTCTCTTTTCAATTTTAACTAATGTATTACACTCACCAATCGAATCTGACTTCAATCAACTATAATAGTTGTCGTAATTGCGAGTTTGTCGGTAACGTTATGTTAAAAAGCCGTAGGCCTTTGTCGCTCATCGCTAGGCTCTCAATAAAGACTCCTCCATTTTTTTTTTCAAGGATGTAACTCGGAAGCCGTTGGGAGAACGCCAAAAGATGCCAATGGAATAGAAAATTCGCTTGCAACCTCACTTATGGGCTCCCTGCCTCCTCCTTTGGCGCTGATCGTGAGGTGGAGGGGGCGGAGCCGCGCATTGTGTGGCAAACAGCATTGACAGGCTTCAAATTATATTGTCATCGTTTTTGACGGGCAAGTTGCTAGTGTATAAAGAAAGAATTTTATTTACATAATTGAAGTGTTTTACCTCTACGTAAACAAGAGGAGAGACTAGCGTGATGGGCCCCCCTCCCAGAGCAGGGCCCTGGTGCATTGGCAGTAGCTCCGCCCCTGTTTATTATGTCACCCAAGCAAAATCAAACATTTCCTGACCAAAAACATGACCATGTTCACCTTTTACACAGGATATTATGTACGAGGGAACTATTACTTAGTATAGAAACTTTAAGCCATTTTTAACCCTAGCCATGCCTTCATGGTTGCAACAGTCCCAACTCCCAAGTGGCCATGACACAATACTGTAAACAACACAGTATTAATTATTGCCAGCCTGGACTCCATAACATTTTAACCATTTTACGTCCAGTCGTCCTCCTGGGCATAACAGAAGATCTTTTTCAACAATTTATGCTTTTTATATCCAACCTTCACGATCTGTAAATAACAACCAATTGTACTTTTATTTATTTGTTTGTGTACTTTTCATTTCTGCCACAAGTGAGACCTTTGCTGTGTCCCATTAAAGTCAATTCGAGATCTTCAAATTAATCTATACATTTGGGACCAAAAGGGTCCTATATAAATCCCTGCATGGGTTAACAATCACTATAAATGAAGAATCAATACAAACAATTATGTGATATTAATTATATAAACTAATAAAGAGCACATTTGGGCAGGAACATGTCATAATAAGAAAAAAAATGGATTGCTGCCTCAGTTGGTTCCTTCTGTTTCTAAGTGTAGTTCTTCCGAATAGTACATTTCTAAAACTAGGTCTGCAGGAACCAAAAAATATCTGGGGTAGAGTTGTGTCCGACTCTCCGTGACCCAATGGACCACAGCATGCCAGGCACATCTTGTGTTATCCATAAGGCTTTCATGTCAAAGATACTGGAGTGGGTTGCCAGTTCCTTCTCCAGTGGACCGTGACTTATATAAAACAAACCATATAATCTGGGGGGGTGATTTGCCTCCCTCTCCTCCGGTTCCTACGCCCATGTCTGTAGTAATTACAAATTAAACCACAAAATACAAAACAAAAGGTATATTGTTATTCTTCTAGTTCAGTCGTTAATGTAATTAATAACATGCATAATATTAGCAGCGCCGTCTAATTGAATGTAAAGGGTTCCAAGGACACCTTCTGTACACGGAGCTTCTCAGACAATGGATTTGTGATACAATGGCTTCAATGAGACGTTAAAATGAACATAAGATAATAAGCTGCTGAGAAACATTATATTTCCAGAGTGTCTCCATCAGAGCCTTAAGATCTCCCTCCCTCCTTGTGGATTACGCTCTTGACATTTTCCTTTGACACACGGGTGTATAAATCACACTCTGTTTGGAATTCAAAAGACCAGACGTCTTCAAATTATCCAAAACATGTTGCAAGGAATTGACGCATTTTCAATGTATAAATGGAGTATTAAAAGGATTTTTTTTTCTTTTGTTGCATCAGAAACCAGGTATTTGATAATGTATCACTATGTGTTTTTTTTATTTTTTTATTTACAAAATCAGAAAAAACAGTTCAAATATTTAACTGGGGGCTTGCCTCTGTCAGCCAATGAGCAGTAAGGTAAATGTATAAACCATGCTAATCTGTCAGTAAAAGAGCCGTACACGTACTCTGCGCATTGTTAGTTTTATTTAAAGGTATCTAGAAGTTTCCTGGATTATGAAGCATCTGATAAAGTAGCATCAGTAGTGTATGAAAACACTTTTTTTGCATGAAAAACAATCTCAAAATAATAATCACATTTCTTCAGTTTTCAGACACTTGATTTTGGAAAGGAATGTCCCTGAAAACATTAGCATAAAATTAATAATTTGGTGCGGCCAATCAGGGACAGCTAAAACATTGTTGCAATGTCTGGTATTCAGCCTCTGCAGCAAAGCATTATGGGATGTGTAGTCTTTGTTTCCTACCACAATAAGGCAGCTTCAGGAAGTGCTGCTCTGAATCTCTGTACTGTGCTGCTGTTGGCTTGAAGGTTATTATAGGGTTAAAAAAACATACTTGAATGCAGTGTTTCTATTGGATAGTACAAGGTACCTATGGAGGCACCTCTGGGGGTGTGGAAATCACTTTTTTTTTTTAAATAAATAAATCTGTGTGTGTATAGAATGATTACGTGTAATGTGTGCATCTTATATTAGCCGTATGTGTTAGATTAGATGCAGTCACACACATGAAAGCTCCCAGATACATGTAATATTTTTTTTTTTATGTAAACCTTGCTAATGTATAACGCGCACTCTTTTAAATGCATGAAAAAAAAAAGAATCGAGTTCCATGTCACTTTAAATTACTATTATTCTGTTTTTCAATAAAGTATATATTGATTTTGGTATAATCGGAGCATTCCCAGCAGCCTCTCTGTTCAATATTAACAAGCTGCATTTGGGGAGATGTAATAACTTCTAGCCTAAAATTCGAACCACCAATAAAATGTGGCTATAAATATGTATATCTATTAAAGCAACTCTTTCGCTCTATATTAAACATGTACTACACCTGAAAAATATGTTTAATATAAAAAATAGAGCCTTTTTTATTTATTAACTTTAATATATAATTATGCAGCAGTGGAAGCTGTCATTCTGAATATGCTGATCTGCTTCCAAAGATGGGAGGAGACATTGATAAAACGGCAATCTGCTGCAATGGAAATGTGGCAGCTGAAAATGCAAGTGGTGTCAACCTGGCTAATGGAAAGTTTATTAGTGTACAAAGTAACACCCTCCCGAAGAAGCAGCTGGAGGAAGCAGCTTATGGATATGTAAGTGAGCTGGATTATGAATGCATGAGAATTAGTAGTGTATGAAAACATGTGTTATATAGAAAAGTTCAGTTTACTTACAAAGTTATTTGCACAAAAGTCAAATCCAGTTGTTCACACCCACAGGGCGCTTACATATCGCGGGTGCATACAGGAAATACAGCAGGGTACATATTTTGACCTTTCTGGTACAGAGCACAGGAAGTAACTGTTGCAGTTCTTGTGCTGAGGTGAAGAACTCTCCTCTATCAGATGCATTCTTTGTTGAAACATTTTGCACATTATCAAGCACAAACCACTTAATACACCTCCTCTGACATGGATAGGGGTTAACTAAGCAAAAAAAACAGAAGGTCCATAGAGCCCCCCCCACCCACACACCCTTTTTGCTGAAGGGGTAGTTAAAGGTTCCTGGGTGTTACTAGGTATATTATCCCTGTGTATATATTTACTTTTGTGTATGAGCTCTGTTTTTAATGTCTACAATCAAATAAATAGTCCCCACTGCAGTGTATGCAGCCACAGACTTTGTAGGGCTGGATGTGCAGTGTAGTGTCCTAGCCTATCAGGGGCAACGTCTCAGCAGCATATTGCAGAATGTTGCAGAGAGATGGTCATTTGATTGGTTTGTATGAGACACTTCACAGCAAGTACAGCAGAGGCTGTGCCTTCATGAGCTGCAGAGGGCAGACCCATACAGGGACTATTTGTTTGATTTTAGGCAGTAATAACAGAGCTTCTAAGCTCTTCTTAATAAAATAAAGTACATCAAGTAAATAGATACACAGGGATATTATATACCTAGTAATATCCATATCCCTTTAAGGGTAAAACTAAAAACTAAAGTAAGTAATTACCCTAGACTATTCCATAAGGTGGACATAAAATCTAACCCATGCAGCCCCATCTACAACCTATAGTTTATAATGTGATTAATATGACCAATGCAGTCCCATCTACACCCTATAGTTTATAATGCGATTAATATGACTAATGCAGCACCATCTACACCCTATAGTTTATAATGCGATTAATATGACCAATGCAGCACCATCGACACCCTATAGTTTATAATGCGATTAATATGACCAATGCAGCACCATCTACACCCTATAGTTTATAATGCGATTAATATGACCAATGCAGTCCCATCTACACCCTATAGTTTATAATGCGATTAATATGACCAATGCAGTCCCATCTACACCCTATAGTTTATAATGCGATTAATATGACTAATGCAGCACCATCTACACCCTATAATTTATAATGCGATTAATATGACCAATGCAGCCCCATCTACACCCTATAGTTTATAATGCGATTAATATGACCAATGCAGCACCATCGACACCCTATAGTTTATAATGCGATTAATATGACCAATGCAGTCCCATCTACACCCTATAGTTTATAATGCGATTAATATGACCAATGCAGCTCCATCTACACCCTATAGTTTATAATGCGAATAATATGACCAATGCAGCCCCATCTACACCCTATAGTTTATAATGTAATTAATATGACCAATGCGGTCCCATCTACACCCTATAGTTTATAATGCGATTAATATGACCAATGCAGCACCATCTACACCCTATAGTTTATAATGCGATTAATATGACCAATGCAGCCCCATCTACACCCTATAGTTTATAATGTAATTAATATGACCAATGCGGTCCCATCTACACCCTATAGTTTATAATGCGATTAATATGACCAATGCAGCACCATCTACACCCTATAGTTTATAATGCGATTAATATGACCAATGCAGTCCCATCTACACCCTATAGTTTATAATGCGATTAATATGACCAATGCAGCCCCATCGACACCCTATAGTTTATAATGCGATTAATATGACCAATGCAGCCCCATCTACACCCTATAGTTTATAATGCGATTAATATGACCAATGCAGCCCCATCTACACCCTATAGTTTATAATGCGATTAATATGACCAATGCAGCACCATCTACACCCTATAGTTTATAATGTAATTAATATGACCAATGCGGTCCCATCTACACCCTATAGTTTATAATGCGATTAATATGACTAATGCAGCACCATCTACACCCTATAGTTTATAATGCGATTAATATGACTAATGCAGCACCATCTACACCCTATAGTTTATAATGCGATTAATATGACCAATGCAGCCCCATCTACACCCTATAGTTTATAATGTAATTAATATGACCAATGCGGTCCCATCTACACCCTATAGTTTATAATGCGATTAATATGACCAATGCAGCACCATCTACACCCTATAGTTTATAATGCGATTAATATGACCAATGCAGCCCCATCTACACCCTATAGTTTATAATGTAATTAATATGACCAATGCGGTCCCATCTACACCCTATAGTTTATATTGCGATTAAAATAGCCAAAGAGACATAGCAAAATTGTACGAATAATCAGATTTGGGGGATATTCCATTTGGAGACATTTCTATTTAGAGTAGTGCAGTTTTCGAATGATCTTTTTCCAGGGTCGGAAATGAGGATCAAGCGCTTTAGATGATATTTCTGGATCTAGTACTTTTAAATGAATTTCTATGTTCACTACAATGAAGCCCCAACCCCATTTTAAAAGGGATTTGGGGGCGTAGGAGAATCTATCAACCAATAGGCAGGGGTGGGCATTAGTTACCTGGGGCTGAGGGCATTGGATAAAGGAAACAGGGAGGACAATGGGGACCAAACCCCCCCCCCCCCCTAGATCTTTCAGTGTTTGTGTAGTGAAGCTGTTATGTGGTCCATGTATGTAATAATCTGTATATCGCCCTCCCCACCAGAATGTTCTCAGCCTCTATGTCTTCGTGTCAGGGTTATACTTCTCGATGCAAGCTGCCTACTGGGCATGTGTATGGAAAGGGCGTATGTGTCAAATTCTAAAGAAATCCAATTATCTAAGCTTCCTCTACATACTGTAAGTATGCAACAAACTAACAACACTCAAAGATGTGAAAGAGCATCTTCATGTCAGTAGACTATGCTAGTGAACGGAAGCAATCATGACAGTAATACTTGTCAAGACATAAGGCATGAGGACAAACCAGAGCCAGCAGGGTTTGCATATTTGCTTGCTACTTTCTACCACTGAGAGAAGGAGGGAAAGGGAGGAAGATGCTAAATACCAAAAAAACACATATGAATCAACCAATGACTCCATAAATCCATCTCCCTCCCTTAATTTGGTTAATATTTGTTTATAACTTAGCCTCTCCATTCCCCTCATTAGTATTGTTGCCCTTCTCTGTACTTTTTTTTCCCAGCTCTAAAACGTTCCTTTTTTGAAGTAGTGTCCAAAATTGTCCTCCGTATTTCAAATGAGGATATACTAGGAATTTATACAGTCAGAATTATATTTGCTTCCCTTGTTTTTATACCACTGTTAACACATGCTAATATTTTGCTTGCCTTTGCAGATGCTGCTTGTCATTGAGCACTGTTAAATAGGTGGTTGCCTACACGCCTCCTAAATCCATATTTATCTCTGATACCCCTAGAGTTACTCCATTTAGATGATAAATGTCAGCTTATTTTTCTTTCCTAAATGCGTAATATTTTTATTAAATCTCATCAGCCTATTAACTGTCCTTTCCTCTAATTTATGTAAATCCCTTTGCAGTGAAAGTACATATCTGTATGTGTTTAATTACCATGCACAACTTCATGTGAACAGCATAAAATGGAGACAATAGTTTCCAGTCCTACTTCTAAGTCATTAATAAATATGTTAAAAAGGAGAGGACCTAATACTGAACCCTGAGGAACCCCATTTACCACATTAGTCCAATCTGAGTATGTTAGTATGTTTCATTTTCAATCCATGTACATATATTTGGATTTCTGTTTGCCCCTTATAATTATGTTTTTGAAACTCAAATGAGATTCAGTTATGATCACTGTTCCCCAAAGGTTCCCTACTTCAACAATGTATCATATTTATCATTGCTCGATCCAAGATAGCCTTATGTCTAGTTTTGTGTTTTTAGCTTGGTAAATACATGCCAAACTACAGTGGCCCTTTCAGTGCACACATTTTAAGTTTGGAGATATATTTTTTATGGGTATAGATTATATCGGTTGTTTTAAGTAACATGGCATAGTTTAAACACACACCCACTATCTCTGACAAATTCAGATTTAGGAGTTTCATCTCAATTCATTCACTCTTGAAGGAGTAAATTAGTTCTCTATAGAGCTTCCTAACTCAGCTTATGCAGTATTCAACAATAACGTTGTAACATTGTTGCATATGTAGATGAGTTCTGTTAGTTAAAGGTATAATATGCAAGTGAGGTGGGTTATGAATGCATCCTGTAGAATGCATCATAACCCACCTAGCAAAAAATGTTTGCATGAAAAAAGTATTGCATGAAAAAATGCAAACATTTTTTGAAAATAAAAAAACAGCTGGGGGTGCTGTAGACACCCCAGCAATGGCACTGTGCATATTGGGTACTTCATTAAAAAATTGTACCCAATTTAAAAGCTGCGGATTGGCTAAAGGAAAGGAAAGTGTCTGAAATCATGTGACTTGCCACAGTAGGGCAGACTTCAGGTGATAACTGAGCATGCCTGCACCATCCCCAGGCCAAAACGATACAGGCTAACGGTTTAACTGTTTACTTTTGATTTTTTTTTTCATGCAAACAATTCTATTAAGACACTATAAATTACCCAGTATTTATAACCCAGCTCACTTGCATATACCCTTAACAACAATCGTTTAGTAATGTTTAAAGCCTGTCATATCTCATAGTATAATTTAGAATAGGATCTTAATGCCTGAAAACTCCCATCAGTCTCCATTTGAAGGGAGATATATTTTTAAAGGGATTATACAGACATTATATTCTTCTATATGAGTGTGTTAACTAGATTAGTTAATTATTTTGTATCTTTTGCAATATAATTATGATATCAGATGTACACTCCACTTACTTTTAAAAAGATTCCAGTTTAAAAGATTCTTTGCTTGTGGAACTCCTGATTTTTATTCTGTTCTTCCTCATGGGTGTTGTGATGTTTCAGAGCTCTGACCTAAGCCTCACGCATAGGGGAGGGGCTTCACCCTACCAGTGCCTCGTTCAGCTAAAAAGCCAGATAGTGACATGCTGCATGCCTGGGCAGTGTGGAGTCTCATTTCTTTGGATATGGCTTTAGGTCACAGCTGTGCAAGATGACAGCCTTCATGAGAAAGCACATGAAGAAAAGAGGAGTCTGCAGAAGCTAAGTACCGAGCCATCATTGAGTTCCAAACCAATTTCTTGCAAGGCAGACACGTTGAGTATTGAAAATGTTGAGTTACGAGCAGGTTGAGAACCGAGGTACCAATGTACATAAATATTTTATGCCTCTGTTGTTACTTTGCTGAAGGTTGCATGAGTTAAGAGGGTATTTATAATTTTGCTGGAGCAGAGGTGGTAGCCTGCTTCTGAGCATGTGCAGGGTAATGCTAACAGATCTAAAGGTACAACAAATACTCATTATTTCTCCTTCTTCCCCTTTCCACCACTAGAATATAAGCATATCCATCAAGTTTAAGTTATTAGCAGTGCAGAAGTCAGACAAGATGGAGCTTTCTACACAACAAAATTCTCTAAAAAGCTCAGACTGCTGGCAATTGTGTTAGGTTCTTATACATGTGTTTCCTAATCTACAGTGGTCCTTTAAGGTACTGTCTCTTCTGGACTTGTGTCCATGTTTCAGGCAGTTTGATGGAGTAACATTATAGGAGGCTATATACAGTTTTCCAATGTTTACTGTAATTTAGCCAGTGATATAAAACACACAATAATTAATCAAATAATATAATAGGCCTAGCTTCCACTGAAGCACCACCTTAACTCATATACAGTTTCCTCACTAATCAGCTCTCATCCAGCTAAACCTGAATGGAGCAAAAAATAAAATAAAAAACAGTCCAACAGTTTGTTAAAAACAATTGTCCTGTAATTTATTTCGATTTCCAGGTCTCCATTCTACTCCAATCAGTGACAAGCTGCAGGCTGCTGTCTCAGGGTGTGTCTCCCTCCAGGTCAGAAAAGCAGCAAACCATCAGTCCATAAGAAGACCTCACATACTCTAGGAGCAGTCTTAAATCCAAGCTACACAGGTGCAGCTAATTAACTTAGTAGTAAAGTTAACCCCTACAGTCCTACTGGGGGAAGAGAGTTCTGTACAGTCTGTGGCTCACACAATCCCTTTGGATAACTATGTCAAAGTATATTGAGAATGCAAAATTCTAATCCACAAACTAGTGTATTCTTTGTATTAATGATTTCAATTCCTGCAGGTTGCTGCATAATCAGTAGCAGATGGCTTTAAATACCACTGCCAGGAACTCGAAACCAACCCATGAATCATGTTTATTGCATGTGACAAATTGCTAATAAGTGTTTTCAGATTGTTATACTGTGAAAACACTGCCTGGTCCTGTCAAATATATCCAAACACATCACAAATAGAAATTAGTGTGTTTTCAGTAACTAGATGAAGTACGGTTTCCCTCCAAAATATTTAATGCTGACTTACTGGATATATAACATTTTAGAAAAAACAGTCCAAAAAAATGACCATACAGATAATTAAACATGGATTGTAAAGAACATGTTTTATAAAAATTGTATAAAGGTCAATGGCATTCCCTCCTTTCTCACACTCAATCCCTCTCTCTCTTTTTCTTTCTCTCCCTCTTCTCTCTCTTCCCTTCTGTCTCTCTGCTCTCTCTCCCTCCTCTCCATCTCTCTCTCTCCTCTATCCATCCCCCTCCTCTATCCCTCCCCATCTATCTCTCTCACACACACTTTTACTCTCCCTCCCCTTCATCTGCCTCCTCTCTCTCTCCTCTTCCCTTTTCTCTCCCTCCCCTTATTCTTCCTCCTCTCTCTCTCTCTCTCTCTCTTTCCAACCTCCCTGCCTGTCTGTCTCTCCTCTCTGCCTGTCCCTCCTTTCTGTCTCTCTCTCTCCTCCCTGTGTGTGTCTTTCTCTCTCCCTCCTCTCTTGTCTGTCTCTCTCCCTCCTGTCTCTCCCTCCCTTATCTCTCCCTCCTTTCTGTCTCTCCCTCTCACTCCCCTCCATCCCCCTTCTGTCTTTCTCGCACACACTCACTCTCTTTCACTTGCGCTCTCTGTCCTCTCCCCCTCTCTCACATGCTCTCTCTCCCTCCCTCCTCCCTCTCTCTCTTCCCTTCTGTCTCTCTCTCTCTCCTCTCCATCTCTCTCTTTCACTAAGTCTCTCCCTCCTTTGTCTCTTCCTCTCTCCCTCCTCTGTATCTCCCTCTCTTTCCCTCCTCTGTCTCTCCCTCTCTTCTCCCTCCTCTGTCTCTCCCTCTCTTCTCCCTCCTCTGTCTCTCCCTCTCTTCTCCCTCCTCTGTCTCTCCCTCTCTTCTCCCTCCTCTGTCTGTCGCTCTCTCTCTCCAATCCCTCCTCTGATTCACACACTCTATTCCTCTCTCCCTTCCCTTCCCTTCCTGGTCGGGCAGCTCCTCTCCTGGGAGGTTTTGTCCCTTTCCGGCTCCACCCCCTGCCAGCTACACCTCTCCTCCATGGATCAGAGGAGAGAGAGGGACCGGGGATGTATAGGGAGCCTGGGAGAAGGTGTACCACCTCCACGGCAGTGACACCCGGGTGGTGCGCCCCTTCACACCCCAGCTTCCTATGCCACTGATAAAGGTGTTTTCATATGAACAAAAATTATTTAAAGCTGAATAATTTCTGGACCAGAAAGATGATGTTACAATCATTGAATCTCCATTCTCCAATCTGAAACAAATTCTACATCATGAAGGCCTCTAAAGAACTTGTGTGCACCCTCCTAATGTATACTAGGGTGCCAAGAAAATAACTCAATATATGAAGACTTCTTTATTACCAAAATGTGCCCTCTTAAGGTCTGTAAAGATTCTGAGTTTACCCTCTGAAAAACACAAAAAGTACCAAAAGAACCCAATGAAAATCTCTAAAGAATCCACATTTGCCTCAAAATAATTTGAGAGCCCAGAAGCAATGTTTCTAAACCTTTATTGTGACGACCCAGAAGTGAGGGCCACATGCACCCAAGGATTCTCCTTCTAGGTGGTGCCTTTTGTGCTCAATCTTGCAGCGCTAAGAAGAACACCTCCCAGGAGAACTCAGGATCTCACAGGCTGCAAATTCAGCCCTAAGGTTACTGACTTATTTTAAAAAAATGCACTCTTTTCCATCCCTTTGGTTAGGATTAGAACATACAAGAAATAGAACCAGACACCATGTTGCTTTGAATGTCAGACTCAGACACATCTTTTTAAACAAAACAATAAGCCACATCTTCCCCTCCCCACTTTCTTTGGCCAAACCTCCTTTTCATTATCCACCACCCTGTATGAGGGGTCTGGTTTTCTTACTGCAACCTCCTCACCCTGTTAATAGGTCTATAAACCCCCCTCCAGTCTCCAGATACACCAGAGCTCAGGGGTTATCTGGTAGGTCACTTCAGATTTTATGGCTGTACTTTGATCACGCATGATATGCTAGGGTGAGGGTAGAGTAACATCGCTTAGATAAATAATCCAAGAGTGTTGTCTTTAAAGGCCCAGTTTGTGAAAAACAAGCAGACTTCTTTACCTAAGAGTCATTCCAGACCTATAATGCTTTGGAGTCAGAGATTCCTTTATTAGTGATGTTGTTGGAGACCTTCTGGTTTCAGCAACATTAATGACAATAGATAATCCATGAAGACGTCTATCGCTAGAAAAATGATGATAAATCTATTTTGTTATACAAGGCTCAGTGGATAGTGACACATTACTTCATTATGGTGGGTAATTCAGCCAATTACCACTGGCACTCTGTTCTTTAATTCATTACCAGGCATTTAGCAGAGTGTGGTGCAATATATTGTCTCTGCAGGACTGAGCAAGACAAGAAAATCCTGTGCAAGGAGAATATTATAGGTACTGATTGAGCCAAGTTAATATTTGTTCAATTGACAAGGAGGACATAGACGATCTGCAAATCGCTCTACTTGCTATTTATTGGCAGTGCCCTTCTTTATCAAACAAACACAACAATCTCAGTGTGCGATCTTACATATTAACAGAGTTGTTTGGCTTTCATTTGTTAATAAAAATATATTATCAATTTACTATTTGACTTAAGAAGGAAATAACATACTTAAAAAGAACTGACAGTCTGGCAGGCTGTTGACTTCAAACACTAGCTCCAATAAAGTTTGTGAAGTATGTAACAAGCAAACAACATTAGGATCTAAATAAGGCATGAGCATAAGGGATTCTCCGTTCCATAGCTTCGGCATATCTTGCTTGCTTAGAGCCTGAGGGATGTGCATGAATGGAGGGAAGAGAAAATGGAGTGGGATTTGTAATATCATTGGAGCTTTTAATATTTGACACATAATATTTTCCTCCAGCACATGAAACAGGGATAACACAAGAAATGTAAACCTCCCGTAAAGCACACACACATCCCACTAATCCTATATTCAACAAGGTTCCATGGATGCCTCCAGTGACCTACAGATGTTTAAACAGTTATTTTTTGTTCAAATTTTATCTATGTTAATTATACTTTATTACACTCTCTGACCATTTTCTCTCTCTCTCTCTCTCTCTCTCTCTCTCTCTCTCTCTCTCTCTCTCTCTCTCTCTCTCTCTCTCTCTCTCTATATATATATATATATATATATATATATATATATATATATATATATATAAATATAGTCATGTCCGACTCTCCATGGCAGAGATACTGGAGTAGTTTGCCAGTTCCTTCTCCAGTGGGCCACAGCTTAAAGCTCCTGGCATTCCTAGGTGGTTTCCCATCCTGACAGACCAGGCCCAACCCTGGATGGCTACAGGGTGGGGTGACCTCTTGGTTCCCTGACAGGAATGTAACTCAGGTCACAGCGGTGAAATCACTAGATCCTAACCACTGGACCACCAGGGAACTCAAAGGGGAGGACATAGGTGGGAAGGAGAGAGAGAGATTGTGGGGGGAAACACGGGGGGATGGGTGGGGATAGGAGTGCGAGAGACACAGGGGTGGGAGAGACACAGAGAAGGGAGAGGGGGAAAAGAGACACAGGGGAAGGAGAGAAGAAGAGACACAGGGGAGGGAGAGGGGGAATGGACACAGGGGAGGGAGAGGGGGAAGGGACACAGGGGAGGGAGAGGGGGAAGGGACACAGGGGAGGGAGAGGGGGAAGGGACACATGGGAGGGAGAGGGGGAAGGGACACAGGGGAGGGAGAGGGGGAAGAGACACAGGGGAGGGAGAGGGGGAAGAGACACAGGGAGGGAGAGGGGAGACACAGGGAGGGAGAGGGGAGACACAGGGAGGGAGAGGGGAGGAAAGAGACACAGGGGAGGTAGAGGGGAGGAAAGAGACCCGGGGGAGGGAGAGGGGAGGAGAGACACAGGGAAGGGAGAGGGGGGAAAGAGAGACATAGGGGAGGGAGAGGGAGTTGAGACACAGAGGAGGGAGAGGGAGGATAGACACGGGGGGGAAGAGACATGGGGGAGAGACACAGGGGAGGGAGAGGGAGGAAAGAGACACAGGGGAGGGAGAGGAGGGAAAGCGACACAGGATAGGGAGACACACAGGGGAGGGAGGGGAAGATATATAGGGGAAGGAGGGGTGAAGAGACATAGGGAAGGGAGGAGGGAAGAGACAGGGGAGGGAGGGGGAGAAATATAGGGGAGGGAGAGCTGGGAAGAAACGAGAAACGCAGGGAAGGGAGAGGGGGAATAGAGACACAGGGGAGGGAGGGGGAAGATATATAGGGGAGGGAGGGGGGAAGATACATAGGGAAGGGAGGAGGGAAGAGACAGGGGAGGGAGGGGGGAGAAATATAGGGGAGGGAGAGGCGGGAAGAAAAGAGAAACACAGGGGAGGGAGAGGGTGAATAGAGACACAGGGGATGGAGAGGGGGAATAGAGACACAGGGGATGGAGGGGGGTTGGGAAGAGACACAGGGGAAGGGGCGGAAGACACAGGTGAGGGAGAGGGGGTGAAAGACACAGGGGAGGGAGAGGGGGAGGGGAAGGGACACAGGGGAAATATCAAATATTAACTTGTCATTAACGACGGGAAATCGACTAGTTAATATTATAAACTACTTATCTAGCCTGACTCACACCAATGATACCAATTTTTTTGACAGTGAATAGATTATGAAACCCACTGTACCAAAAATACCCCCAGTCAAAGAATGACTTAAGTTACAACAAAAACATACAAAAGGAATTTTCGGAGTGTTTTAAAACACTTTTCAAAAACAAATACATCCTTTACAAAACATTAATTGTCCGCAGTTATAATCCCGACCTCTATTCAATAGAAACACCCACAGTGTTTGTGAATTGGAAGTTTCTTTGTGAATAAACACTAATTAATAGAAGCGCCGACTTACAAGTGTTTGCTAAACATTTATGTCTTTGTTCCAGATTTTCAGACTGGTTTCCATGACAGCAATAAAAAAAGGAAATTTGCAGCCACAGACTCGCAGAGAACTTCTCATGAAAACCAGTTCCCGATGCACCAGGCGGCCACCTTGTTTTGTATGTTACGGTGCGCGGCTCGGAGCTTGACACAGGGCGCATTGATTTATATTATATTATTATTTCCAGAGAGCAAAGTGAGGACTAGACATAAAGACGTGGCATTAAGTTCTATACTTGCAAAAAGTTCTTCTGAATAAGCACTTAAAGGAACTCGTTAGCCAATACATTTTGAATTTTATATAAATGGCCAAGTAATATTATCCTCCTCAATGAAATTGTCATATAAAATGTACTTGCTCACTGCACTTTCGGGAGTACAGCTGCACCTCACCGACGAGGCCCAAGAGAAGCTGAAACATACGTCTAGGGTTTTCGGTTTCTCCAAATTACCCCTAGGGTTTAGTCTCCCTGAGAGTAATAGGGGACTCCAGACGTGAACCCCTTGCTCACTGTGCCTTTGGGAGTATAGCTGCACCTCACTGACGGGGCCCATAAAGTCCGAAACGCGTCTGGGTTTGCTGTTTCTCATATTCAGGGTAGAATTGCCTGGTATTTCGTGCCTGGGTCACTCTTTTGAGTGAGATCAGACTGATATACTACAGGATATTTCTCTCTGTGGAGGGCACAAGTGGCTAAAAGAGGTTGCTCTCTGAGTATGTAACCAGACCTATAAAGCAAGCCTACTTAGGTGTTGCTCATTCTCAGATGAGTACCTCTACTCTTTTTATATAAAATGTACTTGTAAGAAGATACCAGAGTAAGTAATTCCGACTTTCTGAAAGCTGCCCCTTCCTGTTCTCTCTCATGAAGGGTGCCATGTTCATAGCTATGACCTAAGGTCCCAGTCCATAGGGAGAGCTTCCACGCTATCTGTCTGTGTAATACTCTGAACAAACAGACATTGTAATGATGTGTCTGCAGGTGGCAGAATCGCACTAGTAGTGTGATTTAGGTCACACATGTGAAACATGGCACCCTCTATAAGGAAGAACAGGAAGAAAGGGGGCAGTCTGAGAAATCAGTCACTCCAGCGGCTTCTTTGAAGTAAATTAAGTTTTATATTATTTTGAGGTCCCCCTTCTGGATCTCTACCCTGTCATGTTGAAGGGGTTTGTGTACTTCAATGAAGCTGTGAGCTATATCATGTAAGGTCACGCAAGATTGACAGTTCATAACAGAAAGATCAGACAAATCATGGTCCACTGGAGAAGGAACTGGAAATCCACTTCAGTAACTTTGCCAAGAAAACCTTATGGATGAGCACGACCAGAGACATTTGTGGTAATTCTTCAATTTCAGCTGCCATTTTTAAGTTGATTGGTTCAAGGAAGTGGAGACTTTGGTTGCATTGGTTTAACTGGAAGGAAGAACTTCTTAGTACCAGTGCTTAAATTAGGACAAATGGAAGAACTGCTTGCTGCATATTACATATATATATAGTTGTATAGTTGTGGACCAAGAACGCTGTTCGAGAACGTTTGTGATGTTGGTCACACTTTGCGAGCCTCGCGAAGCGAAGTCGCAACCGTGAGCCATGTACAGCGCACGACTTAGGCTGCATGAGAGCTGAAGGCTCTCATCTGCGAAGCCTCACAAAGTGAGGCGAGCCGTGTACGTCCTCTGAAAAGCATCAAAAGCAAGGCAAGCCAAGTACGGCGCAGGATTTACGCTGGGTGAGCGCCAAAGGCGCTCATCTACGAAGCCTCGTGAGGCGAGCCGTTGAAGCACGCGGGACTTAGGCTGCATTGTGAGGGGTGCAACTGCAAGCCAAGCGTGTAACTCTAAAAAACTTAAAAACAAACAAACAAAATGAACAAATATAATAACACACTCACAGACAGCACAGTGGGAGAGACAGGGAGTGAGGTTGTAAGTGATTTTAAGCCATATTTGGGGGTTTTCGTCAATCAAGAATCGGGTAAGCGAGGAAAAAAATTACTCAAACTGAGCAACACCAGGCACCCTGGACTTAATACACAATGGCAAAGACAGTAACACTTACACCAACAACACCAGGCACGCAGGACTTTGAAAATAAAACAAACGGCCTTCAGTGCCTAACACACAAACATTCAGCACACACAAAGGAGAAACACACAGGGATCGGCCCGTACAGTAGGCGGGAGGAAAGGCCGAAGACGCTCATCGCGGGGCTCACGATGAGCACCGCGAGCGGGAGAGGCTCATTGTGAGCCCCTCAGTGAGTGCCGAACCCACCCAGCGTGGGGCTCGCGATGAGAGCCGAAGGTGATCAGTGCAAAGCAGGAAAGTTGAAGTACACGGGGGAGAGGCTCGCAATGAGCGCCAAAGGTGCTCAGAGGAGCAAAAGCCTCACATTGTGTGGCAAACAGCATCGCCAGCCTTACAATTTTAATCTCGTCATTTTTGACAGACAAGTTCCTGGTATATATATATATATATATATATATATATATATATATATATATATATAAAAGTCTGTTATGCTGATTTATGTAACTGGTCATACTCTTCCTGCTTATTAAATTAAGATGACAGTTAGTCAAGACAGATAAAATTAACAGTAAAGATGGAGGTTTGTGGGTAATTATGTTAAAAATATTTTCAAACTCAAGTCCACACTATCACCTTAAGACGACATTGGTTTCATCTAATAGAGCATGACAAGCTGGCTATACATTGTACTAGCCTTTTTTCTCTATAGTAAAACTTTCCTGAGAAATACATCACTGTCTTTGTGGCTAATGTGCGACTCAGTGTGCTAATTCACAGCTAAGAGCACTTGATAAGAGTGGTGGAGGCTTTGCAACTGAATCACAACATAAGGGGTCATTGTTTTGTCCACCACAGGTGCAGACAAACAGACTGCGATTCTAATTAGTGCATCAAAGCAGCTAATTAGTATTCAGGACCTGCTCATTTGAGTAAAAATGCAGAACAAATAATATTGAATATCTCAGGAACGGTCCACTTTAGAAAGAAATGGCTGGCACAATGTTGGCTAGTTTTTCATACTCTTTACGAATAATCTAAAAAAAAAAACTTGATTTTGGGGGGACAGAATATTTTTCTTTGCCAGATAACTGTATGTAAATGAATTATTAACATGCAGTTTCTCAATTAGTGCACTAAGATTAATGTATAAATATTTGTGCAACGTTTAGATGAAATGCAGCAACTTTAACATCAGATGAAGCCCCAGCAACACGCAAAAGCAATTTCTTCAAAAAGCCCAAATCTTAAATATCAAATAGAGTTAAAAAAAAACTCCTTTTCTGTAAATAATGGGAATTTTGTATTTTGACAGCAGGGAGTTCTATGTGAAAATAATAATCTTCTCCACTTTCAAAAGAACGACTTGAAGATTCTGTTGTCTTATTTTAAAGTCTCGCTGGGGTCAAAAACTCAAGCAGCTGTGCCAGTTACATATCACAAGTTTTATTTTCGGCGAGGAAGCTCAGCTCCTGATTGGCTGTCTGCAGACGGCACTTGTGGTAGATGAGAAATTAGATTTTTTTGTGACATTTTTATATAAGATAACTTTTTGTGTTAAATCCTGTTACAATTTGATTTGTGTTAATGAGTTTACACAAATATTTTATCTGAGCGGTTATACTCTCAATCATTTTTCTTAATTAAACACTTTTTTTATTACAATAATAGACCATAAAAATTGACGTTGTCTTAAATGTACAGAGTCCATATTAGGACATTTGACTTTGACAAATTAGAGAATGTTGCAAACTGGAATATAATTAGCCTGACCAATAAGAATGGGCCAACTTTCAAATTATAAATGTCAATAAAACAATGTTTCAATTAAGAATAAGAACATTGGAAATCAGGGGCGGGGCTATCAATGCTGTGTCATTTTTTTTTTTAACATTAAATTTTTTTCTGTTATGTATAGGGGCCCCCCACCCTGGCCAATCATACCACTGTCCTCCTTAACCACACACCCCCAGCCAGAAATTGGCTTATGCCTGTTTTAAAAAAGAGCATTACTACTGAAGCTCCAAGAGGTGGCATCGTTGGGCATGTCAGCATGCTGGGCATGGGTATCAGGGAAGAGGTGAGAGAGCAAGGACTTGATAACAGCAAAGTACAGGGGGCCCAAATATATTTTATTTGCACTGGGGGCCATGGGTGTAGGATTTGGGTGGGGGACAAATCTCCCCCTTATTTATTAATAAGCTATTTTACGGCCTGTGTATACAATGAGCTGTAACCACCCCAGAACTATTCTGGCTCCTACACCCCTGCGGGGGGCTTCCATTCTATATTTCCACCACTGCTGAAAATAGCTTTTATTCACCTCATCCCTACTCTGGACCTCCTTCCAATTTTTACAAGCAGCTTACCTTTGGTGCAGAGTGTACTGCCACTTCCTTGCAGCTGCTGCATTGTAACACAGTGCAGCACAATTACAGTGGAATTGACTTAACTGTGCTGCACAATCTAGACCTTAAAATTGAGCCATAGAACACAATATCTGAGTTTAATGAAAATAATTATACAAAAGCCTAAAATATATATAATTTAACAATTTTAAGAGAAAAAAAGATTTTTTAAACACAATTTTATTTATTTATTTTCATCTTTTATTCATAAAGAAATAACATTAAATTAAGAGTGCAAAAAAGTGTTTTTTTTTTCTCTAGTCTAATGTGTGCTGAAATAAATTCACAATTTAGTATAATTTTTAAAAATAATGTTTGTAGTGCTCAGGAAACCCATCTCGGAGAGCTTAATCTGTTATATAGGAGTGACAGTGACTCTTACATATATATGAGATTAAAGACTCATCATTGTGAAGGGATTAGCCTACTATTGACAGCGAGGATTTGTCTGTTTATAAATGCCCCATGGTGTCTCAAATTATTTTGTATCGCTTTTAGTGCAAAATAAGTTACTTATCTATGGAATCATTAATATTTTCTACTTATTATGCTAATTACATATCTATTGTGAGACAAAACACAAAGAGAAGTCAGATTGCCCTTGGACAGTTAATTCTAGCATTTCCTATTAGTGTTATGTATATATATATATATATATATATATATTTACAATGCTTCTCTGTGTCCCTCTAATCTCTGCCCAGTGAAATATTTTTTTCTGTCCACTTTTTTACTTCTCTGTATGTATTTAGCAGTATTTCTTTTCACTTGATAGAGAGAGGTTCATGTCTCGAAAGCTTGTCGCTATAATTCTGTATAGGTTTATCTGATTAATCATCTATCTGTATCATATATATATATATATATATATATATATATATATATATATATATATATATATATATATATATATATATATATATATATATAAATATATATATAGTGACAGTGCCCCCTCCAGAAATTGATGTCAAAGACGGAATTTTGAAGGCTTCTCTCCAGGAGGTCTGTAGGAGTTAACTCCTGGAGCAGTTAATCAGATACACCTGTTCACCGCTTTTAAAACACAGGAGCTGAGAGATAGTTGTGGCCCATGTTATGCGCTACAACTTATCAGTGAGAGAGCCCTGCAGGGCAGCAGTCTGAGAGCAAGCTGAGAGGGAAGCTAGCAGTGAGAGAGCCTGGCAGTGAAAGGCTCTAATTAAGGCTAGAAAAGCAAACTGATAAAAGTGTATGCAGTTTGGAAGAAAAAAACTATCATGCTTTTTGGAGCTGCAAGTAAAACCAGAGATAAAGTGTTTGAAGATGGAGAGAGGCACAGACAAAGACACAGCAGCATGGAGCTGACAAGCAAGCCGCTAAGGAAGAGAAACTCTGCACTTATGAAACATCATGCCAGCCACTTTAAAAGTTATTTGTACTGATTGTATTGTTTTTCTAAACGCTAATTGATTGACGTTTAATCTCCATGTTTTACTAACGTCATGACGGTCTCATCTACTATTGGCTGTTTCTACATCGGTAGTTACGAGCTTGCTTAATTGATCATGCTCTGAAATGCTACTTACGGGTCCATGGTTTATGGTTTAGGCTTTCGGCCATGTAGCTGCGGGCTTGTACAATTGAATCGCTATGTAACTGTTGCAAATTGAAAGAGGCTCCAAGTGTGGAATGGTTGAGGCAAAAGATTGTATTTAATTAAATGCAAACTAAAAATGTACACACTGTACTTGCTAATGACAGAAGGCGTAATGATGGAAGGTAAACTGACAATGGGCATGAGCCCCATGTTACTGTTACAGTCCACACATATAAAATGTTTTACATCCACTAGGCAATTGCCCCTCCTGCTCTATCCACTAATCACTGTGTGCCCCACTCTTTCCTCTCTTCTCTATTTCACATATCTGTGTCCTCTCTTCTCATGCCTTTTTCTCTTCTGTCCCTCTCTAACCTTATTTGTCTATGTCCAATTTCTACCTATATCTGTTATTACTCCCCAAACTACAAAAAATGCCACTTGTCATCTTCTATTTTCATCTGTCTCTCTTCCACACACTGTCTGTCATGTTCTCACCACCCCTCTTCTCTCCTTTAACCTCATCCTCTATCATATTTTCCCATCCTCTCTTCTCATCATCATCTCTTTTTTTTCTCCTTCTTTCTCATTCTCTCCCCTCCTGAATACTCTTTTTTTTCTTCCCCATCTATCTCTCTCTTTGTCTGATAAAGGGAGAGAGAATCAAAAAAGGAATTCATTGTTCTACTTTTGTCATCCTTTTCTCTTTTCTTAAATCTTCAATCCCCTCTCTTAATGAAAAGAAAGAGAATTACATTAGCAGGTAAAAAGCCATTTATCAATTAAACTTGCAGAGATTGTTTCCTAAAGGGACAATAAGTCTAATTCAGTTGAGCAATTGTAAGTTACGGGCGGCCATAATGGAGCATGTGAGTTATTTTGTTATTAAATTGGCATCTTTTTGGGAGCCAAAAACGATCTACTGGTTATGGGTTTGAAAACCATGCGGTTGTTACAACCGTATCTTACACACCATCTAAGCCTTTGATATTTCACGTCAACAAGAGTTACGATCGCTAAAATCGCTATTCGATTGCTACAATTCCCCAAGCCCGCAAATGTTTTCACACTTGTAATCGGCAAATGTAGAAGGAAGTCCTACGAGTACCAGATAGGACCCGCACAGGGGTTAAAGACATTCCCGTAACACTGTAAAAGCAAAACAAAAAATCCCTACTGGACTGTAAATGACAGGGAAAGCGATGACAGACATTAGAATTAATTGGACAACAGTCTCAAGCCCGCAAGTCGGCAATACAAAATATCAATGAGTTAATACATATCAGCCCACCCACATGGACTAGAACAGTATTTGCATTAATTTTTTATTATTTTGTGGTTTTGCAAGTCCGATCGCATATCGGACCTCTAAACTCCAATTAATTGACATGTAACCTCCATGTTTTACTGACCTAATGATGACAGTCACATTTTCTATTGGCTGTATTCAAAACGGTAGGTTACGTGCTTGCTTAATTGATCATGTTCCCAGCCTGAACTGCTATGTACAAGTGCATGGTTTATGCAAATGAGTCCCTATCAAATTTTAATTAGGTACTTTAATTAGAACCACAGTAAGATCTTATAGAGTATTATAAGAATAACCAAAAAGTAATATAAAAACGATATACTGGATATAGAAATGTGAATATTACACAACAATCGATAAAATCCATAAAATGTCCAACATAATCACAAAATCAGCCATAAAGTAAATATTCTACTTTTACGTTTTGTGGGTAATTTTGTCTATCAGCTCTGGATTTAGATCCCACTTATCTGATTTCATTAAATTATTTATGATCTATATGAAATAACATAATGAACTGGAGCAATCTGCAATTAATTTGAGCAGGAGGATTTTTTTTTAATCCTGGAGGACATATTGAAGTCTGCATTGCTAATTAAAACACAAAAGGGCAATTTCTTCAAAGGTCAGTTGGTCACGTGGGAAAAAATATTTTGGAAATGATACATCTGTCATGATTACCACTGTGTGAGAGGGGCATCCACTTGTGAATCTCCATAGTGCACACAGCATGGCCAGAAATTCCAATTGGTCTTATAGTGTTGGATTTGGCACTTCAATATGCAATATGGAGTTCCCTTCTAAAGGTTATTTTTTGTCAAAAACTTCACAGTACTAACCACAATGCCGCTCTATCAAATATGATCTTCTGTTCCTTTTTAAGCAAAAACTTTGTATATAAAGTTTCAATTTAGTTTCATTTACAAAAAGAAACCAGTAAATCGGAGGTAGAAATAACGGATTGTTTAACAGGAAACGAAAGAGTAAAAATGTATCTCAAATATTGCTGGTTTGCATGAAAATTTTTTCTTGCTTGTATAAAATCAAATTGAAGTTTTCAATAAACATTACAAATATTAAACTAGATTTTACTTGACATGTGACCCATCTACGCGTGATAATATAAAAAGGTAGGACAATTTTAGTATATACAGCATAACATTTCTCAGCCCATTTCCCGAGGGATCTTCGAGTGTCTTGTAAAAGCATTTTGAATAAAAGAGATGAGGTTATAACTAGGTCAGAAATCATAAGAAAAACATTTTATTTTTCTAGTTTGTTTGTATTTCATTTTAGCCATTGCATATGAGGTGTTAGCTAAGCATAGAATATAAATGACTGAATCTGTCGTATCCACGCAAAAAAAAAAATCAACAGCAAAATTCACAGTTTTCGGTTATATTAACAGTTTCTGTGATTTGTTCCAAAAAAGGATTGCATTTTCTGAACTCAAAGCTCTGAGCACCCAAAGCTTCAAGACATCAAAAGGAAATAATAAAACTGAAGGCATCATGTTGATAAAATATTTGCTGTATCAATATATATATATATAATTATAGAATTCCATCTCATGTTAGTATTGCTTGAGACTTGATAAAGAGAGGTTAAACCTCTCGAAAGCTTGTCATTATAAATAAGATGTTTGTCCAATACAAAAGGTTTCAAATTATATGGCAATAATAATTACTAAATTACTATATATATATATATATATATATATATATATATATATATAAAACCACACTCCCAAGCCCTGAGGACTATAGAATCTGGGTCTGCTCTCAGTCCATTTCTCCAGTGTAGGCATTTTGAAATTGTTAAAATAATATTTTATTTAACGGAACCATAATCTATTATTTTCTATTATGCATTAAAAAAAAAAGCATTTTTTAAACGTTGCTTTTTTTGCATGAGAAACAAGTGATCTAAAGGCTAGAAAATATTCTTTTAATCCATACGCAAAACTGCTTTTTAAGGTCTTAGAAGCTTTACGTGATAACCAGATATCATGTTTACACAAAGTTGTGGAAATTCAAAGTTGTAAAAAGCTAATTGTTTTACTAGATTGTTTGTTCCCACAAAATTAGTAATAAAACAGTGCCACAAATTACAATAAAAAGCCACAGAAAGTCAAGGTTGGACAACTGATGAAATATGAAGTTACGGGATAAAAGGTAGATTTCACAATGCACCATTACGTAAAATCTTTTTTCCATTTGTCACAGTATAAGCTGCCCGTAAGGGTTGGTCCTCCTCAATAAAGAGGAATGGGGGGATCCCAACACTTTAAACATACCACTGCCATTAATCATCGTTATAGATAGATAACATACCTACTGACAAAATGGACTCTTCAAATTAGTGCCAAAGTAGATTTAATGGGTCACATGTACTATTATATTGTTAAAAATGTCCTGGATCTCAGAGGAGGTCCTCATGACCTCAAAAGGGATGAGAGCCACTGGCATGGGCGTAGGAGTCCAAAAAAAATTGCGGGGGGGGGGGGGGGGGGGAGGAGGGGATACAAGAAGCAGGTGCGGATCCACCACCAGTGCACCAGGGCCCTGCTCTTGAGGGGTCCCATTGCTATAGTGCCCCTCAAGTATGTGTCTATATGCCAACTTATTATGTATATACTAGCGACTTGCCCGTCAAAAATGACAGCAATAAAATTGTAAGCCAGGCAATGCTGTTTGCCACACAATGTGTTCCTTTTGCTTCTCTGAGCACCTTCGGCGATCATTGAGAACCTTTTCTCCTGCTTACTGTACGGGCCGCTCATTGCAGGCTTCATTAACCTGCAAGTTTTGTGCTTGGGAATGCCATGTGTGTCTTTCCACCATCTCCCCCCTGTCCCTTCCCTGTGTCTTTCTCTGTGTGTCTGCTGAATGTTTGTGTGGCGCACGCTGACGGTCGCTTTTTTTTTTTTCAAAGTCCTGCGTTCTTGACGTTGTTCGTGTATGTGTTACTGTCTTCGCTGTCGTGTATTTTCTAAGTCCCGCGTGCCTGGCTTTGCTCAGCCTCGTTTTCATCCTGTTTCTGATATTTTAAAGTTTTTCGACCATTTTTTTTCTCGCTTAGCCGATTTTGAGCGACGAAACACGTCAAAAAGGTCTCAAAATTGCTTGCAACCTCACTCCCAGGCTTCCTGGGTCCCCCCTGTGCTGTGTGTGAGTGTCTTTTAATGTTATCTTTGATTTTTTTTCGTATTTTTCTTCTTTTCCGATTTTTGCGGTTCAGCCGTTAACTTTGTGTTTTTCAGATGTTGGATTTTTTTAGCCCCCGAGATTTTATCTTTATCTAAGTCCCGCATTCCTCAACTGCATGCAGCCTAAGTCCCCCAAGGCTCGAAGGAACCCCTTTGGCGCTCATTTCAGCTTAAGACCCCGGGAGCTTTAATACCTCAACTGCTCGCCTCGCTTCACAAGGTTCGCAGGGCAATAAGCGCCAAAGGGCAATGAACGCCTAAGTCCTGCGAGCTCAGAAGACATCAATGCCTTAATTGCTCGCCTCACTTTGCGAGGCTCACAAGCGTGACGACAAATCACAGTTTGACAACTATTATATGTGATAGATATGTACAAAATGATGGGTCAGAGCTTTCATGGGAAAGATATACTGCTCAATAATTTTGGCCAAATCTGGTAATGCAGGATTATGTATCATTTTGCTATTATTTGTGTCCCCTATTCATTTAATCTAGGGGGATTTGTCCCCCCCATCCCCTCAGTTCCCAATGTTCACATAAGTACAATATCTAAAAACCGATGACAGATAAAAGAATCAACTTCACTTAATATAAACCAAATAAAAGTGTACAAATCATGAGCGTAACAACATATACATTCACTCTCATTGAAAAATAAGCAAACATATTTAGCTTGAAATTTTACATGGAAAAAAATCACTAATGTTCTTCCCTTTAATTATTCTGCTCTTGCACTATTTTCTAAGTCTTATTGTTGGTGGCAGAATGTGATAAAATACTCTTGACTAATTTTACTTGCCCGCCATAAGCACACATATAAAACAAAGTGTGCCAGTCCATTGGGTTCCATACGGTTTCCCAATAAACAACATGTCCATTACAGAAACTTTCAAACCCGAATTAACTCTTTTGTTGTTGTTTAGCCGTTCAGTTCCGTTTGACTATCCGTGTATCTTTGGACCACAGCATACCAGGTATATCGCACTCACAGCCCCTCTGAGCTCCATAAAGTTCATGTTCATTGCTTTAGTGACATCATCTATCCATCTCCGCCTCTGCCATCCCCTTCTTCTTGTGCCAACAATCCTTCCCGTCATCAGAGTCTTTTCTAGTTAATTCTGCCGTCTTATGATTTGTCCAAAATATTTTAGCTTCAGCCTCATAATCATACCTTCTAGTTAACAGTTTCCTGAAATACTGATTGATTGGATCTTCCTGCAGTCCAAGGGACTCTAAGCAGTTTCCTCCAACACCACAATTCAAAGGCGTCAATTCTATGGTACTCAGACTTCTTTATGGTCCAGCTCTCACATGTTACTACTGGGAATGCCATAGTTCGAACTATGCTGACCTTTGTTTATAGTGTAATATCTTTACTTTTTACTAGCTTGTCCAGACTTGCCATAGCTTTCCTCCCCAGAACAAATGTCTACAGTCACCATCTGAACAGATCTTGGATCACAGGAAAATAAATTCTGTCACTGCCTCCACTTCTTCCCTGTCTATTTGCCAGGAACTGAGCTTGCTGTTTGCCATGTTCTTCTTCTTTTTAACATTGAGCAGCAGTCCAGCTTTTGCATGCTCTTCTTTCACCCTCATCAGTAAGTCCTTTAGTTCCTCCTCACTTTCAGCCATCAAAGTAGTATCATCGGCTTATCTGAGGTTATTGATATTTCTTCCAGCAATATTGATTTGTACTATATTATAAAATACTTGGTACTTAGAACTGCATCTTGAAAAAAAGGCTTTTAAAACAAAATTTAAATAATAGTGTGTTGTAGAACTGTAGTTTGGAAACAAGCATTGAATAGACAAAACAAAATGCTCAATGGCCAGAAGAGGAATCAAATCTAGGGCTGCAACATCAAAGCTTTTCCCACTAGATTAAACATTCACATGCTTTATATTGGGTGGAAAAGAACAATTTATATATTATCCGAAACTTCAGTCCGTTATATACAGAGGAATTCATTTGGTCTGGCTACCCCTCAATGTCCCACTCCTATAGCTATAGCTATAGATGTTGGATAACCATATATAATTCAAGTAGAAAACCTGGATATCTCAGTGTGCTAAGTATCCACAAAGACCACCTAACATTCCTTCTTCACGTAGGACCACAATTGGACTAGAATAACATAACCCCTGCAGCAAGTTTTTAACCTCTTCATTTATTATTCATGACACCCCCTCTCCCATCTGTATACATATCAATATTATATACAGTATAATTTGTATTCATTATTATAGGCAAATATTTAAGAGCATGTTGTGTGTCCCTTTAAATTTCAAAGTTTATTTTTTATAACAGAGCTGTATTTTTCCACGGGAATAATTTGCATTCATATCATTTTTGTTTCAAATCAGAGCTGGAGAATGGACAGCGCTTCTCTGAATTGAACTTTTATCTGCCTTTTGATTCCGTTTTCAGACGGTCATGAAGAGCAGCTGCAACTTAAAAGATATATGGGAAAAATAGCTCTCCGGTTATGTTTTTTTTTCATTTTGCATTAAGTTCAGCACAATGACAGGGCTCCATCATGGAATATAAAAATATTCAAAGTCAATTTGAATGAGAATGAATCAGACAAGGTATAAGAATGGTATAAAACTAATTTAAAATGATAGTGCAAGTAAAAGCTTTGCAGGTAGATATATTTTAATTTAACGTTTTTTATTAAGAAGTTAAAATCAAAGCTGATTAGTATTGGAGGAGAACCCAACTGCTTCATCTGAATTATAATACAAGGGTAGACTATTGTAGAGTTCAATATACAAAGAAATATCCAGAATTTATGATACATTAAGACAACACAAGCCCACCACATCTCCACCCTCCTTATTTCCTTGTTATTTAACTTATAGTGGTGGACTAATCACAGAAACTCCACTACCGTTGGAAATCTGCTTGTATCTAAAGTCACTGCTCAAAGGTACATAACCTGGTGTTAGGATGTACATCTGTTTACATTTGGAGAAGAAACCGAAAGCAGCCTTTAAAGCGTAATAGAATAAACATTGCAGGCTGCCCTGAAGCATTTATAAGGACATCACTAATATTGTTTGTAAAGAGTGCGTAATGCTCCAGGGGAGCGCATGCGCGCTTTACAAAATATTTGTACAGAATTACGTACATCCCATGCATGTGCACATGCGCAAAGCGTGGCACCATTTGTGCATGGGCAGAGAGGAGGGGGAAAGAGACAGAGGGGAAAAGGGGAAAGAGACAGAGGGGAAAAGGGGAAAGAGACAGAGGGGGGAAAGGGACAGAAGGAGAAAGGGGGAAAGAGACACAGGAGAGGGAGATAGGGAGAAGAGACACAGGAGAGGGCGATGGGGTAAGAAACAAAGGGGTGGGAGAGGGGGGAAGAGACAAAGGGGAGGGATAGGAGAGGGGGAAGAGACAAAGAGGAGGGAGAGGGGAGGGAGAGAGGGAAGAGACGAAGAGGAGGGAGAGGGGAGGGAGAGGGGGAAGAGACACAGGGGAGGGAGATGGGGAAGAGGGAGGAAGAGACACAGGGGAGGGAGATGGGGAAGAGGGAGGAAAGAGACAGACGGGGGAAAGGAGGAGGAAAGAGACAGGGGGAGGGAAGAGACACAGGGGAGGGAGAGGTTGGGGGTAAAGAAACACAGGGGGGTGGGGAAAAATATATACTGTATATATATTATCCCGTCATTTATGAAAGGCAAACGACTAGTATTATATAGTACAAGTAATATCAGTAAGATGTAATACATGTAGTAGTTTACACTTTTGAATGGAAAGAGCATCTTTAAAACATGTCCATAAAGATAAGGACATTTACATTTCCTTTTCCTTCCTTTTTCCGTCTTCATATATTGCAATTTATTAATCTTATATCATCATTTTTGATCATCCCTGACCTATGCTAAACATGCATTTTACAAACTTCTCTATTTTGTCACGTATTGATTTTAAAATTACTTGATAAAGGCTGGCTTGGGACAGCAAAGAGAAAATTTATAACATTCTTCCACCAATCAGAATGACTCTGGAAAGATGGGAGGAACGGTAAATTTAAAAAAGAGAAAATTAGTGATAGTCTATGTATGATTTGTCTCTAAAAGTTCCCTTTTGAATGCAGGTAACATGTATATTCATGTTAAATACTGATTTCACATTGTTTGCTAGCTACATCTTACCCTTATGTATATTAATTAAAATATATTGTGTTTACCAACATCTAGAAAATGCTCTAGCTTCTAAACTTTTGACTTGTGTGTATGTGAGTGTCACCAAAGAACCATGTTGGTATGTGGTACTTTGGGAAAACACGTTGTTTAGATCAGTGTATCTCAACCTTTTAATCTGGAATCCAGCTTGATACCTTCCAATGGTCAGTGGGGCCACTCTGGAGATCCAGAACATATTTAACATAGTGATAATAGAGGTGCCACATTACAATGTCATCCAGTTTTACACCAATTCGAATAGAGACAATTTTGTCTCTAATTGTCACCAATGGTTCTTAAGCTAAGCTCTCCTCATCCATCTTTGTCCAAGAGGACCAACAAGCTGGGTCTCAGGCACCAGTGTTGTGGATGAAATTCATGAAAATGTATATTATGTCCATGCTGCATTCCTTTCCTTACAATATATAATAAGATAAGGCACTAATTGCTTTTATTCTTTATTCTGAGAGTCCTAAGATGGCTACTGAGCTGTATTCTGAGAGTCCTAAGATGGCTACTGAACTGTATCCTGAGAGTCTTAAGATGGCTACTGAGTCATATCCTGGGAGTCCTAAGATGACATTCATATCCGTGACCAAATAAGGATATGAGCCCCGCCACCTTCCAGAGCCAATCAGAAGCTTCACATAAACTGACCATAATGACATCAACATCCGAGACCAAATATGGAAAGACCCTTCCTACCTTGTCAACCAATCAATAACTCACTCACTGTCTAACAATGAGTCATATGATTGTTATATCTGATCAACATATATTATATAAGTTCCTATGTTGTATTTGGGGGGGTTCGTTCGTTGGGAAGAATACAAGAAGTTTTATACCAGAACTTTTGGTTCTGTGTAAATTCTTGTCTCTGTGTGCACACATGGCCAACAGACGGATGATTTGGACAGGAACAGATATTACATAATGGGATTATTTTTATCTATTCAAAACACCAGCACTTAGGACCAGTTCACTGGTTTTAAGCTGTGATGAATTGTCATAGTCATAGTAAATATCATAAGGGTGAATTAGATCCTGTACATAAAACACCCTGAAACCTACAAGTGTTTACATCACACATGTTTCATAATATATGATGTCACAAAGTATTTCAAGCAGGAGGATTGACGGATGAAGGACTCAGATCTGCAATCCTGGTTGCAATATACAGGAGCTATAGGAAGTCTTCTCCTTTTCTCTGGCAGTAGGACCAGCAATGAAGTGAAACTGGATGCATTGTTGGCCCCTCTGCAAGTGAAAGGGTTAAGAAATAGAAACTTTTAAAAGATAGATGGGAGTAAATGAAGGAAAAATATTTACTTGTGGAGATGATGTATTAAGGTGATTGTAGAGATAGAAGCAGATTTACTAGTTTGTATACCCACACCAGTAACCACTAGATTTCTCTTTCTCCCCCTGGCAGTACAAAGTTTTAAGATACTAGGGGCCCTATTCTATCACCCAATTCGTAAATCTATCACCCAATTCGTAAATTTATACACACTTAAAATCGCTCTTCATATTACCACATATTCTATTAGCTACTGGCAATCTGATTACGAGTTCTCCGCCTACAATCACTACGGGCCAGCCAAAGATGCAAAATCAGCCTTAGAACTCCATTGGTTTTAGCACAGCTTGTATATCAAGCGCACTAACTAATTAAAGTTACACAAAATAGATATACTATTAGACTTGTAGCTCAAGCTCGCAAATAAAGCCTGACTTGCAACCTAAAAAAGTATCATGTTTCCATCACGAAGATTACGGGTACAAAATAGGACTCACAAGGGCTTTTTCAAACAATTATTAGATCTGTAGCAGCAATTAAACCCACAATACTGTACTTTAAAAGCATGGGAAGGCATGGAAAGACATTAGAATTAATTGCATAACAGTCACAAATATGCAATTAAAACATATTATTTTTAGATGTTTTTTCTGAGTAATATCGATCCCGGGGCTCAAGGGGTTAATACATACCATGAATCCCACAAGGATTAGAACAGATTATCTAATACATTTTATAGATTGTTTCATTGTGAGCCCAATTGGCAAACATTACTTATTGGCATTAATTAATTCTTAGCCTCCGATTGCAGATTAAGTGTAACTTCCGTGTTTTACTGATATCACGATGCCGGGCTCATTTACTATTGGCGGTGTCTAAGAAGTAAATTACGGGCTTGCTTCAATATTGTCAGGTCATATGAGCACACCACATGAAATCAGACTTAAAAGGTCAGGGTTTATGAGTTCAGTGTTGCGGTCAGAATTTGCGAGTTGCAAGACTCTGATTATTAACCTAGATTACTGGACATTCCGAAGATTTGGAAGGATCAAAATGTGCATGCGTGTGTGTGTGAGCGTGTACCCCGAGATTTATGATAACCCTGCACTAAGAGCCAGGGGCAACTGATAAAAGAGCAGTAAAGACAAAAGACAATTCTATTCTCTATATTGTACTGTTAATACACTATTTCCATTCACTGTCCTGGAATACAAATGTCTCTCTTAGGAGAAATGAGTTGCTGATTAATAGGTGAATTATATACAGAAGAAAAACATTTAATTAACACACTCATAAAGATCCAGTAAATCACAAGAGATTACATGGAAATGTTTAACATCATTCTCAGTGTAAAAATGATACAAGATTTTGTTTTAAAGAAGCTTGTATGCACAATAATTAAAACATGCATAATTTTTAATATTTCAGTTAAGATTTCATAAGAAAAAAATAGTTTAACAGTAGTTGCCACCGACTTTCATAATTTGCCTTTAATCTTAATGAACATTGTTACGGTACAAAGACCTATATGCCCCAGCATTTGGGTAGTGTGCGCTGGGCAGCCTGGATAGTAAGTCTGACAATCTTTACTACCAGCATGTCCTTTGGTAAATAATACAGCTTTACTCAAGTTGTGATGAAAATTAAGAACACTTAAGGTTCAGCTTATTTAAAACCTTGCCCAACACATTATAGGGAGCGGCTACCTTTAGCCAAACCCCCATCCCCCACTGGGCCAATGGAGTAACTCTTAGAATCAGCTAATTACCTCTGTCTAATCAGACGGGGCTAATCCGTGGGGACTTTTAGTCTCCTCCCCCAGGCCCGCCTATTAGGGGCGTCAACCTAATTTATTCTTGCACAGGTAGGAGAAGGGAGAACATGTATTTCTGTCTCTCTCTGCCCCTGGTTCTGGGGCAGAGAAACCCTGTAGACAGGCCATATAGTTGGTGCCTATATGTCTGACCTACTGCTGTGCATGTTAGATAACTTTTGCCCTCCAACCATCTGGCACCAGTGACTCTATCACCTGATTCTCATTAACATGAGTATAAACATCATGCATGGGGGGACATTGTAAGGGATATATCCATGTCTAGGGGTACATACACGTTTAATACTTATACTATACAGATGGATCTGTCACAAACATATCCTCAATAATGTTACATCCAGTTGAAGATGCCTTGTAGTATATAGAAATGAAACAGAAATGTACTTTATAAAATAGAATTGGTTATATTTTTGAGAAATACTTTTTTTCGGTTTACTCCCAGTTACACTGACCTCATGGGTTATCAAAGCACCACAAGGTCACTTAAGGAGGTTAATGAAGAGTAATCATTAATAAGACAAAAAAGAGCCTATATAGATATAGTAGACTCTCAGTTAACCGGAACTCAAGCAACCAAAAAAAAGTTGAATATTGTAGTTTAAATATGAATAAAATTTTACAGGGCTCAGCAAATGCCAGGAGCCAGGTTGTCATGCCACAAAATGCCTACAGGCACCTGGATATCATCCACTGTACGTCACTGCATTTCAGTTTTACCTGGAAGAAGACAGGCATGAGTGACTGAGCCAGTGCAGTGTTTGGGTTACATTCCCCGGGCATGAGTGACTGAGCCAGTGCAGTGTTGGGGTTACATTCCCCGGGCATGATTGACTGAGCCAGTGCAGTGTTGGGGTTACCTTCCCCGGGCATGAGTGACTGAGCCAGGGCAGAGTTGGGGTTACATTCCCCGGGCATGAGTGACTGAGCCAGGGCAGTGTTGGGGTTACATTCCCCGAGCATGAGTGACTGAGCCAGTGCAGTGTTGGGGTTACATTCCCCGGGCATGAGTGACTGAGCTAGTGCAGTGTTAGGGTTACATTCCCCGGGCATGAGTGACTGAGCCAGGGAAGTGTTGGCGTTACATTTCCAGGGCATGAGTGACTGAGCCAGGGCAGTGTTGAGGTTACATTCCCCGGGCATGAGTGACTGAGCCAGGGTAGTGTTGGGGTTAGATTCCCTGGGCATAGATGACTGAGCCAGTGCAGTGTTGGGGTTACATTCCCCGGGCATGAGTGACTGAGCCAGGGCAGTGTTTGGGTTACATTCTCCGGGCATGAGTGACTGAGCCAGTGCAGTGTTGGCGTTGCATTTCCAGGGCATGAGTGACTGAGCCAGTGTAGTGTAGGGGTTACATTCCCCGGGCATGAGTGACTGAGCCAGGGCAGTGTTGGGGTTACATTCCCCGGGCATGAGTGACTGAGCCAGGGCAGTGTTGGGATTACATTCCCTGGACATAAGTGACTGAGCCAGTTCAGTGTTGGGGTTACATTCCCCGGGCATGAGTGACTGAGCTAGTGCAGTGTTGGTGTTACATTCCCCGGGCATGAGTGACTGAGCCAGGGCAGTGTTAGAGTTACATTCCCCCGGCATGAGTGACCGAGCCAGGGCAGTGTTGGGGTTACATTCCCCGGGCATGAGTGACTGAGCCAGGGCAGTGTTTGGGTTACATTCCCCGGGCATGAGTGACTCAGCCAGGGCAGTGTTGGGGTTACAGTCCCCGGGCATGAGTGACTGAGCCAGTGCAGTGTTGGGGTTACATTCCCCGGGCATGAGTGACTGAGCTAGTGCAGTGTTGGTGTTACATTCACCGGGCATGAGTGACTGAGCCAGGGCAGTGTTAGGGTTACATTCCCTGGGCATGAGTGACTGAGCCAGGGCAGTGTTGGCGTTACATTCCCCGGGCATGAGTGACTGAGCCAGGGCAGTGTTGAGGTTACATTCCCCGGGCATGAGTGACTGAGCCAGGGTAGTGTTGGGGTTAGATTCCCTGGGCATAGATGACTGAGCCAGTGCAGTGTTGGGGTTACATTCCCCGGGCATGAGTGACTGAGCCAGGGCAGTGTTTGGGTTACATTCTCCGGGCATGAGTGACTGAGCCAGTGCAGTGTTGGCGTTGCATTTCCAGGGCATGAGTGACTCAGCCAGTGTAGTGTAGGGGTTACATTCCCCGGGCATGAGTGACTGAGCCAGGGCAGAGTTGGGATTACAATCCCTGGACATAAGTGACTGAGCCAGTTCAGTGTTGGGGTTACATTCCCCGGGCATGAGCGACTGAGCCAGTGCAGTGTTGGGGTTACATTCCCCGGGCATGAGTGACTGAGCCAGGACAGTGTTGGGATTACATTCCCTGGACATAAGTGACTGAGCCAGTTCAGTGTTGGGGTTACATTCCCCGGGCATGGGTGACTGAGCCAGGGCAGTGTTTGGGTTACATTCCACGGGCATGAGTGACTGAGCCAGGGCAGTGTTGGTGTTGCATTTCCAGGGCATGAGTGACTGAGCCAGGGCAGTGTTGGCGTTGCATTTCCAGGGCATGAGTGACTGAGCCAGGGCAGTGTTTGGGTTACATTCCCCAGGCATGAGTGACTGAGCCAGGGCAGAGTTGGTGTTACATTCCACGGGATCAGCACCGCACCCTCCAGCCCAACGTACCTGTGTGTAAGTGAGGAGTGAAAGCTGCTGCTGCTAGAACAGCCCTCATTGACAAATATACTTAGCAGAGCATCCTAAAAACTACATTTACCAGACATCTACCGATCCCATGGGTGCCAGATAACTGAGAGTCTACTGTAAATATCGCATATATAGTTCTCAGTAGTGCAGCCTTGCCAAAAAACATTGGTAATGCAACGTTAAAACTGCGGGCTTGCATAGCCCCATAGGACTTAGGCAGGAAGCACTGAAGGCCCCGTAGGACTTAGGCGCTCACTGCGCTGGTGAAGATGAGCGCCATAGGCGCTCATCCCTACGACCCCGTAGGACTTAGGCATGGAGCGCTGCACGACTTACGCATCACCACCACACGACTTAAGCATCATACATACGACCCGCGGGACTACCCAAACAGAAAACTCAAACACACAATTCACAGTGCAAGTAAAGGAGCTACTATATAATCAAGCCACACATGAGTTTAACTTGATTATATAGTAGCTCCTTAACTTATAATTTTTTTGTTTGCTCCTGGAATGGTTGCTGTTCAAGTCTATTAGACATCAGGGATACTAGCCAGCTTGTGGGGCACACCATAGCCCTTCAGTCGGGAGGTCTATGAAACAAGATATAGAGATCCTACTCCTGGAGGAGTCACATTTTCAATTTTTATATATATATATTTATATATCAAGTACTATTTGGATGCTAAGTTCTCAGTTTAATATCTAATAAACAATTTCATTAGGATTGTGTATTGAGTCTATTAAGGTATATTAGTTGATATAGCCTTTCAAATAATATTAGCCTATTATTGGGATTTGTAGAAAAGTTTTCCAAATTCACATTCCCTTTAGAACTACCGTAGCCGATTTCCTGCTATAAATAAAGGTTTACATTTTTTTGTTGTTTGTAAATTAAAAGTGTAAAGCTCTTAAACCGTTGAAGACTTTTTTTGGTTCTCTCTTTTTATGACTATATACTTTGTAGCCAACGATGGAGGAGCTCTATACAGTCGGCAAAAAGAAGACCTGGAGCTGACTGCGGCTCAGACCACAAGCTTCTGATTCAGAGTTAAAATGAACAAAAGAGGGAAAATCTTCAGACAAAGCACATACAAAATAAATAATATCCCCTGTGAATATGCAGTGGAGGTAAATAATAGATTTAGGGAACTGGACGTGGTAGATAGAATGCCTGAAGAAATTTGGACAGATGTTTGAGACATTATCTGAGAAATAGCAACAAAGAATATCACTAAAAGAAATAAAACTAAGGAGGCAATCTGGCTCTGTGATAAGGCTTTGAAAGTGGCTCAAGAAAGAAGGAAAGTGTAAGGTGGTGGTGAAAGGAAAATATTTGTCCAACTGAATGCAGAATTCCAGAGGATAGCAAGAAGAGACAAGGAGACGTTCTACAATGAGTGATGTAAAGAGATTGAAGAAGACAACAGAATGGGTTAAGAGATCTCTTCAAGAAAATCTGGGATCGCAAGGGAACCTTTCATGCCAAAGTAGGTGCTATAAAAGACAAAAGTGGTAGGGACTTTACAGAGTAGATCAGATAATGAAGAGGTGTCAGGGATACACTGAAGACCTATCTAGGAAGGATCTTTATAGCAGTGATGACCTCAATAATTTGTCCAATGAGGTGGAACCAGACATCTTGGAGAGTGAAGTGAGATGGGCCCCAGGATGTCTTGCGGATAACAAGGTTGTAGGAGTTGATGGAATCCCAAATGAACTATTCGCAATCGTACAAGATGATGCTATGAAAGTGTTGCTCACATTATGTTAACACATTTGGAAAACTCAACCGTGGCCAATAGACTGGAAAAAAAATCAGTCTACATCCCAATCCTAAAAAAAGACTGTGCCAAAGAGTGCTACAATTATCAAGAACTGCACTCAATTCATACGCCAGCAAGGTAATGCTTAAGATCCTACAAGCTCGACTCCAACAATATATGGACCAGGAACTACCAGATGTGCAAGCCGGGTTGTGCAGAGCAAGATGCAAAAGAGATCAAATTGCCAATGTCCGCTGGATAACAGAGAAATCTAGAGAGTTGCATAAAAAAACATTTTAAACATATTTTGTGAATCTTGATATAAATTATAGTAAACACAGTCAGGGCTAGGTTTACATCTCTAGGCAAAGAATCCATATGTAGCCGGTACACCTAATGATTATTTGCCTAGAAATGTAAATCTAGGCCTGACTGTATTTTATATCATTTATAACAAAATTCACAATATCTACAAAGCTGTCCCTTTAACAAATAATTGCAAGCTTGTTGCCTGTTTCTTTATTGCTTGCCGTATACATGGCCCTTACATTACAGTATATTTACGGGCTTTGTAGCGTTACCTTTCCAACTAAGTGCTTTTAATGACTCTATTTTCCCTCTCTCTGTAATATTGTGCTCTGATACGATATTATTTAACATTAATTTATGTCACTCATTCTTGTCCCTCTCACCATCCTGATCCCCAAGGCTAAAACTACATCTATTTTATTGCAGCAAGATATTAAAAATAAATCAACTGAAAAACACAATTTTGTTCCAACAATTCAAGGCAAAATTGATATTATTTTCTGAAAGAGTTCTCAGCCCAGCTGGGGGTTGTGCAGATCAATTAATCAGTAAAGCCTCTGAAATAGCATAACTTTTAAGCAAGTTAACTGGTCTGACAAGTAAATCTTGCAAGTTATTCTCAGCAAAATACTAAACCAGGACGTTGTAAGTAATTAGAGTTTACTTGTGAACTGAAAATAACGGTCTCAGGATTTCTACATCCTCCTAACACTGACTATACTCATATATCTTTGTTTGAAGGACCAATGTACTCACCACCATATTCCATAGCACTACTTCTATTATAGCCCTATTACAGAGTCCTTGCCAACTACTGTATGTTGGCATTATAATATGCAAAAAAATAATTACTGAATATTCTGCCTGTATCTTAACAGCAAATTAAATATATTTATATAGTTTATTTTTATATCATATATGTATGTATAGAACACGTCAGAAAATCTGTTTTTAACACCAAATGTGAAAAAAAAAAAAATGTTCGCTCTATAATGTGTTTGATTAGAGTTCATGATATTTACATAGTTTGTCTGTTTCTGCGTAGCCCATGAGGCCTAGGGCAGCACATTATCAGAGGGTGGCAGGCTGCCTGAAGGTGCATTGAAATATGTTTGTACAGTGGATATAAAAAGTCTACACCCCTGTTAAAATGTCAGGTTTCTGTGCTGTAAATAAAATGAGACAAAGATAAATCATTTCAGAACTTTTTCCACCTTTAATGTGACCTATAAACTGTACAACTCACTTGAAAAACAAACTGAAATCTTTTAGGTAGAGGGAAGAAAAAATATAAAAATAAAATAATATGGTTGCATAAGTATGCACACCCTTAAACTAATACTTTGTTGAAGCACCTTTTGATTTTATTACCGCACTCAGTCTTTTTGGGTATGAGTCTATCAGCATGGCAAATTTTGACTTGGCAAGATTTGCCCACTCTTCTTTGCAAAAACACTCCAAATCTGTCAGATTGCGAGGGCATCTCCTGTGCACAGCCCTCTTCAGATCACCCCACAGATTTTCAATCGGAATCAGGTCTTGGCTCTGGCTGGGCCATTCCAAAACTTTAATCTTCTTCTGGTGAAGCCATTCCTTTGTTGATTTGGATTTATGCTTTGGGTCGTTGTCGTGTTGAAAGATGAAGTTCCTCTTCATGTTCAGCTTTCTAGCAGAAGCCTGAAGGTTTTGTGCCAATATTGACTGGTATTTGGAACTGTTCATAATTACCTCTATCTTCACTAAGGCCCCAGTTCCAGCTGAAGAAAAACAGCCCCAAAGCATGATGCTGCCACCACCATGCTTCACTGTGGGTATAGTGTTCTTTTGGTGATGTGCAGTGTTGTTTTTGCACCAAACATATCTTTTGGAATTATGGCCAAAAAGTTTAACCTTAGTTTCATCAGACCATAACACCTTTTCCCAGATGCTTTTGGGAGACTTCAGATGTATTTTTGCAAAATGTAGCCTGGCTTGGATGTTTTTCTTCGTAAGAAAAGGCTTTCGTCTTGAAACTCTACCCCATAGCCCAGACATATGAAGAATATGGGAGATTGTTGTCACATGTACCACACCGCTAGTACTTGCCAGATATTCCTGCAGCTCCTTTAATGTTGCTGTAGGCCTCTTGGTAGCCTCCCAGACCAGTTTTCTTCTCGTCTTTTCATCAATTTTGTTACATGGTATATCTAATGCCTTGGAAAAATGTTGTACACAGCTACATCCCCAGTTATAAGAGTGTGTGCAGACTTATGCAACCACATTATTTTTTTTTCTTCCCCTCACCTAAAAAAATTCAGTTTGTTTTTCAATTGAGTTGTACAGTTTATAGGTCACACTAAAGGTGGAAAAAGTTCTGAAATTATTTATCTTTGTCTCATTTTTTTACAGCACAGAAACCTGACATTTTAACAGGGGTGTGTAGACTTTTTATATCCACTGTATATGCCCAGATATGTCTTTATCTATATAAATCTATATATTTCTATTTTTAAGTGTAGCTGACATACCATATATACACATAAACATACAAACATATGATTTGAAAAATAGAAAGAAGGGGCTGCACGTGGGTTATGAGGGGCAAAAATCTGAATGGCCTAGGGTAGCATAAAAATGTTTGCAACTGAGAATTATAGGTGTGCCTTAGATATAAATCAAGCCCTGCATTTAGTTAATTATCAACTCAAGAGCATAGTATAAAAGTGTGTTTTTGTTATCCTTTTTAGGGCTAAAAAATGTTTTTAATGGTATATGGAAATATTACTGTTTTTCCCTTTCTCTAATCCATCACCTGTTGCTTATATCAGACACAAACATCACACTTAGTCATTCTATACACATATAGATGTATTTTATTTTAAAAATAATTGATTTCCACCCCCCCAGTGCTGTTTATATAGGCACCTCATACTAACCAATAGCAGTTTCCTTTCGGGAGGAACAGAAGACTATGCATCCCATGATGCTTTGCTGCAGAAATTGATCCCAGACATTGCGACAAAGTTGTAGCTGCCTGTGATTGGCCAAAATGAATTTTAATGTTATGCTAATTTAGCCTGGGTTTTCACAGACATTTCTTCTCAAAATCAACTGCCAGAATACTCGAGAAATTTACAGACTCTAGGGTATGTTTATTATTGTTTATTCAAGTTTTTTTTCTTGCAAATAAATATTTTCCTACACTACTGACTCTCCTCTATCAGATGCATTCATAATCCTGGAAATTTCTTTATACCTTTAATACTGCATTAATATTAAATTGTTTTTTTCCTTCATAAATAGCTGCACAAGCAAATCTGATAAAAATAGTCAGAAATACCCTCACCATATTCTTGTTCCACAACTGCGCTGGCTGTCTGTGTCTTGTGTTTGAGGATTTGCAAACCTCATTAATCTGCTTGTGTCATAGTTAATTTGAAGCAAACAAATGCAGGCGCCCATCAAATCCTCAGGTGTGAAGAATAGTGCGACGCGTTTCACATCTCCTGCAAAAAGCTGCCTTCAAACAGTGGCTGATAGCCGCGTCAGGCAATTTGTCATCTGTAAGGCAGGAGATATAGTTACATTGTATGAAATTGTGTTTTTGATGCAGGAGGTGACATAATGAAAAGACATAGCAGTGCGCGATTGTGCAAATGAGGTGTCTTTCCACTAACCCCTCTGTGCGAGGGTGTGCGGGGTCAAGGATTACTTTTCCTGGGCTGATTCTATATCTTTAAAGGGAAAGTTTCACCTAAACACAAGTCGCTCTTATATGACAGAGTACAATTATAGAGGGTCAGACACATGTGTAAAAGTTTTTTCCCTTGCCTATTGTTCAGTCATTTCCAACTCTCCGTGACCCCATGGATTGCAGTGCCAGGCATATCTATTGTATCTGGTCGGGCTTATTTATAAGGTTTTCTTGGCAAATATACTGGAGTGTTTTGCCAGTTCCTTCTCACAATTTGTCTGACCTGTCTGCTATGGTGTGTCCATCTTGTGTGACCCTACATGGTATAGCTCAGAGCTTCATTGTTGTAGACAAGCCCCTTCAGCAAGACAAGGTAGTGATCCATAAGGTACCTTGCCTTTTCTGTTCTGAGCAGCTCAACAACCCACAGCATGAATGTAATGGTCAGCAAAGAACTGATCTTTGGCTTATTTGGTTCTTGAGCTGGTCTTTAAACGTTTGACTCAATCAGCTCAGCATTCTAAGTGTCAGTGACAAACATAATCTCAAAATAGCAGCTTCTGCTCTCCACAAGTATGAACTGGTAAACTTTAACATAAATGTATAATCTTTTCCAAAAGTGTTGTTTAATATAAAAGAAGCTTAAGAAACTCCAACTTAAGAAACTTTCCCTTAAAATAACCATTATAGTCCTATATTTAATTTATACTATTTTGTATATACAGTCAGGTCCATAAATATTGGGACATCGACACAATTATAAACTTTTTGGCTCTATACACCACCACAATGGATTTGAAATGAAACGAACAGGATGTGCTTTAACTGCAGACTTTCAGCTTTAATTTGAGGGTATTTACATCCAAGTCAGGTGAACGATGTAGGAATTACAACAGTTTGTATATGTGCCTCCCACTTTTTAAGGGACCAAAAGTAATGAGACAATTGGCTGCTCAGCTGTTCCATGGCCAGGTGTGTGTTATTCCCTCATTATCCCATTTACAAAGAGCAGATACAAGCTCCAGTGTTCATTTCAAGTGTGCTATTTGCATTTGTTGCTGTTAACTCTCAATATGAGATCCAAAGAGCTGTCACTATCAGTGAAGCAAGCCATCATTAGGCTGAAAAAAACAAAACAAACCCATCAGAGAGATAGCAAAAACATTAGGTGTGGCCAAATCAACTGTTTGGAACATACTTAAAAAGAAAGAACTCAGCTCAGCAACACCAAAAGACCCGGAAGACCACGGAAAACAACTGTGGTGGATGAACGAAGAATTATTTCCCTGGTGAAGAAAACACCCTTCACAACAGTTGGCCAGATCAAGAACACTCTCCAGGAGGTAGGTGTATGTGTGCCAAAGTCAACAATCTAGAGAAGACTTCACCAGAGTGAATACAGAGGGTTCACCACAAGATGTAAACCATTGGTGAGCCTCAAAAACAGGAAGGCCAGATTAGAGTTTTCCAAACAACACCTAAAAAAGCCTTCACAGTTCTGGAACAACGTCCTATGGAGTGTAGTGTCATGGCGTGGGCATGTATGGCTGCCAATGGAACTAATTCTCTTGTATTTATTGATGATGTGACTGCTGACAAAAGCAGCAGGATGAATTCTGAAGTGTTTCGGGCAATATTATCTGCTCATATTCAGCCAAATGCTTCAGAACTCATTGGACAGCGCTTCACAGTGCAGATGGACAATGACCAGAAGCATACTGCAAAAGCAACCAAAGAGTTTTATAAGGGAAAGAAGTGGAATGTTATGCAATGGCCAAGTCAATCACCTGATCTGAATCCGATTGAGCATGCATTTCACTTGGTGAAGACAAAACTGAAGGGAAAATGCCCCAAGAACAAGCAGGAACTGAAGACAGTTGCAATAGAGGTCTGGCAGAGCATCACCAGGGATGAAACCCAGCGTCTGGTGATGTCTATGCGTTCCAGACTTCAGGCTGTAATTGACTGCAAAGGATTTGCAACCAAGTATTAAAAAGTGAAAGTTTGTTTTATAACTGTTAATCTGTCCCATTACTTTTGGTCCCTTAAAAAGTGGGAGGCACATATACAAACTGTTGTAATGCCTACATCGTTCACCTGACTTGGATGTAAATACCCTCAAATTAAAGCTAAAAAGTCTGCAGTTAAAGCACATCTTGTTCGTTTCATTTCAAATCCATTGTGGTGGTGTATAGAGCCAAAAAGTTTAGAATTATGTCGATGTCCCAATATTTATGGACCTGACTGTATATATATATATATATATATATATATATATATATATATATATATATATATATATATATATATATAGTTGAAAATATGCATTTTTTAGATAAAACTTATGAAAGGATAAGAATATTTAGATTAACAGGAGGTATATGACAATATAATAAAATTAATTACAACATTCAAACAATATTTAATTTTTTAATTACATCTTGAAATATACAAATAAATAATTAAATAAAAATATTTCAAAAAATAACCAAATAAATAAATTAAATTAAAAAGAAACCTTAATTCGTTAAAAAAGATAACTTATTATTCTGGGTGCAGTAACTCCATGGGGAAAATATAATAGTCATATTATGTTTTAATTTAGCTGACAACAAAGACATTTTATAAAATATATTAATTTTAATTATTTGATTAATGCTTAAAACAAGAATAGGAAGCACCTGGGAACATTCATCTAATTACTATGCAGAGTACTGATACTCTCTAGTACACTTGATAATGTAGAATATTTTTTTCATAATATAATAAAGAGAGTTTTTTATTTTGTTTGCAGCTATGATGTTTAGATGCTGTGAATTTAAATGACGTTTCTATTTATTTCAAGAAGAAATTGATACGTTAAAACTACAATTGCATTCAACAGGACTAATGGAAAACCATTCTTGTCACCAAAGAAAAGAGCAGCCTCTCGCAAATCACGGTCCACTGGAGAAGAAACTGGCATCTACTCCGGTATCTTTGCCATGAAAACCAAATGGATAAGCAAAATCAGAAACACAGACAGATGTTCCTGGCGTGCTGGGTCCATATGGTCACGGAGAGTAAGACACAACTCAAGGACTGAACAATAACTTTTAATTTCTTCAACAACTTGGGACCTTTTATGTCAGTTTAATCATCTAGTTTAAAATTCCTACTATTAAGTTTTCTTTAAAAAAAAAAAAAAGTAAAATGTATTCTCTTTATTTAGGGCAGGTTATTGCACAGTTTCATTTAAAAACTACTAATGTTTTTCAGCATAAAAAAAAAAATCCTTTAACAAAAATTAACTGTTTAAAGTCTCCAAATAAATGTTTGTGTCTTATGGCAGAATAAATATTGTGCGTCTAGAGAGAGCTGTAATGGTTTAATCAGGTGGATGACCAGAGGTGGTTTCCATGAACCCAGAATGATCTGAACTGGAGAGGAATTAATTAAATACAATGAACACATATCTGCCATTGTACATCACATAGCAGGAATAATGCAGTGTATTGGCTAAATAATGCAGGGGGCGAGAGGACAACATTTATTAGAAGGCTGCAGTAGTTGAAGAAAAAAAAATTATTTGCATGTAACAAACTCACAATATTAGCAGCTGTGGCATTCATGGGCGTAACACATGTTAGTTCTTTAAGTTCAACCTTTTTTGACTTTGTCTGATCTTTGTAAAATGTGGATTGATTGTTAATTGTTTAATTGATCCAGAGGAAGCAAACAGAAAAACGGAAACTTTGCCAATTGTCTGAAAAGGGGAATAAAATAAAATTCCTTCCTGACCCCAGATACTGGCGTTCGGTTCCTCCCTGGATCAATACTCTTCCTTCTCTAGTTATCCAGGATAAACTTGAATGCCCTTTTTTTTAAAAAATATATCGAATCCGCTGTCACCACCTCCTCTGGTAGAGAATTTCACAGATTAACCACCCTTACTGTGAAGAACCCTTTTCTTTCTTTAAGGTGGAATCTTTTTACTTCTGTACTCTAAGGATGTCCTCTTGTCAGTTGAAAACCTCTTGGCACAAAAAGCTCAGCTGACAAAGCCTTGTATTGACCCTGGATATGTTTATATAAGGTAATCATATCTCCTCTTGGGGGACATTTTTCTAGAGAAAATAAGTTTAATTTGGTTAGTCTTTCTTCATAACTTAGCCCCTCCATTCCCCTTATTAGTTTTGTTGCCCTTCTCTGTACATTTTCCAGCTTTAAAATGTCCTTTTGATGAATTGGTGCCCAAAAATTGTACTCCATATTCCAAATGAGGGCGTACTAGAGATTTGTATAGTGGCAGAATTATATTTGCTTCCCTCGCTTCTATACCCTTCTTAATACATGCTAATATTTTACTTGCCTTTGCAGCTGCTGCTTAGCATTGAGCACTGTTACCAAGGTGGTTGTCCACAAGCACTCCCAAATCCTTTACTATCTCTGATACCCCCAGATTTGCTCCATTAAGATTATAAATTGCATGGCTATTTTTCCTTCCCAGATGTATAACTTTACATTTATTCATATTAAATCTCATCTGCCATTTAATGCACACTCTCTCAGGCACCCACCCATATGCACTTGCACGTTGCCACATGGTCTCTCTCAGGTATGCACTCCCATGCACACACCATCGATAGATAGATATGGACTATATCAAATGTGGGAAGTTCCCATTATATTCTCTTACAAAATTAGTATTTAAAAATTTATTTTACAGATTATCAGATTGCTAAATTTTCGTGGAAACCCCCATTGTTTGTACAGGTGTTCCCCGGGTTGAGGACAAGATACGTTCCTGAAATGTCTTTAAACCGTTTTTTATGTATCTCGGCTACCTGATGAATAATGGTAATAACAACACTAAAATGGCTCATAATATCCCAGTACTGTAATAATAAGTTACAGAAACTATTGTGCACTTTCTTTTATTTCAAATAGGACATAAAACAAACTAAAAAAAAAAGCCTTGGAAATCCGTTCTAAGTACAAGCTGTATGTAAGTAGGGGCCGTCTGTAAGTACGGGTCCTCTGTAAGTACGGGTCCTCTGTAAGTACGTGATCCTGCTGTATATGCCATTTTTGATACAAAATGAAATAGTGTCATAATGATTGGTCCTTTTTGCAGTTCAGACAGCAATAAACAGGTTAACGAGACATATATGTCACCTCAGTCTTGTAAAGCATTTAATGACATCTCCTAAGCTGCACCTCTCCACAGTAGGTGACATAGATTTAGGTTTCTCAGACAGACATCTATGGCTGTCTGCGTTATGAAATTGTCTTCCCATATTTTATTAATTGATGTAATTACTCAAAAATGCCAACAGCTGCCTTGGCTGTGATAGGCAGGACGGGGCTGTCACTTTTTTTTTGCGAGTTTCTCCAGCTGGTTCTGGAACATTGTGCTATTCCAAATACCCGAGCAACACATAAATTACATTAACTTCAGTGTATTATATTGATGGATGGTCAGTGCTCTGCTTGAATTATCATGTTGTAAAGTGAATAACATAATTAATAAGGAGAGGAGAATTTATCTGTGAAGCAAGTACTCTGGATACATATTTCTATGGTGGTTTAAAAGGATTAGAATAGAATATATTAACATGGCACAACAATGAAAAGTACACATATAAATAAATATAATGGCAATTGATTGTTATTAAAAATGTCAAGTGAATGTGTTAGATAACGGAGCTTAAAAGCTGTGCATTTTAAGCATTAAATACACTTGAATGCCTTCATGCTCTCCTAAGTAGTTATCTGACATGATTAATTATCTCTCACATTAGGGGGTAATAAATCACATGATCCAGTCTTCACATCCAAGCAGATGTCTTATGACCCTATACGTGAAATATTCCTCCAACTGTCCTATTCACTCTGCTAATAAGGTTCTTCTTTCGTCGTCTCTCATTACCTCCTCCCATTCCGACCTTCAGGACTTTTCTTGTGCTGCCCCTGTTCTCTGGAACTCCTTGCCTCGCTGCACTAGACTCCTCCTGCCACAAATCCTTCAAAACCTCAATAAAACTATTCTATTTATAGAAGCCTTTCACCTTTAACCTTAATATGCACAATGTATTGATCCTCACCTTAGTGGGTGCTTTAGATAAAGCACATTGTATGCTTAATTTTAAACTCAATAATAGTGCCTTCCAGTATTTTGTAATTTGTTAAAATTGTTTTTGACTTGTACTTACGCTGTTTAGCGCTACATAATATGGGCTCTATTCTATTAGAAGCATGCAAGTGCCCCTAACCCTTAATTTTGGTTGTTTTTTCTCTAAATGTTTAGATATATTTTATTGACTCAAGCTCACAATTTACCCCATTAAGTCTAAACTCATAAACCCTGGTTGAGAGAATAATCCATAGCTATCAGCATAGAGATGCGATAAAGAAATATTCTTTATTTCTTGGTAATATTGAATTCTATTCCTTTGGAAATCCGCCTATTCCACAGCCTGGTAACTATGACTGTTTTGACTTCCCTGTTTTATTTTAATGATAATCACACATATTAAACATGTTTATTTATCCATTTATTTATCTTAATATAATGTGTCATTACACATAATATAAATAGTGTTTACTAAGAACTCCACATTACCTAATAAGTGTCATATCGCGGATAACCTGTTTTTTGGTTGACCCTTTCACCCACACAGTGCTGGATTAACCATTAAGCAAAATAAGCAGGTACTTAGGAATCAAGGGAAGGGGGGCACCATAGAAATTTATCATTGCCTGAACCAGGTTCCACAAAAAGGGGTTCCCACAATAAATTAATAAATTACATATGTACAGTAATAAAAAATAATAATAAAATGGTAATAATATAGGTTAATGATATGCATTGTAATGGTTTATTATTGTTTATTTTTTTAATTAGATATATATGAAGTCACCAAAATCGTTGAAGTGCTTAGATGTCTTAATATGGCCCGGCACCCACATCCCCACCTCATACAGACACCAGTAGAGAGTCCATCACAAAAATAAATGCCTCTATTTTCTGTGTGGTTTGGAAAACTAAAACATAAATTAATTATATTACTTTTCTGCAAACCTTCAAGTTGAAGATTGTCTTAATTACCTATTAGAAAAATCTTAGCATAAGTTTAATGCTGATCAAAACAAATTCACCTCGGATTTGTCATTTCCGCGCACGCCTATCAAGTGCTTTTGTTCATGCGTGACAAATTTGTGTACAGAACAAACCCAGAGTAATTAAAACAGCCAATGCTTTAGTTGTACGAAATGAAGAAATTAAAATTCTGATAATTAAAAGCATTAAAATCCCTTGTTCTTTTCTTTGAATGGAAATTGATGGATGTTGAAGTGAACAAGGAATAAAAATGGCAAATCTCTCTCTAAAAAAAAAAGCTCAAGGGAACAGATCTAGGATCAAACGCAAGAAAGATCTTTGTAATATGCATTTTTGATTTCCCATTGTTCATATTTTGCTAAGTTTGGATAATAAGTTTCTCAGAAAAAGAGTTAATTGGATGAAAAAAAATTATAATGAAAAGCCAAAAATGCGATTATTGTTCCTTTGAGTATAACCTTATAAAAGGATATCCTTTAGCTTTAGATCTGCAAACTCAGTACGTAATTAAGTCAAATTGGAAAATCTTAGCAAGGGAATAGCATATAATAAAATAAAAAGCTATGGGGACTTTTTTCACTGCTATAAATCATTGAGTTTTGTGCACAATAAATGACCACCCGGAAGCAAATTGTATTTTAATTATAGTCCTGTGGTTTTCATATCACAGAGAGCTAGACTTGTATTTTCAGAAACGGGTCATCAAAGGCAGGAATTAAGGTTTCTATCCCAGAAAAGCAAAACACTCCATCATAGTGCCAAGAAAAAAGGTGCAACCACATTTATTAAGATTTCATCAGACAAGAGTAAATTGGTTGTGGTAGGTGACCCCTTAAACATGATTAACAGAAAGAGAGTTCCCTTAAAATTCTACTGACAATATATATTTACTAGCGAATTGCCCGTCAAAAAATGACGGCAATGAAATTGTAAGTGAGCTAATGCTATTGGTGTATAATAATAAAATAACTAATAGATTAATAAAGTAATATACTTTACCTATTTTGAAGTAATATATGCAGGAAGCATTGTGTTGAAGAGCTGGCAATCTGTTTTGATGTTGCTGCAGCATTATTGATGTGGAGCTGCTGTGTAACCGTGATGAATGTGTGCAGTGTAATACTGTGCGTGCGCAAGACCAAACCGTTAGCGTACTTCCGCATTATTCTAAAATGGCGGGTAATGTGTGGTATGCGTCTGTAGCGGAATAGCCGTAGGTCTTTTGTGGTAATTTGCGTGTTTCTGTTGGTGTTTTGCGTGTTTAGAGTGATGTAGCCTCGTTTTCGTTTTGTTCGGTGGCCATTTTTTCTCTCGCTTAGAGAATTTTGAGTGTCTAAACTCTTTTATTTTGAGATAAATTAAGGTGTAACTTCATTTTTTGAGGTCCTGGATGGTTCCTCTTGCTGTAGGTAAGCTTTTTATGTATGTGTTGTGTGTATTTAGTGTGTTTTAAATTTTTTCCTGTCCGCGGGTTGCGGCCGATTTTTGCGAGGTCGAAATGAGTGGTAACGTGTCTCGTATGTTGTTTGCGTTGCGACGTAAAGTTTGCAAGGGTCGCAGTTGCTGTGTCGTATGTTGTTTGCGTTATGACGTAAAGTTTGCGAGGGTCGCAGTTGCTAGCAAGGAGCGTCTTTGGCATATATATATATATCAATTTAAGGGAGATTTGGAATTAGTGCTGATTTGGAGACTATCCAGTTTCAAGTGGGAGGTTATTCTTTTGAAGGGATGTGTACTATTGAATTTCTCATTGCTTATTACAATTAGTAGAACTTAGCAGAAGCTTTTCTAGATTCTCATTTTCTTTTCAACTCTATATTCTCAGCAGACTTCAGCATGATACATGAAATTAGCAGTAAGTAAGATTTTGTGCAAATATCTTGTCCTTTCCCCCTAATGCAGGGGTGTCCAAACTCGCTCCTGCTGGACAGCACACAGGCCTGGATTTGTGGATATCCTTGCTGCAAACAGACTATTGCTTCTTCAGTCATCCAGAATGACTCACCTGCACACCGAAAGGAAACCCTAAAATCCAGGCCTGTGTGCAACCCTCCAGGACCGAGTTTGGACACCCCTGCCCTAATTGCTTGTGCCTATCAGATGATGATAGCAGATTGTGTATCTTGGTATGTTGACAGAAGAGTGGCACAAAGTGTTAATTTCTTAAGAGAATAGGAAGAAGATAGTGCTAGAACAAAATAGAAAAAAGATGACAGACAGGAAGATTTTTTTTTCAGTCGTTTCCGACTTTCCGTGACCTTAATGACCGTAACACACCAGGACGTCTTTATGTCCATGGTCATGCTGATCCACTTGGTATTAACGGCAGAGATACTCAAATGGGTTGCCAGTTTCTTCTCCAGTGGGCCACAGCATACAAGCTCCTGGTATTCCTAGGTGGTCTCCCATCCAAGTACTGACCATTTTCAGCCCTGTACGACTTCAGGGTGGTGCAACTTGGAATAAAGCCCAGGTTGCAGTGGTGAACGCACTGAATCCTAACCACTGGACCACCAGGGAACCCCAACAGGAAGATACACAGCCACATATACATAAAACATGCATTACACAAGGCCTAGCCCTCTGCAGCAATATGTTCCAGATTTCTCTGAACAAATTCAAGCTCTCCAGTCAAGGCCATCCCAGTATACTCCACAATGCATAGATTTTGGTCTAGCATCAACTTTTCCACTCTCTGAATGCGGTCACATGAGAGTCCCAAGATCTCATCATCACAATAATTTCTAAGTACAGATAGTACAGGTAGTATGTAACTCTCGATAATGATGCATTCTTCCATGTTTTTCTTGCTTGTAGGATATTCATATTCATTAGTTCAAAGCCAGGTCAATCAATAAAAAACGCCGCTATAAAGTTGAGTTTTGAGACCAGACAATATATTACAGGGTGTAAGGATTTTGGGTAAGCAGAACTGGGGCTATGAGTATTGAGAGAGATTTGGATAGCAAAGAGTGTCATAGAACATAGGGTGAGATTAGTGTGGGACAAGGCCATGTAGGGATTTGTAAATGAGTTAGGCAATGGTAGTAGACAGGAAGCCATTGAAACTGCGCTAGGAGGGTGCAGGTTGTGTGTGGAGACTGGATATTAAAGATGCCGAGGCATTTTGTATTTGTTGGAGTGGGGTGAATGCATTGGATGCAACACCAATGACAAGTGAGCTGCTCTAGTCCACGTGCATGAAAATAGAAGAGAATATTAACAGATTGTTGCAGAGGTAGAGATACTACATACTAGATTACTCTTTAGTCAATCTGGGCCACTAGATTACTTTTTTAGCCTGAAACTTTCTCAGTAAAAATGTACAGAGTAGAAAGGAGACAAAAACAAAATAACAAGAATACAACATTTTTGTGTTTCTTGACGTGAGTCATATTTTTTTGGTTCAGCATTAATTTACTTTAGAATGAGCAATCTCTTTGAATTATATTGTTCAATCACATATATTGATTGGCTGCTCCATTTTATTATTTGAACATATACTACCTTGATGCTTTTTGCATGTCAAATCAGAAAATAAAAAAAGATTTTTGCATCCACAAATAAATCTATCGTCTGTTTAACGAGTTTGTGTGGATGAAAGCAAATCACGTCACTAATAAAATGTTCAAACCTTATCTTGATGAGAGCACAAAAGAAACGCAGAATTAGGTTGTTGTTTTTTAAAGTTACTTCTTAAAATGAAAATCATGTTTGAACAAAAAAAAATAAGTTTATATGGAATATTGAGCTGTCTTGTGTCAGCGGGGATATCTACTAAGATGTGAAAGAGAGGATATTTTTTGCTAATAGGAAACACAAATCCATTTTGTGTTTGTTATATCACTTGCTCAGAGCTCATGAGGTGTGGGGAATGAGGTATCAGAGAGCCATTGTAAAGATAATTTGATAAGATTGAAATAGACAGTATTATTAATTATTATTATTATTATTAAAGTATGTTTACACCCCCCGCACTGACCACTAGAGCTAGCCTCTCACTGGCCCAAAAGCAGGCCCCTTGCATCATTTACTGCAACCACAGTTCTCAACAAATGTAAATTTCCCTCTCATACACACAACTTCTAGCAGTGTATCATGGATTCCTCCAGGGTCCTGCAGAAGTATCAACAGTTTTGAGTTTGCTTCCTGCTTAATTATGTTTTAAAACAAATACTTGTTTCCACTGTATAGTAGTCCTTTAATTAATAATTAATTTAATTACTAAATGTAATTAGTAATTAATTACTTATTTACTAATTAATTATTACATTTACTCAGAAAACTAGGTATAGAAAAGAAAAAAGATAGATAGATCGATAGATAGAGATTGATACCGAGATAGATAGATAGATAGATAGATAGATAGATAGATAGATAGATAGATAGATAGATAGATAGATATAGTGATAGATAGATAGAAAAATAGATAGATACAGAGAGAGAGCGAGATAGAGAGATAGATAGATAGATACAGAGAGATAGATAGATAGATAAACACAACATGTACATATTTAACTTGTATACACAATCATTCTTTACTGTGTAGCTACATGTTATTTTTTCAGATAATTCTGTCTTCTTCATTCTCAGGATGGTACATCCTTGTAAACAAATTAGCTTTTCTTTAGTCTTGTTGAAAACAATGGCAGGTTTAGCTTCCACACTCCCACTGTGCAGACAGAAACTTCCCCTGTATTCAGTCTACTCCTAACCTTTGGAAACTTACCAGCAAAAAAATGTAAATTGTAAACGTCTCAGAAGTATAAGTGTTTCTAAAAGACAGTAAATTAGAGACTGTAGTATTTTTACATGTCTTTTCCTAAGTGTAGTTGTTCAAAATAGTGTATAATAAATCTAGAACCATAGTAACTAGTGATGTCGCGAACATAAAATTTTCGGTTCGCGAATCACGAACGCGAACCGCCGCAAATGTTCGCGAACCGGCGAACCTGGCGAACCGCCATAGACTTCAATGGGCAGGCGAATTTTAAAACCCACAGGGACACAATAGTGATGGGAAAGTTGTTTCAACGGGACTAACACCTGCCGTAGGGGGATCCATGGCAAAACTCCCACGGAAAATTACATAGTTGATGCAGAGTCTGGTTTTAAGCCATAAAGGGCATAAATTACCTAACATTCCTAAATTGTTTGGAATAACATGCTTTAAAACATCAGGTATGATGTTGTATCGATCAGGTAGTGTAAGGGTTACACCCGCTTCACAGTAACAGACCAATCTCCCCGTTTAACGCACCGCAAACAACCGCAAACAACCGCAAACAGTCCATTTGCACAACCGGAAACTCCCCATTTGCACAAGGTTGGATACCAAGCTAGCCATGTCCCGTTCCTTGTCCTCACTGATCTCATTGAAGGTCTCTTCCTCCACCCAGCCACCAAGGGTCCCCGAAAGGTGACAACAAGCCCCATGGGACGCCTGCTGTGTTTGGTCTTCCACCTCCTCAAAGCCACCTTCCTCCTCTGACTCCTCTTCTTCAGACTCCTCTCTCTGCGTTGCCTCTCTCTGCATTATTATAAGGTGTGTTAAGTAGTACTACTCTTATCAGTTTAATACCTGTTACAGCACCTATCAGGGGGCGTGTATAAGGCCTGGATTTTTAGAACCGGGAGATGGAAAAAGATGCTTTGTTGGTCGTATCACTTCAATTATGGGGCACGGCACGTGCAATCAAAGGTGCCACCAGATAGGAGTGGCGTGTTTGTAAGTACTACTCTTATCAGTTTAATACTTATTACGTCACCTATCAGGGGGCGAGTATAAGGCCTGGATTTTTAGAACCAGGAGATGGAAAAAGATGCTTTGTTGGTCGTATCACTTCAATTTTGGGGCACGGCACGTGCAATCAAAGGTGCCACCAGATAGGAGTGGTGTGTTTGTAAGTACTACTCTTATCAGTTTAATACTTGTTACATCACCTATCAGGAAGCGAGTATAAGGCCTGGATTTTTAGAACCAGGAGATGGAAAAAGATGCTTTGTTGGTCGTATCACTTCAATTTTGGGGCACGGCATGTGCAATCAAAGGTGCCACCAGATAGGAATGGCGTTTTTGTAAGTACTACTCTTATCAGTTTAATACTTGTTACGTCACCTATCAGGGGGCGTGTATAAGAACTTCAAATTTGGGGCACTTTGTGACATTAGCTTCTTACGCTCAAACATGTCCTTTACAGGCACCTGACTATGGGCAGATGAGCAGGAACTGCTCAAGGCGAGAGACGGAGTGGCGGATGGTTGAGAGGGGGCAAGGAGGACAGCAGTGGTTGATGTGGCTGATGATGCTGGACTAGGAGGAGGATGGCGGCTTTGAGTTTGTGTGCTCCTTGTACTCATGTGTTGGTCTGGAGTCACCCAAACATTAGGTCTCAACCTGTAGAGGATAAGGGAACCAGGCTACTCTAGACCTCATTCATCATTACAGGTTTTGACAGATTGGTACTATGCGTGCAAGCTACTGTGACAACAGATATGAGTGGCACTGTGCACTTGCAAAAGTTATATCATCCTCATTATCCTCTGCTGTATCTCTTTACCCCCTCCCTCATCATCCTCCCCTGTGTCTCTTCCCCCCTCCCTCATCATCCTCCCGTGTCTTTTTCCCCCCTTCGTCATCACAATCCCCTGTGTCTCTTTTCCCCCTCCCTCATCATCTTCCCCTTTGTCTCTCCCCCCCCTCCCTCATCATCCTCCCCTGTGTCTCTTTCCCCCCTCCCTCATCATCCTCCCCTGTGTCTCTTTCCCCCCTCCCTCATCATCCTCCCCTGTGTCTCTTTTCCCCCTCCCTCATCATCTTCCCCTTTGTCTCTTCCCCCCTCCCTCATCATCCTCCCCTGTGTCTCTTTCCCCCCTTCCTCATCATCTTCCCCTTTGTCTCTTCCCCCCTCCCTCATCATCCTCCCCTGTGTCTCTTTGCCCCCTTCCTCATCACCCTCCCCTGTGTCTCATCCCCACTCCCTCATCATCCTCCCCTGTATCTCTTTACCCCCTCCCTCATCAACCTCCCCTGTGACTCTTCCCCCCCTCCATCATCATCCTCCCCTGTGTCTCTTTGCCCCCTTCCTCATCACCCTCCCCTGAGTCTCATCCCCCCTCCCTCATCATCCTCCCCTGTATCTCTTTACCCCCTCCCTCATCATCCTCCCCTGTGTCTGTTTCCCCCCTCCCTCATCATCCTCCCCTGTGTCTCTTCCCCCCTCCCTCATCATCCTCCCCCTCCCTTGATGATAAGTGGGGGAAGAGACACAGGGATAAGTGTGAGGGGTGTTAGGGCCAAGGGTGAGGGGGTTAGGTGTTAGGGTGAGGGGTGTTAGGGCTAAGTGTGAGGGGTGTTAGGGTGAGGGGTGTTAGGGTGAGGGGTGTTAGGGATAAGTGTAAGGGGTGTTAGGGATAAGTGTAAGGGGTGTTAGGGTGAGGCATGTTAGGAATAAGTGTGAGGGGTGTTAGGTCTTAGGGATAAGTGTGAGGGGTGTTAGGGTTAGGGTAAGGGGTGTTAGGGATAAGTGTGAGGGGTGTTAGGGGTGTTAGGGATAAGTGTGAGGGGTGTTAGGGTGAGGGGTGTTAGGGTTAGGGTGAGGGGTGTTAGGGATAAGTGTGAGGGGTGTTAGGGATAAGTGTGAGGGGTGTTAGGGATAAGTGTGAGGGGTGTTAGGGATAAGTGTGAGGGGTGTTAGGGTTAGGTGTTAGGGTTAGGTGTTAGGGATAAGTGTGAGGGGTGTTAGGGTTAGGGTGAGGGGTGCTAGGGATAGGTGTTAGGGTGAGGGGTGTTAGGGATAAGTGTGAGGGGTGTTAGGGTAAGGGGTGTTAGGGATAAGGGTGAGGGGTTAGGTGTTAGGGTGAGGGGTGATAGGGATAAGTGTGAGTGGTGTTAGGGTTAGGTGTTAGGGATAAGTGTGAGGGGTGTTAGGGTTAGGGTAAGGGGTGTTAGGGATAAATGTGAGGGGTGTTAGGGTTAGGGTGAGGGGTGTTAGGGATAAGTGTGAGGGGTGTTAGGGATAAGTGTGAGGGGTGTTAGGGTTAGGGTGAGTGACAGTTTACCCTGACAAGGGGAGACACCAATCTCCCAGACGGCGCAGATGGGACCGGGTCTCTGCGCCCCCAGCCTACCCAGATCCCCAACTACCCTCACTGGGACAACCGGAGGAGGGGGTAAGTACAAATTCCCTTCCCCAGCTAACTTCTAATGTGGCCCCAGGGTTAACAGAGGAAATGTTAACCCCCACTGACCCCCACCTTTCCCTGGCTACTGAGCTGGAATATGTCCCAAGTACCCCAGCAGAAGAGCGGGCATCAGGGCAGAGTGCTGCTGGCCTCTGCCCCTCAAGTCCCCTCAGCGTGCTGCCCCATCGCCACAGCGAAATATCCAGTTGCAGTAACGGTTTGTTGTGGGTGGGCTGCTCTTGCACTTTGTTGTTGTGGGGGGGCTGCTCTAGCACTGGCTTATTGTGGGTTGGTGGATCGTCTAACGGAGGCACGGACCGGCAGAAGGTCAGGTGCCTGGTTAGACTTCCCCCCAAAGGGGAGATGTGTGACGAAGTGCCCTTTGCCACTTTGTCTTGGAGAGGACTGTTTGCCAGCCTCCTGCCCTGAGACTATGGCCCTGGGACATATTGCCCTTCAAACACAGTATTCGGCCATACCAGAGTGTATGTCACTCATTCTGGCCCTTTACATACAGGGGGGTCATTCGGTACTTGCCCTGTGGGAGCGGTGATACCCCAGATAACTATGCCATGGAGCCCATTCATATGATGAAAGACTATGGGAAAGACTTTAGCTACATGGCAATTGAACTGTGTGAAGAGGATCTGAGCGCTATTCGGTAGTTTTGTGCGCTCAGATCTCAGCTATCTGGGGATATGTGAAATGTGAGTCAATGTGAATGGCAGTAATGCTGATGGGTTGTCAAACTAGAGAATTGACCAACAAATACTTTTGTCCGGACATCCCCAAGCCGATCCGTTGGGATCAGACCGTGTATGCCGGCTTATGGTCATGGGGGAGGTGTGTAACGGAAACCCATCACTGTTTTACCCTGTTTTATGATTATTATGGTTAAAATATGATCCTACTATATGTATGCTGGTTTATGCTCTGCAGAATATTAGCCAGACTTTTGCAGACCTAGGCTAATAGATAATCCTATTACAGAGATTCAAGAGATAAGAAAGTTGTAAAGGATCCTTGCATTTTCCAAAGTGTTTTTATTCTCTGATAAGAACAAAGAAGGATGATCTAATTAATGTCTGATTGTATCCAAGTTGCCAGGGAGGTGTGGCTCACCTATTGTCCTATATGTGTATTGTATGGGGGATATGTGCAATGTCTGTGTGTTATGTGTAAAAGATACTTTTACTAACTTTTGAACCCCTGGTCTGATTCATGCCATTTTTTAATATGTTGTTCCCCTGGGTGAGAGCTATTGAATGGTGCGGGACTTAAAGGTGTACCCCCTGTATTTGGGGTACATCCAGAATGTGGTTAAAATTGTGTCTGTTTTAATTGTGTTACCTGTTATCTGAGGGGAGGAGACATGGGGGTTGAACCATGTATATAATTGGCTGTAATAATTATGTGGGTGTAGCCCTTCAGAGGGCACCATTGCATAAAAGGAGATTCCCTGTCATAAAAGTCAGTTCTACTTGACCCTTCAAAACGTAGCCTTGTCTCGTTATTGAAGGGATCTCTATATCATACTGGGGATTGCTATGCTTTTGCATACTCCCTTGAGCTGTAACTACTGAACGCTTGTTCCTGATGTACTATCCTTGGAGTCTGTGGTGGTTTTGGTGTCCGGTGCAGTGCTTGTAGGCCTCGACGCAAACTAGGACGCGTCCATCAACGGAGGTACCCGGGCGGGGTGCCAGTAGATCCGTTACATCATCCAAATGCCACCTGTCCCTCTTAGTTAAGCTCTAGGAAGATTGCATGATGGGAACAAATACTGCAAAGTGAAGTAGTGGGTATTCAAGTACATTTTAATTTCCTCTCCCTAGCCTCTGATCTTCATATCATGAAGGCGCCTTTTATTATTTAACGAATATTATATTATAATTACTGTTTATATTACCATAGAGGAGCCAGCTGTCGATAGCTAAAATTATTGAGGTGGGCCCTTTCATTTCTGGGCCCCATAGAGGGGTATCCCACCATACCCCATCAATGGCTTTGACTTCAAGAGAGCATATGATAAATATTGACTTCCGTTTATATAGCAACAGTACCAGAACATCATAATGTATATGTTTAATAGGATATTGAAAGATTTAAACTAAGCTCCCAGAATAAGATGGTATATTATGCAAACTGATTTAATGTAATGCTATCTGTGGTTTAATAAACTTAGTTTTTACTGTGAGGTTTTTACTAATCTTTTGTTGTTGTTGTCCGACTTGTGTCGGGGATAGCTCTGAAGAAGGCTTGGAAACAAGAGTGTGAGAAAGTAATGACAGATAGAGAGATAAATATGTCACGGGTAGACATTAGAGGGTGGTTAGGGTAGTATCTGAAGATTAGTTCTGATATGTAACAGGGTCAAGTGTCAGCATTTTAAATCTAGCAGGTATGGGAAGCCAGGAAGGGATTGATAGAAGGGGGCAACCGATGAGAAATGTCTAGTTAGATATATGGGCCTTGTTATTTCATTATTCAGTCATGTGCGACTCTCTGTGACACTATTGACCTCAGCACGCCAGTCACATTTTGTGGCTGGTTATGCTTATCCATAAGGTTTTCTTGCTAAAGAGTGGGGTGCCAGTTCCTTCTCCAGTGGACCGCGATTAGTCTGACCTCTATGCAATGACCTGCCCATCTTGGGTGACCCTTCATGGTTTAGCTCACAGCTTCACTGACGTACATATTGTTTGTTGTGTGAGGAAGATTCTTGAGATGTTTCTCGTGTGCATTTGGCAGGTTTTGATAAGATTGGATTTACAGAGAGAAAAATAGTGCTGAATCCAGAGTAATCCCAAGGCAGGGGACAAAGCGGTAGATGTAATGGAGCAGTGGTTTGTAAGATCATGTTCGGTAGTAGGGATGTGATGGAGGGTGGAATGATTAAGAGCTCAGTCTTTGACATGTTTATTTTCAGGTTGTGGGAAGACATTGGGTAAAAAGATAGAGATATCTGTTAGTAGGGAAAGAGATGTCATGCTACTGCAGGGGGAGTTGAACCTGGGACAATGGGTGCTCAGATCAATGAGTCCACCACCAGGACACATGTGCTGTGGACTAGTTCTGTTCTCCTTGGCAAACTTCTGAGGATTATTCAGCTGACCGATGGGCTGCAAATATGGTCCTGATTTTTTACCCCTGTTGCTTCATTCTAGAGCTACTTAAGGCACACAGAGCCCGACCTCAGTGCTCACTTATTTTGCAATGTGCTTCAATTCCACGTTCTTGTATGCTCTTGGATTGTCTCTCCTGATTCTCACCTTGGCTTAGCTTATTGTTTCTCCTGATTTCGGCTAATTTACTGGACATGCTTTCCTACTCTCCAACCATTTAATTGCACAAATACTCTTCTGTCTCAGGCCCCTTGGTACTGTTAGATTCAGGCCTTCTCCCACTACTGGCCTCCTCCCTCCTTTGCTTTGTCCTTACATAAGCTAGATAAGTCGGAGAGGAGATGTTATTTTGGGGTACCCTCAGCAGTCAGATGATACTGGAACCCAAGATAAACTATTTTCAAGAAGTAGTTCTTCAGAATAGACTACAATGGCCCTTTAAATGAATAGTGATAGCCAACGATGCATTATGCTTTTTGATCAGGAAGCAGAAGAGGCTAAAATTATTAATTATAGGTTTTTCTACAATTAATTTTAATGAGCTAAACCCCCATTAATATTACTTGACATTTCCGTTGCAGTAACATATTCATATTTAGCGGGCATTAAGCCACATAATCCTTGTAGGTTTTTTAAGCAGCAAAATGAGCAGATCTTTAAACTAACACTTGAGTGATTACATAAATGACATAATAATGGATTGAAAGAGTCGACATTTGACATTTTCTTCTCGTAACAAGTAATTTGTGTAATAAAGCTGCGAGGAAATTGGGATTGTCAGCAAGTTAAATGCATTTTGTCTCAGTGAACTTAATAAATGAGTTTTATAAAACAGAGGCAAATTCCAGTTGAATCCCTCTGATTCCAAGTCTCATTTGTCATAGTTCTTCTCTGTTTTTGAACGCAAGTGAAAAAGGAAAACGAGGTCTCATTTATTTAGATTTAGACTCATTTTGCGTTTGTTTGGATCAATGTGAGCCAGGAATATTTGGAATAAAAAATAAAAGACAATCTTAAAAACACTATTATAACATTTATTAAAAAGATTGTATGAAATCCAATCTACAAATGTCCAAATGTAAAGTCACAGATACAAGAGGAGGGGACATCTGAGCGTTTTGTCATCATTATACTAACTTATTCATTATACTATTATTATTATTATTATTATTACTAATATTATACACTATTGTGTGTCTCCTTTCCTCCTCCCCTGTGTCTCCTTCCCCCCTCTCTCCCTCTAATGTGTCTCCTTCCCCCTCTCTCCCTCCCCTGTGTCTCCTTTCCCCCTCTCTCCCTCCCTTGTGTCTCTTTTTCCCCTCTCTCCCTCCCCTGTGTCTCCATTCCCCCTCCCTCATATTTTTCTCCCTCTCCCTCCAGTGTCTCTTCCCCCTCTGTGTCTCCTTTCCCCCTTTCCCTGCCCTGCGTCTCCTTTCCCCCTTTCCCTGCCCTGCGTCTCGTTCCCCCCTCTCCCTCCCCTGCTTCTCCTTCCCCCCTCTCCCGCCCCTGCGTCTCCTTCCCCCCTCTCCCTCCCCTGCGTCTCCTTCCCCCCTCTCTCTCCCCTGCGTCTCCTTCCCCCCTCTCCCTCTTCTGCGTCTCCTTCCCCCCTCTCCCTCCCCTGCGTCTCCTTCCCCCCTCTCCCTCCGTCTCCTTCCCTTCTTTCCCTCCCCTGCGTCTCCTCCCCTTCTTTCCCTCCTCTTCGTCTCTTCCCCCCATATATCTCCCCCCTCTCTTTCCCATAAGAATTACACACAAACTCGCAATTACAACAACTATATATGTGATTCTTGCAAATTCAACTGAGATAGAAAAAGTGAATTTCTCAGAAGTTGATGTGGTTTGAGGATTATTTGTGAACAAGACACAGGCATTAAAAAATAATAGGAATAACATCCTCAAAGCCTAAGTTTAGTTATATAAATGCTATTGGCAGGAGAGATAATGTCACTGCATGTTTAAAGGAACATTCCCCTAAAGGACCACTGGAGTGTCATCTTTACAGTGCACTCTCAGGATATCAGTAACACAATAGCCACCGACTATGACTATTCTAAACCACTGGATACACCACACAATCCCTTAGAATATTAGGATTAGTGCACAGAATGACACTTACATTTTGATTATGTAAGTCCAAAAAACTGCCACACCTTTATTTAGACTGTCACATTTATACAGTTTTCTAGCCACATGCTGGCCAATCACCACAATCCCCACTCCTTAGGTACACAGAAGAGAGACCAATAAGCAATAGCCTGCCCCTGGTTCACTGGGAGACCCTGTACATATAGTGATGTCATGTTCTATCTGTAGTAGATAACTGCTCAAGGGCCCTTATCTGGTAATGCACTTAGGAACATTTCTCCTTGATGTAGGGGCCATCTGACTCTGTGCCTGTGTGATCTAACTTAGATCCTGTGTTATCACAGTTTACTTTGTAATAGCCTAGACATGTCTATGTGTACAAGTATCTTCTGAAGATTAACATAGGTCTCAAGGACCCACCAGACAATAGCAGTTGATGGCACTTATCCCAGTGATCTTTGTATTTGTCCATGTGGGGCTGGGTGTGTCAGCACAAAGCTAACAGTGCATGACCTCCCTGTTACTGTCCATGTTATTATGCTACCACAAAGCTCTATTGTCCCTGATAAAGCCATAATCACACTGTAACAAAATCATAATACACATGCCATTTTAAAACCATAAGCAACAAAAATGCATAACCATAGTATTAAACAGGGTAACTCTGGCCAGCCCAGGCCCAGGCCACAGTCCAGTCAGGCCCTGGTCATGCCAACAGCCCTTCAGTTTAACTATTGTATGTATCATTTAAGGGCTATTCATAAAATATGTGTTATTTGTAATTAATTAAAGAATGGAGAAAATAAGTGTCTATTAAACATTTTATAAAACAAATACATTTATTTTTTCAACTTTGATATAATTTTATCTATTATTATTATTATCTTTTATTTGTAACTCGCCAACCTATTCCATAGCGCTATACAGGGGTTTAGTACAAATATAATACATTACTAAAGTATGGAGGGCCTGGTTATTGAGCTTAAAATCAAATGTACACAAGGCTTTCCCTAAAGTAATTTACAAGATTGCAAACTTGCAAACTTACAGTATACAGGGTTTGGGTGTGAAACAAGTGGATGAGAGAAGTATTGTGCATATTAAGGCTGAAGGTGATGAGCTTCTTTAAACAGTTCAGTTTTTAATGAGGTTTTGAAGGTCTTGGGGCAGGAGGAGTCCAGTGGAGCGAGGCAAGGAGTTAAATGGAGTAGGGGCAGCACGAGAAAAGTCCTTAAGGTGGAAATGAGAGACAGTGAGAATAGAGGAGGAGAGAGTAAGGTCATTAGCAGAGCAAAGAGGCGGGTGGGAGAGTATTTAGTAGAGGGTGAGAAGATTACGAGCTCCATCGTTGACATATTGAGGAGGACATCCAGAAGGGTATGCTAGAGAGGCAGCTGGCACCATGAGCTAGAAGAGATATAGCCTTGGTGAAGCAAATCTCTCCTCTGCTTTCAGAGTCTTTGATCAAAATAGGGATGCTTTCTTATTAAGCAGTAACTTTGCCTTGTGTCTGGGGTTTTCAGAAATTTAGCACTCCCATCCCAGCGCCTCAGGCAGGTAAGATTCAATTTAAGGCTGTTTTCATTTTTTTTAAAGACTTTAAACTTCTTTACAGTATAACACTATATCTGAGCTGGGAAACCACTTGGCACCAAACTTTGGAATTTCAGTTAATACTCATACCCAGCGCCTCTCAATACTATCTGTCTTACTTTTCTAAAACTCTAAGAAATGCTGTTTGCTGTCTCTGTGTCTCTCTTTTTCTGCCTTTGTATGTCTGTCTCTTTCTCAGTCTGTTTCTCTCTATCTTTCTCTGAATGTCTGTCTCTTTCTCTGTCTATTTATCTCTCTTTGAATCTCCCTATCTCTATTTCTGTCTCTCTCTGAATCTCTGTATCTGTCTTTTTCTGTCCCTTTCTCAGTCTGTTTCTCTCTATCTTTCTCTGAGTCTCTGCTTTTCTGTCTCTGTAGGTCTGTCTTTGTTTCTCAGTCTATTTCTCTTAATCTCTGTATCTCTCAATTTCTGTCTCTGTATGTCTCGGCCTCTCAGTCTGTTAGTCCCTATGTCTGAATCTCTATATATCTCTTTTTCTGTCTGTATGTCTCTTTCTCAGTCTGTTTCTCTGAATCTCTGTATATCTCTTTTTCTGTCTTTGGGTCTGTCTATTTTTCAGTCTGTTTCTCTGAATCTCTATATATCTCTTTTTCTGTCTGTATGTCTCTTTCTCAGTCTGTTTCTCTGAATCTCTGTATATCTCTTTTTCTGTCTTTGGGTCTGTCTCTTTTTCAGTCTGTTTCTCTGAATCTCTGTATATCTCTTTTTCTGTCTCTGTATGTCTGTCTCTCTCAGTCTCTTTCTCAGAATCACTGTATATCTCTCTTTCTCAGTCTCTTTCTCTGACCCGTTCTATATCTCTTTTTCTGTCTCTCTGTCTTTCTCTGAATCTCTATATATCTCTTTTTCTGTCTCTCTCAGTCTCTTTCTCTGAATCTCTATATATCTCTTTTTCTGTCTCTGTTTGTCTCTTCCTCAGTCTCTTTCTCTGAATCTCTGTATATCTCTTTTTCTGTCCCTTTCTCAGTCTGTTTCTTTGAATATCTATATATATATATATATATCTTTTTCAGTCTCTGTATGTTTCTTTCTCAGTCTCTTTCTCTGAATCTCTGTATCTCTCTTTTTCTGTCTCTGTATCTCTTCCTCAGTCTCTTTCTCCGAATCTCTGTATATCTCTTTTTCTGTCTCTGTATGTCTCTCTCAGTCTCTTTCTCTGAATCTCTGTATCTCTCTTTTTCTGTCTCTGTATCTCTTCCTCAGTCTCTTTCTCTGAATCTCTGTATATCGCTTTTTCTGTCTCTGTATGTCTGTCTCTTTCACAGTCTGTTTCTCTGACTCTCTATATATCTCTTTTTCTGTTTCTGTATCTCTCTGTCTCTCAGTCTGTTTCTTTGATTTTCTGTATATCTCTTTCTATCTCTTTCTCAGTCTGTTACTATCTCTGTCTGTATCTCTATATATCTCTTTTTCTGTCTCTGTCTCTTTCTCAGTCCCTTTCTCTGAATCTCTATATATCTCTTTTTCTGTCTCTGTATATCTGTCTCTTTCTCAGTCTTTTTCTTTGAATCTCTATATATCTCTTTTTCTATCTCTGTATGTCTGTCTCTTTATAAGTCTGTTTCTTAGAAAAAGAGATATAGAGATACAGAGAAAGACTAAGAAAGAGACAGAGACAGAAAAAGAGATATATAGAGATTCAGAGAAAGAGACTGAGAAAGAGACATACAGAGACAGAAAAAGAGATATACAGAGATTCAGAGTAACAGAGTGAGAAACAGACAGACAAACAAAGACAGAAAAAGAGATATCTAGAGATTCAGAGAAACAGAGTGAGAAAGAGACATACAGAGACAGAAAAAGAGATATACAGAGATTCAGAGAAAGAGACTGAGAAAGAGACATAGAGAGACATAAAAAGAGATATATAGAGATTCAGAGAAAGAGACTGAGAAAGAGACATAGAGAGACATAAAAAGAGATATACAGAGATTCAGAGAAACAGAGTGAGAAAGAGACAGACATACAGAGACAGAAAAAGATATATATAGAGATTCAGACAGAGACAGACATAGAAAAGGAGATATATAGAGATTCAGACAGAGACAGACATAGAAAAAGAGATATATAGAGATTCAGAGAAAGAGACTGAGAAAAAGACATACAGAGACAGAAAAAGAGAGATACAGAGATTCAGAGGAACAGAGTGAGAAAGAGACAGACATACAGAGACAGAAAAAGATATATATAGAGATTCACACAGAGACAGACATAGAAAAAGAGATATATAGAGATTCAGAGAAAGAGACTGAGAAAAAGACATACAGAGACAGAAAAAGAGAGATACAGAGATTCAGAGAAACAGAGTGAGAAACAGACTGAGAAAGAAACGAACATAGAGACGGAAAAAGAGATATATAGAGATTCAGACAGAGCGAGTAACAAACTGAGAAAGAGACATACAGAGATAGAAAAAGAGAGATACAGAGAAACAGACTGAGAAAGAGACAGACATACAGACAGAAAAAGAGATATATAGATTCAGAGAAAGAGAGAGAAACAGACTGATAAAGAGACAGACATACAGACAGAAAAAGAGATATATAGATTCAGAGAAAGAGAGAGAAACAGACTGATAAAGAGACAGACATACAGAGACTGAATCTCTATATATCTCTTTCTGTCTCTTTCTCAGTCGGTTTCTCTGAATCTCTATATATCACTTTTTCTGTCTCTGTATGTCTCTTTCTCACTCTGTTTCTCTGAATCTCTATATATCTCTTTTTCTATGTCTGTCTCTGTCTCAGTCTGTTTCTCTGTCTGAATCTCTATATATCTCTTTTTCTGTCTCTGTATGTCTCTCTGTCTGTATCTCTATATATCTCTTTTTCTGTCTCTGTATGTCTGTCTCTTTCTCACTCTGTTTCTCTGAATCTGCATATATCTATTTTTTTATGTCTGTCTCTGTCTCAGTCTGTTTCTCTTTCTGAATCTCTATATATCTCTTTTTCTGTCTCTGTACGTCTCTTTCTCACTCTGTTTCTCTGAATCTCTATATATCTCTTTTCCTGTCTCTGTATGTCTCTGTCTCAGTCTGTTTCTCTCTCTGTCTGAATCTCTGCATCTCTCATTTTCTGTCTCTGTATGTCTCTGTCCGTCTCTATCTCTATCACGCACCATGCGGTGCACTTTCTTTAGCTGTAATGGGCGGGGCCAACACACAAATGCAGAATTGCACATTACACAAGATGTCAGTGCCGCCATTAAACAGAAAACCAACACAATTGTACAAAACGAGGCCCCAATAACGTTACAATGATTAGCTTTATTTCTGCAGCTGAGCGCGCTCGTTTCTACAGATGACCCTTCCCTATTTGGTTCAATATGTTTTATTTGGAATGAAATGAGTGCCTTGTTTATATTAATATCCCGGTAACTTGCTTTCCCTGAGTGATACAAGGAGCATGAGATAAAGGAACATCTGGTGCCGCTGCAGCTGTTAGTGGGAATGAGCATGTCTTTCAGCAGCTGCCAAGTCCCTCATTGTGGCTGATATCTCGCTGCCTTACCCTGCCGAGAGACAAATCTATCCACACGGCTAATTGAGGTAAAATTAAAGATGAGGAAGAAAGGTTTAGGCAGCCAGAGAAAGCTTTCTATCCATCACCCTGCAGCTTCACGCAATATGAAGGCACTTAAAGGAACACTGCGGTCACATTAACTGTATGTCCACTTTATTAAATAAGCTTGATAATCAACATGTTTTTAGACGGTAAAAAATAAGTAAATAAATAAATAAACACAACCATAATATTTTTTACTTTCATCTGCAACTGTATGTTTACTGCGCCATTTTTTCCCCTGAACGCATTCTATTATTAGGCTATGCCATTGTAAACTAATGAGCTTTCCCATTAATTCAACATAAAAGCTCTTTTATTTGGAAATAATGCAGAGAAGCTTGGTTTGAAATCAAATCCTCATCCCCGCTCAGGAAGTTGATCAGCAGAAAGCAAAATCGCAGATCCCACACCAGCATAACTGTGTATAAAAAGGTAATATATTGCGGATAATGTTATTTTATTTTTCATTCTAAAAATATTTTGGATACTTTCAAGTGAAGTTATTCAAAGTAGAGTATTTGAAACAAATGACCACAGGGGTCTTAAAGAAGTAATCAATATATACAATTTTTCCCAAAAATAAATAAACACAGTATAGGGATTCAAGCATGCCCGGGATACAAATAAGACGATCTTAATTATTTATTAAACCACGTTTTTAAGAATAAGCTGTTTTCTGCAGATCTTTAGGCTAGAGCACTTCCTGTGTTTCTCAGGCTTCACCTGGAAGGATAGTACACGTCCCAAAGCTTTGCCAGTAATGCTGTGCGGTAAATTGTCAACTGCAGGGTTTTCTACAGGCTGAAAACATGGGAGTTGTTTTAGGTTAGTATTAAAGTGACTTCAAGAATAATACATATACATTGTATAAGCCACTTTGTTTCTGAAGTAGATTATTCCTGAGTAATTTACTATTATTTGTGATGCATTTTTATGCAAATGAGCAGCTCTGCATACTAATCAGGTGCTTTAATGTGCTACTTAAAATCACAGTTTGCTTGTCTGACCCTGTGGTGGCCAAACAATGACCCCCAATGTTGTCATTCAGCTATAACCCCTCCCCAACTCTATGTAGTCTGAGTAGTATATTAGCATTCTAAGCCATATATTAGCCTCAAACACAATGCTGTATTTCTCAGGAATTATTAACTACAGGAAAAAAAGGCTAAGATGAAATAAAATTTCCTGGTGGGTTAACCCGACCAATCAGAAGCTCTACATCGAACCCCAGTCCATTGCCGACTGTTTGCCTCTGACGCTGCATGCTTTCAGGGCAAGAATCAATAGGACTATCTGGTCTGCCAATTGTATCTACCTTAAAACTTGGCTTAATAAATCCTCAAGGTAGCCTTATTTGTATCCCGGGCATGCTTACATTCCTATACGGTGTTTGAACATAATGTTACCTACCTTCAAACATCTAAATCTTCCACCCTCCAAGCTCAAATCCTTACCTCTTGTTTAGATATCCTTCTTGCTCTTGATTTGTATTCATTTTTATAATATACTAGCGAATTGCCCGTCAAAAAATGATGGGGCAATGAAATTGTAAGTGAGCCAAGGGTGTTTGGTGTATCTAATGTGGCTGATGTAGCGTCATTCGTTTTATATGTCATGCAAGTTTTTCTGAATATTTGTTTTCTATGTCGTGCGAGTTTTTCGGAATATCCGAAGCTGTTTGGTGGTGTTTTGCATATTTATGGTAGTGTTTTGAGTGTTTAGGGACCTTTAGCCTCGTTTTCGTTATGTACGGCGGCCATTTTTTCTCTCGCTTAGGTGATTTTCGGGTCTCTAAACTCCGAAATTTGTGGTTAAATGGAGGTGTAACTTCACTTGCAGCGGACCTCGGTGCCCCCCCTTGCTGTGAGTAACCTTTTTATGTGTTTGTTGTTTGTATTTGTTGTGTTTGTAATGTTTTTGGGGTTGCGCGGGTTGCGTCCTTGTTTTCTAATCTCGTAGGTGTTTTTCGGCAAATACGTAGGTGTTTGGTGGTGTTTTGCGTCTTTAGACTGCTGTAGCCCAGTTTTTGTATTTTCGGCGGCCATTTTTTCACTCGCTTAGAGAATTTTTTAGTGTCTAAACTCTTTTAATTTGACTTACATTGAGGTGTAACTTTAGTTTTCAAGGTCCTGGATGCCCCTTCTTCCTGTAAGTAAGCTTTTTATGTATTTCTTGTGTGTATTTTTTGTATTTTTAATGTTTTGATGTGAGCGTGTTGCGGCTGATTTTTGCGAGGTCGTAATGGGTTGTAACGTGTCTCGTATTTTGTTTGCGTTACGACGTAAATTTTGCAAGCATGAGCAACGGCTTGTATGCTCACAACTATATATGTGATTAGAAGGTTTCTTTTATATAAAAATAAAAAGTAAGACTATAGTGTTTCAGATCGCTCGTCTCTCACTCTCACTCACATATACACAAGCGGTCTCTAAAATAAGACCACATACTCTGCCTCACTCTCTTACCCAAACACTTGAAAAGCTGTTTTTTAATCAATTAAAATTATATATTTTAATACATCTGCTGGACCCTGAAGGCTTCCATAACACTGTGGCAACGGCTGTGTGTGTGAGAGGAGCATTTACATATTTTTGGAAAGCAGGGCTTGCATTTATTATTACAAGCTGATTCTGGGCATTTAGATAGAACAGAGTTGGTTTCAAATTATTTAAGCAATCCTCCTCCCTCTTCCCTCCTCCTCTACTCTATCCACAGATAAAAACACACCCCTCCAGATCTTGGGGAACTACTAAACAAGGACAAGATGGTTTCCTCTATACAAAAATATAAAATCAATAACTCTAATTTTCTCAAAAGTTGGTTTATATTCATGATTTGTTGTTGTTGTTCATAACTATGGACTGCAGCACACTGATGGTTATTGCCACAAAGATTGCACACCGCTGTATATTATAATATAAGTAGGAGCCAGGGGTGCTATTGTTATGTCTCTGGTTGTGCTTATAGATTCCGGAGTGGGTTGCCAGTTCCTTCTCCAGTAGACATTTATCTGTCTGACCTCTCTGTTATGGCCTGCCCGCCTTGGGTGACCCTACATGGTATAGCTCACAGCTTCATTGAGGTACACAAGCCCCTCCACCATGACAAAGTAGCGATCCAGAAGGGGATTCATGATGTACACAGAGGTTAATATGCTCAATTAATAACATAATTCACAAACATGCATTGTTCTTGAAATACTGTGGTCCTTTAAGGTACACTCAGAAGCAAAGACAATATAATGAAAAAGACAATTGAGGTCCCCACCCCCAAGATCATACAACCCAGATATTTCCTTACTGACTTTTTTTAGATTTTATTTTATATATATATATATATATATATATATATATATAAAAAATACTTCCTCCATATCCCAATCCCCCGAGTATAAACCTGTTGTTTCCCCAAAATCTTCTCAAAACACCAAAAAACACTAACAAAAGATATAAAAGTTTCTTATTGACTGTAATGGATGGGGGCCATGTGTTATTGGCTCTATATTGCTGTTATTAACAGGCACGATAAAGAAGAAAAACTTTCATTTCCAGCTCCCATTATTCTCTGTCCACTGGCGCTGGGACTCAGACAAAGGCGCGGTGGCTGCTGCCGGCTCCCGTGTGTTTATATTATCTTTCCAATGCAGCTCATAGACTTCCCATGCTGCCGCCATTGATTGCATGCTAATACCACCTAGCACTGAACCTTACCCGAATACATTATGTCGTACAAATGAAATACACAACACATAGTTCCAAGCTAAGCTTTCTTGTCTTGAATATATAAATTACATTTTCTCATCTACTGGTAACTGGTGTGTTTTTTTAATGCTTTTTAGATCGGTTAATACATAGAAAGCATGCACTTTAAAAGCATGTTTTAAATCTAAAAATGAAAGGGAGTTGTGGGTGTTGCATTGGAAACCATTAAGAACAAAGTCATGTTGTGCTTGTACTAGACGCCACATATTGTATATTCACGTATTTGTGGACGAATAGGGAAAGAATAGCCTTGAAGGTTTGCTTAAGAAGATTTAATATTACACTAAAATGGAAAATGAAAAGTTAATTGCAAAGGATAATAAGACTAACCCTAAACCAGTTTTTTTATATATATATATATTACACAGAAAATGGCTAGGAAAGAAAATATTGGGACTTTAAAATGTTAAACAGGCAGATGAGCTAAATAGGTTCTTTTCTTCTGCATATACAAGGGAGGTACCAGTGGTTGGGACACTGCAACTTAATGGGTCTACACTACTGTAACGAAGTTGGAACACGAATCCAATATCTCCGCTGGTATACGGTAAAATATCCAAGAAGCACTACAGTCTCACCATCCCCAACCTCCCATATTGGACGACACTCAATTGGGAGTCAAATAATACTGTCTTTATTTTGTTGTGCAGAAATATATATACACATCTCTTCCCACAGGCAATACACATCCCCCATATTTGGCCACACAATACACATAGAGAGACAATAGGTGTGGTCACACACCCCTGAGGCTACCTGGTTACTTTGATACAATCAGACATTGATCTGATTATCCTTCCCTTTGTTCTATGTCTCATAATGAAAACACTTTATACAATAGACTTCCTTATCTTATGAGGAGTCTCTGTAATAGGATTATCTATTAGCCTAGTAGCTGTATTATTCTGAGCCAATATATTCTGTAGAACATAAAAAAACATATCTACAGTATAGCAATGTGATCATATTTTAACCATAACCATAAAACAGGGTAAAACAGTGATGGGTTCCGTTACAACTACCTTCACCAAATAACTGGTTAATGCAGGAAGAAATCCAAAAGAGGTTGGAAAAAATAAATGTTAATAAAGCCCCGGGTCCTGATGGAATACATCTAAGGATACTGAGGGAACTGGGTTCTGTAATAGTCAAACCATTATGCCAGATGACTGGAGAAAGGCGGAGGTGATACCTATATTTAAGAAGGGAGAAAGAGCAAATTCGGGGAATTATAGACCAGTGAGCATCACTTGTGGAGTAGGAAAGCTTTTAGAAGGGTTAAGAAGGTATAATAGACATGAATATGTCTGTTTGAACAAGTTCATAAGAAGGATTTAGGAGAGATAGGTCATGTTAGACAAACCTAATTAGTTTCTAATTAGTAGGAACTTGGATCAAGCCAACTGTGGATAACAGTGCTCAATGCCAAGCAGCAGCTGCAAAGGCAAATAAAATATTAGCATGTATTAAGAAGGGTATAGAAGCAAGGGAAGCAAATATAATTCTGCCACTATACACATCTCTAGTACGGCCTCATTTGGAATATGGAGGACAATTTTGGGCACCACTTCATAAAAAGGGTTATCCTGGATAAATATAGTATTGATCCAGTGAGGATCCATTTGATTGCTAGCATATGGGGACAGGAAGGATTTTTTTTTATACCCTTATGAGACAATTTGCAGTGTTTCAAAGACGATTTTCTTTTTGCCTTCCTCAGGATCAATTCACAATTAATCTGCATATTACAAGAATCAGAGGAGATCCAAAAAGGTTGAAATTGATGGACTAAAATTCTTTTTTTAACCCTAAATACTATGGCCTTTTTGTAAATCTCTGCAAAATCAATTACGAGAGCTATAGCAGCACAGTAAATCCTAGATAGGTATGTTAATCCCCCGTCCATATAACATTGCGAGAGAACTCCTACAGCTCACTTCTCCGAGGGAACTTTAAAAAGCAAGGCACAAGTCTACATTGATTTTTGCGCAGAAAATAAATTAAATAAAAATCAATATATATATATATATATATATATATATATGTTTCCTTTCCGCAGTGTTAAGGCACTTGTTACAGCTCTTCCCAGTCATTATAATATTCACGACATTCCCATTTCCTATTGGCTCCTAGAGACCTGTCTCATCTGTAAAGCTTGGTTTGGCTGCTCCCTGCACAGAAGTCAGTTGCATCAAAGGCAGGATTTATGGCTATGCACTAACCCGGGGGAGTGAGAGATTTACATTAGTGTACTCAGAGAAAAAGCTGATTTACAACAGTGCCCTAGCCTAGATTTACATGGCGGCCAATGTTACTTCCTGGAAATTCACAGCTTGCTGGGCCTCCCACCTCAGACACCCTCTGAGGAAAGAAGGATAGAAAAAGGCCAACACAGCAGCGTCATTGGGGTAAACACAGATATTAAGAAAACTAACAATTCAGAACTTTATAAAAATGGTTTAATATGTTCTTTTTTATGTTGCTGCATATGTATAGCTTTAAAGGAGCATGATTTTGTTATGCTACATTCACCCTTCACACACTTTTCAATGTATGAAAAAAATGTTGTATTTCCCTTTAATCTTCTGTGCATAGGAATCTTGGTATCTTTTTCTAATAACAGAATGCTGTCCTTATTCATATCAAACAACAATATACTTCTGTAATAGCACAATAGTGAGTAACTGCAGCTACCTCTGTACAGTTATGAAGAATATATTCCACAAAGCTTATTTTATACAAAGTGTTTTCTTGCTATTTGTCTTCTGATCATGACATTTGCGACATCTGTATCACCCAATTTGCACGCAGAAACTATTAAAATTAACAGTAACATCCTTATGGCTTTGTCGTTGGCCCATATGGTGTTTAATTTGCTCCATTGCACTTGACATTTTGAGACACCAACTTTTTTTATATTTAAATAAGCACCTGCCAATTAGAAAATATCCTAACAAAACCAGCAGACAAAAGTGTGATGACTGATACAATAGTAATTTCTTGTTACCACAATTTCTTTTGTACCAGTTTATTCTGTTATATATTGCCACACTATACACCTGGTGGAGTGCTACCATTTCTTATCTGGCTAAGCAAATATAGCCAAAAGTCATTAAAGGGACAATTAAGGCACCATGCACCAGCAGAAAGAGGGTGGGAAAGTGGGTAGCAAAATTGTTTACATTTTTAAATTGATCAAGGCTTGACTTCGATATTGAGAATTGTTGTTGCTTGTATAGCCTCACTAAGGGAAAAAGGAAGAAGGGAGACACATAAGTAGGTTATAGGGGCCACATAAAATGCTGAACGGCCTCAGTGTATAGCCTGTCTGTAACGGAGTTGGAACACGAAGTCCAGTATCTCCGCTGGTATACAGTAAAATATCCAAGAAGCACTGCAGTCTCACAAGCCCCAACCTCCCATATTGGACGACACTCAATTAAGAGTCAAAGAATACTGTCTTTATTTTGTTATCCAGAAGTATATATACATTTCTTCTCACAGGTAATACACATCCCCCTATTTGGCCACACAATACACATAGAGAGACAATAGGTGTGGTCACACCTCCCGGAGGCTACCTGGCTACTTTTATACAGAGCATAAACCAACATATCTACAGTATAGCAATGTGATCATATTTTAACCATAGGAAATAAATAACCATAAAACAGGGTAAAACAGTGATGGGTTCCGTTACACTGTCCTTCAATAGTGAGCCTTATAACAGGAGCGAGCGAAGGGCCAGAAACAAAAGCAAGGCCACGGTACAGTCCAGAAGTCATGGCAGGAGAAAGGTACAGAAATCAGAGAGAATCCAAAGGCAAAGCCCAGGGTTGGGTGCCTGAAAGAAGATGCCAGAAGATGACTTCAGTATTCAAGCCAATGTTCAGCGTACCAGAAAGAGGAGTCGAACATAGCCAATGGGACAACAGATCAGGTGCCCAGAAGCAGCATTGAGCAAAACAACTGAGAACTTTTGCTCAGTGGTTGGAGCCTTATATAGTGACTCACAGGTCCTTACGGTGTTACCTGATAAATGTTGATGCACATATACGAACACAAATTTATGCAGAATTTACAACCCATAAGTATCCAGCATGGGTACAAGCAAAGACTAAAATATTGGAGGTAAGGTCCAGAGAGAGAATAGGTCCTGGGTGAATAACGTAACAGTTGCAGGGCCCTTTAAACATTATGAATGAGATCATACACTTCTCTAACTAGCAGCCTTTAAATCCTTATTGGCTACACTCTTATGAATACACTTAGCATTAAATCTGGTATTTTGCAGGAATCTTAATATGTTGGCATTGTGCTAAGTGCTTTTAACACAAAGACATGCAGCATCTTATTGGCACGTCTTAGCAGCTGTGACACCTGGATTGGTGTTTAGACAAATGTTTAGCACAGATGCAGAGTTATTTCCATTGTCTTATACAACAAGACAGTCAAGACAGTCAGTCTTGGATATTATCTACTTTCTGCTTTATACAATCTTTGACAAACTCCTGATAAGGATTTTGCGTGTGTGGTGCATGTACAGTGTGATAGATTGTCCCGTATGTGACCTTGTGAACTGATTAGTAATTTAAAAGGCAGAAGAAATACTTTGAATTTCAGCAACTTATGGAAATTACTGCTATTTTTCTGGTATTGGTCAGTGATTATTTATTGGTGACTTGTGACTGCTTGTGTATGCTGTGCTGGTGTGTGCATTTGCTCTCCTGGTCAGTTATTGCCTGTGTGTGCTATGTTAGTGTTTGTTTGCTCGTGTGTCCTGTGCTGGTGTTAGCGTGTGCAGTGCTGGTTAATGATCGCTTGCGTGTGCTGAGCTGGTGTTTCCTTGCTCGTGTGTGCTGTGCTGGTTAATGATCGCTTGTGTGTATGTCTGTGTGTGCTGTGCTGGTTAGTGATTACATGTACGGTGCTAATGTTTGCTTGCGTGGGCTGTGCTGGTTAGTGATTGTTTGCATATGCTGGTAAGTTATTACTTGCATGTGCTGTGTTGGTTAGTGATTACTTACGTGTGCTGTGTTGGTTAGTGATTGCATGTACGGTGCTAGTGTTTGCATGCAGTATTTCCTTGCTTGTGTGTACTGGGCAGTGTCCGTGCTTGCTCACTACAACAGCATTGTGTATGTGCACTTTTTTCAGGTAATGTACAAATCATTGGGCACACCAACCACCTGAAATATCTGTTCTCATTATATTAACACTAGCTACTTGCCCATCAAAAATGATGGGGCAATACAATTTGAAACCATGGGAATGCTGTTTGACACACAATGTAAACCTTTTTGTACTGTGAGGGCCTTCGGCGCTCATGGCGAGCCTATTGTCTCGTCTATTTTTAAAACTCTGAGCACCTTCATCATTTATTATATATTTATCTATATTTTCTTAATCAATAATGAATTAATGAGTTCTTGAATAAATTAATATACTTTACCTCTTTGTAATTAATATATCCAGCAATCAATAGCCTGAAGAGCTAACAATCTGTTTATATTTTCCGGCAGCATACAATGTACAGTGAGTGATGGTGCTCTGATGATAAAGTGTAATGAATGTCCTAACTGTGCATCCGTTGGTGTAGTTGTGTAAAGCGCCATTGTAGATTTGTAATGTTATTAATGTGTTATGTGGCTCGCAAGCATTTTCTGTAAGTTGTAATAGTGTATTTTGTTAGTTCCTTTGTGAAAGTGCTACCCGTCTGGCAGTGTTTTGCGTGGTCCGGGGTCTTGTAGCCTCATTTTAATTTTTTCTACAACCATTTTTTTTGTCGCTTAGGTGATTTTCGTGTGGTGAAAGTAGTCGAAATCGCATTCAAATCGCATTCCACCTCACTCCCAGACGTCCTGGCTGCTCTCCAGTGCTGTGTGTGAGGTTTTCGTTGTATTTATTAGTTTTTGTTTGTTTTTTTGTGTTTTTTGTTTTTTCGCGGTTTGGCCGTTAACCTCGTATTTTGGCTATCTCGTATTTTTTTTCTCAAAGTCCTGCGTCTCATAAAGCGCCATTGTAGAGATTGCTAATGTTATTAATGTGTTACGCGACTCGCCAGCACTTTCCGTCATTTGTAATAGTGTTATTTGTAGTTCGTTCGTTCCTGTGTGAAAGTGCTACGCGTTTGGCAGTGTTTTGTGAGGTCCGGGGTAGTGTAGCCTCATTTTCGTTTTTTCTAGCGCCCATTTTTTTTCTCGCTTAGTCGATTTTCGTCCTGCCTGTTCCCCCGTGCTGTGGGTGATATTTTTGTTTAATTTATTTTTATTTTCTTTGTGTTTTTTGTGATTTTTGGATGTTTGAGGGTTCGGCCGTTAACCTCGTATTTTTGCTATCTCGTATTTTTTTTTTCAATGTCCTGCGTCTCATATGTTTTGTTTTTAAGTGCTTGAAGGCTAATGCGATTGCGCGTTTACTAAGTGTTTTGTAGCTAAGTCCCGCGTGTTTAATTGCCTTCGGCGCCTTTGTGCTGCAAGTTTAATTGCCTTAAAAGCTCGCCTCGCTACGTGTTTTGTTTCTGCCGAGGCAAGTTCGATCACCTGCTATGTTATAATGCTATTAGATCAACCCCATATACCAAAACCATGCAGTTAGATCAACCCCATATATTATAATATACAGTTAGATCAACCCCATATACCATAATATACAGTTAGATCAGCCCCAATACCAGTGGCAGAGCTAGTGAGTGCAGGGCCCGGTGCACATTAAATAAATAGATAAATATATATATATATATATATATATATATATATATATATATATATATATAAACACACAAACCAGGCACTCACACCATACTGAGGATCGGCAGTAACCGTGAAACAGTACTGTATGTGGTTAAGTGACCTGGTTTGTGAAAAATCCATCCGTTGCTATGTCTAAAACTGTGAAATACAGTAAGCATATGCTTTAAAGGAGCCATGTTTAAAATGGTTTGGAATGACAGTGATGGTGCATTATGTGGCCTCATTTGCATGTCCCGCCCAGTTTTCCCAGACTGCAGTGCCTATACTGTATTTCTGAGAAATTTGAGCAGGAAATACGTTTTTATCAACTTATTTTTAGACATTCAAATAGAATCACTAATGTACTATTCCTTATTTGTACTACTGTACTTTGTACGGAGGAGGGCTTCTATTACTCTTAGCCCACCATATGTGAAATAATTGCTATATATATATATATATATATATATATATATATATATATATATATATATATGTTTAATTATCTAAATATCCCTGGGAGCCCTCACCAGCCCTACTAATGTCCCTCACCACTTGAGGGTGGTGGGGGCCAGTAGGAGTAGAGATGATGGGGGCCAGGACAGGCAGGTGCAGGGATCACAGCACTGGGGCCCCTGCAATGATGGGCCCCGGTGCATTGCACTTCTTGTACCTGTGGTAGCTCTGCCAGTGTCCCATACCATAACCAGGCAGTTAGATCAACCTCTGCACCATAATCATGCAGTTAGATCAAACCCTATGTCATAACCATACATATTAAAAAAATTAGCTTATCAATAGTGCCCATTAGATTATTAAATACTTGTACAAATACTATCCACCTCAAGAAACATTTAATATAAAGAAAAATGATTTGCACAATGTACAGACAGTTCTTAATGTTCTTTTAAATACAACAATCTGTTATTTTACCCTGGATTAATTCTTAAAACAAGAAAACATTAACAAAAGCATGCAAAGCTAATATAAATAACACAGGCACCTAATGTATTGTCTTGATATAACACATTTACAGATCACTTTTTATTTTCTACCTGACAGTAGAATTCAGAAAATAGTTGTAATTTTAAGATGCCCATTCCTCTCTGATGCCCCCACCCCCCTCGCATTCTTCCAACAAAATAATTAAAAGCAACAACTCCAAAATGCCCAGTCAGTCTATTGGATTCAGTTTGATAAAAAATAATTGCTTTGTGTTTCCAGCACAACAGAGTATTGCTTGAAATGTGCATAAGCAGTTCAAATACCTGCTCAGAATACTAAATACATTCAACAAAACGATGAAACAAACAATTGTGGAATATACAGGAAAGTACAAATATCCATCCTTTATCTGCAAGTCCTGGCAGACGCTCTGCGTTAACAATGGTTTTATATAATGTTTACCTATTTTCAAGACAAACAGCAGCTCCGTATTTATCTATTGCACATTCATTTTGTGCAGAAATGTTTCATTGAACATATATTTCCTGCTTACTTGTGACTTATGACTTAGGAGTAAGTGTAATACACAGACCAGCCAAGGAGGTTTATTTCTCATAAGTATTGGACTTAAAATTGCAATATGGCAGCTGTCACCACAATCCAAGAACGGAAATATGAAATGTTAGCAGTTAAAGGAACAATGAGCAGCCCAATTTTCTGTTGTGCATTTAAGGAATTCAAAGGGTAGCCGAGGTGAAAAATAGTATTTTGTACATTTAAAGATATATGGATGTTTCCCTGTTTGTAACCTTTTCTAATCTAGCACATCCTGCTTAAATCAGTAACATACCTTACACTGAGTCATACCATACACTTAAAGATTAAATGATATTAAATAAAAAAAATGTTTCCACACCCCCAAAGATGCCTACATAGGTACCTCATACTAGCCAATAGAAACACTGCATTCAAGTATGTTTTTTAACCCAACAGCAGCACAGTACAGACATCCAGTGCAGCAGTATCTGAGTACCTCCTTGTGGTGGGAAAAAAA